>OW964841.1:582878-1282878 GCA_943142095.1 Ophonus ardosiacus
GTATACTATTTGTTAACTTTCGTGTTCAGCTGATACAATATTAAAATGCAATAAATCAAAAAATGGTACCTTGGATTTTTCAGTAGCCAGTTATAAACCAAAATATTGAAACACCCTATATTTAAATAAAAATGTATCAATTTCTACTAAATTAAATGTGCTGATTTCGGGAAAAATAGTAAAAAAAATCCCACGATTCTAGTTTGAGAAATACAAAGTTTTATTTCCACTTGAAAACTAACACAATTATTTCACTTTGCCGGGCTATAACTAATGAACGGTAAAAGACACGTTAACGTGCGTTGCGGAAATCGATTTTATGGACATTTCTACGTATGTATACTATTTCTTAACTTTCGTGTTCGGCTGTGAAACAATATTAAAATGCAATAAATCAAAAAATGGTACCTTGGATTTTTCAGTAGCCAGTATAAACCAAAATATTGAAACACCCTATATTTAAATAAAAATGTATCAATTTCTACTAAATCAAATGTGCTGATTTCGGGAAAAAATAGTAAAAAAATCCTACGATTCTAGTTTGAGAAATACAAAAGTTTTATTTCCACTTGAAATCTAACACAATTAATTTCACTTTGCCGGGCTTATAACTAATGAACGGTAAAAGATATGTTAACGGGCGTTGCGGAAATCAATTTTATGGACATTTCTACGTATGTACACTATTTGTTAACTTTCGTGTTCAGCTGATACAATATTAAAATGCAATAAATCAAAAAATTGGTACCTTGGATTTTTCAGTAGCCAGTTATAAACCAAAATATTGAAACACCCTATATTTAAATAAAAATGTATCAATTTCTACTAAATCAAATGTGCTGATTTCGGGAAAAATAGTAAAAAAAAATCCCACGATTCTAGTTTGAGAAATACAAAGTTTTATTTCCACTTGAAATCTAACACAATTATTTCACTTTGCCGGGCTATAACTAATGAACGGTAAAAGATACGTTAACGGGCGTTGCGGAAATCGATTTTATGGACATTTCTACGTATGTATACTATTTTTTATCTTTCGTGTTCAGCTGATACAATATTAAAATGCAATAAATCAAAAAATGGTACCTTGGATTTTTCAGTAGCCAGTTATAAACCAAAATATTGAAACACCCTATATTTAAATAAAAATGTATCAATTTCTACTAAATCAAATGTGCTGATTTCGGAAAAAATAGTAAAAAAAATCCCACGATTCTAGTTTGAGAAATACAAAGTTTTATTTCCACTTGAAATCTAACACAATTATTTCACTTTGCCGGGCTATAACTAATGAACGGTAAGAGATACGTTAACGGGCCTTGCGGAAATCGATTTTATGGACATTTCTACGTATGTATACTATTTTTTAACTTTCGTGTTCAGCTGATACAATATTAAAATGCAATAAATCAAAAAATGGTACCTTGGATTTTTCAGTAGCCGGTATAAACCAAAATATTGAAACACCCTATATTTAAATAAAAAATGTATCAATTTCTACTAAATCAAATGTGCTGATTTCGGGAAAAAATAGTAAAAAAAATCCCAGGATTCTAGTTTGAGAAATACAAAGTTTTATTTCCACTTGAAATCTAACACAATTATTTCACTTTGCCGGGCTTATAACTAATGAACGGTAAAAGATACGTTAACGGGCGTTGCGGAAGTCGATTTTATGGACATTTCTACGTATGTATACTATTTTTTAACTTTCGTGTTCAGCTGATACAATATTAAAATGCAATAAATCAAAAAAATGGTACCTTGGATTTTTCAGTAGCCAGTTATAAACCAAAATATTTGAAACACCCTATATTTAAATAAAAATGTATCAATTTCTACTAAATCAAATGTGCTGATTTCGGGAAAAATAGTAAAAAAAATCCTACGATTCTAGTTTGAGAAATACAAAGTTTTATGTCCACTTGAAATCTAACACAATTATTTCACTTTACCGGGCTATAACTAATGAACGGTAAAAGATACGTTAACGGGCGTTGCGGAAATCGATTTTATGGACAATTCTACGTATGTATACTATTTTTTAACTTTCGTGTTCAGCTGATACAATATTAAAATGCAATAAATCAAAAAATGGTACCTTGGATTTTTTCAGTAGCCAGTTATAAACCAAAATATTGAAACACCCTATATTTAAATGAAAATGTATCAATTTCTACTAAATTAAATGTGCTGATTTCGGGAAAAATAGTAAAAAAAATCCCACGATTCTAGTTTGAGAAATACAAAGTTTTATTTCCACTTGAAACCTAACACAATTATTTCACTTTGCCGGGCTATAACTAATGAACGGTAAAAGATACGTTAACGGGCGTTGCGGAAATCGATTTTATGGACATTTCTACGTATGTATACTATTTTTTAACTTTCGTGTTCAGCTGATACAATAATAAAATGCAATAAATCAAAAAATGGTACCTTGGATTTTTCAGTAGCCAGTTATAAACCAAAATATTGAAACACCCTATATTTAAATAAAAATGTATCAATTTCTACTAAATCAAATGTGCTGATTTCGGGAAAAATAGTAAAAAAAAATCCCACGATTCTAGTTTTGAGAAATACAAAGTTTTATTTCCACTTGAAATCTAACACAATTATTTCACTTTGCCGGGCTATAACTAATGAACGGTAAAAGATACGTTAACGGGCGTTGCGGAAATCGATTTTATGGACATTTCTACGTATGGTATACTATTTGTTAACTTTCGTGTTTAGCTGATACAATATTAAAATGCAATAAATCAAAAAATGGTACCTTGGATTTTTCAGTAGCCAGTTATAAACCAAAATATTGAAACACCCTATATTTAAATAAAAATGTATCAATTTCTACTAAATCAAATGTGCTGATTCGGGAAAAATAGTAAAAAAAATCCCACGATTCTAGTTTGAGAAATACAAAGTTTTATTTCCACTTGAAAATCTAACACAATTATTTCACTTTGCCGGGCTATAACTAATGAACGGTAAAAGATACGTTAACGGGCGTTGCGGAAATCGATTTTATGGACATTTCTACGTATGTATACTATTTTTTAACTTTCGTGTTCAGCTGATACAATATTAAAATGCAATAAATCAAAAAATGGTACCTTGGATTTTTCAGTAGCCAGTTATAAACCAAAATATTGAAACACCCTATATTTAAATAAAAATGTATCAATTTCTACTAAATTAAATGTGCTGATTTCGGGAAAAATAGTAAAAAAAATCCCACGATTCTAGTTTGAGAAATACAAAGTTTTATTTCCACTTGAAACCTAACACAATTATTTCACTTTGCCGGGGCTATAACTAATGAACGGTAAAAGATACGTTAACGGGCGTTGCGGAAATCGATTTTATGGACATTTCTACGTATGTATACTATTTTTTAACTTTCGTGTTCAGCTGATACAATATTAAAATGCAATAAATCAAAAAATGGTACCTTGGATTTTTCAGTAGCCAGTTATAAACCAAAATATTGAAACACCCTATATTTAAATAAAAATGTATCAATTTCTACTAAATCAAATGTGCTGATTTCGGGAAAAATAGTAAAAAAAATCCCACGATTCTAGTTTGAGAAATACAAAGTTTTATTTCCACTTGAAATCTAACACAATTATTTCACTTTGCCGGGCTATAACTAATGAACGGTAAAAGATACGTTAACGGGCGTTGCGGAAATCGATTTTATGGACATTTCTACGTATGTATACTATTTGTTAACTTTCGTGTTTAGCTGATACAATATTAAAATGCAATAAATCAAAAAATGGTACCTTGGATTTTTCAGTAGCCAGTTATAAACCAAAATATTGAAACACCCTATATTTAAATAAAAATGTATCAATTTCTACTAAATCAAATGTGCTGATTTCGGGAAAAATAGTAAAAAAAATCCCACGATTCTAGTTTGAGAAATACAAAGTTTTATTTCCACTTGAAATCTAACACAATTATTTCACTTTGCCGGGCTATAACTAATGAACGGTAAAAGATACGTTAACGGGCGTTGCGGAAATCGATTTTATGGACATTTCTACGTATGTATACTATTTTTTAACTTTCGTGTTCAGCTGATACAATATTAAAATGCAATTAAATCAAAAAATTGGTACCTTGGATTTTTCAGTAGCCAGTTATAAACCAAAATATTGAAAGCACCCTATATTTAAATAAAAATGTATCAATTTCTACTAAATAAAATGTGCTGATTTCGGGAAAAATAGTAAAAAAAATCCCTGGATTCTAGTTTGAGAAATACAAAGTTTTATTTCCACTTGAAATCTAACACAATTATTTCACTTTGCCGGGCTATAACTAATAAACGGTAAAAGATACGTTAACGAACGTTGCGGAAATCGATTTTATGGACATTTCTACGTATGTATACTATTTTTTAACTTTCGTGTTCAGCTGATACAATATTAAAATGCAATAAATCAAAAAATGGTACCTTGGATTTTTCAGTAGCCAGTTATAAACCAAAATATTGAAACACCCTATATTTAAATAAAAATGTATCAATTTCTACTAAATCAAACGTGCTGATTTCGGGGAAAAATAGTAAAAAAAATCCCAGGATTCTAGTTTGAGAAATACAAAGTTTTATTTCCACTTGAAATCTAACACAATTATTTCACTTTGCCGGGCTATAACCAATGAACGGTAAAAGATACGTTAACGGGCGTTGCGGAAATCGATTTTATGGACATTTTCTACGTATGTATACTATTTTTTTAACTTTCGTGTTCAGCTGATACAATATTAAAATGCAATAAATCAAAAAATGGTACCTTGGATTTTTCAGTAGCCAGTTATAAACCAAAATATTGAAACACCCTATATTTAAATAAAAATGTATCAATTTCTACTAAATCAAATGTGCTGATTTCGGGAAAAATAGTAAAAAAAATCCTACGATTCTAGTTTGAGAAATACAAAAGTTTTATTGCCACTTGAAATCTAACACAATTATTTCACTTTGCCGGGCTATAACTAATGAACGGTAAAAGATACGTTAACGGGCGTTGCGGAATTCGATTTTATGGACAATTCTACGTATGTATACTATATTTTTAACTTTCGTGTTCAGCTGATACAATATTAAAATGCAATAAATCAAAAAATGGTACCTTGGATTTTTCAGTAGCCAGTTATAAACCAAAATATTGAAACACCCTATATTTAAATAAAAATGTATCAATTTCTACTAAATCAAATGTGCTGATTTCGGGAAAAATAGTAAAAAAAATCCCACGATTCTAGTTTGAGAAATACAAAGTTTTATTTCCACTTGAAATCTAACACAATTATTTCACTTTGCCGGGCTATAACTAATGAACGGTAAAAGATACGTTAACGGGCGTTGCGGAAATTGATTTTTATGGACATTTCTACGTATGTATACTATTTTTTAACTTTCGTGTTCGGCTGATACAATATTAAAATGCAATAAATCAAAAAATGGTACCTTGGATTTTTCAGTAGCCAGTTTTAAACCAAAATATTAAAACACCCTATATTTAAATAAAAATCTATCAATTTCTACTAAATCAAACGTGCTGATTTCGGGAAAAATAGTAAAAAAAATCCCAGGATTCTAATTTGAGAAATACAAAGTTTTATTTCCACTTGAAATCTAACACAATTATTTCACTTTGCTGGGCTATAACTAATGAACGGTGAAAGATACGTTAACGGGCGTTGCGGAAATCGATTTTATGGACATTTCTACGTATGTATACTATTTGTTAACTTTCGTGTTCAGCTGATACAATATTAAAATGCAATAAATCAAAAAATGGTACCTTGGATTTTTCAGTAGCCAGTTATAAACCAAAATATTGAAACACCCTATATTTAAATAAAAATGTATCAATTTCTACTAAATCAAATGTGCTGATTTCGGGATAAATAGTAAAAAAAATCCCACGATTCTAGTTTGAGAAATACAAAGTTTTATTTCCACTTGAAAACTAACACAATTATTTCACTTTGCCGGGCTATAACTAATGAACGGTAAAAGACACGTTAACGTGCGTTGCGGAAATCGATTTTATGGACATTTCTACGTATGTATACTATTTCTTAACTTTCGTGTTCGGCTGAAACAATATTAAAATGCAATAAATCAAAAAATGGTACCTTGGTTTTTTCAGTAGCCAGTTATAAACCAAAATATTGAAACACCCTATATTTGAATAAAAATGTATCAATTTCTACTAAATCAAATGTGCTGATTTCGGGAAAAATAGTAAAAAAAATCCTACGATTCTAGTTTGAGAAATACAAAGTTTTATTTCCACTTGAAATCTAACACAATTATTTCACTTTGCCGGGCTATAACTAATGAACGGTAAAAGATATGTTAACGGGCGTTGCGGAAATCAATTTTATGGACATTTCTACGTATGTACACTATTTGTTAACTTTCGTGTTCAGCTGATACAATATTAAAATGCAATAAATCAAAAAATGGTACCTTGGATTTTTCAGTAGCCAGTTATAAACCAAAATATTGAAACACCCTATATTTAAATAAAAATGTATCAATTTCTACTAAATCAAATGTGCTGATTTCGGGAAAAATAGTAAAAAAAATCCCACGATTCTAGTTTGAGAAATACAAAGTTTTATTTCCACTTGAAATCTAACACAATTATTTCACTTTGCCGGGCTATAACTAATGAAACGGTAAAAGATACGTTAACGGGCGTTGCGGAAATCGATTTTATGGACATTTCTACGTATGTATACTATTTTTTAACTTTCGTGTTCAGCTGATACAATATTAAAATGCAATAAATCAAAAAATGGTACCTTGGATTTTTCAGTAGCCAGTTATAAACCAAAATATTGAAAACACCCTATATTTAAATAAAAATGTATCAATTTCTACTAAATCAAATGTGCTGATTTCGGGAAAAATAGTAAAAAAAATCCCACGATTCTAGTTTGAGAAATACAAAGTTTTATTTCCACTTGAAATCTAACACAATTATTTCACTTTGCCGGGCTATAACTAATGAACGGTAAGAGATACGTTAACGGGCGTTGCGGATATCGATTTTATGGACATTTCTACGTATGTATACTATTTTTTAACTTTCGTGTTCAGCTGATACAATATTAAAATGCAATAAATCAAAAAATGGTACCTTGGATTTTTCAGTAGCCGGTTATAAACCAAAATATTGAAACGTATCAATTTCTACTAAATCAAATGTGCTGATTTCGGGAAAAATAGTAAAAAAAAATCCCAGGATTCTAGTTTGAGAAATACAAAGTTTTATTTCCACTTGAAATCTAACACAATTATTTCACTTTGCCGGGCTATAACTAATGAACGGTAAAAGATACGTTAACGGGCGTTGCGGAAATTGATTTTATGGACATTTCTACGTATGTATATTATTTTTTAACTTTCGTGTTTGGCTGATACAATATTAAAATGCAATAAATCAAAAAATGGTACCTTGGATTTTTCAGTAGCCAGTTTTAAACCAAAATATTGAAACACCCTATATTTAAATAAAAATGTATCAATTTCTACTAAATCAAATGTGCTGATTTCGGGAAAAATAGTAAAAAAAATCCCACGATTCTAGTTTGAGAAATACAAAGTTTTATTTCCACTTGAAATCTAACACAATTATTTCACTTTGCCGGGCTATAACTAATGAACGGTAAGAGATACGTTAACGGGCGTTGCGGAAATCGATTTTATGGACATTTCTACGTATGTATACTATTTTTTAACTTTCGTGTTCAGCTAAAACAATATTAAAATGCAATAAATCAAAAAATGGTACCTTGGATTTTTTCGGTAGCCAGTTATAACCAAAATATTGAAACACCCTATATTTAAATAAAAATGTATCAATTTCTACTAAATCAAATGTGCTGATTTCGGGAAAAATAGTAAAAAAAAATCCTACGATTCTAGTTTGAGAAATACAAAGTTTTATTTCCACTTGAAATCTAACACAATTATTTCACTTTGCCGGGCTATAACTAATGAACGGTAAAAGATACGTTAACGGGCGTTGCGGAAATCGATTTTATGGACAATTCTACGTATGTATAACTATTTTTTAACTTTCGTGTTCAGCTGATACAATATTAAAATGCAATAAATCAAAAAATGGTACCTTGGATTTTTTCAGTAGCCAGTTATAAACCAAAATATTGAAACACCCTATATTTAAATAAAAATGTATCAATTTCTACTAAATCAAATGTGCTGATTTCGGGAAAAATAGTAAACAAAATCCCACGATTCTAGTTTGAGAAATACAAAGTTTTATTTCCACTTGAAATCTAACACAATTATTTCACTTTGCCGGGCTATAACTAATGAACGGTAAGAGATACGTTAACGGGCGTTGCGGAAATCGATTTTATGGACATTTCTACGTATGTATACTATTTTTTTAACTTTCGTGTTCAGCTGATACAATATTAAAATGCAATAAATCAAAAAAATGGTACCTTGGATTTTTCAGTAGCCGGTTATAAACCAAAAATATTGAAACACCCTATATTTAAATAAAAATGTATCAATTTCTACTAAATAAAATGTGCTGATTTCGGGAAAAATAGTAAAAAAAATCCCACGATTCTAGTTTGAGAAATACAAAGTTTTATTTCCACTTGAAATCTAACACAATTATTTCACTTTGCCGGGCTATAACTAATGAACGGTAAGAGATACGTTAACGGGCGTTGCGGAAATCGATTTTATGGACATTTCTACGTATGTATACTATTTTTTAACTTTCGTGTTCAGCTAAAACAATATTAAAATGCAATAAATCAAAAAATGGTATCTTGGATTTTTCGGTAGCCAGTTATAACCAAAATATTGAAACACCCTATATTTAAATAAAAATGTATCAATTTCTACTAAATCAAATGTGCTGATTTCGGGAAAAATAGTAAAAAAAATCCTACGATTCTAGTTTGAGAAATACAAAGTTTTATTTCCACTTGAAATCTAACACAATTATTTCACTTTGCCGGGCTATAACTAATGAACGGTAAAAGATACGTTAACGGGCGTTGCGGAAATCGATTTTATGGACAATTCTACGTATGTATACTATTTTTTAACTTTCGTGTTCAGCTGATACAATATTAAAATGCAATAAATCAAAAAATGGTACCTTGGATTTTTCAGTAGCCAGTTATAAACCAAAATATTGAAACACCCTATATTTAAATAAAAATGTATCAATTTCTACTAAATCAAATGTGCTGATTTCGGGAAAAATAGTAAAAAAAATCCACGATTCTAGTTTGAGAAATACAAAGTTTTATTTCCACTTGAAATCTAACACAATTATTTCACTTTGCCGGGCTATAACTAATGAACGGTAAGAGATACGTTAACGGGCGTTGCGGAAATCGATTTTATGGACATTTCCTACGTATGTATACTATTTTTTAACTTTCGTGTTCAGCTGATACAATATTAAAATGCAATAAATCAAAAAAATGGTACCTTGGATTTTTCAGTAGCCAGTTATAAACCAAAATATTGAAACACCCTATATTTAAATAAAAATGTATCAATTTCTACTAAATCAAATGTGCTGATTTCGGGAAAAATAGTAAAAAAAATCCCAGGATACTAGTTTGAGAAATACAAAGTTTTATTTCCACTTGAAATCTAACACAATTATTTCACTTTGCCGGGCTATAACTAATGAACGGTAAAAGATACGTTAACGGGCGTTGCGGAAATTGATTTTATGGACATTTCTACGTATGTATACTATTTTTTAACTTTCGTGTTTGGCTGATACAATATTAAAATGCAATAAATCAAAAAATGGTACCTTGGATTTTTCAGTAGCCAGTTTTAAACCAAAATATTGAAACACCCTATATTTAAATAAAAATGTATCAATTTCTACTAAATCAAATGTGCTGATTTCGGGAAAAAATAGGTAAAAAAAATCCCACGATTCTAGTTTGAGAAATACAAAGTTTTATTTTCCACTTGAAATCTAACACAATTATTTCACTTTGCCGGGCTATAACTAATGAACGGTAAGAGATACGTTAACGGGCGTTGCGGAAATCGATTTTATGGACATTTCTACGTATGTATACTATTTTTTAACTTTCGTGTTCAGCTAAAACAATATTAAAATGCAATAAATCAAAAAAATGGTACCTTGGATTTTTCAGTAGCCAGTTATAAACCAAAATATTGAAACACCCTATATTTAAATAAAAATGTATCAATTTCTACTAAATTAAATGTGATAATTTCGGGAAAAATAGTAAAAAAAATCCCACGATTCTAGTTTGAGAAATACAAAGTTTTATTTCCACTTGAAATCTAACACAATTATTTCACTTTGCCGGGCTATAACTAATGAACGGTAAAAGATACGTTAACGGGCGTTACGGAAATCGATTTTATGGACAATTCTACGTATGTATACTATTTTTTAACTTTCGTGTTCAGCTGATACAATATTAAAATGCAATAAATCAAAAAATGGTACCTTTGATTTCTCAGTAGCCAGTTATAAACCAAAATATTGAAACACCCTATATTTAAATAAAAATGTATCAATTTCTACTAAATCAAATGTGCTGATTTCGGGAAAAATAGTAAACAAAATCCCACGATTCTAGTTTGAGAAATACAAAGTTTTATTTCCACTTGAAATCTAACACAATTATTTCACTTTGCCGGGCTATAACTAATGAACGGTAAGAGATACGTTAACGGGCGTTGCGGAAATCGATTTTATGGACATTTCTACGTATGTATACTATTTTTTAACTTTCGTGTTCAGCTGATACAATATTAAAATGCAATAAATCAAAAAATGGTACCTTGGATTTTTCAGTAGCCGGTTATAAACCAAAATATTGAAACACCCTATATTTAAATAAAAATGTATCAATTTCTACTAAATAAAATGTGCTGATTTCGGGAAAAATAGTAAAAAAAATTCCAGGATTCTAGTTTAAGAAATACAAAGTTTTATTTCCACTTGAAATCTAAAACAATTATTTCAATTTGCCGGGCTATAACTAATGAACGGTAAAAGATACGTTAACGGGCGTTGCGGAAATCGATTTTATGGACATTTCTACGTATGTATACTATTTTTTAACTTTCGTGTTCAGCTAAAACAATATTAAAATGCAATAAATCAAAAAATGGTACCTTGGATTTTTCAGTAGCCAGTTATAAACCAAAATATTGAAACACCCTATATTTAAATAAAAATGTATCAATTTCTACTAAATCAAATGTGCTGATTTCGGGAAAAATAGTAAAAAAAATCCTACGATTCTAGTTTGAGAAATACAAAGTTTTATTTCCACTTGAAATCTAACACAATTATTTCACTTTGCCTGGCTATAACTAATGAACGGTAAAAGATACGTTAACGGGCGTTGCGGAAATCGATTTTATGGACAATTCTACGTATGTATACTATTTTTTAACTTTCGTGTTCAGCTGATACAATATTAAAATGCAATAAATCAAAAAATGGTACCTTGGATTTTTCAGTAGCCGGTTATAAACCAAAATATTGAAACACCCTATATTTAAATAAAAATGTATCAATTTCTACTAAATCAAATGTGCTGATTTCGGGAAAAATAGTAAAAAAAATCCCACGATTCTAGTTTGAGAAATACAAAGTTTTATTTCCACTTGAAATCTAACACAATTATTTCAATTTGCCGGGCTATAACTAATGAACGGTAAGAGATACGTTAACGGGCGTTGCGGAAATCGATTTTATGGACATTTCTACGTATGTATACTATTTTTTAACTTTCGTGTTCAGCTGATACAATATTAAAATGCAATAAATCAAAAAATGGTACCTTGGATTTTTCAGTAGCCAGTTATAAACCAAAATATTGAAACACCCTATATTTAAATAAAAATGTATCAATTTCTACTAAATCAAATGTGCTGATTTCGGGAAAAATAGTAAAAAAAATCCCAGGATTCTAGTTTGAGAAATACAAAGTTTTATTTCCACTTGAAATCTAACACAATTATTTCACTTTGCCGGGCTATAACTAATGAACGGTAAAAGATACGTTAACAAGCGTTGCGGAAATTGATTTTATGGACATTTCTACGTATGTATACTATTTTTTAACTCTCGTGTTCAGCTGATACAATATTAAAATGAAATAAATCAAAAAATGGTACCTTGGATTTTTCAGTAGCCAGTTATAAACCAAAATATTGAAACACCCTATATTTAAATAAAAATGTATCAATTTCTACTAAATCAAACGTGCTGATTTCGGGAAAAATAGTAAAAAAAATCGCAGGATTCTAATTTGAGAAATACAAAGTTTTATTTCCACTTGAAATCTAACACAATTATTTCACTTTGCCGGGCTATAACTAATGAACGGTGAAAGATACGTTAACGGGCGTTGCGCAAATTGATTTTATGGACATTTCTACGTATGTATACTATTTGTTAACTTTCGTGTTTAGCTGATACAATATTAAAATGCAATAAATCAAAAAATGGTACCTTGGATTTTTCAGTAGCCAGTTATAAACCAAAATATTGAAACACCCTATATTTAAATGAAAATGTATCAATTTCTACTAAATCAAATGTGCTGATTTCGGGAAAAATAGTAAAAAAAATCCCACGATTCTAGTTTGAGAAATACAAAGTTTTATTTCCACTTGAAATCTAACACAATTATTTCACTTTGCCGGGCTATAACTAATGAACGGTAAAAGATACGTTAACGGGCGTTGCGGAAATCGATTTTATGGACATTTCTACGTATGTATACTATTTTTTAACTTTCGTGTTCAGCTGATACAATATTAAAATGCAATAAATCAAAAAATGGTACCTTGGATTTTTCAGTAGCCAGTTATAAACCAAAATATTGAAACACCCTATATTTAAATAAAAATGTATCAATTTCTACTAAATCAAATGTGCTGATTTCGGGAAAAATAGTAAAAAAAATCCCACGATTCTAGTTTGAGAAATACAAAGTTTTATTTCCACTTGAAATCTAACACAATTATTTCACTTTGCCGGGCTATAACTAATGAACGGTAAGAGATACGTTAACGGGCGTTGCGGAAATCGATTTTATGGACATTTCTACGTATGTATACTATTTTTTAACTTTCGTGTTCAGCTGATACAATATTAAAATGCAATAAATCAAAAAATGGTACCTTGGATTTTTCAGTAGCCAGTTATAAACCAAAATATTGAAACACCCTATATTTAAATAAAAATGTATCAATTTCTACTAAATCAAATGTGCTGATTTCGGAAAAAATCATAAAAAAAATCCGAGGATTCTAATTTGAGATATACAAAGTTTTATTTCCACTTGAAATCTAACACAATTATTTCACTTTGCCGGGCTATAACTAATGAACGGTAAAAGATACGTTAACGGGCGTTGCGGAACTCGATTTTATGGACATTTCTACGTATGTATACTCTTTTTTAACTTTCGTGTTCAGCTGATACAATATTAAAATGAAATAAATCAAAAAATGGTACCTTGGATTTTTCAGTAGCCAGTTATAAACCAAAATATTGAAACACCCTATATTTAAAGAAAAATGTATCAATTTCTACTAAATCAAATGTGCTGATTTCGGGAAAAATAGTAAAAAAAATCCCACGATTCTAGTTTGAGAAATACAAAGTTTTATTTCCACTTGAAATCTAACACAATTATTTCACTTTGCCGGGCTATAACTAATGAACGGTAAGAGATACGTTAACGGGCGTTGCGGAAATCTATTTTATGGACATTTCTACGTATGTATACTATTTTTTAACTTTCGTTTTCGGCTGATACAATATTAAAATGCAATAAATCAAAAAATGGTACCTTGGATTTTTCAGTAGCCAGTTTTAAACCAAAATATTGAAACACCCTATATTTAAATAAAAATGTATCAATTTCTACTAAATCAAACGTGCTGATTTCGGGAAAAATAGTAAAAAAATTCCCAGGATTCTAATTTGAGAAATAAAAAGTTTTATTTCCATTTGAAATCTAACACAATTATTTCACTTTGCCGGGCTATAACTAATGAACGGTGAAAGATACGTTAACGGGCGTTGCGGAAATCGATTTTATGGACATTTCTACGTATGTATACTATTTTTTAACTTTCGTGTTCAGCTGATACAATATTAAAATGCAATAAATCAAAAAATGGTACCTTGGATTTTTCAGTAGCCAGTTATAAACCAAAATATTGAAACACCCTTTATTTAAATAAAAATGTATCAATTTCTACTAAATTAAATGTGCTGATTTCGGGAAAAATAGTAAAAAAAATCCCACGATTCTAGTTTGAGAAATACAAAGTTTTATTTCCACTTGAAATCTAACACAATTATTTCACTTTGCCGGGCTATAACTAATGAACGGTAAAAGATACGTTAACGGGCGTTGCGGAAATCTATTTTATGGACATTTCTACGTATGTATACTATTTTTTAACTTTCGTTTTCGGCTGATACAATATTAAAATGCAATAAATCAAAAAATGGTACCTTGGATTTTTCAGTAGCCAGTTATAAACCAAAATATTGAAACACCCTATATTTAAATAAAAATGTATCAATTTCTACTAAATCAAACGTGCTGATTTCGGGAAAAATAGTAAAAAACATCCCAGGATTCTAATTTGAGAAATACAAAGTTTTATTTCCACTTGAAATCTAACACAATTATTTCACTTTGCCGGGCTATTACTAATGAACGGTAAAAGATACGTTAACGGGCGTTGCGGAAATCGATTTTATGGACATTTATACGTATGTATACTATTTTTTAACTTTCGTGTTCAGCTGATACATTATTAAAATGTAATAAATCAAAAAATGGTACCTTGGATTTTTCAGTAGCCAGTTATAAACCAAAATATTGAAACAGCCTATATTAAAATAAAAATGTATCAATTTCTACTAAATCAAATGTGCTGATTTCGGGAAAAATAGTAAAAAAAATCCCACGATTCTAGTTTGAGAAATACAAAGTTTTATTTCCACTTGAAATCTAACACAATTATTTCACTTTGCCGGGCTATAACTAATGAACGGTAAAAGATGCGTTAACAACCGTTGCGGAAATCGATTTTATGGACATTTCTACGTATGTATACTATTTTTTAACTTTCGTGTTCAGCTGATACAATATTAAAATGCAATAAATCAAAAAATGGTACCTTGGATTTTTCAGTAGCCAGTTATAAACCAAAATTTTGAAACACCCTATATTTAAATAAAAATGTATCAATTTCTACTAAATCAAATGTGCTGATTTCGGGAAAAATAGTAAAAAAAATCCCACGATTCTAGTTTGAGAAATACAAAGTTTTATTTCCACTTGAAATCTAACACAATTATTTCACTTTGCCGGGCTATAACTAATGAACGGTAAAAGATACGTTAACGGGCGTTGCGGAACTCGATTTTATGGACATTTTTACGTATGTATACTCTTTTTTAACTTTCGTGTTCAGCTGATACAATATTAAAATGCAATAAATCAAAAAATGGTACCTTGGATTTTTCAGTAGCCAGTTATAAACCAAAATTTTGAAACACCCTATATTTAAATAAAAATGTATCAATTTCTACTAAATCAAATGTGCTGATTTCGGGAAAAATAGTAAAAAAAATCCCACGATTCTAGTTTGAGAAATACAAAGTTTTATTTCCACTTGAAATCTAACACAATTATTTCACTTTGCCGGGCTATAACTAATGAACGGTAAAAGATACGTTAACGGGCGTTGCGGAAATCGATTTTATGGACATTTATACGTATGTATACTATTTTTTAACTTTCGTGTTCAGCTGATACAATATTAAAATGCAATAAATCAAAAAATGGTACCTTGGATTTTTCAGTAGCCAGTTATAAACCAAAATATTGAAACAGCCTATATTTAAATAAAAATGTATCAATTTCTACTAAATCAAATGTGCTGATTTCGGGAAAAATAGTAAAAAAAATCCCAGGATTCTAGTTTGAGAAATACAAAGTTTTATTTCCACTTGAAATCTAACACAATTATTTCACTTTGCCGGGCTATACCTAATGAACGGTAAAAGATACGTTAACGGGCGTTGCGGAAATCGATTTTATGGACATTTCTACGTATGTATACTATTTTTTAACTTTCGTGTTCAGCTGATACAATATTAAAATGCAATAAATCAAAAAATGGTACCTTGGATTTTTCAGTAGCCAGTTATAAACCAAAATATTGAAACACCCTATATTTAAATAAAAATGTATCAATTTCTACTAAATCAAACGTGCTGATTTCGGGAAAAATAGTAAAAAACCTCCCAGGATTCTAATTTGAGAAATACAAAGTTTTATTTCCACTTGAAATCTAACACAATTATTTCACTTTGCCGGGCTATTACTAATGAACGGTGAAAGATACGTTAACGGGCGTTGCGGATATCGATTTTATGGACATTTCTACGTATGTATACTATTTTTTAACTTTCGTGTTCAGCTGATACAATATTAAAATGCAATAAATCAAAAAATGGTACCTTGGATTTTTCAGTAGCCAGTTATAAACCAAAATATTGAAACACCCTATATTTAAATAAAAATGTATCAATTTCTACTAAATCAAATGTGCTGATTTCGGGAAAAATAGTAAAAAAAATCCCACGATTCTAGTTTGAGAAATACAAAGTTTTATTTCCACTTGAAATCTAACACAATTATTTCACTTTGCCGGGCTATAACTAATGAACGGTACAAGATACGTTAACGGGCGTTGCGGAAATCGATTTTATGGATATTTCTACGTATGTATACTATTTTTTAACTTTCGTGTTCAGCTGATACAATATTAAAATGCAATAAATCAAAAAATGGTACCTTGGATTTTTCAGTAGCCAGTTATAAACCAAAATATTGAAACACCCTATATTTAAATAAAAATGTATCAATTTCTACTAAATCAAATGTGCTGATTTCGGGAAAAATAGTAAAAAAAATCCCACGATTCTAGTTTGAGAAATACAAAGTTTTATTTCCACTTGAAATCTAACACAATTATTTCACTTTGCCGGGCTATAACTAATGAACGGTAAGAGATACGTTAACGGGCGTTGCGGAAATCGATTTTATGGACATTTCTACGTATGTACACTATTTTTTAACTTTCGTTTCAGCTGATACATTATTAAAATGCAATAAATCAAAAAATGGTACCTTGGATTTTTCACTAGCCAGTTATAAATTAAAATATTGAAACACCCTATATTTAAATAAAAATGTATCAATTTCTACTAAATTAAATGTGCTGATTTCGGGAAAAATAGTAAAAAAAATCCCACGATTCTAGTTTGAGAAATACAAAGTTTTATTTCCACTTGAAATCTAACACAATTATTTCACTTTGCCGGGCTATAACTAATGAACGGTAAAAGATACGTTAACGGGCGTTGCGGAACTCGATTTTATGGACATTTCTACGTATGTATACTCTTTTTTAACTTTCGTGTTCAGCCGATACAATATTAAAATGAAATAAATCAAAAAACGGTACCTTGGATTTTTCAGTAGCCAGTTATAAACCAAAATATTGAAACACCCTATATTTAAAGAAAAATGTATCAATTTCTACTAAATCAAATGTGCTGATTTCGGGAAAAATAGTAAAAAAAATCCCACGATTCTAGTTTGAGAAATACAAAGTTTTATTTCCACTTGAAATCTAACACAATTATTTCACTTTGCCGGGCTATAACTAATGAACGGTAAAAGATACGTTAACGGGCGTTGCGGAAATCGATTTTATGGACATTTCTACGTATGTATACTATTTTTTAACTTTCGTGTTCGGCTGATACAATATTAAAATGCAATAAATCAAAAAATGGTACCTTGGATTTTTCAGTAGCCAGTTTTAAACCAAAATATTGAAACACCCTATATTTAAATAAAAATGTATCAATTTCTACTAAATCAAACGTGCTGATTTCGGGAAAAATAGTAAAAAAAATCCCAGGATTCTAATTTGAGAAATACAAAGTTTTATTTCCACTTGAAATCTAACACAATTATTTCACTTTGCCGGGCTATAACTAATGAACGGTGAAAGATACGTTAACGGGCGTTGCGGAAATCGATTTTATGGACATTTCTACGTATGTATACTATTTTTTAACTTTCGTGTTCAGCTGATACAATATTAAAATGCAATAAATCAAAAAATGGTACCTTGGATTTTTCAGTAGCCAGTTATAAACCAAAATATTGAAACACCCTATATTTAAATAAAAATGTATCAATTTCTACTAAATTAAATGTGATAATTTCGGGAAAAATAGTAAAAAAAATCCCACGATTCTAGTTTGAGAAATACAAAGTTTTATTTCCACTTGAAATCTAACACAATTATTTCACTTTGCCGGGCTATAACTAATGAACGGTAAAAGATACGTTAACGGGCGTTGCGGAACTCGATTTTATGGGCATTTCTACGTATGTATACTCTTTTTTAACTTTCGTGTTCAGCTGATACAATATTAAAATGCAATAAATCAAAAAATGGTACCTTGGATTTTTCAGTAGCCAGTTATAAACCAAAATATTGAAACACCCTATATTTAAATAAAAATGTATCAATTTCTACTAAATCAAATGTGCTGATTTCGGGAAAAATAGTAAAAAAAATCCCACGATTCTAGTTTGAGAAATACAAAGTTTTATTTCCACTTGAAATCTAACACAATTATTTCACTTTGCCGGGCTATAACTAATGAACGGTAAAAGATACGTTAACGGGCGTTGCGGAAATCGATTTTATGGACATTTCTACGTATGTATACTATTTTTTAACTTTCGTGTTCAGCTGATACAATATTAAAATGCAATAAATCAAAAAATGGTACCTTGGATTTTTCAGTAGCCGGTTATAAACCAAAATATTGAAACACCCTATATTTAAATAAAAATGTATCAATTTCTACTAAATCAAATGTGCTGATTTCGGGAAAAATAGTAAAAAAAATCCCAGGATTCTAGTTTGAGAAATACAAAGTTTTATTTCCACTTGAAATCTAACACAATTATTTCACTTTGCCGGGCTATAACTAATGAACGGTAAAAGATACGTTAACGGGCGTTGCGGAAATTGATTTTATGGACATTTCTACGTATGTATACTATTTTTTATCTCTCGTGTTCAGCTGATACAATATTAAAATGCAATAAATCAAAAAATGGTACCTTGGATTTTTCAGTAGCCAGTTATAAACCAAAATATTGAAACACCCTATATTTAAATAAAAATGTATCAATTTCTACTAAATCAAACGTGCTGATTTCGGGAAAAATAGTAAAAAAAATCCCAGGATTCTAATTTGAGAAATACAAAGTTTTATTTCCACTTGAAATCTAACACAATTATTTCACTTTGCCGGGCTATAACTAATGAACGGTAAAAGATACGTTAACGGGCGTTGCGGAACTCGATTTTATGGACATTTCTACGTATGTATACTATTTGTTAACTTTCGTGTTCAGCTGATACAATATTAAAATGCAATAAATCAAAAAATGGTACCTTGGATTTTTCAGTAGCCAGTTATAAACCAAAATATTGAAACACCCTATATTTAAATAAAAATGTATCAATTTCTACTAAATCAAATGTGCTGATTTCGGGAAAAATAGTAAAAAAAATCCCACGATTCTAGTTTGAGAAATACAAAGTTTTATTTCCACTTGAAATCTAACACAATTATTTCACTTTGCCGGGCTATAACTAATGAACGGTAAGAGATACGTTAACGGGCGTTGCGGAAATCGATTTTATGGACATTTCTACGTATGTACACTATTTTTGAACTTTCGTTTCAGCTGATACATTATTAAAATGTAATAAATCAAAAAATGGTACCTTGGATTTTTCAGTAGCCAGTTATAAACCAAAATATTGAAACACCCTATATTTAAATAAAAATGTATCAATTTCTACTAAATTAAATGTGCTGATTTCGGGAAAAATAGTAAAAAAATCCCACGATTCTAGTTTGAGAAATACAAAGTTTTATTTCCACTTGAAATCTAACACAATTATTTCACTTTGCCGGGCTATAACTAATGAACGGTAAAAGATACGTTAACGGGCGTTGCGGAACTCGATTTTATGGACATTTCTACGTATGTATACTATTTTTTAACTTTCGTGTTCAGCTGATACAATATTAAAATGCAATAAATCAAAAAATGGTACCTTGGATTTTTCAGTAGCCAGTTATAAACCAAAATATTGAAACACGCTATATTTAAATAAAAATGTATCAATTTCTACTAAATCAAATGTGCTGATTTCGGGAAAAGTAGTAAAAAAAATCCC
Source organism: Ophonus ardosiacus (assembly GCA_943142095.1). Taxonomy (NCBI): domain Eukaryota; kingdom Metazoa; phylum Arthropoda; class Insecta; order Coleoptera; family Carabidae; genus Ophonus; species Ophonus ardosiacus. The sequence goes on from OW964841.1 coordinate 603,304, forward strand.
ACGATTCTAGTTTGAGAAATACAAAGTTTTATTTCCACTTGAAATCTAACACAATTATTTCACTTTGCCAGGCTATAACTAATGAACGGTAAGAGATACGTTAACGGGCGTTGCGGAAATCGATTTTATGGACATTTCTACGTATGTATACTATTTTTTAACTTTCGTGTTCAGCTGATACAATATTAAAATGCAATAAATCAAAAAATGGTACCTTGGATTTTTCAGTAGCCAGTTATAAACCAAAATATTGAAACACCCTATATTTAAATAAAAATGTATCAATTTCTACTAAATCAAATGTGCTGATTTCGGGAAAAATAGTAAAAAAAATCCCACGATTCTAGTTTGAGAAATACAAAGTTTTATTTCCACTTGAAATCTAACACAATTATTTCACTTTGCCGGGCTATAACTAATGAACGGTAAAAGATACGTTAACGGGCGTTGCGGAAATCGATTTTATGGACATTTCTACGTATGTATACTATTTTTTAACTTTCGTGTTCAGCTGATACAATATTAAAATGCAATAAATCAAAAAATGGTACCTTGGATTTTTCAGTAGCCAGTTATAAACCAAAATATTGAAACACCCTATATTTAAATAAAAATGTATTAATTTCTACTAAATAAAATGTGCTGATTTCGGAAAAAATAGTAAAAAAAATCCCAGGATTCTAATTTGAGATATACAAAGTTTTATTTCCACTTGAAATCTAACACAATTATTTCACTTTGCCGGGCTATAACTAATGAACGGTAAAAGATACGTTAACGGGCGTTGCGGAAATTGATTTTATGGACATTTCTACGTATGTATACTATTTGTTAACTTTCGTGTTCAGCTGATACAATATTAAAATGCAATAAATCAAAAAATAGTACCTTGGATTTTTCAGTAGCCAGTTATAAACCAAAATATTGAAACACCCTATATTTAAATAAAAATGTATCAATTTCTACTAAATCAAATGTGCTGATTTCGGGAAAAATAGTAAAAAAAATCCCACGATTCTAGTTTGAGAAATACAAAGTTTTATTTCTACTTGAAATCTAACACAATTATTTCACTTTGCCGGGCTATAACTAATGAACGGTAAAAGATACGTTAACGGGCGTTGCGGAAATCGATTTTATGGACATTTCTACGTATGTATACTATTTTTTAACTTTCGTGTTCAGCTGATACAATATTAAAATGCAATAAATCAAAAAATGGTACCTTGGATTTTTCAGTAGCCTGTTATAAACCAAAATATTGAAACACCCTATATTTAAATAAAAATGTATCAATTTCTACTAAATTAAATGTGCTGATTTCGGGAAAAGTAGTAAACAAAATCCCACGATTCTAGTTTGAGAAATACAAAGTTTTATTTCCACTTGAAATCTAACACAATTATTTCACTTTGCCGGGCTATAACTAATGAACGGTAAGAGATACGTTAACGGGCGTTGCGGAAATCGATTTTATGGACATTTCTACGTATGTATACTATTTTTTAACTTTCGTGTTCAGCTGATACAATATTAAAATGCAATAAATCAAAAAATGGTACCTTGGATTTTTCAGTAGCCAGTTATAAACCAAAATATTGAAACACCCTATATTTAAATAAAAATGTATCAATTTCTACTAAATCAAATGTGCTGATTTCTGGAAAAATAGTAAAAAAAATCCCACGATTCTAGTTTGAAAAATACAAAGTTTTATTTCCACTTGAAATCTAACACAATTATTTCACTTTGCCGGGCTATAACTAATGAACGGTAAGAGATACGTTAACGGGCGTTGCGGAAATCGATTTTATGGACATTTCTACGTATGTATACTATTTTTTAACTTTCGTGTTCAGCTGATACAATATTAAAATGCAATAAATCAAAAAATGGTACCTTGGATTTTTCAGTAGCCGGTTATAAACCAAAATATTGAAACACCCTATATTTAAATAAAAATGTATCAATTTCTACTAAATCAAATGTGCTGATTTCGGTAAAAATAGTAAAAAAAATCCCAGGATTTTAGTTTGAGAAATACAAAGTTTTATTTCCACTTGAAATCTAACACAATTATTTCACTTTGCCGGGCTATAACTAATGAACGGTAAAAGATACGTTAACGGGCGTTGCGGAAATCGATTTTATGGACATTTCTACGTATGTATACTATTTTTTAACTTTCGTGTTCAGCTGATACAATATTAAAATGCAATAAATCAAAAAATGGTACCTTGGATTTTTCAGTAGCCTGTTATAAACCAAAATATTGAAACACTCTATATTTAAATAAAAATGTATCAATTTCTACTAAATTAAATGTGCTGATTTCGGGAAAAGTAGTAAAAAAAATCCCACGATTCTAGTTTGAGAAATACAAAGTTTTATTTCCACTTGAAATCTAACACAATTATTTCACTTTGCCGGGCTATAACTAATGAACGGTAAGAGATACGTTAACGGGCGTTGCGGAAATCGATTTTATGGACATTTCTACGTATGTATACTATTTTTTAACTTTCGTGTTCAGCTGATACAATATTAAAATGCAATAAATCAAAAAATGGTACCTTGGATTTTTCAGTAGCCGGTTATAAACCAAAATATTGAAACACCCTATATTTAAATAAAAATGTATCAATTTCTACTAAATCAAATGTGCTGATTTCGGGAAAAATAGTAAAAAAAATCCCAGGATTCTAGTTTGAGAAATACAAAGTTTTATTTCCACTTGAAATCTAACACAATTATTTCACTTTGCCGGGCTATAACTAATGAACGGTAAAAGATACGTTAACGGGCGTTGCGGAAATCGATTTTATGGACATTTCTACGTATGTATACTATTTTTTAACTTTCGTGTTCAGCTGATACAATATTAAAATGCAATAAATCAAAAAATGGTACCTTGGATTTTTCAGTAGCCGGTTATAAACCAAAATATTGAAACACCCTATATTTAAATAAAAATGTATCAATTTCTACTAAATCAAATGTGCTGATTTCGGGAAAAATAGTAAAAAAAATCCCAGGATTCTAGTTTGAGAAATACAAAGTTTTATTTCCACTTGAAATCTAACACAATTATTTCACTTTGCCGGACTATAACTAATGAACGGTAAAAGATACGTTAACGGGCGTTGCGGAAATCGATTTTATGGACATTTCTACGTATGTATACTATTTTTTAACTTTCGTGTTCAGCTGATACAATATTAAAATGCAATAAATCAAAAAATGGTACCTTGGATTTTTCAGTAGCCGGTTATAAACCAAAATATTGAAACACCCTATATTTAAATAAAAATGTATCAATTTCTACTAAATCAAATGTGCTGATTTCGGGAAAAATAGTAAAAAAAATCCCAGGATTCTAGTTTGAGAAATACAAAGTTTTATTTCCACTTGAAATCTAACACAATTATTTCACTTTGCCGGGCTATAACTAATGAACGGTAAAAGATACGTTAACGGGCGTTGCGGAAATCGATTTTATGGACATTTCTACGTATGTATACTATTTTTTAACTTTCGTGTTCAGCTGATACAATATTAAAATGCAATAAATCAAAAAATGGTACCTTGGATTTTTCAGTAGCCAGTTATAAACCAAAATATTGAAACACCCTATATTTAAATAAAAATGTATCAATTTCTACTAAATCAAATGTGCTGATTTCTGGAAAAATAGTAAAAAAAATCCCACGATTCTAGTTTGAAAAATACAAAGTTTTATTTCCACTTGAAATCTAACACAATTATTTCACTTTGCCGGGCTATAACTAATGAACGGTAAGAGATACGTTAACGGGCGTTGCGGAAATCGATTTTATGGACATTTCTACGTATGTATACTATTTTTTAACTTTCGTGTTCAGCTGATACAATATTAAAATGCAATAAATCAAAAAATGGTACCTTGGATTTTTCAGTAGCCGGTTATAAACCAAAATATTGAAACACCCTATATTTAAATAAAAATGTATCAATTTCTACTAAATCAAATGTGCTGATTTCGGTAAAAATAGTAAAAAAAATCCCAGGATTTTAGTTTGAGAAATACAAAGTTTTATTTCCACTTGAAATCTAACACAATTATTTCACTTTGCCGGGCTATAACTAATGAACGGTAAAAGATACGTTAACGGGCGTTGCGGAAATCGATTTTATGGACATTTCTACGTATGTATACTATTTTTTAACTTTCGTGTTCAGCTGATACAATATTAAAATGCAATAAATCAAAAAATGGTACCTTGGATTTTTCAGTAGCCTGTTATAAACCAAAATATTGAAACACTCTATATTTAAATAAAAATGTATCAATTTCTACTAAATTAAATGTGCTGATTTCGGGAAAAGTAGTAAAAAAAATCCCACGATTCTAGTTTGAGAAATACAAAGTTTTATTTCCACTTGAAATCTAACACAATTATTTCACTTTGCCGGGCTATAACTAATGAACGGTAAGAGATACGTTAACGGGCGTTGCGGAAATCGATTTTATGGACATTTCTACGTATGTATACTATTTTTTAACTTTCGTGTTCAGCTGATACAATATTAAAATGCAATAAATCAAAAAATGGTACCTTGGATTTTTCAGTAGCCGGTTATAAACCAAAATATTGAAACACCCTATATTTAAATAAAAATGTATCAATTTCTACTAAATCAAATGTGCTGATTTCGGGAAAAATAGTAAAAAAAATCCCAGGATTCTAGTTTGAGAAATACAAAGTTTTATTTCCACTTGAAATCTAACACAATTATTTCACTTTGCCGGGCTATAACTAATGAACGGTAAAAGATACGTTAACGGGCGTTGCGGAAATCGATTTTATGGACATTTCTACGTATGTATACTATTTTTTAACTTTCGTGTTCAGCTGATACAATATTAAAATGCAATAAATCAAAAAATGGTACCTTGGATTTTTCAGTAGCCGGTTATAAACCAAAATATTGAAACACCCTATATTTAAATAAAAATGTATCAATTTCTACTAAATCAAATGTGCTGATTTCGGGAAAAATAGTAAAAAAAATCCCAGGATTCTAGTTTGAGAAATACAAAGTTTTATTTCCACTTGAAATCTAACACAATTATTTCACTTTGCCGGACTATAACTAATGAACGGTAAAAGATACGTTAACGGGCGTTCCGGAAATTGATTTTATGGACATTTCTACGTATGTATACTATTTTTTAACTTTCGTGTTCAGCTGATACAATATTAAAATGCAATAAATCAAAAAATGGTACCTTGGATTTTTCAGTAGCCGGTTATAAACCAAAATATTGAAACACCCTATATTTAAATAAAAATGTATCAATTTCTACTAAATCAAATGTGCTGATTTCGGGAAAAATAGTAAAAAAAATCCCAGGATTCTAGTTTGAGAAATACAAAGTTTTATTTCCACTTGAAATCTAACACAATTATTTCACTTTGCCGGGCTATAACTAATGAACGGTAAAAGATACGTTAACGGGCGTTGCGGAAATCGATTTTATGGACATTTCTACGTATGTATACTATTTTTTAACTTTCGTGTTCAGCTGATACAATATTAAAATGCAATAAATCAAAAAATGGTACCTTGGATTTTTCAGTAGCCAGTTATAAACCAAAATATTGAAACACCCTATATTTAAATAAAAATGTATCAATTTCTACTAAATCAAATGTGCTGATTTCGGGAAAAATAGTAAAAAAAATCCCACGATTCTAGTTTGAGAAATACAAAGTTTTATTTCCACTTGAAATCTAACACAATTATTTCACTTTGCCGGGCTATAACTAATGAACGGTAAAAGATACGTTAACGGGCGTTGCGGAAATTGATTTTATGGACATTTCTACGTATGTATACTATTTGTTAACTTTCGTGTTCAGCTGATACAATATTAAAATGCAATAAATCAAAAAATGGTACCTTGGATTTTTCAGTAGCCAGTTATAAACCAAAATATTGAAACACGCTATATTTAAATAAAAATGTATCAATTTCTACTAAATCAAATGTGCTGATTTCGGGAAAAGTAGTAAAAAAAATCCCACGATTCTAGTTTGAGAAATACAAAGTTTTATTTCCACTTGAAATCTAACACAATTATTTCACTTTGCCGGGCTATAACTAATGAACGGTAAGAGATACGTTAACGGGCGTTGCGGAAATCGATTTTATGGACATTTCTACGTATGTATACTATTTTTTAACTTTCGTGTTCAGCTGATACAATATTAAAATGCAATAAATCAAAAAATGGTACCTTGGATTTTTCAGTAGCCAGTTATAAACCAAAATATTGAAACACCCTATATTTAAATAAAAATGTATCAATTTCTACTAAATCAAATGTGCTGATTTCGGGAAAAATAGTAAAAAAAATCCCACGATTCTAGTTTGAAAAATACAAAGTTTTATTTCCACTTGAAATCTAACACAATTATTTCACTTTGCCAGGCTATAACTAATGAACGGTAAGAGATACGTTAACGGGCGTTGCGGAAATCGATTTTATGGACATTTCTACGTATGTATACTATTTTTTAACTTTCGTGTTCAGCTGATACAATATTAAAATGCAATAAATCAAAAAATGGTACCTTGGATTTTTCAGTAGCCAGTTATAAACCAAAATATTGAAACACCCTATATTTAAATAAAAATGTATCAATTTCTACTAAATCAAATGTGCTGATTTCGGGAAAAATAGTAAAAAAAATCCCACGATTCTAGTTTGAGAAATACAAAGTTTTATTTCCACTTGAAATCTAACACAATTATTTCACTTTGCCGGGCTATAACTAATGAACGGTAAAAGATACGTTAACGGGCGTTGCGGAAATCGATTTTATGGACATTTCTACGTATGTATACTATTTTTTAACTTTCGTGTTCAGCTGATACAATATTAAAATGCAATAAATCAAAAAATGGTACCTTGGATTTTTCAGTAGCCAGTTATAAACCAAAATATTGAAACACCCTATATTTAAATAAAAATGTATTAATTTCTACTAAATAAAATGTGCTGATTTCGGAAAAAATAGTAAAAAAAATCCCAGGATTCTAATTTGAGATATACAAAGTTTTATTTCCACTTGAAATCTAACACAATTATTTCACTTTGCCGGGCTATAACTAATGAACGGTAAAAGATACGTTAACGGGCGTTGCGGAAATTGATTTTATGGACATTTCTACGTATGTATACTATTTGTTAACTTTCGTGTTCAGCTGATACAATATTAAAATGCAATAAATCAAAAAATAGTACCTTGGATTTTTCAGTAGCCAGTTATAAACCAAAATATTGAAACACCCTATATTTAAATAAAAATGTATCAATTTCTACTAAATCAAATGTGCTGATTTCGGGAAAAATAGTAAAAAAAATCCCACGATTCTAGTTTGAGAAATACAAAGTTTTATTTCCACTTGAAATCTAACACAATTATTTCACTTTGCCGGGCTATAACTAATGAACGGTAAAAGATACGTTAACGGGCGTTGCGGAAATCGATTTTATGGACATTTCTACGTATGTATACTATTTTTTAACTTTCGTGTTCAGCTGATACAATATTAAAATGCAATAAATCAAAAAATGGTACCTTGGATTTTTCAGTAGCCTGTTATAAACCAAAATATTGAAACACCCTATATTTAAATAAAAATGTATCAATTTCTACTAAATTAAATGTGCTGATTTCGGGAAAAGTAGTAAACAAAATCCCACGATTCTAGTTTGAGAAATACAAAGTTTTATTTCCACTTGAAATCTAACACAATTATTTCACTTTGCCGGGCTATAACTAATGAACGGTAAGAGATACGTTAACGGGCGTTGCGGAAATCGATTTTATGGACATTTCTACGTATGTATACTATTTTTTAACTTTCGTGTTCAGCTGATACAATATTAAAATGCAATAAATCAAAAAATGGTACCTTGGATTTTTCAGTAGCCAGTTATAAACCAAAATATTGAAACACCCTATATTTAAATAAAAATGTATCAATTTCTACTAAATCAAATGTGCTGATTTCTGGAAAAATAGTAAAAAAAATCCCACGATTCTAGTTTGAAAAATACAAAGTTTTATTTCCACTTGAAATCTAACACAATTATTTCACTTTGCCGGGCTATAACTAATGAACGGTAAGAGATACGTTAACGGGCGTTGCGGAAATCGATTTTATGGACATTTCTACGTATGTATACTATTTTTTAACTTTCGTGTTCAGCTGATACAATATTAAAATGCAATAAATCAAAAAATGGTACCTTGGATTTTTCAGTAGCCGGTTATAAACCAAAATATTGAAACACCCTATATTTAAATAAAAATGTATCAATTTCTACTAAATCAAATGTGCTGATTTCGGTAAAAATAGTAAAAAAAATCCCAGGATTTTAGTTTGAGAAATACAAAGTTTTATTTCCACTTGAAATCTAACACAATTATTTCACTTTGCCGGGCTATAACTAATGAACGGTAAAAGATACGTTAACGGGCGTTGCGGAAATCGATTTTATGGACATTTCTACGTATGTATACTATTTTTTAACTTTCGTGTTCAGCTGATACAATATTAAAATGCAATAAATCAAAAAATGGTACCTTGGATTTTTCAGTAGCCTGTTATAAACCAAAATATTGAAACACCCTATATTTAAATAAAAATGTATCAATTTCTACTAAATTAAATGTGCTGATTTCGGGAAAAGTAGTAAAAAAAATCCCACGATTCTAGTTTGAGAAATACAAAGTTTTATTTCCACTTGAAATCTAACACAATTATTTCACTTTGCCGGGCTATAACTAATGAACGGTAAGAGATACGTTAACGGGCGTTGCGGAAATCGATTTTATGGACATTTCTACGTATGTATACTATTTTTTAACTTTCGTGTTCAGCTGATACAATATTAAAATGCAATAAATCAAAAAATGGTACCTTGGATTTTTCAGTAGCCGGTTATAAACCAAAATATTGAAACACCCTATATTTAAATAAAAATGTATCAATTTCTACTAAATCAAATGTGCTGATTTCGGGAAAAATAGTAAAAAAAATCCCAGGATTCTAGTTTGAGAAATACAAAGTTTTATTTCCACTTGAAATCTAACACAATTATTTCACTTTGCCGGGCTATAACTAATGAACGGTAAAAGATACGTTAACGGGCGTTGCGGAAATCGATTTTATGGACATTTCTACGTATGTATACTATTTTTTAACTTTCGTGTTCAGCTGATACAATATTAAAATGCAATAAATCAAAAAATGGTACCTTGGATTTTTCAGTAGCCGGTTATAAACCAAAATATTGAAACACCCTATATTTAAATAAAAATGTATCAATTTCTACTAAATCAAATGTGCTGATTTCGGGAAAAATAGTAAAAAAAATCCCAGGATTCTAGTTTGAGAAATACAAAGTTTTATTTCCACTTGAAATCTAACACAATTATTTCACTTTGCCGGACTATAACTAATGAACGGTAAAAGATACGTTAACGGGCGTTGCGGAAATCGATTTTATGGACATTTCTACGTATGTATACTATTTTTTAACTTTCGTGTTCAGCTGATACAATATTAAAATGCAATAAATCAAAAAATGGTACCTTGGATTTTTCAGTAGCCGGTTATAAACCAAAATATTGAAACACCCTATATTTAAATAAAAATGTATCAATTTCTACTAAATCAAATGTGCTGATTTCGGGAAAAATAGTAAAAAAAATCCCAGGATTCTAGTTTGAGAAATACAAAGTTTTATTTCCACTTGAAATCTAACACAATTATTTCACTTTGCCGGGCTATAACTAATGAACGGTAAAAGATACGTTAACGGGCGTTGCGGAAATCGATTTTATGGACATTTCTACGTATGTATACTATTTTTTAACTTTCGTGTTCAGCTGATACAATATTAAAATGCAATAAATCAAAAAATGGTACCTTGGATTTTTCAGTAGCCAGTTATAAACCAAAATATTGAAACACCCTATATTTAAATAAAAATGTATCAATTTCTACTAAATCAAATGTGCTGATTTCGGGAAAAATAGTAAAAAAAATCCCACGATTCTAGTTTGAGAAATACAAAGTTTTATTTCCACTTGAAATCTAACACAATTATTTCACTTTGCCGGGCTATAACTAATGAACGGTAAAAGATACGTTAACGGGCGTTGCGGAAATTGATTTTATGGACATTTCTACGTATGTATACTATTTGTTAACTTTCGTGTTCAGCTGATACAATATTAAAATGCAATAAATCAAAAAATGGTACCTTGGATTTTTCAGTAGCCAGTTATAAACCAAAATATTGAAACACGCTATATTTAAATAAAAATGTATCAATTTCTACTAAATCAAATGTGCTGATTTCGGGAAAAGTAGTAAAAAAAATCCCACGATTCTAGTTTGAGAAATACAAAGTTTTATTTCCACTTGAAATCTAACACAATTATTTCACTTTGCCGGGCTATAACTAATGAACGGTAAGAGATACGTTAACGGGCGTTGCGGAAATCGATTTTATGGACATTTCTACGTATGTATACTATTTTTTAACTTTCGTGTTCAGCTGATACAATATTAAAATGCAATAAATCAAAAAATGGTACCTTGGATTTTTCAGTAGCCAGTTATAAACCAAAATATTGAAACACCCTATATTTAAATAAAAATGTATCAATTTCTACTAAATCAAATGTGCTGATTTCGGGAAAAATAGTAAAAAAAATCCCACGATTCTAGTTTGAAAAATACAAAGTTTTATTTCCACTTGAAATCTAACACAATTATTTCACTTTGCCGGGCTATAACTAATGAACGGTAAAAGATACGTTAACGGGCGTTGCGGAAATCGATTTTATGGACATTTCTACGTATGTATACTATTTTTTAACTTTCGTGTTCAGCTGATACAATATTAAAATGCAATAAATCAAAAAATGGTACCTTGGATTTTTCAGTAGCCGGTTATAAACCAAAATATTGAAACACCCTATATTTAAATAAAAATGTATCAATTTCTACTAAATCAAATGTGCTGATTTCGGGAAAAATAGTAAAAAAAATCCCAGGATTCTAGTTTGAGAAATACAAAGTTTTATTTCCACTTGAAATCTAACACAATTATTTCACTTTGCCGGGCTATAACTAATGAACGGTAAAAGATACGTTAACGGGCGTTGCGGAAATCGATTTTATGGACATTTCTACGTATGTATACTATTTTTTAACTTTCGTGTTCAGCTGATACAATATTAAAATGCAATAAATCAAAAAATGGTACCTTGGATTTTTCAGTAGCCAGTTATAAACCAAAATATTGAAACACCCTATATTTAAATAAAAATGTATCAATTTCTACTAAATCAAATGTGCTGATTTCGGAAAAAATAGTAAAAAAAATCCCAGGATTCTAATTTGAGATATACAAAGTTTTATTTCCACTTGAAATCTAACACAATTATTTCACTTTGCCGGGCTATAACTAATGAACGGTAAAAGATACGTTAACGGGCGTTGCGGAAATTGATTTTATGGACATTTCTACGTATGTATACTATTTGTTAACTTTCGTGTTCAGCTGATACAATATTAAAATGCAATAAATCAAAAAATGGTACCTTGGATTTTTCAGTAGCCAGTTATAAACCAAAATATTGAAACACGCTATATTTAAATAAAAATGTATCAATTTCTACTAAATCAAATGTGCTGATTTCGGGAAAAGTAGTAAAAAAAATCCCACGATTCTAGTTTGAGAAATACAAAGTTTTATTTCCACTTGAAATCTAACACAATTATTTCACTTTGCCGGGCTATAACTAATGAACGGTAAGAGATACGTTAACGGGCGTTGCGGAAATCGATTTTATGGACATTTCTACGTATGTATACTATTTTTTAACTTTCGTGTTCAGCTGATACAATATTAAAATGCAATAAATCAAAAAATGGTACCTTGGATTTTTCAGTAGCCAGTTATAAACCAAAATATTGAAACACCCTATATTTAAATAAAAATGTATCAATTTCTACTAAATCAAATGTGCTGATTTCGGGAAAAATAGTAAAAAAAATCCCACGATTCTAGTTTGAAAAATACAAAGTTTTATTTCCACTTGAAATCTAACACAATTATTTCACTTTGCCGGGCTATAACTAATGAACGGTAAGAGATACGTTAACGGGCGTTGCGGAAATCGATTTTATGGACATTTCTACGTATGTATACTATTTTTTAACTTTCGTGTTCAGCTGATACAATATTAAAATGCAATAAATCAAAAAATGGTACCTTGGATTTTTCAGTAGCCGGTTATAAACCAAAATATTGTAACACCCTATATTTAAATAAAAATGTATCAATTTCTACTAAATCAAATGTGCTGATTTCGGGAAAAATAGTAAAAAAAATCCCAGGATTCTAGTTTGAGAAATACAAAGTTTTATTTCCACTTGAAATCTAACACAATTATTTCACTTTGCCGGGCTATAACTAATGAACGGTAAAAGATACGTTAACGGGCGTTGCGGAAATCGATTTTATGGACATTTCTACGTATGTATAATATTTTTTAACTTTCGTGTTCAGCTGATACAATATTAAAATGCAATAAATCAAAAAATGGTACCTTGGATTTTTCAGTAGCCGGTTATAAACCAAAATATTGAAACACCCTATATTTAAATAAAAATGTATAAATTTCTACTAAATCAAATGTGCTGATTTCGGGAAAAATAGTAAAAAAAATCCCAGGATTCTAGTTTGAGAAATACAAAGTTTTATTTCCACTTGAAATCTAACACAATTATTTCACTTTGCCGGGCTATAACTAATGAACGGTAAAAGATACGTTAACGGGCGTTGCGGAAATCGATTTTATGGACATTTCTACGTATGTATAATATTTTTTAACTTTCGTGTTCAGCTGATACAATATTAAAATGCAATAAATCAAAAAATGGTACCTTGGATTTTTCAGTAGTTAGTTATAAACCAAAATATTGAAACACCCTATATTTAAATAAAAATGTATCAATTTCTACTAAATCAAATGTGCTGATTTCGGGAAAAATAGTAAAAAAAATCCTACGATTCTAGTTTGAGAAATACAAAGTTTTATTTCCACTTGAAATCTAACACAATTATTTCACTTTGCCGGGCTATAACTAATGAACGGTAAAAGATACGTTAACGGGCGTTGCGGAAATCGATTTTATGGACTTTTCTACGTATGTATACTATTTTTGAACTTTCGTGTTCAGCTGATACAATATTAAAATGCAATAAATCAAAAAATGGTACCTTGGATTTTTCAGTAGCCAGTTATAAACCAAAATATTGAAACACCCTATATTTAAATAAAAATGTATCAATTTCTACTAAATTAAATGTGCTGATTTCGGGAAAAATAGTAAAAAAAATCCCACGATTCTAGTTTGAGAAATACAAAGTTTTATCTCCACTTGAAATCTAACACAATTATTTCACTTTGCCGGGCTATAACTAATGAACGGTAAAAGATACGTTAACGGGCGTTGCGGAAATCGATTTTATGGACATTTCTACGTATGTATACTATTTTTTAACTTTCGTGTTCAGCTGATACAATATTAAAATGCAATAAATCAAAAAATGGTACCTTGGATTTTTCAGTAGCCAGTTATAAACCAAAATATTGAAACACCCTATATTTAAATAAAAATGTATCAATTTCTACTAAATCAAATGTGCTGATTTCGGGAAAAATAGTAAAAAAAATCCCACGATTCTAGTTTGAGAAATACAAAGTTTTATTTCCACTTGAAATCTAACACAATTATTTCACTTTGCCGGGCTATAACTAATGAACGGTAAAAGATACGTTAACGGGCGTTGCGGAAATCGATTTTATGGACATTTCTACGTATGTATACTATTTTTTAACTTTCGTGTTCAGCTGATACAATATTAAAATGCAATAAATCAAAAAATGGTACCTTGGATTTTTCAGTAGCCAGTTATAAACCAAAATATTGAAACACCCTATATTTAAAGAAAAATGTATCAATTTCTACTAAATCAAATGTGCTGATTTCGGGAAAAATAGTAAAAAAATCCCACGATTCTAGTTTGAGAAATACAAAGTTTTATTTCCACTTGAAATCTAACACAATTATTTCACTTTGCCGAACTGTAACTAATGAACGGTAAGAGATACGTTAACGGGCGTTGCGGAAATCGATTTTATGGACATTTCTACGTATGTATACTATTTTTTAACTTTCGTGTTCAGCTGATACAATATTAAAATGCAATAAATCAAAAAATGGTACCTTGGATTTTTCAGTAGCCAGTTATAAACCAAAATATTGAAACACCCTATATTTAAATAAAAATGTATCAATTTCTACTAAATCAAATGTGCTGATTTCGGGAAAAATAGTAAAAAAAATCCCACGATTCTAGTTTGAGAAATACAAAGTTTTATTTCCACTTGAAATCTAACACAATTATTTCACTTTGCCGGGCTATAACTAATGAACAGTAAAAGATACGTTAACGGGCGTTGCGGAAATCGATTTTATGGACATTTCTACGTATGTATACTATTTTTTAACTTTCGTGTTCAGCTGATACAATATTAAAATGCAATAAATCAAAAAATGGTACCTTGGATTTTTCAGTAGCCAGTTATAAACCAAAATATTGAAACACCCTATATTTAAATAAAAATGTATCAATTTCTACTAAATCAAATGTGCTGATTTCGGGAAAAATAGTAAAAAAAATCCCACGATTCTAGTTTGAGAAATACAAAGTTTTATTTCCACTTGAAATCTAACACAATTATTTCACTTTGCCGGGCTATAACTAATGAACGGTAAAAGATACGTTAACGGGCGTTGCGGAAATCGATTTTATGGACATTTCTACGTATGTATACTATTTTTTAACTTTCGTGTTCAGCTGATACAATATTAAAATGCAATAAATCAAAAAATGGTACCTTGGATTTTTCAGTAGCCAGTTATAAACCAAAATATTGAAACACCCTATATTTAAAGAAAAATGTATCAATTTCTACTAAATCAAATGTGCTGATTTCGGGAAAAATAGTAAAAAAATCCCACGATTCTAGTTTGAGAAATACAAAGTTTTATTTCCACTTGAAATCTAACACAATTATTTCACTTTGCCGAACTGTAACTAATGAACGGTAAGAGATACGTTAACGGGCGTTGCGGAATTCGATTTTATGGACATTTCTACGTATGTATACTATTTTTTAACTTTCGTGTTCAGCTGATACAATATTAAAATGCAATAAATCAAAAAATGGTACCTTGGATTTTTCAGTAGCCAGTTATAAACCAAAATATTGAAACACCCTATATTTAAATAAAAATGTATCAATTTCTACTAAATCAAATGTGCTGATTTCGGGAAAAATAGTAAAAAAAATCCCACGATTCTAGTTTGAGAAATACAAAGTTTTATTTCCACTTGAAATCTAACACAATTATTTCACTTTGCCGGGCTATAACTAATGAACGGTAAAAGATACGTTAACGGGCGTTGCGGAAATCGATTTTATGGACATTTCTACGTATGTATACTATTTTTTTAACTTTCGTGTTCAGCTGATACAATATTAAAATGCAATAAATCAAAAAATGGTACCTTGGATTTTTCAGTAGCCAGTTATAAACCAAAATATTATAACAACCTATATTTAAATAAAAATGTATCAATTTCTACTAAATCAAACCTACTGATTTCGGGAAAAATAGTAAAAAAAATCCCACGATTCTAGTTTGAGAAATACAAAGTTTTATTTCCACTTGAAATCTAACACAATTATTTCACTTTGCCGGGCTATAACTAATGAACGGTAAAAGATATGTTAACGGGCGTTGCGGAAATCGATTTTATGGACATTTCTACGTATGTATACTATTTTTTAACTTTCGTGTTCAGCTGATACAATATTAAAATGCAATAAATCAAAAAATGGAACATTGGATTTTTCAGTAGCCAGTTATAAACCAAAATATTGAAACACCCTATATTTAAATAAAAATGTATCAATTTCTACTGAATCAAACGTGCTGATTTCGGGAAAAATAGTAAAAAAAATCCCAGGATTCTAATTTGAGAAATACAAAGTTTTATTTCCACTTGAAATCTAACACAATTATTTCACTTTGCCGGGCTATAACTAATGAACGGTAAAAGATATGTTAACGGGCGTTGCGGAAATCGATTTTATGGACATTTCTACGTATGTATACTATTTTTTAACTTTCGTGTTCAGCTGATACAATATTAAAATGCAATAAATCAAAAAATGGTACCTTGGATTTTTCAGTAGCCAGTTATAAACCAAAATATTGAAACACCCTATATTTAAATAAAAATGTATCAATTTCTACTAAATCAAATGTGCTGATTTCGGGAAAAATAGTAAAAAAAATCCCACGATTCTAGTTTGAAAAATACAAAGTTTTATTTCCACTTGAAATCTAACACAATTATTTCACTTTGCCGGGCTATAACTAATGAACGGTAAGAGATACGTTAACGGGCGTTGCGGAAATCGATTTTATGGACATTTCTACGTATGTATACTATTTTTTAACTTTCGTGTTCAGCTGATACAATATTAAAATGCAATAAATCAAAAAATGGTACCTTGGATTTTTCAGTAGCCGGTTATAAACCAAAATATTGTAACACCCTATATTTAAATAAAAATGTATCAATTTCTACTAAATCAAATGTGCTGATTTCGGGAAAAATAGTAAAAAAAATCCTACGATTCTAGTTTGAGAAATACAAAGTTTTATTTCCACTTGAAATCTAACACAATTATTTCACTTTGCCGGGCTATAACTAATGAACGGTAAAAGATAAGTTAACGGGCGTTGCGGAAATCGATTTTATGGACATTTCTACGTATGTATACTATTTTTGAACTTTCGTGTTCAGCTGATACAATATTAAAATGCAATAAATCAAAAAATGGTACCTTGGATTTTTCAGTAGCCAGTTATAAACCAAAATATTGAAACACCCTATATTTAAATAAAAATGTATCAATTTCTACTAAATTAAATGTGCTGATTTCGGGAAAAATAGTAAAAGAAATCCCACGATTCTAGTTTGAGAAATACAAAGTTTTATCTCCACTTGAAATCTAACACAATTATTTCACTTTGCCGGGCTATAACTAATGAACGGTAAAAGATACGTTAACGGGCGTTGCGGAAATCGATTTTATGGACATTTCTACGTATGTATACTATTTTTTAACTTTCGTGTTCAGCTGATACAATATTAAAATGCAATAAATCAAAAAATGGTACCTTGGATTTTTCAGTAGCCAGTTATAAACCAAAATATTGAAACACCCTATATTTAAATAAAAATGTATCAATTTCTACTAAATCAAATGTGCTGATTTCGGGAAAAATAGTAAAAAAAATCCCACGATTCTAGTTTGAGAAATACAAAGTTTTATTTCCACTTGAAATCTAACACAATTATTTCACTTTGCCGGGCTATAACTAATGAACGGTAAAAGATACGTTAACGGGCGTTGCGGAAATCGATTTTATGGACATTTCTACGTATGTATACTATTTTTTAACTTTCGTGTTCAGCTGATACAATATTAAAATGCAATAAATCAAAAAATGGTACCTTGGATTTTTCAGTAGCCAGTTATAAACCAAAATATTGAAACACCCTATATTTAAAGAAAAATGTATCAATTTCTACTAAATCAAATGTGCTGATTTCGGGAAAAATAGTAAAAAAATCCCACGATTCTAGTTTGAGAAATACAAAGTTTTATTTCCACTTGAAATCTAACACAATTATTTCACTTTGCCGAACTGTAACTAATGAACGGTAAGAGATACGTTAACGGGCGTTGCGGAATTCGATTTTATGGACATTTCTACGTATGTATACTATTTTTTAACTTTCGTGTTCAGCTGATACAATATTAAAATGCAATAAATCAAAAAATGGTACCTTGGATTTTTCAGTAGCCAGTTATAAACCAAAATATTGAAACACCCTATATTTAAATAAAAATGTATCAATTTCTACTAAATCAAATGTGCTGATTTCGGGAAAAATAGTAAAAAAAATCCCACGATTCTAGTTTGAGAAATACAAAGTTTTATTTCCACTTGAAATCTAACACAATTATTTCACTTTGCCGGGCTATAACTAATGAACAGTAAAAGATACGTTAACGTGCGTTGCGGAAATCGATTTTATGGACATTTCTACGTATGTATACTATTTTTTAACTTTCGTGTTCAGCTGATACAATATTAAAATGCAATAAATCAAAAAATGGTACCTTGGATTTTTCAGTAGCCAGTTATAAACCAAAATATTATAACAACCTATATTTAAATAAAAATGTATCAATTTCTACTAAATCAAACCTACTGATTTCGGGAAAAATAGTAAAAAAAAATCCCACGATTCTAGTTTGAGAAATACAAAGTTTTATTTCCACTTGAAATCTAACACAATTATTTCACTTTGCCGGGCTATAACTAATGAACGGTAAAAGATACGTTAACGGGCGTTGCGGAAATCGATTTTATGGACATTTCTACGTATGTATACTATTTTTTAACTTTCGTGTTCAGCTGATACAATATTAAAATGCAATAAATCAAAAAATGGTACCTTGGATTTTTCAGTAGCCAGTTATAAACCAAAATATTGAAACACCCTATATTTAAAGAAAAATGTATCAATTTCTACTAAATCAAATGTGCTGATTTCGGGAAAAATAGTAAAAAAAATCCCACGATTATCGTTTGAGAAATACAAAGTTTTATTTCCACATGAAATCTAACACAATTATTTCACTTTGCCGGGCTATAACTAATGAACGGTAAAAGATACGTTAACGGGCGTTGCGGAAATCAATTTAATGGCATTTCTACGTATGTATACTATTTTTTAACTTTCGTGTTCAGATGATACAATATTAAAATGCAATAAATCAAAAAATGGTACCTTGGATTTTTCAGTAGCCAGTTATAAACCAAAATATTGAAACACCCTATATTTAAATAAAAATGTATCAATTTCTACTAAATCAAATGTGTTGATTTCGGGAAAAATAGTAAAAAAAATCCTAGGATTCTAGTTTGAGAAATACAAAGTTTTATTTCCACTTGAAATCTAACACAATTATTTCACTTTGCCGGGCTATAACTAATGAACGGTAAAAGATACGTTAACGGGCGTTGCGGAAATCGATTTTATGGACATTTCTACGTATGTGTACTATTTGTTAACTTTTGTGTTCAGCTGATACAATATTAAAATGCAATAAATCAAAAAATGGTACCTTGGATTTTTCAGTAGCCAGTTATAAACCAAAATATTGAAACACCCTATATTTAAATAAAAATGTATTAATTTCTACTAAATCAAATGTGCTGATTTCGGGAAAAATAGTAAAAATAATCCTAGAATTCTAGTTTGAGAAATACAAAGTTTTATTTCCACTTGAAATCTAACACAATTATTTCATTTTGCGGGGCTATAACTAATGAACGGTAAAAGATACGTTAACGGGCGTTGCGGAAATCGATTTTATGGACATTTCTACGTATGTATACTATTTTTTAACTTTCGTGTTCAGCTGATACAATATTAAAATGCAATAAATCAAAAAATGGTACCTTGGATTTTTCAGTAGCCGGTTATAAACCAAAATATTGAAACACCCTATATTTAAATCAAAATGTATCAATTTCTACTAAATCAAATGTGCTGATTTCGGGAAAAATAGTAAAAAAAATCCCACGATTCTAGTTTGAGAAATACAAAGTTTTATTTCCACTTGAAATCTAACACAATTATTTCACTTTGCCGGGCTATAACTAATGAACGGTAAAAGATACGTTAACGGGCGTTGCGGAAATCGATTTTATGGACATTTCTACGTATGTATACTATTTTTTAACTTTCGTGTTCAGCTGATACAATAATAAAATGCAATAAATCAAAAATGGTACCTTGGATTTTTCAATAGCCAGTTATAAACCAAAATATTGAAACAACCTATATTTAAATAAAAATGTATCAATTTCTACTAATTCAAATGTGCTGATTTCGGGAAAAATAGTAAAAAAAATCCCAGGATTCTAGTTTGAGAAATACAAAGTTTTATTTCCACTTGAAATCTAACACAATTATTTCACTTTGCCGGGCTATAACTAATGAACGGTAAAAGATACGTTAACGGGCGTTGCGGAAATCGATTTTATGGACATTTCTACGTATGTATACTATTTTTTAACTTTCGTGTTCAGCTGATACAATATTAAAATGCAATAAATCAAAAAATGGTACCTTGGATTTTTCAGTAGCCAGTTATAAACCAAAATATTGAAACACCCTATATTTAAATAAAAATGTATCAATTTCTACTAAATCAAATGTGCTGATTTCGGGAAAAATAGTAAAAAAAATCCCAGGATTCTAGTTTGAGAAATACAAAGTTTTATTTCCACTTGAAATCTAACACAATTATTTCACTTTGCGGGCTATAACTAATGAACGGTAAAAGATACGTTAACGGGCGTTGCGGAAATCGATTTTATGGACATTTCTACGTATGTATACTATTTTTTAACTTTCGTGTTCAGCTGATACAATATTCAAATGCAATAAATCAAAAAATGGTACCTTGGATTTTCAGTAGCCGGTTATAAACCAAAATATTGAAACACCCTATATTTAAATAAAAATGTATAAATTTCTACTAAATCAAATGTGCTGATTTCGGGAAAAATAGTAAAAAAAATCCCACGATTCTAGTTTGAGAAATACAAAGTTTTATTTCCACTTGAAATCTAACACAATTATTTCACTTTGCCGGGCTATAACTAATGAACGGTAAAAGATACGTTAACGGGCGTTGCGGAAATCGATTTTATGGACATTTCTACGTATGTATACTATTTTTTAACTTTCGTGTTCAGCTGATACAATATTAAAATGCAATAAATCAAAAATGGTACCTTGGATTTTTCAGTAGCCAGTTATAAACCAAAATATTGAAACACCCTATATTTAAAGAAAAATGTATCAATTTCTACTAAATCAAATGTGCTGATTTCGGGAAAATTAGTAAAAAAAATCCCACGATTCTAGTTTGAGAAATACAAAGTTTTATTCCACTTGAAATCTAACACAATTATTTCACTTTGCCGAACTGTAACTAATGAACGGTAAGAGATACGTTAACGGGCGTTGCGGAAATCGATTTTATGGACATTTCTACGTATGTATACTATTTTTTAACTTTCGTGTTCAGCTGATACAATATTAAAATGCAATAAATCAAAAAATGGTACCTTGGATTTTTCAGTAGCCAGTTATAAACCAAAATATTGAAACACCCTATATTTAAATAAAAATGTATCAATTTCTACTAAATCAAATGTGCTGATTTCGGAAAAAATAGTAAAAAAATCCCACGATTCTAGTTTGAGAAATACAAAGTTTTATTTCCACTTGAAATCTAACACAATTATTTCACTTTGCCGGGCTATAACTAATTAACGGTAAAAGATACGTTAACGGGGCGTTGCGGAAATCGATTTTATGGACATTTCTACGTATGTATACTATTTTTTAACTTTCGTGTTTAGCTGATACAATATTAAAATGCAATAAATCAAAAAATGGTACCTTGGATTTTTCAGTAGCCAGTTATAAACCAAAATATTGAAACACCCTATATTTAAATAAAAATGTATCAATTTCTACTAAATCAAATGTGCTGATTTCGGGAAAAATAGTAAAAAAAATCCCAGGATTCTAGTTTGAGAAATACAAAGTTTTATTTCCACTTGAAATCTAACACAATTATTTCACTTTGCCGGGCTATAACTAATGAACGGTAAAAGATACGTTAACGGGCGTTGCGGAAATCGATTTTATGGATATTTCTACGTATGTATACTATTTTTTAACTTTCGTGTTCAGCTGATACAATATTAAAATGCAATAAATCAAAAAATGGTACCTTGGATTTTTCAGTAGCCAGTTATAAACCAAAATATTGAAACACCCTATATTTAAATAAAAATGTATCAATTTCTACTAAATCAAATGTGCTGATTTCAGGATAAATAGTAAAAAAAATCCCAGGATTCTAGTTTGAGAAATACAAAGTTTTATTTCCAATTGAAATCTAACACAATTATTTCACTTTGCCGGGCTATAACTAATGAACGGTAAAAGATACGTTAACGGGCGTTGCGGAAATCGATTTTATGGACATTTCTACGTATGTATACTATTTTTTAACTTTCGTGTTTAGCTGATACAATATTACCATGCAATAAATCAAAAAATGGTACCTTGGATTTTTCAGTAGCCAGTTATAAACCAAAATATTGAAACACCCTATATTTAAATAAAAATGTATCAATTTCTACTAAATCAAATGTGCTGATTTCGGGAAAAATAGTAAAAAAATCCCACGATTCTAGTTTGAGAAATACAAAGTTTTATTTCCACTTGAAATCTAACACAATTATTTCACTTTGCCGAACTGTAACTAATGAACGGTAAGAGATACGTTAACGGGCGTTTGCGGAAATCGATTTTATGGACATTTCTACGTATGTATACTATTTTTTAACTTTCGTGTTCAGCTGATACAATATTAAAATGCAATAAATCAAAAAATAGTACCTTGGATTTTTCAGTAGCCAGTTATAAACCAAAATATTGAAACACCCTATATTTAAATAAAAATGTATCAATTTCTACTAAATCAAATGTGCTGATTTCGGAAAAAATAGTAAAAAAAATCCCACGATTCTAGTTTGAGAAATACAAAGTTTTATTTCCACTTGAAATCTAACACAATTATTTCACTTGCCGGGCTATAACTAATTAACGGTAAAAGATACGTTAACGGGCGTTGCGGAAATCGATTTTATGGACATTTCTACGTATGTATACTATTTTTTAACTTTCGTGTTTAGCTGATACAATATTAAAATGCAATAAATCAAAAAATGGTACCTTGGATTTTTCAGTAGCCAGTTATAAACCAAAATATTGAAACACCCTATATTTAAATAAAAATGTATCAATTTCTACTAAATCAAATGTGCTGATTTCGGGAAAAATAGTAAAAAAAATCCCAGGATTCTAGTTTGAGAAATACAAAGTTTTATTTCCACTTGAAATCTAACACAATTATTTCACTTTGCCGGGCTATAACTAATGAACGGTAAAAGATACGTTACCGGGCGTTGCGGAAATCGATTTTATGGATATTTCTACGTATGTATACTATTTTTTAACTTTCGTGTTCAGCTGATACAATATTAAAATGCAATAAATCAAAAAATGGTACCTTGGATTTTCAGTAGCCAGTTATAAACCGAAATATTGAAACACCCTATATTTAAATAAAAATGTATCAATTTCTACTAAATTAAATGTGCTGATTTCGGGAAAAATAGTAAAAGAAATCCCACGATTCTAGTTTGAGAAATACAAAGTTTTATCTCCACTTGAAATCTAACACAATTATTTCACTTTGCCGGGCTATAACTAATGAACGGTAAAAGATACGTTAACGGGCGTTGCGGAAATCGATTTTATGGACATTTCTACGTATGTATACTATTTTTTAACTTTCGTGTTCAGCTGATACAATATTAAAATGCAATAAATCAAAAAATGGTACCTTGGATTTTTCAGTAGCCCAGTTATAAACCAAAATATTGAAACACCCTATATTTAAATAAAAATGTATCAATTTCTACTAAATCAAATGTGCTGATTTCGGGAAAATAGTAAAAAAAATCCCACGATTCTAGTTTGAGAAATACAAAGTTTTATTTCCACTTGAAATCTAACACAATTATTTCACTTTGCCGGGCTATAACTAATGAACGGTAAAAGATACGTTAACGGGCGTTGCGGAAATCGATTTTATGGACATTTCTACGTATGTATACTATTTTTTAACTTTCGTGTTCAGCTGATACAATATTAAAATGCAATAAATCAAAAAATGGTACCTTGGATTTTTCAGTAGCCAGTTATAAACCAAAATATTGAAACACCCTATATTTAAAGAAAAATGTATCAATTTCTACTAAATCAAATGTGCTGATTTCGGGAAAAATAGTAAAAAAATCCCACGATTCTAGTTTGAGAAATACAAAGTTTTATTTCCACTTGAAATCTAACACAATTATTTCACTTTGCCGAACTGTAACTAATGAACGGTAAGAGATACGTTAACGGGCGTTGCGGAATTCGATTTTATGGACATTTCTACGTATGTATACTATTTTTTAACTTTCGTGTTCAGCTGATACAATATTAAAATGCAATAAATCAAAAAATGGTACCTTGGATTTTTCAGTAGCCAGTTATAAACCAAAATATTGAAACACCCTATATTTAAATAAAAATGTATCAATTTCTACTAAATCAAATGTGCTGATTTCGGGAAAAATAGTAAAAAAATCCCACGATTCTAGTTTGAGAAATACAAAGTTTTATTTCCACTTGAAATCTAACACAATTATTTCACTTTGCCGGGCTATAACTAATGAACAGTAAAAGATACGTTAACGTGCGTTGCGGAAATCGATTTTATGGACATTTCTACGTATGTATACTATTTTTTAACTTTCGTGTTCAGCTGATACAATATTAAAATGCAATAAATCAAAAAATGGTACCTTGGATTTTTCAGTAGCCAGTTATAAACCAAAATATTATAACAACCTATATTTAAATAAAAATGTATCAATTTCTACTAAATCAAACCTACTGATTTCGGGAAAAATAGTAAAAAAAATCCCACGATTCTAGTTTGAGAAATACAAAGTTTTATTTCCACTTGAAATCTAACACAATTATTTCACTTTGCCGGGCTATAACTAATGAACGGTAAAAGATACGTTAACGGGCGTTGCGGAAATCGATTTTATGGACATTTCTACGTATGTATACTATTTTTTTAACTTTCGTGTTCAGCTGATACAATATTAAAATGCAATAAATCAAAAAATGGTACCTTGGATTTTTCAGTAGCCAGTTATAAACCAAAATATTGAAACACCCCTATATTTAAAGAAAAATGTATCAATTTCTACTAAATCAAATGTGCTGATTTCGGGAAAAATAGTAAAAAAAATCCCACGATTATCGTTTGAGAAATACAAAGTTTTATTTCCACATGAAATCCTAACACAATTATTTCACTTTGCCGGGCTATAACTAATGAACGGTAAAAGATACGTTAACGGGCGTTGCGGAAATCAATTTAATGGCATTTCTACGTATGTATACTATTTTTTAACTTTCGTGTTCAGATGATACAATATTAAAATGCAATAAATCAAAAAATGGTACCTTGGATTTTTCAGTAGCCAGTTATAAACCAAAATATTGAAACACCCTATATTTAAATAAAAATGTATCAATTTCTACTAAATCAAATGTGTTGATTTCGGGAAAAATAGTAAAAAAAATCCTAGGATTCTAGTTTGAGAAATACAAAGTTTTATTTCCACTTGAAATCTAACACAATTATTTCACTTTGCCGGGCTATAACTAATGAACGGTAAAAGATACGTTAACGGGCGTTGCGGAAATCGATTTTATGGACATTTCTACGTATGTGTACTATTTGTTAACTTTTGTGTTCAGCTGATACAATATTAAAATGCAATAAATCAAAAAATGGTACCTTGGATTTTTCAGTAGCCAGTTATAAACCAAAATATTGAAACACCCTATATTTAAATAAAAATGTATTAATTTCTACTAAATCAAATGTGCTGATTTCGGGAAAAATAGTAAAAATAATCCTAGAATTCTAGTTTGAGAAATACAAAGTTTTATTTCCACTTGAAATCTAACACAATTATTTCATTTTGCGGGGCTATAACTAATGAACGGTAAAAGATACGTTAACGGGCGTTGCGGAAATCGATTTTATGGACATTTCTACGTATGTATACTATTTTTTAACTTTCGTGTTCAGCTGATACAATATTAAAATGCAATAAATCAAAAAATGGTACCTTGGATTTTTCAGTAGCCGGTTATAAACCAAAATATTGAAACACCCTATATTTAAATCAAAATGTATCAATTTCTACTAAATCAAATGTGCTGATTTCGGGAAAAATAGTAAAAAAAATCCCACGATTCTAGTTTGAGAAATACAAAGTTTTATTTCCACTTGAAATCTAACACAATTATTTCACTTTGCCGGGCTATAACTAATGAACGGTAAAAGATACGTTAACGGGCGTTGCGGAAATCGATTTTATGGACATTTCTACGTATGTATACTATTTTTTAACTTTCGTGTTCAGCTGATACAATAATAAAATGCAATAAATCAAAAAATGGTACCTTGGATTTTTCAATAGCCAGTTATAAACCAAAATATTGAAACAACCTATATTTAAATAAAAATGTATCAATTTCTACTAATTCAAATGTGCTGATTTCGGGAAAAATAGTAAAAAAAATCCCAGGATTCTAGTTTGAGAAATACAAAGTTTTATTTCCACTTGAAATCTAACACAATTATTTCACTTTGCCGGGCTATAACTAATGAACGGTAAAAGATACGTTAACGGGCGTTGCGGAAATCGATTTTATGGACATTTCTACGTATGTATACTATTTTTTAACTTTCGTGTTCAGCTGATACAATATTAAAATGCAATAAATCAAAAAATGGTACCTTGGATTTTTCAGTAGCCAGTTATAAACCAAAATATTGAAACACCCTATATTTAAATAAAAATGTATCAATTTCTACTAAATCAAATGTGCTGATTTCGGGAAAAATAGTAAAAAAAATCCCAGGATTCTAGTTTGAGAAATACAAAGTTTTATTTCCACTTGAAATCTAACACAATTATTTCACTTTGCCGGGCTATAACTAATGAACGGTAAAAGATACGTTAACGGGCGTTGCGGAAATCGATTTTATGGACATTTCTACGTATGTATACTATTTTTTAACTTTCGTGTTCAGCTGATACAATATTCAAATGCAATAAATCAAAAAATGGTACCTTGGATTTTTCAGTAGCCGGTTATAAACCAAAATATTGAAACACCCTATATTTAAATAAAAATGTATAAATTTCTACTAAATCAAATGTGCTGATTTCGGGAAAAATAGTAAAAAAAATCCCACGATTCTAGTTTGAGAAATACAAAGTTTTATTTCCACTTGAAATCTAACACAATTATTTCACTTTGCCGGGCTATAACTAATGAACGGTAAAAGATACGTTAACGGGCGTTGCGGAAATCGATTTTATGGACATTTCTACGTATGTATACTATTTTTTAACTTTCGTGTTCAGCTGATACAATATTAAAATGCAATAAATCAAAAAATGGTACCTTGGATTTTTCAGTAGCCAGTTATAAACCAAAATATTGAAACACCCTATATTTAAAGAAAAATGTATCAATTTCTACTAAATCAAATGTGCTGATTTCGGGAAAATTAGTAAAAAAATCCCACGATTCTAGTTTGAGAAATACAAAGTTTTATTTCCACTTGAAATCTAACACAATTATTTCACTTTGCCGAACTGTAACTAATGAACGGTAAGAGATACGTTAACGGGCGTTGCGGAAATCGATTTTATGGACATTTCTACGTATGTATACTATTTTTTAACTTTCGTGTTCAGCTGATACAATATTAAAATGCAATAAATCAAAAAATGGTACCTTGGATTTTTCAGTAGCCAGTTATAAACCAAAATATTGAAACACCCTATATTTAAATAAAAATGTATCAATTTCTACTAAATCAAATGTGCTGATTTCGGAAAAAATAGTAAAAAAAATCCCACGATTCTAGTTTGAGAAATACAAAGTTTTATTTCCACTTGAAATCTAACACAATTATTTCACTTTGCCGGGCTATAACTAATTAACGGTAAAAGATACGTTAACGGGCGTTGCGGAAATCGATTTTATGGACATTTCTACGTATGTATACTATTTTTTAACTTTCGTGTTTAGCTGATACAATATTAAAATGCAATAAATCAAAAAATGGTACCTTGGATTTTTCAGTAGCCAGTTATAAACCAAAATATTGAAACACCCTATATTTAAATAAAAATGTATCAATTTCTACTAAATCAAATGTGCTGATTTCGGGAAAAATAGTAAAAAAAATCCCAGGATTCTAGTTTGAGAAATACAAAGTTTTATTTCCACTTGAAATCTAACACAATTATTTCACTTTGCCGGGCTATAACTAATGAACGGTAAAAGATACGTTAACGGGCGTTGCGGAAATCGATTTTATGGATATTTCTACGTATGTATACTATTTTTTAACTTTCGTGTTCAGCTGATACAATATTAAAATGCAATAAATCAAAAAATGGTACCTTGGATTTTTCAGTAGCCAGTTATAAACCAAAATATTGAAACACCCTATATTTAAATAAAAATGTATCAATTTCTACTAAATCAAATGTGCTGATTTCAGGATAAATAGTAAAAAAAATCCCAGGATTCTAGTTTGAGAAATACAAAGTTTTATTTCCAATTGAAATCTAACACAATTATTTCACTTTGCCGGGCTATAACTAATGAACGGTAAAAGATACGTTAACGGGCGTTGCGGAAATCGATTTTATGGACATTTCTACGTATGTATACTATTTTTTAACTTTCGTGTTTAGCTGATACAATATTACCATGCAATAAATCAAAAAATGGTACCTTGGATTTTTCAGTAGCCAGTTATAAACCAAAATATTGAAACACCCTATATTTAAATAAAAATGTATCAATTTCTACTAAATCAAATGTGCTGATTTCGGGAAAAATAGTAAAAAAATCCCACGATTCTAGTTTGAGAAATACAAAGTTTTATTTCCACTTGAAATCTAACACAATTATTTCACTTTGCCGAACTGTAACTAATGAACGGTAAGAGATACGTTAACGGGCGTTGCGGAAATCGATTTTATGGACATTTCTACGTATGTATACTATTTTTTAACTTTCGTGTTCAGCTGATACAATATTAAAATGCAATAAATCAAAAAATAGTACCTTGGATTTTTCAGTAGCCAGTTATAAACCAAAATATTGAAACACCCTATATTTAAATAAAAATGTATCAATTTCTACTAAATCAAATGTGCTGATTTCGGAAAAAATAGTAAAAAAAATCCCACGATTCTAGTTTGAGAAATACAAAGTTTTATTTCCACTTGAAATCTAACACAATTATTTCACTTTGCCGGGCTATAACTAATTAACGGTAAAAGATACGTTAACGGGCGTTGCGGAAATCGATTTTATGGACATTTCTACGTATGTATACTATTTTTTAACTTTCGTGTTTAGCTGATACAATATTAAAATGCAATAAATCAAAAAATGGTACCTTGGATTTTTCAGTAGCCAGTTATAAACCAAAATATTGAAACACCCTATATTTAAATAAAAATGTATCAATTTCTACTAAATCAAATGTGCTGATTTCGGGAAAAATAGTAAAAAAAATCCCAGGATTCTAGTTTGAGAAATACAAAGTTTTATTTCCACTTGAAATCTAACACAATTATTTCACTTTGCCGGGCTATAACTAATGAACGGTAAAAGATACGTTACCGGGCGTTGCGGAAATCGATTTTATGGATATTTCTACGTATGTATACTATTTTTTAACTTTCGTGTTCAGCTGATACAATATTAAAATGCAATAAATCAAAAAATGGTACCTTGGATTTTTCAGTAGCCAGTTATAAACCGAAATATTGAAACACCCTATATTTAAATAAAAATGTATCAATTTCTACTAAATCAAATGTGCTGATTTCAGGATAAATAGTAAAAAAAATCCCAGGATTCTAGTTTGAGAAATACAAAGTTTTATTTCCAATTGAAATCTAACACAATTATTTCACTTTGCCGGGCTATAACTAATGAACGGTAAAAGATACGTTAACGGGCGTTGCGGAAATCGATTTTATGGACATTTCTACGTATGTATACTATTTTTTAACTTTCGTGTTTAGCTGATACAATATTACCATGCAATAAATCAAAAAATGGTACCTTGGATTTTTCAGTAGCCAGTTATAAACCAAAATATTGAAACACCCTATATTTAAATAAAAATGTATCAATTTCTACTAAATCAAATGTGCTGATTTCGGGAAAAATAGTAAAAAAAATCCCAGGATTCTAGTTTGAGAAATACAAAGTTTTATTTCCAATTGAAATCTAACACAATTATTTCACTTTGCCGGGCTATAACTAATGAACGGTAAAAGATACGTTAACGGGCGTTGCGGAAATCGATTTTATGGACATTTCTACGTATGTATACT
This sequence comes from Ophonus ardosiacus, assembly GCA_943142095.1. Classification (NCBI taxonomy): domain Eukaryota; kingdom Metazoa; phylum Arthropoda; class Insecta; order Coleoptera; family Carabidae; genus Ophonus; species Ophonus ardosiacus. The sequence goes on from OW964841.1 coordinate 633,775, forward strand.
ATTTTTTAACTTTCGTGTTTAGCTGATACAATATTACCATGCAATAAATCAAAAAATGGTACCTTGGATTTTTCAGTAGCCAGTTATAAACCAAAATATTGAAACACCCTATATTTAAATAAAAATGTATCAATTTCTACTAAATCAAATGTGCTGATTTCGGGAAAAATAGTAAAAAAAATCCCAGGATTCTAGTTTGAGAAATACAAAGTTTTATTTCCAATTGAAATCTAACACAATTATTTCACTTTGCCGGGCTATAACTAATGAACGGTAAAAGATACGTTAACGGGCGTTGCGGAAATCGATTTTATGGACATTTCTACGTATGTATACTATTTTTTAACTTTCGTGTTCTGCTGATACAATATTAAAATGCAATAAAACAAAAAATGGTACTTTGGATTTTTCAGTAGCCAGTTATAAACCAAAATATTGAAACACCCTATATTTAAATAAAAATGTATCAATTTCTACTAAATCAAATGTGCTGATTTCGGGAAAAATAGTAAAAAAAATCCCACGATTCTAGTTTGAGAAATACAAAGTTTTATTTCCACTTGAAATCTAACACAATTATTTCACTTTGCCGGGCTATAACTAATGAACGGTAAAAGATACGTTAACGGGCGTTGCGGAAATCGATTTTATGGACATTTCTACGTATGTATACTATTTTTTAACTTTCGTGTTCAGCTGATACAATATTAAAATGCAATAAAACAAAAAATGGTACCTTGGATTTTTCAGTAGCCAGTTATAAACCAAAATATTGAAACACCTATATTTAAATAAAAATGTATCAATTTCTACTAAATCAAATGTGCTGATTTCGGGAAAAATAGTAAAAAAAATCCCAGGATTCTAGTTTGAGAAATACAAAGTTTTATTTCCACTTGAAATCTAACACAATTATTTCACTTTGCCGGGCTATAACTAATGAATGGTAAAAGATACGTTAACAGGCGTTGCGGAAATCGATTTTATGGACATTTCTACGTATGTATACTATTTTTTAACTTTCGTGTTCAGCTGATACAATATTACCATGCAATAAATCAAAAAATGGTACCTTGGATTTTTCAGTAGCCAGTTATAAACCAAAATATTGAAACACCCTATATTTAAATAAAAATGTAACAATTTCTACAAACGTGATGATTACGGAAAAAATATTTAAAAAATTCCCAAGATTCTAGTTTTAGAAATCGATTTTATGGACTTTTCTATGTATGTAATTTCTATTTTGGAAACTAAGGCCTAGAGATTCTTTTCATTATTTTTCCCATAATCAGCATGCTTGATACTTTCTATTTAAATACAGGTGATCGGATTTTTAGTGTACTACTGAACTGTTTAAAGTTACCATTTTTTTTTCATTTTTGCTTACTCTTACTATACTAGCTAGACACGGTTATTCAAAATTGGTGAACATATGTAGAAATGTCCATAGAATCGAATAACGCTAAGCCCGTTAATGTATCTTTTACCATTCATAAGTTATAGTCCGTCAAAGTCAAAAAATATTGTCAATTTTGCATTAAAAATAAAAATTTCTATTTTGGAAACTGAGGCCTAGAGAGTTTTATCATTATTTTTCCCGTAATCAGCATGCTTGAATTAGGAGAAAATGATACTTTCTACAGGGCCGGGTCTAGATATATAGGCGCCCTGAGCCAAATTATATTAGATTAAATAAGTCATTATACCCCATATTTAGATAAAAACTTCAAAATTTTCAAAAATCTAATTTTTATGTATCTAGATACTTTTCAATGCGCTGATTCCAAATTTTGAAACCGCAGATCGATATCTCTTTTCGTTCTCGAGATATTTACATTCAAAGTTTTGGTCAAAACTGCCCATTTTTGGGTATTAACCCAAAAATGGGTCGAGATATGAACTTGGCGACAACACCATTCGATTCTACGGACAAAATTACATAAGTATACCAATTTTCATAAATTTTGAACACCGCATACAGTCTTTAAAGCAAAATAACTGAAAATGGCCAAAAATCGCAAAAATCCTAAGGGGTACCCCTTAGGATTTTTTCAGATTTTGGCCATTTTCAAACTTTTATTCATAAAAAATGAACCGGTTGGTCAAAAATTATGAAAATTGGTACACTTATGTAATTTTGTCCGTAGAATCGAATGGCGATGTCGCCAAATTCATATCTCGACCCATTTTTGGGTTAATACCCAAAAATGGGCAGTTTTGAGCAAAACTTTGAATCTAAATATCTCGAGAACGAAACGAGATATCGACCTGCTGTTTCAAAATTTGGAATCAGCGTATGGAAAAGTATCTAGAAACATAAAAATTAGATTTTTGAAAATTTTGAAGTTTTTATCTAAATATGGGGTATATTGACTTTTGGGGCAATAATTCAAAAATTGGTAGAGATATAAACTTGATAGTAATATTATTAGATTGTACACAATTTATTTACATAAAACTATCTTTCAGGAGCTCCAAAATTTAATAATACAAGACAGGTATATATTCCATACACTGACTTTCTATTTACATATGTAGAGAAGTCCGTAGAATCGAATGGCGCAACGCCCGTTAAATTGTTATTTTGATTTGGTGTCTGGCCTATATTTTCATTAATTCGAACGTCTTTAACAACCAAAGTCACTAATGTAGTGACTTAAAAGTTTATAAAACTACTTCTGAAACTTATTTCGTCTAGTGCTACAAGAAAATCATATACGTATTTTTAATTCAAGTTTAATACTTTACGCTAATTATACAAAATTTCATAACAAATAATCTGATAATAATTATAACATTCTCAACTGTTAAACTCCTAGTGCCATCCCGCAGGAAAACGCTGAACTATTGAGTATTGGCTGCGTTCCACTATTCACTGTTAAGAGCATAAAAGTGGTGTACTAATTTCTTAATTTAGTATATAGAGCGCAACATACGAACAGTAGTGTTTATGCAGAAAACGATGTATTTAAATATGTTTCAGCTATCTTGAAAATCTGAAACTAACTTTTTCTTTTGAAAACGTCCCTTCTGAATTCAAATATGAACACGACGAGTTCCTATTTCTTCTAGTTTTCGAAACCTTTTTTTTTATTAGAAAGAAAATAAATCTACTTTTGATGTCCAGAAATTCTGTAACAAAAATGTCGTTAATATTTGTCTTCAACTATTTATGAAGATGTGGAAATCCTGAAAGAGAAAATACACATTATTTCTTCGAAGTTTATTTGAAATTTTCGACGTTTTCGACGCAGTTTAAGTTATAATTTACCGCAATTAGATAATTTATTATTAATTATTATTATTTTTAAACATCCTACCTAACATTTTAGCTAAGAAATACAAGTAAATACATACATATGAACAACATAAATAAATAAATAATGATGTGGGCCTCCTGATAAAACTGAAAAGTAAACATACATATACATATAAAAATGAGGGAACCTAACAATGTGTTCTCAACGTCGGTGTTGAGTTGTGTAAAGCGTGTACGTCCCTAGGGTCTTCCTCCGCCACGGATGCATCCACCGCAATGGCTAAGAGGTTCGCACCACCGCGAGTGTGGCAGACCAGGCCCTGGACTTGGTAAGAACTGTGCAAAGTCCAGTTAACGCTCTTTCAAGCTGCAACTTTAGTTGCAGCGAGAAAGGAAAGGGGCCAAGTACCGCTAGACGCCCAACCGCCTAACGGCCCGGCACCTGAAAGGGAAAAGTTAGCTCAGGAGGCCCCGTTGAAACTGCTCACGCCCTAACCATAATATACATATACATAACACACATACATAAATATATAATATACATACATAAATACATAAGAAATCAACAATATATACGGACGAAATCGCGGCGACGAACGGAAAAATTATTCAAAAGCTAACGCGAATACTAAAAACGAATTTTCTTCATATATCTATTAACTTTAATAGATACATTATTTTGTGAATGTGTGTGTGTGTTTGCAAAACTAATACAAAAGCAAGTGTGTGTGTAACTACAATTTAATAAGTTAAAACTATAAGCTAATACTTTAAAATGCAAGTAATCTAATTGAAATTGTTTATAACTGTAAATTAATAATTAAAAAAACTGGGAATCAGTACAGGGGGTTACTCAGTCCGGCGGCCCATAGTGTAGGTACAGGCGTCCTTCCCAGAGGCCCCACTGCCCTATCCCAGAGAGGAGCAGCGAAAAGGACGACTAAGTTTGCCCAATGGGTCCCAGCCGTTCTTGGGAAATTGATTTTAATCTAACAGGGGCATACTAGAAAGAGCTGCTTGGATAGTAAAGAGGAAAACTGAAAAAAGCAAAAGCATGCAGGGAAAGGGGTTCTTCTTTCTTCAACTGATGTTTTCTTTACCTGAAATCGCGAAAAATCTAATGTTTTTACGATCTACAGCCGGTGCTATAGATCATTAATAAATGTAGTTTCGTTTCTAAATGAAGTGTCCATTCTTTAATTATTTACTATAAAATTAATAAAATTATTGAATCAAAATTAAATAAATTTAAATATTAAAATATGTGTACGTCTTTAAATAAATTATACAATGAGGTCCTCCACTATTTTTTATTTTTTAATACAATAGTTCACGTTTTGATTGCCACTGGCAGCTACGTCATTCAACATATCTTTCACTTATAAAAATGCGATAGCTGAAGGCTTGAAATTAACAAGAATTTAGAATAGAGCACAATTTTCGTGGTCAATAATTGGAAATATATATGGATAATAAACAATTTAATAAAATGATTTAAAAAAAAATAAGTATATTATACACTATTCTGTTCATTGCCACTGGCAGCCTGTCATTCAACATATCTTTTACTTTCAAATAAGGCTTGAAGTAATAAGAATTTGGAATAGAGTGGATGTGTGACGTAGATGTTAATGGCATTATAAACTAGAATATTTTAATAATTAATATTTTTTTTAAACATTGATAATCCCTATCATACAGTTTCAAGAACAAATTTTAATATAAATGACCCATAGTTTTATTTTTTTAATGTAGTGGAAGACCCATTAATAAAAATTGTAATATAAGAGTAACAAACCACTCTAAACAATAATAAATATACAATATATTTTTACTGTAAGTCTATTGAACATTTTTGAATCTGAACTTAAAAAAACATAGTTTTGAACCCGAGTATTTTATATTTCTAGCCATTTATTTAACAACTAATAATGTGTAGTATTAAATCAAATAATGGGGTAGACACTCCAAATAAAAACTACGCTACCCTGTCCTTAAATATCGCGGAAACCGATCCGAACCCGAAAAAGTATCGACGAAACTTTAATTATATTTTATCCTAACTTTAAAATGCAAATGAATTTAATTTGAATCTAATATTAGCAAAAAATTAATCGCGATTTTAATAACTAAAATAATTATAACTATTTGCTGCCTTCTGGTGGTTGTATATTGGCCTTAAAGTTGTTAAAGCCTTAGACAAAGCTTTAGAAAAGCCCTGTTGTAGAATCAAGGCTTAAACCAGCCTTTACACTCCTTGGAAACTTCACTGGAACCCTGTATTGTAAACTGTACTTGGTTAAATATTAATTTAAACAAATACAATTTTTTGGGGAAAAAACCTATCATTGAACGAACGGATATTTAATTAAACTAATTCAAAAATTAAAAAAGCTAATTATTTCTATAAGTTTCGCCGATTTATTTACGATATTGTAACGAGTAACGACGCCCGATGTTAATAACATAGATAGACATTCACAATGTGCCTCGGAAAAGAAGTATAGAAGAAAATATGATTATTTGAATTAAATTCAACAACATAAACCATATTTTCAAAAGAAAAATGAATTTACTTTTGTGTTAAGCTGAAAAAAATAGCAAAAAAGCGACAGTGAAGAGAGGCACATATTATAAAGACTTACATTGATGAACACAGCTCGGCTACCAGCAAACAGCAACCCCCAATACAGCTCCAATACGCCACTGGAAAAAAAACAATATTTTAAAATACACAAAACATGTTAAACTATTGTTTAAATTTACAATTGTTGCTAATTTGCAACAATATACAACAATATTTCACTATTAAAATAATATTTTTACAATATAAAGAAATAAAAACGTACGAACGAAGTTTGCAATCACGCAACAATCTACGGAGCGTACAAGTTTGAGACGGTTTTTAACAAACTAAATCTTGGATTTTATATGGAAAATCAATATTAAATAGCAATATATGTATTTCAACGTAAAATATAGACATTTTTATATGTTTTACATATAAAATTTGCAATTTTGTGATCGAATTTATGCTTGAGAAATAAATACAAACACATTTATAAGATATTCTAATCACCTTAAAATCTATGAAATCATGAGAAATACAATTTAAATTATAAGAATTACCACGGAAGGAATGTCTTTCATAGTTTGAAATACATTTAGAATGATTTAAATATAAATAAACAACTAATACGTACTTACATTTGCTGCTTCGACGATTCCCAAAGACGGCACATATAGTTCATTATTTTCACTCATTTAAATTGCGATTCCCGTATAATTTATTATTAGAAACGTTAGATGAACACTTTATCTTTGATTTTCACATAAATTTCCTATTGTTCTTGCAATATTTCCGCACATATTAATATTTTAAAACACCGAACGCGACTTCGCGGAGTTGCGTTGTTCAACTGACTGCGTAGGACTGAACATCGGATTGTTTCAGGGTTGCCACCCAACTGTAAAGAAAAAACGCTGAATTAGTAAAAATATTATTGAAATATAATAATTTAAGCTGCAAAATATTAATATTTAAGTATATAGAACATTGTATCATGCATTTGTAACAAAATAAATAAATTTTTATATATACTTTGTTGTCTGGTTTGTATTTATTTGTAACCTTTATGCGAAATGATTGTTGTAACACTAGCGGAAAATGATGAACAATACAGCTTTAAAATCGTGTTTCAGGGCTCCAATAATCGATGTTATATACCTATACTATCCTACAAATAAACATTTTGAAAAATAATAAAACATACCCTTTACATATAGGTTTGAAGACAGTGAAACAGACACGTTGAAGAAGCCTCTAGAAATGAAATAACATTTAGGGAGGTCCATACGATGTACGGAAGGCCTATTTTGACATGTACAAAGCAGATTGGCACACCCAGAAATGGGTAAAATGACGCCGGGATGACATTTATTTAAATAGCACGCGCCCTACTTAACATATGTGTAATGCGGGTTGCTTACGGCGAACTACGTAGCGCGGACAGAAAACCGCTTAGCAATTTAGCAGGGACACACACCCCAAATTGGGGTATGGTGTCGCTAGTAGTTCACCGACCCTTTTCTACCCTGAAGGGGCCTTATTTTAGGGCGGCTTAGGATAGGGAAATAAAAACATACATAATTAACAATTCTTTATTTATTATACAATATATTTATTTCTTGTTGTTGTTTTTCTTTCCTGTGAACATAAGAATACATAAAACATTTAAAACATTGAAATAATTGAAAGATTTGTGGAGTCGTTGGTCCCACCCCCAATTTAGGGGATGGTTAAGCTCTGCCACCGCGTCAAGGTCCCTCCACTTAGGCAGAGGGGCCGGCCGGCCAGGAAGGAAAGGAAAATGATTAATGATTAATGCAACATACAGCACACACCATTCAGTCTGAGGGCCCTCACACACAACATTCATACTCTGCCGCTGGACCCCGTAGCTCTGGAACCCGGGACATGACGCTGATGCCCTGAAAAAACACTAATAAGTCAGTAACAATGTCAACAACAATTTAAACTTATTCTACAATACTTTAATCATCATCAAAAGGCTTTAATAAACTTTAATCATTGCTAAAAGAATTTTAAACATCAGGGGAATATGATTTTGAAAGAACTAAGGCCCTATTTGTAACTGAGTACGAGTGGTATGCAGTTAAATTTGTCAATTTTTTGGGGGAAAATTACAAGTTTTTAAACCCGGATTTAATGCAATTTTAATCGTGTTTTAATCACTTGTTTAATGGTTACATATAATTTCACCCCTAAAGAGTTCAAATTTGAAATAATTAAGGACCTATTTGTAACTATGTGCGAGTGGTATACCGTTAAATTTTGTCAAATTTTTGGGAAAAAATTACAAGTTTTTAAACCCGGATTTAATACAATTTTAATCGTGTCTTAATCACTTGTTTAATGGTTACATATAATATCACCCCTAAAGAGTTCAAATTTGAAATAATTAAGGACTTATTTGTAACTGTGTACAAGTGGTATAGCGACAAATTTTGTCAAATTTTTGGGAAAAAATTACAAGTTTTTAAACCCGGATTTAATACAATTTTAATCGTGTTTTAATCACTTGTTTAATGGTTACATATAATTTCACCCCTAAAGAGTTCAAATTTGAAATAATTAAGGACCTATTTGTAACTGTGTACGAGTGGTATACAGTTAAATTTTGTCAAATTTTTGGGAAAAAATTACAAGTTTTTAAAACCGGATTTAATGCAATTTGAATCGTGTTTTAATCACTTTTAAGGGCTACATATAATTTCATCACTACAGAGTTAAAATTTGGAACAATTAAGGCCCTATTTCCAACTGTGTACGAGTGGTAAGTTGCTAAACTTTTGAGAAAAAATTCAAGTATTTAAATCCGGATTTAATGCATTTTTAATTACGTTTTAACCACATTTTTAATTGATACATATAATTTCAACACTTTAGAGTTCAAATTTGAAACAATTAAGGCCCTATTTTCAACTGTGTACGAATGGTATGTCTCTAAACTTTGTAAAATTATTGAGAAAAAATTCAAGTTTTTGAACCCGGATTTAATGCATTTTTAATTAAGTTTTAACCACATTTTTAATTGTTACATATAATTTCAACACTGTAGAGTTCAAATTTGAAACAATTAAGGCCCTATTTTCAACTGTGTACGAATGGTATGTCTCTAAACTTTGTAAAATTATTGAGAAAAAATTCAAGTTTTTGAACCCGGAATTAATGTATTTTTAATTACGTTTCAACCACTTTTTTAATTGTCACATATAATTTCAATCCTGTAGAGTTCAAATTTCATACAATTAAGGCCCTACTTGTAACTGTGTATGAGTGGTATGTTGTTAAATATTGTTAAATTTTTGGGAAAAAATTATAAGTTTTAAACCTGGATTTAAAGCATTTTTAATTACGTTTCAACCACTTTTTTAATGGTTACATATAATTTCAACCCTGTAGAATTCAAATTTGAATCTACTAAGGGCCTATTTTAACTGTGTATGAGTGGTACGCTCTTAAATTTTGTCAATTTTTTGAGAAAAAGTAAGTTTTTCAACTCGAATTTAATGCATTTTTAAACTGGTTTTTACGAGTTTTTTGATGGTTACATACAATTTTAATTTTATAGAATTCAAATATAAAACAATTAAGGCCCTATTTTTAACGGTGTACGAGTGGTTAAGCTGTTAACTTTGTTATTTTTTCCCAAAAATTTCTAACAAATTAATAACAATGTGAACAACAATTTTAATGATGATTAAAGTCTGTAGATTATAAAAGACTTTAATAAACTATTTGTAATTAATAAATTTTGACTACAGAAAATTATTCTCACCGCCGTTGCTTTGGGGCTGGATTAATTTGAAGTGGGGGCCCTTCTGGTTGTTGTTTTGGGGCCGTGTTGACTGCAAGTGGAGGCCCTTCTGGTTGTTGTTTTGTGGCCGTGTTGACTGGAAGTGGAGGCCCTTTTGGTTGTTCTTTTGAGGCCGTGTTCACTGGAACCGCATGCTCTTTTGGCTGTTGTTTTGGGGCCGTGTTGCCTGGTACTTGAGGCCCTTTTGGCTGCAGTCAACTCCAAACTCGAACTCGCAGTAGAAACCTGAACAAAACATTTATCGATATAAAATCAAATATTTACATCTTTATTTTTATTTGGAACGATATTTACCTGGCCGTGCCAGATTGTCGGCCATTTTGTTGTGCGTCATGTCCCGTCTTCGATCCACTTTCGGCCGCTGTCCAAGGGATCGTCTGCTTCGCGACCACCAGTCCTATTTCGGCCGCTAGGGCCTTACTTGACTATGACTGCCGTGGAGCGATGGTCGCGCACCAAGTACCCCCTGCTTAGGCAGATTTACATTCTCTCGCTTACGTACACGTGTACTCTGCGTTATCGCCGCCCCCGGATCCACCCAACTGCAGCCACCTGGCCAGGGTTTTTATATAAGAACTGCAGTTGGGCTTCGCTCAATAATAATAATAATATAGTAATAATAATAATAATAATAGTTATACTTTAGTTGCAATATCAACTACAAGTATTTTTCGCCCCAATCCACAAAGCTACTAGTATATATTTACAGCTACAGGCTTTCGCTTTAAGGGCGAGCCTATTTGTAGCAGGTATATACTTTCGCAGAGTTTATTGTGACGAATATGAGCGGGCTTCCTGTACTACAATTTAAACGATAACGTTTTCCACGTGCTGGGGAGAAATACTGCTTCTACTCAAGGAATACCTGGTGCTCTACTGCTGGGCTCAGCTGTAGGGGTTGGAGTCCATCCCTCGTAGGTGGATCTGGGTCTGGAATACCATGCTCTCCGCACACAAGGAACACGCGATCCGGACGAAGGCTGGGAAGGAAATGAGTCAGAAACAGGTCGCACGCTGCTAGCTTGCCTATAGTTTTAATGGGACGGACAGGTTTTGTTCCGTTACCAAGCTTGTTGATTGAAGTTAATTACTGTATTTTTATTCAATAAATATAAAAATATAAAATAAAATACTTTTTATGATACAATAAATGTTAAAAAAATATTTTTTTTTAAATATAACTTATGCCCCAGGAATAGTATAATACTCTAACATCTTTAAAAATCATGTATTAAATTAAAAAGAATAAAAATATATGCGGATATGTTGTAATTAATTGTTAATATTCATTTCTTTACAAATATCTTACAGACTTTATACACACATACTTAGAATATCAAAAAAGTCAGATATTTTATCTTAAATCTGTTTGCAGAGATAGATTAGGGAAGGTTTGAAGTATATTTAACCCAAATTTCAACCCTTTTGGACAAGCGATAAAAATTTGGCAAAGCGGTGAACACAAAAACAAAATTATAAATTTTTGTATATTAAATTTACCGCTTTGCCAAATTTTTACTGCTTGCCCAAAAGAATTGAAATTTGGGTCAAATATACTCCAATCTTTCCCTTATCTACCACTGAAAACAGATTTAAAATTTCTGCCCCCGTTTTTGATTTACATATTTTTTTATCCATCCCTGTCAAAATAAAAGTTTGTTAGTTATTAATTTTATTTTATGACGGCCTTGTCTTTAGAAAGTTATAATTTCAAAATAGGGAAAGATATTTTAAATCTGTTTCCAGAAGTAGATTAGGGAAGGATTGAAGTATAGTTGACTTAAATTTCAACCCTGTTGGTCAAGCGGTGAAGATTTGGCAAAGCGGTAAACACAAAAAAAATTATAAAATTTTTTGTTTCAAATTTACCGCTTTGCCAATTTTTTATCGCTTAACTAAAAAAGTTGAAATTTGGGTCAAATATACTTCAATCCTTTTTTTATCTACCGCTGAAAACAGAATTGAAATATCTGCCTTTGTTTTTGATTTATGTATTTTTTTATCCACCCATGTCAAAATAAAAGTTGTAATTTTTTGTTAGTTAATTTTATTTTATAACGGCCATGTCTTTAAAAAGTTATAATTTCAAAATAAAAACAGATATTTTAAATTTGTTTCCAGAGGTGGATTAGGAAAGGTTTGGAGAATATTTGTACCAAATTTGAACCTTATTGGACAAGCGGTAAAAATTTGGCAAAGCGGTAAACACAAAAAAAAATTATAAAATTTTTTGTATCAAATTTACCGCTTTGCCAATTTTTTATCGATTAACCAAAAAAGTTTAATTTTGGCCCAAATATACTTCAATCCTTCCCTTATCTACCGCTGAAAACAGAATTGAAATATCAGCCCCTGTTTTTGATTTATATATTTTTTTATCCAGCCCTGTCAAAATAAAAGTTGTAATTTTTCGTTAGTTAATTTTATTTTATGACGGCCCTGTTTAAAGAGTTATAATTTCAAAATGAGAACAGATATTTTAAATTTTTTGTCAGAGATAGATTAGGAAAGGTTTGAAGTATACTTGACCCAAATTTAAACCTTGTTGGACAAGCAGTAAAAATTTGGCAAAGCGGTAAACACAAAAAAAAATTATAAAATTTTTTGTATCAAATTTACCGCTTTGCCATTTTTTTATAGCTTAACCAATAGAGTTTAAATTTGGTTAAAATATACATCAATCCTTCTTTTATCTACCACTGAAAACAGAATTAAAATACCTGCTCCCGTTTTTGATTTATCTATTTTTTTATCTATCCATGTCAAAATAAAAGTTGTAATTTTTTGTTAGTTCATTTCATTTTATGACGGCCCTGTCTTTAACCAGTTATAATTTCAAAATGGGAACAGATATTTTAAATCTGTTTACAATGATAGATTAGGGTAGGTTTGGAGTATATTTGACTTAATTTTGAAGCTTGTTTAATAAGCGGTAAAAATTTGACAAAGCGGTAAATTTGATGCAAATTTTTTTATAATTTTTCTTTTGTGTTTACCGCTTTGCCAAATTTTTATCGCCAGCCCAAAAAAGTTGAAATTAGGCCCAAATATACATTAGACCTTTCCTTATCTACCACTGGAAACAGTTTTGGAATATCTGCCCCCATTTTTAATTTATATATTTTTATATTCACCCATGTCAAAATAAAAGTTGTAATTTTTTGTTAGTTAATTTTATTTTATGACGGCCATGTCTTTAAAAAGTTATAATTTCAAAATGAAGAAAGATATTTTAAATCTGTTTCCAGGGATAGATTAGGGAAGGTTTGGAATATAATTGATCTAAATTTCAACTCTTTTGGACAAGCGGTAAAAATTATATTTTTTTTTTTTTATATTAAATTTACAGCTTTTCTTAAGAATTATACGTGAATAAAATAAATTATTAGATAAAATATATTTAGAATTAAATAATAAATAGAGTTTATTACAAAAATTATTTTGTAAAAAATTTTCTTTCTGAGAAAAAAATTGATTTTTATTTTTATTCATTATCTCTGAAATTAAAACGAATATAAAAAAAAGTTTCAACCAAACTGCCTTTTATTTTTATTTACAAATATTTTTTTTATGACAAACTTGGGCGAAATGTTATTAGTTTAGCCAAAAAACGAATTTTCTCAAAATTATTAATACCAAAACAATACTGCTGCTGTACTCTATGATAAAACTTATGAACTATATTTTTATGTCATTTGATTATTAATCAAATGACAGATGGAAAACTTGTTAAACTTATCATTTTAAATAAATTAATAATTTAAATATAGTTTCATACACGATTTTATGTTTATTATAATTAAAATATGCTTTTCTTTGTCAATTTTAATTGACGTTTGTTATATCTACAGCAAGATGTCTCCACGTGTATTTCAGCAAATCTGACCTTCATAAAATCCAGGACTGTAATTAAAAATTATTGTCTACAAAACATGTTTAACAGTTTTTTGAGCCAAAATTTATATGTATTTCAACAAGGATAACACAATAGTTTATAAAAAATACAAAATAAATGATCAAACTTGTTTATTTAAGAATATATACTGAAATATTGAGTAGTAGAAAATTTCCTGAATACGTCTTGTGTGATAGCAACAAATTATTTATGGAATGCAAAATATGACTGGCGCTGGCGCTTAAATACCATAAAATGAACATTGAAATTTCTACAAAATTTGACCACATACAATAATTTTTCATTTAAATATTGTATTCATAAGATAGTCAGAAGTACATAGGATCCAAAGGCGCTATCGACAAATTTGTTTCTCAACCCATTTTTCGGTAGCAAAAATCTACCAATTAATTAGCGGGAGGTACGGTTTTAATTTTATTAAAAATCAATTCCATGGGTTAAAATACATAAGTGTACCAAATTTCATTAATATAAATTACGGTTTTCACCATTTTAAGTAGTTTTCTTATTATAGCTTAAACCATTCGTAAAATAATTCTGAAAATTAGTATACTTGTATTAAAAAATACTTAGATTTTAGTTAAGAAGTCGACAGGTTTGTATCTCCACCCAGTTTTGGGCAGCATATATGTACCCACTTAAGGGTTTAAGATAGGGGTTTAATTTTATAAAAAATCGATTTCTCGTGTCAAAATACATATGTACACCAATTTTTGTTAATTTTAGTTGAAGGATATACTAAATATTTGAACTTGTATTTGCCCTAAATTTCAGGAATCTTGCCGGCGTTTGACGCGTAGCTTGCGCACTGAAAATTCAAAGATTTGCGGTAAAATTCAAAGTGTGTTTATTTGAAATTCCTTTAACAAAATAATTTGAAAACTGGTACACTTATGTAAGAATATACGTAGAATCTGATGGTAAAGTCGAAAATTATTTACCTTTACCCAGTTTTGGGTGGTGATTATCTACCCATTTAAGGGTTGAGGGTACGACTCTAATTTTAAGAAAAATCGATTCTTTGGGGCTTAATACATATGTTTACTAATTTTTGTTAAAATATTACAAGAGATAATTTAGTAGTATCAAAATAAAATTTTCAGAGGTCATTGACCCTAAATGTGTAGGATTCAGAATCTTATATTACTATAATTATACCAATAGTACAATAATTGTGAAAATAGGTATACATGTACAGAAAATATGTAGATTCTAATGGTGAAGTCGACATGTATGTATCTCTACCCAGTTTTGGGTAGCATATATCTATCCATTTAAGTGTTGAAGATAGAGGTTTAATTTTAATAAAAATCGTTTCCTCGGGTCAAAATTCATATGTACAGTGATTTTTATCAAATTCTTTTGAGTGGTCCAGTTTTAATTGTAACATTTATCAACAATGGTATTTACATATATTGCTACTCAAAAATGGTTTTACTAATTGATTTATGGTACTTAGACCAATCAAGCAAAAATTTTGAAAACTGTGTTGTTTATATAAGAAAGTTCGTGGAATCTAATGATGCTACAGAAAAAAATCCAGCTCCACCCATTTTCGGGTGGTAAATATACACCCATTTTTGGGTAAAGGATATTGGTTTAATTTTAACAAAAATCGATTCCTCGGTCCAAAATACATATGTGTACCAATTTTCATTTGAATATTCTTAAGAACACAAAAGTTATTCGTTTTCATGCTGTTGTTCAAAAATACGTGTTTCAAAAATAATTTTTTACTGGGCTTAAACAACTGGTACAATAATTCTGAAAATTCGTGTATTTGTATTAAAAAATACGTAGAATTTAATGATCAAGTCGACAGGTTTGTCTCTCCACCCAGTTTAGGGTAGCGTGTATCTACTTATTTAAGGGTTAAAGATAGGGGTTTAATTTTATCAAAAATCTATTCTTCGTGTTAAAATACATATGTATACTAATTTTTGTTAATTTTCTGCAAAGGATATACTAGATATTTGAACTTGTATTTGCCCTAAATATCAGGAATCTTGTCGGCGTCCGACGCGTAGCTTGCGCACTAAAAATTCAAAGATTTGCGGTAAAATTCAAAGTGTGTTTAATAGGAATTCCTTTAATAAAAAAATTTGAAATTCGACATATTTATGTAAGGATATACGTAGAATCTGATGGTGAAGTCGAAAATTGTTTAACTCTACCCAATTTTGGGTGGTAAGTATCTACCCATTTAAGGGTTGAGGGTGTGAATTTATTTATACGAAAAATCGATTCTTCGGGTCATAATACACATGTCCACGAATTTTTGTTAAAATAATACAACAGGTAATTCAGTAATAACAAAACAAAATTTTCAGAGGTCATTGACCCTAAATGTGTAGCATTCAGAATGTTGTATTCCTTTAATTCACTGAAATTAAAACGAATATAAAAAAAGTTTCAACCAAACTGCCTTTTATTTTTAATTACAAATATTATTTCTTATGACAAACTTGGGCGAAATGTTATTAGTTTAGTCAAAAAATGGATTTACTCAATATTATTAATACCAAAACAATACTACTGCTGTACTCTATGATGAGACTTATGAACTATATTTTTGTCGTGTACGAAAATACGTTGATTATTAATCAAATGACAGATGGAAATCTTGTTAAATTTATCATTTTAAATAAATTAATAATTAAAATATAGTTTAATACACGATTTTATGTTTATTATAACTAAAATATGCTTTTCTTTGTTAATTTTATTTGACGTTTGTTATATCTGCAGCAAGATGTCTCCACGTGTATTACAGCAAATCTGACCTTCATAAAATCCAGGACTGTAATTAAAAATTATTGGTTACAGAAAATATTTAACAGTTTTTTGGGCCAAAATTTATATGTATTTCAACAAGGATAAGACAATAGTTTTTAAAAAATACAAAATAAATGATCAAATTTGTTTATTTAAGAATATATACGGAAATATTGACTAGCAGAAAATTTCCTGAATACGTCTTGTGTGATAGCAACAAATTTTTTATGGAATGCAAAATATGACTGGCGCTGGCGCTTAAATACCATAAAATGTACATTGGAATTTCTTCAAAATTTGACCACATACAATAATTTTTCATTTAAATATTGTTATAATATGTAATTTGGAGGTTAAACAAATATAATATTGTACATATTATGCATTTTTTATTATAATAAATACCATATTTTGTTATATACCTTATAGAGTGTACAGAATAAAAGTATTTCATTGTTTATTAATATTATATACAATAATTGTTAACTATAACTTATTATAAACATTATGCTAATAATAAAGTTTACAGAAATAAACATATAATACAAAATAAATAAAAATTATTATGTATAACACTGACATGGCACCTACATTTTTTTGTTTTTATTTTTCTTCACTAAATATTTATAAAAAGTTAATGTGTTATACATCAGAAGATTCAGCACAAAATTCTGAGTATAAAAATATAAAATTCATAAATTATAACTATAACATATCGCTAATATCTTATACATTTCATCTGACATACTTGGATTTTTTTCAGTTACAATTTTTAATACAATATTTTTATTAAAAGTTAATAAATTATACATCAGCAGATTCAGTGTGAAGCACTGAGTAAAATTATACTAAATACTTGTACTAAAATATTAAAGTAACACTAACATTATCCATCTAGTCTTATTAAAGGTTATTTATCATTAATTTGTTGTTTGATGTCATTTGTTTGTGTTTTGTCTTCTTTGATTCGTCCCTCATTCTTCGTCTACATAAAAACAACCCCCGGAGTTTAGTCCTGCGATATTTCATCCCTTAAACAACAATGTACTTCGCTAGACAACTCCAAACATTTGTAATGTTTGCATTTAATAGGATCTTGTAATCATCTCATTTGGAATTCTATAAAAACGTATACAATGGTAATAATAATGCTATGTATTGATTATTATATACAAATATACATATCGTAATATAATACATGAAATATTGCTATGTCCATTTGGTTTAAGAGGCATTGAAAGCTGTAGCATCTTTACAAATATCTATAAAATGAACCAAAAGTGTTGTTATTAAATTTGTAATAATTAAAGTGCACAACAAGCACTAGTAAAGTATTGTCTTCGCCAGATCTTCTGTAGTGTTATGAGAACTCGTTATTTTAACTGGTTTCATCTAAAAACCAGTTTTTCAAGTCTAGTACTTGTTCTGAAAACCGGTTTATAATTTAATATTTGATGTCAGACCGGTTTTCATTTCGATACTTCCTCAAAAACCGGTTTATTTTATACATTTCCTGAAAACTGATTGCCTGCACCTGAAATACGGTTATTGTTCGTATATCCATTGTTTAAACAAATGTTTTCTTACCAAATATAACTTTGCAATAAAACAAAAAGTCTTAATTATTATTGTTTCCCGTTCTTCTCATGTTGAACATTTGTTATTAACAATTGCCCATCAGCTGACATTTGACGTTTAAGGTTATAAAATTGTTATTAACAATTAACAAAATATTGGTTGTTATTAATTTCTAATACATGAAACTGAAAAATATAATCAAAAATATATAATTAAATAAATTTGTTGGATTTTTTATTAAATAAATAAATAAATAAATAGTAGTTCCACGATATTGATACAGATGTCACTACCAGTATCGTTTTGGACTAATGAAACACAAATATATCAATTTTTTTTGTTTAAATCAATAATACAACCATTTTTGAAAATTGTATTATTTAATAAATGTTATTAACGTTACATGTTTTAAGATTTCATTTGTATTAAATACATATTTTACTGAATCATTATTTTATACCAGATAATTTATAAAATATCGATTTATTCATTAATACAACATATAAGGACCTTTTTCACAAATTTATTTAAAGTTATTGTTCTATTATAAATTAATTTTAATATGGATATTGTATTAAATAACAAATCTAAGTATTATTTATTTACAAGTTAATGTACAAATATGTCATTTAATAAAAAAACAAAATGAACCATTCAAAATATTTTGATAAAAATTACTGCACATATATATTTTGACCCAAGGAATAGATTTTTTATAAAATTGAACCTTTATCTTTAACCCTTAAATGGGTAGATACGTACCACCCAAAATTGGGTAGAGATAAATAATTTTCGACTTCACCATCAGATTCTACGTATATTCTTACATAAGTGTACGAATTTTTAATTTTTTTTCTTGAAGGAATTCCAAATAAACACACTTTGAATTTTACCGCAAATCTTTGAATTTTCAATGCGAAAGCTAGATTAAATTTTTTATGACAGGTGGCACCATATGTAAAATCCACCCACACAACCTTGAAATTCTTTAGTTTTCCCAGTGCAGACGCCTTTTTTAGGGGGCCTGTTTCTTTAAATGCCCCCAAACACTCATATAAATAATACATGGCAAAAACTTTGTACCGACAGGCATGGATTGGAATGTGTAAGATCGCTCGATCGAAAAATCAATAATATTGATCATGCGCAGTAAATCAAATTAAAATGAGTCCAAGATCCTGTTTTCAAAAATGTGTGAATTTTAAAAAAAGTTTTAAACTAACCCCACCTAGAATTTAATTTTGAGAAACTTTTTTCAAATAAATTTTGTCCTCAAGTAAACCGTTTAGCCGGAAATGATTTTTATTCCAAATATGCAATTACATTTAAAAATTCGCCAGGGCTGTACTTATAAAAATGTGACAACCAAATTTTGGGTTTATATGCAACTCGACCCGTAGATTCCAAAAATCGATGAGTCGACTTCGTAGGTTTACCAATTTTTGGGGTGACTGCCGTTTACCCAGAAATGGGTAGAGTTAGAAAATTAACTTATCAATTTTTGGAATCTACGGCTCGAGTTATATATGTACCCAAAATTTGGTTAATTAATAATAATAAACAAAAAAGTTTTTTTCCAAAAATTTTCTTTTAATTTAAAATTACTCAAAGATCCTGTTTTCAAAAATGTAAGAATTTTAAAAAAAGTTTCAAACTAACCCCACCTAGAATTTAATTTTGAGAAACTTTTTTTTAAATAAATTTTGTCCTCAAGTAAACCGTTTAGCCGGAAATGATTTTTATTCCAAATATGCAATTACATTTAAAAATTCGCCAGGGCTGTACTTATAAAAATTTCAAAACCAAATTTTGGGTTTATATGCAACTTGATCCGTAGATTCCAAAAATCAATAGGTCGACTTCGTAGGTCTACCAATTTTGGGGGTGACTGCCCTTTACCCAAAAATGGGTAGTGTTAGAAAATTGTCTTATCGATTTTTGGAATCTACGGCTCGAGTTATATACGTACCCAGAATTTAATTAATTAATAATAATAAACAAAAAAGATTTTTTCAAAAATTTTCTTTTAATTTAAAATTACTCAAAGATCCTGTTTTCAAAAATGTAAGAATTTTAAAAAAAGTTTCAAACTAACCCCACCTAGAATTTAATTTTGAGAAACTTTTTTCAAATAAATTTTGTCCTCAAGTAAACCGTTTAGCCCGAAATGATTTTTATTCCAAATATGCAATTACTTTTAAAAAATTCGCCAGGGCTGTACTTATAAAAATGTGACAACCAAATTTTGGGTTTATATGCAACTCGACCCGTAGATTCCAAAAATCGATGAGTAGACTTCGTAGGTTTACTAATTTTTGGGGTGACTGCCCTTTACCCAAAAATGGGTAGTGTTAGAAAATTGTCTTATCGATTTTTGGAATCTACGGCTCGAGTTATATATGTACTTAAAATTTGGTTAATTAATAATAATAAACAAAAAAGTTTTTTTTCAAAAATTTTCTTTTAATTTAAAATTACTCAAAGATCCTGTTTTCAAAAATGTAAGAATTTTAAAAAAAGTTTCAAAATAACCCCACCTAGAATTTAATTTTGAGAAACTTTTTTCAAATAAATTTTGTCCTCAAGTGTACCGTTTAGCCGGAAATGATTTTTATTCCAATTATGCAATTACATTAAAAAATTCGCCAGGGCTGTACTTATAAAAATTTCACAACCAAATTTTGGGTTTGTATACAACTCGATCCGTAGATTCCAAAAATCGATAGGTCGACTTCGTAGGTCTATTAATTTTTGGGGTGACTTCCCTTTACCCAAAAATGGGTAGTGTTAGAAAATTGTCTTATCGATTTTTGGAATCTACGGCTCGAGTTATATATATACCCAAAATTTGGTTAATTAAGAATAATAAACAAAAAAGTTTTTTTTCAAAAATTTTCTTTTAATTTAAAATTACTCAAAGATCCTGTTTTCAAAAATGTAAGAATTTTAAAAAAAGTTTCAAACTAACCCCACCTGGAATTTAATTTTGAGAAACTTTTTTTAAATAAATTTTGTCTTCAAGTAAACCATTTAGCCGGAAATGATTTTTTTTCCAAATATGCAATTACATTTAAAAATTCGCCAGGGCTGTACTTATAAAAATTTCAAAACCAAATTTTGGGTTTATATGCAACTTGATCCGTAGATTCCAAAAATCGATAGGTCGACTTCGTAGGTCTACCAATTTTTGTGGTGACTGCCCTTTACCCAAAAATGGGTAGTGTTAGAAAATTGTCTTATCGATTTTTGGAATCTACGGCTCGAGTTATATATGTACCCAAAATTTGGTTAATTAATAATAATAAACAAAAAAGTTTTTTTTCAAAAATTTTCTTTTAATTTAAAATTACTCAAAGATCCTGTTTTCAAAAATGTAAGAATTTTAAAAAAAGTTTTAAACTAACCCCACCTAGAATTTAATTTTGAGAAACTTTTTTCAAATAAATTTTGTCCTCAAGTGTACCGTTTAGCCGGAAATGATTTTTATTCCAATTATACGATTACATTTAAAAATTCGCCAGGGCTGTACTTATAAAAATGTGACAACCAAATTTTGGGTTTGAATACAACTCGATGCGTAGATTCCAAAAATCAATAGGTCGACTTCGTAGGTCTATTAATTTTTGGGGTGACTTCCTTTTACCCAAAAATGGGTAGTGTTAGAAAATTGTCTTATCGATTTTTGGAATCTACGGCTCGAGTTATATATGTACCCAAAGTTTGGTTAATTAATAATAATAAACAAAAAAGTTTTTTTTCAAAAATTTTCTTTTAATTTAAAATTACTCAAAGGTCCTGTTTTCAAAAATGTAAGAATTTTAAAAAAAGTTTTAAACTAACCCCACCTAGAATTTAATTTTGAGAAACTTTTTTCAAATAAATTTTGTCCTCAAGTAAACCGTTTAGCCGGAAATGATTTTTATTCCAAATATGCAATTACATTTAAAAATTCGCCAGGGCTGTACTTATAAAAATGTGACAACCAAATTTTGGGTTTATATGCAACTCGACCCGTAGATTCCAAAAATCGATGAGTAGACTTCGTAGGTTTACTAATTTTTGGGGTGACTGCCGTTTACCCAGAAATGGGTAGTGTTAGAAAATTGGCTTATCAATTTTTGGAATCTATGGCTCGAGTTATATATGTACCCAAAATTTGGTTAATTAATAATAATAAACAAAAAAGTTTTTTTTCAAAAATTTTCTTTTAATTTAAAATTACTCAAAGATCCTGATTTCAAAAATATGTGAATTTTAAAAAAAGTTTTAAACTAACCCCACCTAGAATTTAATTTTGAGAAACTTTTTTCAAATAAATTTTGTCCTCAAGTAAACCGTTTAGCCGGAAATGATTTTTATTCCAAATATGCAATTACATTTAAAAATTCGCCAGGGCTGTACTTATAAAAATGTGACAACCAAATTTTGGGTTTATATGCAACTCGACCCGTAGATTCCAAAAATCGATGAGTAGACTTCGTAGGTTTACTAATTTTTGGGGTGACTGCCGTTTACCCAGAAATGGGTAGTGTTAGAAAATTGGCTTATCAATTTTTGGAATCTATGGCTCGAGTTATATATGTACCCAAAATTTGGTTAATTAATAATAATAAACAAAAAAGTTTTTTTTCAAAAATTTTCTTTTAATTTAAAATTACTCAAAGATCCTGTTTTCAAAAATATGTGAATTTTAAAAAAAGTTTTAAACTAACCCCACCTAGAATTTAATTTTGAGAAACTTTTTTCAAATAAATTTTGTCCTCAAGTAAACCGTTTAGCCGGAAATGATTTTTATTCCAAATATGCAATTACATTTAAAAATTCGCCAGGGCTGTACTTATAAAAATGTGACAACCAAATTTTGGGTTTATATGCAACTCGACCCGTAGATTCCAAAAATCGATGAGTAGACTTCGTAGGTTTACTAATTTTTGGGGTGACTGCCGTTTACCCAGAAATGGGTAGTGTTAGAAAATTGGCTTATCAATTTTTGGAATCTACGGCTCGAGTTATATATGTACCGAAAATTTGGTTAATTAATAATAATAAACAAAAAAGTTTTTTTCCAAAAATTTTCTTTTAATTTAAAATTACTCAAAGATCCTGTTTTCAAAAATGTAAGAATTTTAAAAAAAGTTTCAAACTAACCCCACCTAGAATTTAATTTTGAGAAACTTTTTTCAAATAAATTTTGTCCTCAAGTAAACCGTTTAGCCGGAAATGATTTTTATTCCAAATATGCAATTACATTTAAAAATTCGCCAGGGCTGTACTTATAAAAATTTCACAACCAAATTTTGGGTTTATATGCAACTTGACCCGTAGATTCCAAAAATCGATAGGTCGACTTCGTAGGTCTATTAATTTTTTAAGTGCCTGCCGTTTACCCAAAAATGGGTGGTGTTAGAAAATTGGCTTATCGATTTTTGAAATCTACGGCTCGAGTTATATATGTACTTAAAATTTGGTTTGTTAATAATAATAAACAAAAAAGTTTTTTTCCAAAAATTTTCTTTTAAATTAAAATTACTCAAAGATCCTGTTTTCAAAAATGTGACAATTTTTAAAAAAGTTTCAAACTAACCCCACCTAGAATATAATTTTGAGAAACTTTTTTCAAATAAATTTTGTCCTCAAGTAAACCATTTAGCCGGAAAAGATTTTTTCCAATTATGCAACCGTCAGATTCTACGTATATCCTTACATAAATATACCGAATTTCAAATTATTTTTTTTAAAGGAATTCCAAATAAACATACTTTGAATTTTACCGCAAATCTTTGAATTTTCAGTGCGCAAGCTACGCGTCAGACGCCGGCAAGATTCCTGAAATTTAGGGCAAATACAAGTTCAAATATTTGGTATATCCTTTAGTGAAAATTATCAAAAATTGGTATACATATGTATTTTGACACGAGAAATCGATTTTTAATAAAATTAAACCCTTATCTTAAACCCTTAAATGGGTACATGTATGCTGCCCAAAACTAGGTAGAGATACAAACCTGTCGACTTTACCACTAAATTCTACGTACTTTTTACTACAAGTATACCAATTTTCAGAATTATTGTACGAATAGTTTAAGCCATAATAAGAAAACTATTTAAAATGGTTTAAATACAAATAAAATGTAACACTTGTTTTCCTAGTTTAAATTTTTTATGGCAGATGACACCATATGTAAAATCCACCCACACAACCTTGAAATTCTTTAGTTTTTCCAGTGCAGACGCCTTCTTTAGGGGGCCTGTTTTTTTAAATGCCCCCAAATACTCATATAAATAATACATGGCAAAAACTTTGCACCGACAGGTATGGTTTGGAATGTGTAAGATTGATCGATCGAAAAATCAATAATTCTGATCATGCGCAGTAAGTCAAATTGTTTTTTTTATGAATAAATTTATGAAATTTAATTTGTTTAATTATTTTTTTGAATATATTCGTCAATTTTATGCACCAGAAATTAATAACAACTAATATTTTATTAATTGTTAATAACAATTTTTATAACCTCAAATGGCAGATGACAACAATAATGGATAAACAAATGTACATAATTGGAACTGAAAACAAAAGTAATTTATTCAGTTTTTATTTTGTTACAAGGTGATATTTGGTTAGTAAACATTTGTTTAAACAATGGATATGTAAATAAATTGTATTTCAGGGCATGAAACCAGTTTTTCAGTAAAATAAACCAGATTTTGAGCGAGTATTGAACTTGAAAAACCGGTTTGGGAAGAAACTGTTCATAAAAACCAGTACAAAAACCGGTTTGAACGGAAACTAGTTAGAAAAACCGGTTTGCGAAACAGGTTTAGAAACAACAAGGTTTATTAGCTCTTACATAGAGCTTCAGGCAATAATTTTTACAAATTTAATAACAACACTATTGGTTATTTTATAGATTTTTGTAAAGATGCTACAGCTTTCAATGCCTCTTAAACCAAATGGACATAACAATATTACATGTATTATATTACGGTATGTATATTTGTATATAATAATCAATACACAGCATTATTATTATCATTGTATAAGTTTTTCTACAGAATTCCAAATGAGATGATTACAAGAACCTATTAAATGCAAACATTACAAATGTTTGGAGTTGTCTAGCGAAGAATATTGTTGTTTAAGGGATTAAATATCGCAGGACTAAACTCCGGGGGTTGTTTTTATGTAGACGAAGAATGAGGGACGAATCAAAGAAGACAAAACACAAACAGATGACATCAAACAACAAAATAATGATAAATAACCTTTAATAAGACTAGATGGATAATGTTAGTGTTACTTTAATATTTTAGTACAAGTATTTAGTATAATTTTACTCAGTGCTTCACACTGAATCTGCTGATGTATAACACATTAACTTTTTATGAAAATTTAGTGAAGAAAAATGAAAACAAAAAAATAATGTTTACAATATGTTATAGTTAACAATTATTGTATATAATATTAACAAACAATGAAATACTTTTATTCTGTACACTCTATAATGTATATAACAAAATATGGTATTTATTATAATAAAAAATGAATAATATGTACAATATTATATTTATTTAACCTCCAAATTACATATAATAACAATATTTAATTGAAAAATTATTGTATGTGGTCAAATTTTAAAGAAATTCCAATGTACATTTTATGGTATTTAAGCGCCAGCGCCAGTCATATTTTGCATTCCATAAATAATTTGTTGCTATCACACAAGACGTATTCAGGAAATTTTCTGCTAGTCAATATTTCCGTATATATTCTTAAATAAACAAGTTTGATCATTTATTTTGTATTTTCTATAAACTATTGTCTTATCCTTGTTGAAATACATATAAATTTTGGCCCAAAAAACTGTTAAACATTTTCTATAACCAATAAATTTTAATTACAGTCCTGGATTTTATGAAGGTCAGATTTGCTGTAATACACGTGGAGACATCTTGCTGCAGATATAACAAACGTCAAATAAAATTGACAAAGAAAAGCATATTTTAATTATAATAAACATAAAATCGTGTATTAAACTATATTTTAATTATTAATTTATTTAAAATGAGAAGTTTAACGTACTTTCTTACAGGACAACAAAAGAATATAGTTCATAAGTTTCATCATAGAGTACAGTAGCAGTATTGTTTTGGTATTAATGAATTTGAAAAAATCCATTTTTTAGCTAAACTAATAACATTTCGCCCAAGTTTGTCATAAGAAAAAATATTTGTAATTAAAAATAAAAGGCAGTTTGGTTGAAAAATTTTTTAATATTCGTTTTAATTCCAGAGATAATGAATAAAAATAAACATCAATTTATTTCTCGCAAACAAAATTGTTTACAAAATAATTTTTGTAACAAACTCTATTTATTATTTAATTCTAAATATATTTTAACTTATAATTTATTTTATTTACGTATAGTTCTTGAACGAATCTTCTATTTATTTACACATTTATATCTCTAAAAATACAAACTATATAATTAAGATTGTTATATAAATAACTAAAATAGAATATTTTGAGCAAATTTTATTTAAAACTTTTTTCTATTTAACGCCCCAGTTTTGAGATAATAATTTCTGAAAATGAATAAGATAATTAAATCCACATTTGTTACCCAAAAATGAGTATAAATTCACGACCCGAAAATGGGTGGAGATGAAATTGTTTCTATAATGCCATTAGAATCTACGTACTTTCTTATATAAATAACCCAGTCTTCAATTGCTTAATTGGTCTAAGTACCATGAATAATTTATTGAAACCGTTCTTGAGTAGCGATTCAGACACCATTGTTGATAAATGTTACAATTCAAACTGGACCATTCAAAATATTTTGATAAAAATTACAACGCATATATATTTTGAATCATGGAATTCATTTTTGTTAAAATTAAACCCCTATCTTCAACCCTTAAATGGTTAGGTATATAGTACCCAAAACTGGGTAGAGATACAAACCTGTCGACTACACCATTCGAATATACATATTTTTTTATATATGTATACCAATTTTCAAAATTATTATACTACAGTAATATAAGGTTCTGAATCACACACCTTTAGGGTCAATGACCTCTGAAAATTGTGTTTTGATATTACTAAATTACCTGTTGCAATATTTTAACAAAAATTAGTAAACATATGTATTATGACCCAAAAAATTGATTTTTCGTAAAATTAAAGTCGTACCCTCAACCCTTAAATGGGTAAATATTCACCACCCAAATCTGGGTAAAGATAAACAATTTTCGACTTTACCATCAGATTCTACGTATATTGTTACATAGGTGTACCAATTTTCAAATTTTTTTCTGTAAGGAATTCCAAATAAACACACTTTGAATTTTACCGCAAATCTTTGAATTTTCAGTGTGCAAGCTACGCGTCAGACGCCGGCAAGATTCCTGAAATTTAGGGCAAATACAAGTTCAAATATTTAGTATATCTTTTGCAGAAAATTAACAAAAATTGGTATACATATGTATTTTGCCATGAAGAATCGATTTTTTCTAAAATTAAACCCCTATCTGCAACCCTTAAATGGGTAGATATACGCTACCCAAAACTGGGTGGAGAAACAAACCTGTCGACTTGATCATTAAATTCTACGTATATTTTAATACAAGTAAACCAATTTTCAAAGTTATTGTAGAAGTTGTTAAGCCCAGTAAAAATGATTTTTGAAACCCGTATTTTTGAACAATAGCAAGAAAACGAATAACTTTTGTGTTCTTAAGAATATTGAAGTGAAAATTGGTACACATATGTATTTTGGACCGAGGAATCGATTTTTAATAAAAATAAACCTCTATCTTCAACACTTAAATGGGTATATATATGCTACCCAAAAGTGGGTAGAGATACATACACGTCGGCTACACCATTCGAATCTACATATTTTTTTGTACATGTATACCAATTTTCAGAATTATTGTACTACAGTAATATAAGGTCCTGAATCGCACATTTTTAAGGTCAATGACATGTGAAAATTTTGTTTTGATATTACTGAGTTACCTGTTGGAATATTTTAACAAAAATTAGTAAACATATGTACTAAGACCCAAAGAATCGATTTTTCGTAAAATTAAAGTCGTACTCTCAACCCTTAAATGGGTAGATATTCACCACCCAAAACTGGGTAGAGATAAACAATTTTTGACTTAATCTTCAGATTCTACGCATATTGTTACATAAGTGTACCAATTTTCAAATTTTTTTGTTCAAGAAATTCCAAATAAATACACTTTGAATTTTACCGCAAATCTTTGAATTTTTAGTGCGCAAGGTACGCGTCAGGCGCCGGCAAGATTCCTGAAATTTAGGACAAATACAAGTTCAAATATTTAGTATATCCTTTGCAGAAAATTAACAAAAATTGGTGTACATATGTATTTTGACCCGAGGAATCGATTTTTGATAAAATTAAAATCATATCTAAAACCCTTAAGTAAGTACATATATGCTACCCAAAACTGGGTGGAGATACAAACCTGTCAACTTTACGGCTAAATTCTACGTATTTTTTAATACAAGTATACCAATTTTCAGAATTATTGTACAAATGGTTTAAGCCATAATAAGAAAACTATTTAAAATGGTTTAAATACAAATAAAATATGACGCTTGTTTTCCTAGATTAAATTTTTTGTGGCAGGTGGCACCATATGTAAAATCCACCCACACAACCTTGAAATTCTTTAGTTTTTCCAGTGCAGACGCCTTCTTTAGGGGGCATGTTTCTTTAAATGCCCCCAAACACTCATATAAATAATACATGGCAAAAACTTTGCACCGACAGGTATGGTTTGGAATGTGTAAGATTGCTCGATCGAAAAATCAATAATATTGATCATGCGCAGTAAATCAATATTATGAGTCCAAGATCCTGTTTTCAAAAATGTGAGAATTTTAAAAAAAGTTTCAAACTAACCCCTCCTAGAATTTAATTTTGAAAAACTTTTTTCAAATAAATTTTGTTCTCAAGTAAACCGTTTAGCCGGAAATAATTTTTATTCCAATTATGCAATTATATTTAAAAATTCGCCAGGGCTGTACTTATAAAAAATTCACAACCAAATTTTGGGTTTATATGCAACTCGATCCGTAGATTCCAAAAATCGATGAGTCGACTTCGTAGGTTTACCAATTTTTGGGGTGACTGCCCTTTACCCAAAAATGGGTGGTGTTAGAGAATTGTCTTATCGATTTTTGGAATCTACGGCTCGAGTTATATATGTACTTATAATTTGGTTATTTAATAATAATAAACAAAAAAGTTTTTTTTCAAAAATTTTCTTTTAATTTAAAATTACTCAAAGATCATGTTTTCAAAAATGTAACAATTTTAAAAAAATTTTCAAACTAACCCCACCTAGAATTTAATTTTGAGAAACTTTTTTCAAATAAATTTTGTCCTCAAGTAAACCGTTTAGCCGGAAATGATTTTTATTCCAAATATGCAATTACATTTAAAAATTCGCCAGGGCTGTACTTATAAAAATGTGACAACCAAATTTTGGGATTATATGCAACTCGACCCGTAGATTCCAAAAATCGATGAGTAGACTTCGTAGGTTTACTAATTTTTGGGGTGACTGCCGTTTACCCAGAAATGGGTAGTGTTAGAAAATTGTCTTATCGATTTTTGGAATCTACGGCTCGAGTTATATATGTTCTCAAAATTTGGTTAATTAATAATAATAAACAAAAAAGTTTTTTTTCAAAAATTTTCTTTTAATTTAAAATTACTCAAAGATCCTGTTTTCAAAAATGTAAGAATTTTAAAAAAAGTTTCAAACTAACCCCACCTGGAATTTAATTTTGAGAAACTTTTTTTAAATAAATTTTGTCCTCAAGTAAACCGTTTAGCCGGAAATGATTTTTATTCCAAATATGCAATTACATTTAAAAATTCGCCAGGGCTGTACTTATAAAAATTTCAAAACCAAATTTTGGGTTTATATGCAACTTGATCCGTAGATTCCAAAAATCGATAGGTCGACTTCGTAGGTCTACCAATTTTTGTGGTGACTGCCCTTTACCCAAAAATGGGTAGTGTTAGAAAATTGTCTTATCGATTTTTGGAATCTACGGCTCGAGTTATATATGTACCCAAAATTTGGTTAATTAATAATAATAAACAAAAAAGTTTTTTTTCAAAAATTTTCTTTTAATTTAAAATTACTCAAAGATCCTGTTTTCAAAAATATGTGAATTTTAAAAAAAGTTTTAAACTAACCCCACCTAGAATTTAATTTTGAGAAACTTTTTTCAAATAAATTTTGTCCTCAAGTAAACCGTTTAGCCGGAAATGATTTTTATTCCAAATATGCAATTACATTTAAAAATTCGCCAGGGCTGTACTTATAAAAATTTCAAAACCAAATTTTGGGTTTATATGCAACTTGATCCGTAGATTCCAAAAATCGATAGGTCGACTTCGTAGGTCTACTAATTTTTGGGGTGACTGCCGTTTACCCAGAAATGGGTAGTGTTAGAAAATTGTCTTATCGATTTTTGGAATCTACGGCTCGAGTTATATATGTACCCAAAATTTGGTTAATTAATAATAATAAACAAAAAAGTTTTTTTTTTAAAATTTTCTTTTAATTTAAAATTACTCAAAGATCCTGTTTTCAAAAATGTAAGAATTTTAAAAAAAGTTTCAAACTAACCCCACCTGGAATTTAATTTTGAGAAACTTTTTTTAAATAAATTTTGTCCTCAAGTAAACCGTTTAGCCGGAAATGATTTTTATTCCAAATATGCAATTACATTTAAAAATTCGCCAGGGCTGTACTTATAAAAATTTCAAAACCAAATTTTGGGTTTATATGCAACTTGATCCGTAGATTCCAAAAATCGATAGGTCGACTTCGTAGGTCTACCAATTTTTGTGGTGACTGCCCTTTACCCAAAAATGGGTAGTGTTAGAAAATTGTCTTATCGATTTTTGGAATCTATGGCTCGAGTTATATATGTACCCAAAATTTGGTTAATTAATAATAATAAACAAAAAAGTTTTTTTTCAAAAATTTTCTTTTAATTTAAAATTACTCAAAGATCCTGTTTTCAAAAATGTAAGAATTTTTAAAAAAGTTTTAAACTAACCCCACCTAGAATTTAATTTTGAGAAACTTTTTTCAAATAAATTTTGTCCTCAAGTAAACCGTTTAGCCGGAAATGATTTTTATTCCAAATATGCAATTACATTTAAAAATTCGCCAGGGCTGTACTTATAAAAATGTGACAACCAAATTTTGGGTTTATATGCAACTCGACCCGTAGATTCCAAAAATCGATGAGTAGACTTTGTAGGATTACTAATTTTTGGGGTGACTGCCGTTTACCCAGAAATGGGTAGTGTTAGAAAATTGGCTTATCAATTTTTGGAATCTACGGCTCGAGTTATATATGTACCCAAAATTTGGTTAATTAATAATAATAAACAAAAAAGTTTTTTCAAAAATTTTCTTTTAATTTAAAATTACTCAAAGATCCTGTTTTCAAAAATGTAAGAATTTTTAAAAAAGTTTCAAACTAACCCCACCTAGAATTTAATTTTGAGAAACTTTTTTCAAATAAATTTTGTCCTCAAGTGTACCGTTTAGCCGGAAATGATTTTTATTCCAATTATGCAATTACATTTAAAAATTCGCCAGGGCTGTACTTATAAAAATTTCACAACCAAATTTTGGGTTTATATGCAACTTGACCCGTAGATTCCAAAAATCAATAGGTCGACTTCGTAGGTCTATTAATTTTTTAAGTGCCTGCCGTTTACCCAAAAATGGGTGGTGTAAGAAAATTGGCTTATCGATTTTTGGAATCTACGGCTCGAGTTATATATGTACTTAAAATTTGGTTTGTTAATAATAATAAACAAAAAAGTTTTTTTCCAAAAATTTTCTTTTAAATTAAAATTACTCAAAGATCCTGTTTTCAAAAATGTGACAATTTTTAAAAAAGTTTCAAACTAACCCCACCTAGAATATAATTTTGAGAAACTTTTTTCAAATAAATTTTGTCCTCAAGTAAACCATTTAGCCGGAAAAGATTTTTTCCAATTATGCAACCGTCAGATTCTACGTATATCCTTACATAAATATACCGAATTTCAAATTATTTTTTTTAAAGGAATTCCAAATAAACATACTTTGAATTTTACCGCAAATCTTTGAATTTTCAGTGCGCAAGCTACGCGTCAGACGCCGGCAAGATTCCTGAAATTTAGGGCAAATACAAGTTCAAATATTTGGTATATCCTTTAGTGAAAATTATCAAAAATTGGTATACATATGTATTTTGACACGAGAAATCGATTTTTAATAAAATTAAACCCTTATCTTAAACCCTTAAATGGGTACATGTATGCTGCCCAAAACTAGGTAGAGATACAAACCTGTCGACTTTACCACTAAATTCTACGTACTTTTTACTACAAGTATACCAATTTTCAGAATTATTGTACGAATAGTTTAAGCCATAATAAGAAAACTATTTAAAATGGTTTAAATACAAATAAAATGTAACACTTGTTTTCCTAGTTTAAATTTTTTATGGCAGATGACACCATATGTAAAATCCACCCACACAACCTTGAAATTCTTTAGTTTTTCCAGTGCAGACGCCTTCTTTAGGGGGCCTGTTTTTTTAAATGCCCCCAAATACTCATATAAATAATACATGGCAAAAACTTTGCACCGACAGGTATGGTTTGGAATGTGTAAGATTGATCGATCGAAAAATCAATAATTCTGATCATGCGCAGTAAGTCAAATTGTTTTTTTTATGAATAAATTTATGAAATTTAATTTGTTTAATTATTTTTTTGAATATATTCGTCAATTTTATGCACCAGAAATTAATAACAACTAATATTTTATTAATTGTTAATAACAATTTTTATAACCTCAAATGGCAGATGACAACAATAATGGATAAACAAATGTACATAATTGGAACTGAAAACAAAAGTAATTTATTCAGTTTTTATTTTGTTACAAGGTGATATTTGGTTAGTAAACATTTGTTTAAACAATGGATATGTAAATAAATTGTATTTCAGGGCATGAAACCAGTTTTTCAGTAAAATAAACCAGATTTTGAGCGAGTATTGAACTTGAAAAACCGGTTTGGGAAGAAACTGTTCATAAAAACCAGTACAAAAACCGGTTTGAACGGAAACTAGTTAGAAAAACCGGTTTGCGAAACAGGTTTAGAAACAACAAGGTTTATTAGCTCTTACATAGAGCTTCAGGCAATAATTTTTACAAATTTAATAACAACACTATTGGTTATTTTATAGATTTTTGTAAAGATGCTACAGCTTTCAATGCCTCTTAAACCAAATGGACATAACAATATTACATGTATTATATTACGGCATGTATATTTGTATATAATAATCAATACACAGCATTATTATTATCATTGTATAAGTTTTTCTACAGAATTCCAAATGAGATGATTACAAGAACCTATTAAATGCAAACATTACAAATGTTTGGAGTTGTCTAGCGAAGAATATTGTTGTTTAAGGGATTAAATATCGCAGGACTAAACTCCGGGGGTTGTTTTTATGTAGACGAAGAATGAGGGACGAATCAAAGAAGACAAAACACAAACAGATGACATCAAACAACAAAATAATGATAAATAACCTTTAATAAGACTAGATGGATAATGTTAGTGTTACTTTAATATTTTAGTACAAGTATTTAGTATAATTTTACTCAGTGCTTCACACTGAATCTGCTGATGTATAACACATTAACTTTTTATGAAAATTTAGTGAAGAAAAATGAAAACAAAAAAATAATGTTTACAATATGTTATAGTTAACAATTATTGTATATAATATTAACAAACAATGAAATACTTTTATTCTGTACACTCTATAATGTATATAACAAAATATGGTATTTATTATAATAAAAAATGAATAATATGTACAATATTATATTTATTTAACCTCCAAATTACATATAATAACAATATTTAATTGAAAAATTATTGTATGTGGTCAAATTTTAAAGAAATTCCAATGTACATTTTATGGTATTTAAGCGCCAGCGCCAGTCATATTTTGCATTCCATAAATAATTTGTTGCTATCACACAAGACGTATTCAGGAAATTTTCTGCTAGTCAATATTTCCGTATATATTCTTAAATAAACAAGTTTGATCATTTATTTTGTATTTTCTATAAACTATTGTCTTATCCTTGTTGAAATACATATAAATTTTGGCCCAAAAAACTGTTAAACATTTTCTATAACCAATAAATTTTAATTACAGTCCTGGATTTTATGAAGGTCAGATTTGCTGTAATACACGTGGAGACATCTTGCTGCAGATATAACAAACGTCAAATAAAATTGACAAAGAAAAGCATATTTTAATTATAATAAACATAAAATCGTGTATTAAACTATATTTTAATTATTAATTTATTTAAAATGAGAAGTTTAACGTACTTTCTTACAGGACAACAAAAGAATATAGTTCATAAGTTTCATCATAGAGTACAGTAGCAGTATTGTTTTGGTATTAATGAATTTGAAAAAATCCATTTTTTAGCTAAACTAATAACATTTCGCCCAAGTTTGTCATAAGAAAAAATATTTGTAATTAAAAATAAAAGGCAGTTTGGTTGAAAAATTTTTTAATATTCGTTTTAATTCCAGAGATAATGAATAAAAATAAACATCAATTTATTTCTCGCAAACAAAATTGTTTACAAAATAATTTTTGTAACAAACTCTATTTATTATTTAATTCTAAATATATTTTAACTTATAATTTATTTTATTTACGTATAGTTCTTGAACGAATCTTCTATTTATTTACACATTTATATCTCTAAAAATACAAACTATATAATTAAGATTGTTATATAAATAACTAAAATAGAATATTTTGAGCAAATTTTATTTAAAACTTTTTTCTATTTAACGCCCCAGTTTTGAGATAATAATTTCTGAAAATGAATAAGATAATTAAATCCACATTTGTTACCCAAAAATGAGTATAAATTCACGACCCGAAAATGGGTGGAGATGAAATTGTTTCTATAATGCCATTAGAATCTACGTACTTTCTTATATAAATAACCCAGTCTTCAATTGCTTAATTGGTCTAAGTACCATGAATAATTTATTGAAACCGTTCTTGAGTAGCGATTCAGACACCATTGTTGATAAATGTTACAATTCAAACTGGACCATTCAAAATATTTTGATAAAAATTACAACGCATATATATTTTGAATCATGGAATTCATTTTTGTTAAAATTAAACCCCTATCTTCAACCCTTAAATGGTTAGGTATATAGTACCCAAAACTGGGTAGAGATACAAACCTGTCGACTACACCATTCGAATATACATATTTTTTTATATATGTATACCAATTTTCAAAATTATTATACTACAGTAATATAAGGTTCTGAATCACACACCTTTAGGGTCAATGACCTCTGAAAATTGTGTTTTGATATTACTAAATTACCTGTTGCAATATTTTAACAAAAATTAGTAAACATATGTATTATGACCCAAAAAATTGATTTTTCGTAAAATTAAAGTCGTACCCTCAACCCTTAAATGGGTAAATATTCACCACCCAAATCTGGGTAAAGATAAACAATTTTCGACTTTACCATCAGATTCTACGTATATTGTTACATAGGTGTACCAATTTTCAAATTTTTTTCTGTAAGGAATTCCAAATAAACACACTTTGAATTTTACCGCAAATCTTTGAATTTTCAGTGTGCAAGCTACGCGTCAGACGCCGGCAAGATTCCTGAAATTTAGGGCAAATACAAGTTCAAATATTTAGTATATCTTTTGCAGAAAATTAACAAAAATTGGTATACATATGTATTTTGCCATGAAGAATCGATTTTTTCTAAAATTAAACCCCTATCTGCAACCCTTAAATGGGTAGATATACGCTACCCAAAACTGGGTGGAGAAACAAACCTGTCGACTTGATCATTAAATTCTACGTATATTTTAATACAAGTAAACCAATTTTCAAAGTTATTGTAGAAGTTGTTAAGCCCAGTAAAAATGATTTTTGAAACCCGTATTTTTGAACAATAGCAAGAAAACGAATAACTTTTGTGTTCTTAAGAATATTGAAGTGAAAATTGGTACACATATGTATTTTGGACCGAGGAATCGATTTTTAATAAAAATAAACCTCTATCTTCAACACTTAAATGGGTATATATATGCTACCCAAAAGTGGGTAGAGATACATACACGTCGGCTACACCATTCGAATCTACATATTTTTTTGTACATGTATACCAATTTTCAGAATTATTGTACTACAGTAATATAAGGTCCTGAATCGCACATTTTTAAGGTCAATGACATGTGAAAATTTTGTTTTGATATTACTGAGTTACCTGTTGGAATATTTTAACAAAAATTAGTAAACATATGTACTAAGACCCAAAGAATCGATTTTTCGTAAAATTAAAGTCGTACTCTCAACCCTTAAATGGGTAGATATTCACCACCCAAAACTGGGTAGAGATAAACAATTTTTGACTTAATCTTCAGATTCTACGCATATTGTTACATAAGTGTACCAATTTTCAAATTTTTTTGTTCAAGAAATTCCAAATAAATACACTTTGAATTTTACCGCAAATCTTTGAATTTTTAGTGCGCAAGGTACGCGTCAGGCGCCGGCAAGATTCCTGAAATTTAGGACAAATACAAGTTCAAATATTTAGTATATCCTTTGCAGAAAATTAACAAAAATTGGTGTACATATGTATTTTGACCCGAGGAATCGATTTTTGATAAAATTAAAATCATATCTAAAACCCTTAAGTAAGTACATATATGCTACCCAAAACTGGGTGGAGATACAAACCTGTCAACTTTACCGCTAAATTCTACGTATTTTTTAATACAAGTATACCAATTTTCAGAATTATTGTACAAATGGTTTAAGCCATAATAAGAAAACTATTTAAAATGGTTTAAATACAAATAAAATATGACGCTTGTTTTCCTAGATTAAATTTTTTGTGGCAGGTGGCACCATATGTAAAATCCACCCACACAACCTTGAAATTCTTTAGTTTTTCCAGTGCAGACGCCTTCTTTAGGGGGCATGTTTCTTTAAATGCCCCCAAACACTCATATAAATAATACATGGCAAAAACTTTGCACCGACAGGTATGGTTTGGAATGTGTAAGATTGCTCGATCGAAAAATCAATAATATTGATCATGCGCAGTAAATCAATATTATGAGTCCAAGATCCTGTTTTCAAAAATGTGAGAATTTTAAAAAAAGTTTCAAACTAACCCCTCCTAGAATTTAATTTTGAAAAACTTTTTTCAAATAAATTTTGTTCTCAAGTAAACCGTTTAGCCGGAAATAATTTTTATTCCAATTATGCAATTATATTTAAAAATTCGCCAGGGCTGTACTTATAAAAAATTCACAACCAAATTTTGGGTTTATATGCAACTCGATCCGTAGATTCCAAAAATCGATGAGTCGACTTCGTAGGTTTACCAATTTTTGGGGTGACTGCCCTTTACCCAAAAATGGGTGGTGTTAGAGAATTGTCTTATCGATTTTTGGAATCTACGGCTCGAGTTATATATGTACTTATAATTTGGTTATTTAATAATAATAAACAAAAAAGTTTTTTTTCAAAAATTTTCTTTTAATTTAAAATTACTCAAAGATCATGTTTTCAAAAATGTAACAATTTTAAAAAAATTTTCAAACTAACCCCACCTAGAATTTAATTTTGAGAAACTTTTTTCAAATAAATTTTGTCCTCAAGTAAACCGTTTAGCCGGAAATGATTTTTATTCCAAATATGCAATTACATTTAAAAATTCGCCAGGGCTGTACTTATAAAAATGTGAAAACCAAATTTTGGGATTATATGCAACTCGACCCGTAGATTCTAAAAATCGATGAGTAGACTTCGTAGGTTTACTAATTTTTGGGGTGACTGCCGTTTACCCAGAAATGGGTAGTGTTAGAAAATTGTCTTATCGATTTTTGGAATCTACGGCTCGAGTTATATATGTTCTCAAAATTTGGTTAATTAATAATAATAAACAAAAAAGTTTTTTTTCAAAAATTTTCTTTTAATTTAAAATTACTCAAAGATCCTGTTTTCAAAAATGTAAGAATTTTAAAAAAAGTTTCAAACTAACCCCACCTGGAATTTAATTTTGAGAAACTTTTTTTAAATAAATTTTGTCCTCAAGTAAACCGTTTAGCCGGAAATGATTTTTATTCCAAATATGCAATTACATTTAAAAATTCGCCAGGGCTGTACTTATAAAAATTTCAAAACCAAATTTTGGGTTTATATGCAACTTGATCCGTAGATTCCAAAAATCGATAGGTCGACTTCGTAGGTCTACCAATTTTTGTGGTGACTGCCCTTTACCCAAAAATGGGTAGTGTTAGAAAATTGTCTTATCGATTTTTGGAATCTACGGCTCGAGTTATATATGTACCCAAAATTTGGTTAATTAATAATAATAAACAAAAAAGTTTTTTTTCAAAAATTTTCTTTTAATTTAAAATTACTCAAAGATCCTGTTTTCAAAAATATGTGAATTTTAAAAAAAGTTTTAAACTAACCCCACCTAGAATTTAATTTTGAGAAACTTTTTTCAAATAAATTTTGTCCTCAAGTAAACCGTTTAGCCGGAAATGATTTTTATTCCAAATATGCAATTACATTTAAAAATTCGCCAGGGCTGTACTTATAAAAATGTGACAACCAAATTTTGGGTTTATATGCAACTCGACCCGTAGATTCCAAAAATCGATGAGTAGACTTCGTAGGTTTACTAATTTTTGGGGTGACTGCCGTTTACCCAGAAATGGGTAGTGTTAGAAAATTGGCTTATCAATTTTTGGAATCTATGGCTCGAGTTATATATGTACCCAAAATTTGGTTAATTAATAATAATAAACAAAAAAGTTTTTTTTCAAAAATTTTCTTTTAATTTAAAATTACTCAAAGATCCTGTTTT
The DNA here is from genome assembly GCA_943142095.1 of Ophonus ardosiacus. NCBI lineage: Eukaryota > Metazoa > Arthropoda > Insecta > Coleoptera > Carabidae > Ophonus > Ophonus ardosiacus. The sequence goes on from OW964841.1 coordinate 672,765, forward strand.
CAAAAATATGTGAATTTTAAAAAAAGTTTTAAACTAACCCCACCTAGAATTTAATTTTGAGAAACTTTTTTCAAATAAATTTTGTCCTCAAGTAAACCGTTTAGCCGGAAATGATTTTTATTCCAAATATGCAATTACATTTAAAAATTCGCCAGGGCTGTACTTATAAAAATTTCAAAACCAAATTTTGGGTTTATATGCAGCTTGATCCGTAGATTCCAAAAATCGATAGGTCGACTTCGTAGGTCTACTAATTTTTGGGGTGACTGCCGTTTACCCAGAAATGGGTAGTGTTAGAAAATTGTCTTATCGATTTTTGGAATCTACGGCTCGAGTTATATATGTACCCAAAATTTGGTTAATTAATAATAATAAACAAAAAAGTTTTTTTTTTAAAATTTTCTTTTAATTTAAAATTACTCAAAGATCCTGTTTTCAAAAATGTAAGAATTTTAAAAAAAGTTTCAAACTAACCCCACCTGGAATTTAATTTTGAGAAACTTTTTTTAAATAAATTTTGTCCTCAAGTAAACCGTTTAGCCGGAAATGATTTTTATTCCAAATATGCAATTACATTTAAAAATTCGCCAGGGCTGTACTTATAAAAATTTCAAAACCAAATTTTGGGTTTATATGCAACTTGATCCGTAGATTCCAAAAATCGATAGGTCGACTTCGTAGGTCTACCAATTTTTGTGGTGACTGCCCTTTACCCAAAAATGGGTAGTGTTAGAAAATTGTCTTATCGATTTTTGGAATCTATGGCTCGAGTTATATATGTACCCAAAATTTGGTTAATTAATAATAATAAACAAAAAAGTTTTTTTTCAAAAATTTTCTTTTAATTTAAAATTACTCAAAGATCCTGTTTTCAAAAATGTAAGAATTTTTAAAAAAGTTTTAAACTAACCCCACCTAGAATTTAATTTTGAGAAACTTTTTTCAAATAAATTTTGTCCTCAAGTAAACCGTTTAGCCGGAAATGATTTTTATTCCAAATATGCAATTACATTTAAAAATTCGCCAGGGCTGTACTTATAAAAATGTGACAACCAAATTTTGGGTTTATATGCAACTCGACCCGTAGATTCCAAAAATCGATGAGTAGACTTTGTAGGATTACTAATTTTTGGGGTGACTGCCGTTTACCCAGAAATGGGTAGTGTTAGAAAATTGGCTTATCAATTTTTGGAATCTACGGCTCGAGTTATATATGTACCCAAAATTTGGTTAATTAATAATAATAAACAAAAAAGTTTTTTCAAAAATTTTCTTTTAATTTAAAATTACTCAAAGATCCTGTTTTCAAAAATGTAAGAATTTTTAAAAAAGTTTCAAACTAACCCCACCTAGAATTTAATTTTGAGAAACTTTTTTCAAATAAATTTTGTCCTCAAGTGTACCGTTTAGCCGGAAATGATTTTTATTCCAATTATGCAATTACATTTAAAAATTCGCCAGGGCTGTACTTATAAAAATTTCACAACCAAATTTTGGGTTTATATGCAACTTGACCCGTAGATTCCAAAAATCAATAGGTCGACTTCGTAGGTCTATTAATTTTTTAAGTGCCTGCCGTTTACCCAAAAATGGGTGGTGTAAGAAAATTGGCTTATCGATTTTTGGAATCTACGGCTCGAGTTATATATGTACTTAAAATTTGGTTTATTAATAATAATAAACAAAAAAGTTTTTTTCCAAAAATTTTCTTTTAAATTAAAATTACTCAAAGATCCTGTTTTCAAAAATGTGACAATTTTTAAAAAAGTTTCAAACTAACCCCACCTAGAATATAATTTTGAGAAACTTTTTTCAAATAAATTTTGTCCTCAAGTAAACCATTTAGCCGGAAATGGTTTTTTTCCAATTATGCAACCGTCAGATTCTACGTATATCCTTACATAAATATACCGAATTTCAAATTTTTTTTTTTAAAGGAATTCCAAATAAACATACTTTGAATTTTACCGCAAATCTTTGAATTTTCAGTGCGCAAGCTACGCGTCAGACGCTGGCAAGATTCCTGAAATTTAGGGCAAATACAAGTTCAAATATTTGGTATATCCTTTAGTGAAAATTATCAAAAATTGGTATACATATGTATTTTGACACGAGAAATCGATTTTTAATAAAATTAAACCCTTATCTTAAACCCTTAAATGGGTACATGTATGCTGCCCAAAACTAGGTAGAGATACAAACCTGTCGACTTTACCACTAAATTCTACGTACTTTTTACTACAAGTATACCAATTTTCAGAATTATTGTACGAATAGTTTAAGCCATAATAAGAAAACTATTTAAAATGGTTTAAATACAAATAAAATGTAACACTTGTTTTCCTAGTTTAAATTTTTTATGGCAGATGACACCATATGTAAAATCCACCCACACAACCTTGAAATTCTTTAGTTTTTCCAGTGCAGACGCCTTCTTTAGGGGGCCTGTTTTTTTAAATGCCCCCAAATACTCATATAAATAATACATGGCAAAAACTTTGCACCGACAGGTATGGTTTGGAATGTGTAAGATTGATCGATCGAAAAATCAATAATTCTGATCATGCGCAGTAAGTCAAATTGTTTTTTTTATGAATAAATTTATGAAATTTAATTTGTTTAATTATTTTTTTGAATATATTCGTCAATTTTATGCACCAGAAATTAATAACAACTAATATTTTATTAATTGTTAATAACAATTTTTATAACCTCAAATGGCAGATGACAACAATAATGGATAAACAAATGTACATAATTGGAACTGAAAACAAAAGTAATTTATTCAGTTTTTATTTTGTTACAAGGTGATATTTGGTTAGTAAACATTTGTTTAAACAATGGATATGTAAATAAATTGTATTTCAGGGCATGAAACCAGTTTTTCAGTAAAATAAACCAGATTTTGAGCGAGTATTGAACTTGAAAAACCGGTTTGGGAAGAAACTGTTCATAAAAACCAGTACAAAAACCGGTTTGAACGGAAACTAGTTAGAAAAACCGGTTTGCGAAACAGGTTTAGAAACAACAAGGTTTATTAGCTCTTACATAGAGCTTCAGGCAATAATTTTTACAAATTTAATAACAACACTATTGGTTATTTTATAGATTTTTGTAAAGATGCTACAGCTTTCAATGCCTCTTAAACCAAATGGACATAACAATATTACATGTATTATATTACGGTATGTATATTTGTATATAATAATCAATACACAGCATTATTATTATCATTGTATAAGTTTTTCTACAGAATTCCAAATGAGATGATTACAAGAACCTATTAAATGCAAACATTACAAATGTTTGGAGTTGTCTAGCGAAGAATATTGTTGTTTAAGGGATTAAATATCGCAGGACTAAACTCCGGGGGTTGTTTTTATGTAGACGAAGAATGAGGGACGAATCAAAGAAGACAAAACACAAACAGATGACATCAAACAACAAAATAATGATAAATAACCTTTAATAAGACTAGATGGATAATGTTAGTGTTACTTTAATATTTTAGTACAAGTATTTAGTATAATTTTACTCAGTGCTTCACACTGAATCTGCTGATGTATAACACATTAACTTTTTATGAAAATTTAGTGAAGAAAAATGAAAACAAAAAAATAATGTTTACAATATGTTATAGTTAACAATTATTGTATATAATATTAACAAACAATGAAATACTTTTATTCTGTACACTCTATAATGTATATAACAAAATATGGTATTTATTATAATAAAAAATGAATAATATGTACAATATTATATTTATTTAACCTCCAAATTACATATAATAACAATATTTAATTGAAAAATTATTGTATGTGGTCAAATTTTAAAGAAATTCCAATGTACATTTTATGGTATTTAAGCGCCAGCGCCAGTCATATTTTGCATTCCATAAATAATTTGTTGCTATCACACAAGACGTATTCAGGAAATTTTCTGCTAGTCAATATTTCCGTATATATTCTTAAATAAACAAGTTTGATCATTTATTTTGTATTTTCTATAAACTATTGTCTTATCCTTGTTGAAATACATATAAATTTTGGCCCAAAAAACTGTTAAACATTTTCTATAACCAATAAATTTTAATTACAGTCCTGGATTTTATGAAGGTCAGATTTGCTGTAATACACGTGGAGACATCTTGCTGCAGATATAACAAACGTCAAATAAAATTGACAAAGAAAAGCATATTTTAATTATAATAAACATAAAATCGTGTATTAAACTATATTTTAATTATTAATTTATTTAAAATGAGAAGTTTAACGTACTTTCTTACAGGACAACAAAAGAATATAGTTCATAAGTTTCATCATAGAGTACAGTAGCAGTATTGTTTTGGTATTAATGAATTTGAAAAAATCCATTTTTTAGCTAAACTAATAACATTTCGCCCAAGTTTGTCATAAGAAAAAATATTTGTAATTAAAAATAAAAGGCAGTTTGGTTGAAAAATTTTTTAATATTCGTTTTAATTCCAGAGATAATGAATAAAAATAAACATCAATTTATTTCTCGCAAACAAAATTGTTTACAAAATAATTTTTGTAACAAACTCTATTTATTATTTAATTCTAAATATATTTTAACTTATAATTTATTTTATTTACGTATAGTTCTTGAACGAATCTTCTATTTATTTACACATTTATATCTCTAAAAATACAAACTATATAATTAAGATTGTTATATAAATAACTAAAATAGAATATTTTGAGCAAATTTTATTTAAAACTTTTTTCTATTTAACGCCCCAGTTTTGAGATAATAATTTCTGAAAATGAATAAGATAATTAAATCCACATTTGTTACCCAAAAATGAGTATAAATTCACGACCCGAAAATGGGTGGAGATGAAATTGTTTCTATAATGCCATTAGAATCTACGTACTTTCTTATATAAATAACCCAGTCTTCAATTGCTTAATTGGTCTAAGTACCATGAATAATTTATTGAAACCGTTCTTGAGTAGCGATTCAGACACCATTGTTGATAAATGTTACAATTAAAACTGGACCATTCAAAATATTTTGATAAAAATTACAACGCATATATATTTTGAATCATGGAATTCATTTTTGTTAAAATTAAACCCCTATCTTCAACCCTTAAATGGTTAGGTATATAGTACCCAAAACTGGGTAGAGATACAAACCTGTCGACTACACCATTCGAATATACATATTTTTTTATATATGTATACCAATTTTCAAAATTATTATACTACAGTAATATAAGGTTCTGAATCACACACCTTTAGGGTCAATGACCTCTGAAAATTGTGTTTTGATATTACTAAATTACCTGTTGCAATATTTTAACAAAAATTAGTAAACATATGTACTATGACCCAAAAAATTGATTTTTCGTAAAATTAAAGTCGTACCCTCAACCCTTAAATGGGTAAATATTCACCACCCAAATCTGGGTAAAGATAAACAATTTTCGACTTTACCATCAGATTCTACGTATATTGTTACATAGGTGTACCAATTTTCAAATTTTTTTCTGTAAGGAATTCCAAATAAACACACTTTGAATTTTACCGCAAATCTTTGAATTTTCAGTGTGCAAGCTACGCGTCAGACGCCGGCAAGATTCCTGAAATTTAGGGCAAATACAAGTTCAAATATTTAGTATATCTTTTGCAGAAAATTAACAAAAATTGGTATACATATGTATTTTGCCATGAAGAATCGATTTTTTCTAAAATTAAACCCCTATCTGCAACCCTTAAATGGGTAGATATACGCTACCCAAAACTGGGTGGAGAAACAAACCTGTCGACTTGATCATTAAATTCTACGTATATTTTAATACAAGTACACCAATTTTCAAAGTTATTGTAGAAGTTGTTAAGCCCAGTAAAAATGATTTTTGAAACCCGTATTTTTGAACAATAGCAAGAAAACGAATAACTTTTGTGTTCTTAAGAATATTGAAGTGAAAATTGGTACACATATGTATTTTGGACCGAGGAATCGATTTTTAATAAAAATAAACCTCTATCTTCAACACTTAAATGGGTATATATATGCTACCCAAAAGTGGGTAGAGATACATACACGTCGGCTACACCATTCGAATCTACATATTTTTTTGTACATGTATACCAATTTTCAGAATTATTGTACTACAGTAATATAAGGTCCTGAATCGCACATTTTTAAGGTCAATGACATGTGAAAATTTTGTTTTGATATTACTGAGTTACCTGTTGGAATATTTTAACAAAAATTAGTAAACATATGTACTAAGACCCAAAGAATCGATTTTTCGTAAAATTAAAGTCGTACTCTCAACCCTTAAATGGGTAGATATTCACCACCCAAAACTGGGTAGAGATAAACAATTTTTGACTTAATCTTCAGATTCTACGCATATTGTTACATAAGTGTACCAATTTTCAAATTTTTTTGTTCAAGAAATTCCAAATAAATACACTTTGAATTTTACCGCAAATCTTTGAATTTTTAGTGCGCAAGGTACGCGTCAGGCGCCGGCAAGATTCCTGAAATTTAGGACAAATACAAGTTCAAATATTTAGTATATCCTTTGCAGAAAATTAACAAAAATTGGTGTACATATGTATTTTGACCCGAGGAATCGATTTTTGATAAAATTAAAATCATATCTAAAACCCTTAAGTAAGTACATATATGCTACCCAAAACTGGGTGGAGATACAAACCTGTCAACTTTACGGCTAAATTCTACGTATTTTTTAATACAAGTATACCAATTTTCAGAATTATTGTACAAATGGTTTAAGCCATAATAAGAAAACTATTTAAAATGGTTTAAATACAAATAAAATATGACGCTTGTTTTCCTAGATTAAATTTTTTGTGGCAGGTGGCACCATATGTAAAATCCACCCACACAACCTTGAAATTCTTTAGTTTTTCCAGTGCAGACGCCTTCTTTAGGGGGCATGTTTCTTTAAATGCCCCCAAACACTCATATAAATAATACATGGCAAAAACTTTGCACCGACAGGTATGGTTTGGAATGTGTAAGATTGCTCGATCGAAAAATCAATAATATTGATCATGCGCAGTAAATCAATATTATGAGTCCAAGATCCTGTTTTCAAAAATGTGAGAATTTTAAAAAAAGTTTCAAACTAACCCCTCCTAGAATTTAATTTTGAAAAACTTTTTTCAAATAAATTTTGTTCTCAAGTAAACCGTTTAGCCGGAAATAATTTTTATTCCAATTATGCAATTATATTTAAAAATTCGCCAGGGCTGTACTTATAAAAAATTCACAACCAAATTTTGGGTTTATATGCAACTCGATCCGTAGATTCCAAAAATCGATGAGTCGACTTCGTAGGTTTACCAATTTTTGGGGTGACTGCCCTTTACCCAAAAATGGGTGGTGTTAGAGAATTGTCTTATCGATTTTTGGAATCTACGGCTCGAGTTATATATGTACTTATAATTTGGTTATTTAATAATAATAAACAAAAAAGTTTTTTTTCAAAAATTTTCTTTTAATTTAAAATTACTCAAAGATCATGTTTTCAAAAATGTAACAATTTTAAAAAAATTTTCAAACTAACCCCACCTAGAATTTAATTTTGAGAAACTTTTTTCAAATAAATTTTGTCCTCAAGTAAACCGTTTAGCCGGAAATGATTTTTATTCCAAATATGCAATTACATTTAAAAATTCGCCAGGGCTGTACTTATAAAAATGTGAAAACCAAATTTTGGGATTATATGCAACTCGACCCGTAGATTCTAAAAATCGATGAGTAGACTTCGTAGGTTTACTAATTTTTGGGGTGACTGCCGTTTACCCAGAAATGGGTAGTGTTAGAAAATTGTCTTATCGATTTTTGGAATCTACGGCTCGAGTTATATATGTTCTCAAAATTTGGTTAATTAATAATAATAAACAAAAAAGTTTTTTTTCAAAAATTTTCTTTTAATTTAAAATTACTCAAAGATCCTGTTTTCAAAAATGTAAGAATTTTAAAAAAAGTTTCAAACTAACCCCACCTGGAATTTAATTTTGAGAAACTTTTTTTAAATAAATTTTGTCCTCAAGTAAACCGTTTAGCCGGAAATGATTTTTATTCCAAATATGCAATTACATTTAAAAATTCGCCAGGGCTGTACTTATAAAAATTTCAAAACCAAATTTTGGGTATATATGCAACTTGATCCGTAGATTCCAAAAATCGATAGGTCGACTTCGTAGGTCTACCAATTTTTGTGGTGACTGCCCTTTACCCAAAAATGGGTAGTGTTAGAAAATTGTCTTATCGATTTTTGGAATCTACGGCTCGAGTTATATATGTACCCAAAATTTGGTTAATTAATAATAATAAACAAAAAAGTTTTTTTTCAAAAATTTTCTTTTAATTTAAAATTACTCAAAGATCCTGTTTGCAAAAATATGTGAATTTTAAAAAAAGTTTTAAACTAACCCCACCTAGAATTTAATTTTGAGAAACTTTTTTCAAATAAATTTTGTCCTCAAGTAAACCGTTTAGCCGGAAATGATTTTTATTCCAAATATGCAATTACATTTAAAAATTCGCCAGGGCTGTACTTATAAAAATTTCAAAACCAAATTTTGGGTTTATATGCAACTTGATCCGTAGATTCCAAAAATCGATAGGTCGACTTCGTAGGTCTACTAATTTTTGGGGTGACTGCCGTTTACCCAGAAATGGGTAGTGTTAGAAAATTGTCTTATCGATTTTTGGAATCTACGGCTCGAGTTATATATGTACCCAAAATTTGGTTAATTAATAATAATAAACAAAAAAGTTTTTTTTCAAAAATTTTCTTTTAATTTAAAATTACTCAAAGATCCTGTTTTCAAAAATGTAAGAATTTTAAAAAAAGTTTCAAACTAACCCCACCTGGAATTTAATTTTGAGAAACTTTTTTTAAATAAATTTTGTCCTCAAGTAAACCGTTTAGCCGGAAATGATTTTTATTCCAAATATGCAATTACATTTAAAAATTCGCCAGGGCTGTACTTATAAAAATTTCAAAACCAAATTTTGGGTTTATATGCAACTTGATCCGTAGATTCCAAAAATCGATAGGTCGACTTCGTAGGTCTACCAATTTTTGTGGTGACTGCCCTTTACCCAAAAATGGGTAGTGTTAGAAAATTGTCTTATCGATTTTTGGAATCTATGGCTCGAGTTATATATGTACCCAAAATTTGGTTAATTAATAATAATAAACAAAAAAGTTTTTTTTCAAAAATTTTCTTTTAATTTAAAATTACTCAAAGATCCTGTTTTCAAAAATGTAAGAATTTTAAAAAAAGTTTCAAACTAACCCCACCTAGAATTTAATTTTGAGAAACTTTTTTCAAATAAATTTTGTCCTCAAGTAAACCGTTTAGCCGGAAATGATTTTTATTCCAAATATGCAATTACATTTAAAAATTCGCCAGGGCTGTACTTATAAAAATGTGACAACCAAATTTTGGGTTTATATGCAACTCGACCCGTAGATTCCAAAAATCGATGAGTAGACTTCGTAGGATTACTAATTTTTGGGGTGACTGCCGTTTACCCAGAAATGGGTAGTGTTAGAAAATTGGCTTATCAATTTTTGGAATCTACGGCTCGAGTTATATATGTACCCAAAATTTGGTTAATTAATAATAATAAACAAAAAAGTTTTTTTCAAAAATTTTCTTTTAATTTAAAATTACTCAAAGATCCTGTTTTCAAAAATGTAAGAATTTTAAAAAAAGTTTCAAACTAACCCCACCTAGAATTTAATTTTGAGAAACTTTTTTCAAATAAATTTTGTCCTCAAGTGTACCGTTTAGCCGGAAATGATTTTTATTCCAATTATGCAATTACATTTAAAAATTCGCCAGGGCTGTACTTATAAAAATTTCACAACCAAATTTTGGGTTTATATGCAACTTGACCCGTAGATTCCAAAAATCAATAGGTCGACTTCGTAGGTCTATTAATTTTTTAAGTGCCTGCCGTTTACCCAAAAATGGGTGGTGTAAGAAAATTGGCTTATCGATTTTTGGAATCTACGGCTCGAGTTATATATGTACTTAAAATTTGGTTTATTAATAATAATAAACAAAAAAGTTTTTTTCCAAAAATTTTCTTTTAAATTAAAATTACTCAAAGATCCTGTTTTCAAAAATGTGACAATTTTTAAAAAAGTTTCAAACTAACCCCACCTAGAATATAATTTTGAGAAACTTTTTTCAAATAAATTTTGTCCTCAAGTAAACCATTTAGCCGGAAATGGTTTTTTTCCAATTATGCAACCGTCAGATTCTACGTATATCCTTACATAAATATACCGAATTTCAAATTTTTTTTTTTAAAGGAATTCCAAATAAACATACTTTGAATTTTACCGCAAATCTTTGAATTTTCAGTGCGCAAGCTACGCGTCAGACGCCGGCAAGATTCCTGAAATTTAGGGCAAATACAAGTTCAAATATTTGGTATATCCTTTAGTGAAAATTATCAAAAATTGGTATACATATGTATTTTGACACGAGAAATCGATTTTTAATAAAATTAAACCCTTATCTTAAACCCTTAAATGGGTACATGTATGCTGCCCAAAACTAGGTAGAGATACAAACCTGTCGACTTTACCACTAAATTCTACGTACTTTTTACTACAAGTATACCAATTTTCAGAATTATTGTACGAATAGTTTAAGCCATAATAAGAAAACTATTTAAAATGGTTTAAATACAAATAAAATGTAACACTTGTTTTCCTAGTTTAAATTTTTTATGGCAGATGACACCATATGTAAAATCCACCCACACAACCTTGAAATTCTTTAGTTTTTCCAGTGCAGACGCCTTCTTTAGGGGGCCTGTTTTTTTAAATGCCCCCAAATACTCATATAAATAATACATGGCAAAAACTTTGCACCGACAGGTATGGTTTGGAATGTGTAAGATTGATCGATCGAAAAATCAATAATTCTGATCATGCGCAGTAAGTCAAATTGTTTTTTTTATGAATAAATTTATGAAATTTAATTTGTTTAATTATTTTTTTGAATATATTCGTCAATTTTATGCACCAGAAATTAATAACAACTAATATTTTATTAATTGTTAATAACAATTTTTATAACCTCAAATGGCAGATGACAACAATAATGGATAAACAAATGTACATAATTGGAACTGAAAACAAAAGTAATTTATTCAGTTTTTATTTTGTTACAAGGTGATATTTGGTTAGTAAACATTTGTTTAAACAATGGATATGTAAATAAATTGTATTTCAGGGCATGAAACCAGTTTTTCAGTAAAATAAACCAGATTTTGAGCGAGTATTGAACTTGAAAAACCGGTTTGGGAAGAAACTGTTCATAAAAACCAGTACAAAAACCGGTTTGAACGGAAACTAGTTAGAAAAACCGGTTTGCGAAACAGGTTTAGAGACAACAAGGTTTATTAGCTCTTACATAGAGCTTCAGGCAATAATTTTTACAAATTTAATAACAACACTATTGGTTATTTTATAGATTTTTGTAAAGATGCTACAGCTTTCAATGCCTCTTAAACCAAATGGACATAACAATATTACATGTATTATATTACGGTATGTATATTTGTATATAATAATCAATACACAGCATTATTATTATCATTGTATAAGTTTTTCTACAGAATTCCAAATGAGATGATTACAAGAACCTATTAAATGCAAACATTACAAATGTTTGGAGTTGTCTAGCGAAGAATATTGTTGTTTAAGGGATTAAATATCGCAGGACTAAACTCCGGGGGTTGTTTTTATGTAGACGAAGAATGAGGGACGAATCAAAGAAGACAAAACACAAACAGATGACATCAAACAACAAAATAATGATAAATAACCTTTAATAAGACTAGATGGATAATGTTAGTGTTACTTTAATATTTTAGTACAAGTATTTAGTATAATTTTACTCAGTGCTTCACACTGAATCTGCTGATGTATAACACATTAACTTTTTATGAAAATTTAGTGAAGAAAAATGAAAACAAAAAAATAATGTTTACAATATGTTATAGTTAACAATTATTGTATATAATATTAACAAACAATGAAATACTTTTATTCTGTACACTCTATAATGTATATAACAAAATATGGTATTTATTATAATAAAAAATGAATAATATGTACAATATTATATTTATTTAACCTCCAAATTACATATAATAACAATATTTAATTGAAAAATTATTGTATGTGGTCAAATTTTAAAGAAATTCCAATGTACATTTTATGGTATTTAAGCGCCAGCGCCAGTCATATTTTGCATTCCATAAATAATTTGTTGCTATCACACAAGACGTATTCAGGAAATTTTCTGCTAGTCAATATTTCCGTATATATTCTTAAATAAACAAGTTTGATCATTTATTTTGTATTTTCTATAAACTATTGTCTTATCCTTGTTGAAATACATATAAATTTTGGCCCAAAAAACTGTTAAACATTTTCTATAACCAATAAATTTTAATTACAGTCCTGGATTTTATGAAGGTCAGATTTGCTGTAATACACGTGGAGACATCTTGCTGCAGATATAACAAACGTCAAATAAAATTGACAAAGAAAAGCATATTTTAATTATAATAAACATAAAATCGTGTATTAAACTATATTTTAATTATTAATTTATTTAAAATGAGAAGTTTAACGTACTTTCTTACAGGACAACAAAAGAATATAGTTCATAAGTTTCATCATAGAGTACAGTAGCAGTATTGTTTTGGTATTAATGAATTTGAAAAAATCCATTTTTTAGCTAAACTAATAACATTTCGCCCAAGTTTGTCATAAGAAAAAATATTTGTAATTAAAAATAAAAGGCAGTTTGGTTGAAAAATTTTTTAATATTCGTTTTAATTCCAGAGATAATGAATAAAAATAAACATCAATTTATTTCTCGCAAACAAAATTGTTTACAAAATAATTTTTGTAACAAACTCTATTTATTATTTAATTCTAAATATATTTTAACTTATAATTTATTTTATTTACGTATAGTTCTTGAACGAATCTTCTATTTATTTACACATTTATATCTCTAAAAATACAAACTATATAATTAAGATTGTTATATAAATAACTAAAATAGAATATTTTGAGCAAATTTTATTTAAAACTTTTTTCTATTTAACGCCCCAGTTTTGAGATAATAATTTCTGAAAATGAATAAGATAATTAAATCCACATTTGTTACCCAAAAATGAATATAAATTCACGACCCGAAAATGGGTGGAGATGAAATTGTTTCTATAATGCCATTAGAATCTACGTACTTTCTTATATAAATAACCCAGTCTTCAATTGCTTAATTGGTCTAAGTACCATGAATAATTTATTGAAACCGTTCTTGAGTAGCGATTCAGACACCATTGTTGATAAATGTTACAATTAAAACTGGACCATTCAAAATATTTTGATAAAAATTACAACGCATATATATTTTGAATCATGGAATTCATTTTTGTTAAAATTAAACCCCTATCTTCAACCCTTAAATGGTTAGGTATATAGTACCCAAAACTGGGTAGAGATACAAACCTGTCGACTACACCATTCGAATATACATATTTTTTTATATATGTATACCAATTTTCAAAATTATTATACTACAGTAATATAAGGTTCTGAATCACACACCTTTAGGGTCAATGACCTCTGAAAATTGTGTTTTGATATTACTAAATTACCTGTTGCAATATTTTAACAAAAATTAGTAAACATATGTATTATGACCCAAAAAATTGATTTTTCGTAAAATTAAAGTCGTACCCTCAACCCTTAAATGGGTAAATATTCACCACCCAAATCTGGGTAAAGATAAACAATTTTCGACTTTACCATCAGATTCTACGTATATTGTTACATAGGTGTACCAATTTTCAAATTTTTTTCTGTAAGGAATTCCAAATAAACACACTTTGAATTTTACCGCAAATCTTTGAATTTTTAGTGTGCAAGCTACGCGTCAGACGCCGGCAAGATTCCTGAAATTTAGGGCAAATACAAGTTCAAATATTTAGTATATCTTTTGCAGAAAATTAACAAAAATTGGTATACATATGTATTTTGCCATGAAGAATCGATTTTTTCTAAAATTAAACCCCTATCTGCAACCCTTAAATGGGTAGATATACGCTACCCAAAACTGGGTGGAGAAACAAACCTGTCGACTTGATCATTAAATTCTACCTATTTTTTAATACAAGTACACCAATTTTCAAAGTTATTGTAGAAGTTGTTAAGCCCAGTAAAAATGATTTTTGAAACCCGTATTTTTGAACAATAGCATGAAAACGAATAACTTTTGTGTTCTTAAGAATATTGAAGTGAAAATTGGTACACATATGTATTTTGGACCGAGGAATCGATTTTTAATAAAAATAAACCTCTATCTTCAACCCTTAAATGGGTATATATATGCTACCCAAAAGTGGGTAGAGATACATACACGTCGGCTTCACCATTCGAATCTACATATTTTTTTGTACATGTATACCAATTTTCAGAATTATTGTACTACAGTAATATAAGGTCCTGAATCGCACACCTTTAAGGTCAATGACATGTGAAAATTTTGTTTTGATATTGCTGAGTTACCTGTTGGAATATTTTAACAAAAATTAGTAAACATATGTATTATGACCCAAAGAATCGATTTTTCGTAAAATTAAAGTCGTACTCTCAACCTTTAAATGGGTAGATATTCACCACCCAAAACTGGGTAGAGATAAACAATTTTTGACTTAATCATCAGATTCTACGTATATTGTTACATAAGTGTACCAATTTTCAAATTTTTTTGTTCAAGAAATTCCAAATAAACACACTTTGAATTTTACCGCAAATCTTTGAATTTTTAGTGCGCAAGGTACGCGTCGGACGCCGGCAAGATTCCTGAAATTTAGGGCAAATACAAGTTCAAATATTTAGTATATCCTTTGCAGAAAATTAACAAAAATTAATTTACATATGTATTTTGACCCGAGGAATCGATTTTTGATAAAATTAAAACCATATCTAAAACCCTTAAGTAAGTACATATATGCTACCCAAAACTGGGTGGAGATACAAACCTGTCAACTTTACCGCTAAATTCTACGTATTTTTTAATACAAGTATACCAATTTTCAGAATTATTGTACAAATGGTTTAAGCCATAATAAGAAAACTATTTAAAATGGTTTAAATACAAATAAAATGTAACACTTGTTTTCCTAGTTTAAATTTTTTATGGCAGATGGCACCATATGTAAAATCCACCCACACAACCTTGAAATTCTTTAGTTTTTCCAGTGCAGACGCCTTCTTTAGGGGGCATGTTTCTTTAAATGCCCCCAAACACTCATATAAATAATACATGGCAAAAACTTTGTACCGACAGGCATGGTTTGGAATGTGTAAGATCGCTCGATCGAAAAATCAATAATATTGATCATGCGCAGTAAATCAAATTAAAATGAGTCCAAGATCCTGTTTTCAAAAATGTGAGAATTTTAAAAAAAGTTTCAAACTAACCCCTCCTAGAATTTAATTTTGAAAAACTTTTTTCAAATAAATTTTGTTCTCAAGTAAACCGTTTAGCCGGAAATGATTTTTATTCCAATTATGCAATTATATTTAAAAATTCGCCAGGGCTGTACTTATAAAAAATTCACAACCAAATTTTGGGTTTATATGCAACTCGATCCGTAGATTCCAAAAATCGATGAGTCGACTTTGTAGATTTACCAATTTTTGGGGTGACTGCCCTTTACCCAAAAATGGGTGGTGTTAGAAAATTGTCTTATCGATTTTTGGAATCTACGGCTCGAGTTATATATGTACTTAAAATTTGGTTATTAAATAATAATAAACAAAAAAGTTTTTTTTCAAAAATTTTCTTTTAAATTAAAATTACTCAAAGATCATGTTTTCAAAAATGTGAGAATTTTAAAAAAAGTTTCAAACTAACTCCACCTAGAATTTAATATTGAGAAACTTTTTTCAAATAAATTTTGTCCTTAAGTAAACCGTTTAGCCGGAAATGATTTTTATTCCAATTATGCAATTACATTTAAAAATTCGCCAGGGCTGTACTTATAAAAATTTCAAAACCAAATATTGGGTTTATATGCAACTTGATCCGTAGATTCCAAAAATCGATAGGTCGACTTCGTAGGTCTACCAATTTTTGGGGTGACTGCCCTTTACCAAAAAATGGGTGGTGTTAGAAAATTAACTTATCGATTTTTGGAATCTACGGCTCGAGTTATATATGTACCCAAAATTAGGTTAATTAATAATGATAAACAAAAAAGTTTTTTTTCAAAAATTTTCTTTTAAATTAAAATTACTCAAAGATCCTGTTTTCAAAAATGTGAGATTTTTAAAAAAAGTTTTAAACTAACCCCACCTAGAATTTAATTCTGAGAAACTTTTTTCAAATAAATTTTGTCGTCAAGTAAACCGTTTAGCCGGAAATGACTTTTATTCCAATTGTGCAATTACATTTAAAAATTCGCCAGGGCTGTACTTATAAAAATGTGACAACCAAATTTTGGGTTTATATACAACTTGATCCGTAGATTCCAAAAATCGATAGGTCGACTTCGTAGGTCTATTAATTTTTGGGATGACTGCCCTTTACCCAAAAATGGGTAGTGTTAGAAAATTGGCTTATCGATTTTTGGAATCTACGGCTCGAGTTATATATGTATTTAAAATTTGGTTAATTAATAATAATAAACAAAAAAGTTTTTTTTCAAAAATTTTCTTTTAATTTAAAATTACTCAAAGATCCTGTTTTCAAAAATGTGAGAATTTTAAAAAAAGTTTCAAACTAACTCTCCTTAGAATTTAATATTGAGAAACTTTTTACAAATAAATTTTGTCCTCAAGTAAACCGTTTAGTCGGAAATGATTTTTATTCCAATTATGCAATTACATTTAAAAATTCGCCAGGGCTGTACTTATAAAAATTTCACAACCAAATTTTGGGTTTATATACAACTTGATCCGTAGATTCCAAAAATCGATAGGTCGACTTCGTAGGTCTATTAATTTTTGGGGTGATTGCCCTTTACCCAAAAATGGGTAGTGTTAGAAAATTGTCTTATCGATTTTTGGAATCTACGGCTCGAGTTATATATGTACCCAAAATTTGGTTAATTAATAATAATAAACAAAAAATTTTTTTTCAATAATTTTCTTTTAATTTAAAATTACTCAAAGATCCTGTTTTCAAAATATAAGAATTTTAAAAAAAGTTTCAAACTAACCCCACCTAGAATTTAATTTTGAGAAACTTTTTTTAAATAAATTTTGTCCTCAAGTAAACCGTTTAGTCGGAAATATTTTTTTCCAATTATGCAAATACATTTAAAAATTCGCCAGGGCTGTACTTATAAAAATTTCACAACCAAATTTTAGGTTTATATCCAACTTGACCCGTAGATTCCAAAAATCGATAGGTCGACTTCGTAGGTCTATTAATTTTTGGGGTAACTTCCCTTTACCCAAAAATGGGTGGTGTTAGAAAATTGGCTTATCGATTTTTGGAATCTACGGCTCGAGTTATATATGTACTTAAAATTTGGTTTATTAATAATAATAAACAAAAAAGTTTTTTTCCAAAAATTTTCTTTTAAATTAAAATTACTCAAAGATCCTGTTTTCAAAAATGTGACAATTTTTAAAAAAGTTTCAAACTAACCCCACCTAGAATATAATTTTGAGAAACTTCTTTCAAATAAATTTTGTCCTCAAGTAAACCATTTAGCCGGAAATTATTTTTTACCAATTATGCAACCGTCAGATTCTACATATATCCTTACATAAATATACCGAATTTCAATTTTTTTTTTAAAAGGAATTCCAAATAAACATACTTTGAATTTTACCGCAAATCTTTGAATTTTCAGTGCGCAAGCTACGCGTCAGACGCCGGCAAGATTCCTGAAATTTAGGGCAAATACAACTTCAAATATTTGGTATATCCTTTAGTGAAAATTATCAAAAATTGGTATACATATGTATTTTGACACGAAAAATCGATATTTAATAAAATTAAACCACTATCTTAAACCCTTAAATGGGTACATGTATGCTGCCCAAAACTAGGTAGAGATACAAACCTGTCGACTTTACCACTAAATTCTACGTACTTTTTACTACAAGTATACCAATTTTCAGAATTATTGTACGAATAGTTTAAGCCAAAATAAGAAAACTATTTAAAATGGTTTAAATACAAATAAAATGTAACACTTGTTTTCCTAGTTTAAATTTTTTATGGCAGATGGCACCATATGTAAAATCCACCCACACAACCTTGAAATTCTTTAGTTTTTCCAGTGCAGACGCCTTCTTTAGGGGGCCTGTTTTTTTAAATGCCCCCAAATACTCATATAAATAATACATGGCAAAAACTTTGCACCGACAGGTATGGTTTGGAATGTGTAAGATTGATCGATCGAAAAATCAATAATTCTGATCATGCGCAGTAAGTCAAATTGTTTTTTTTATGAATAAATTTATGAAATTTAATTTGTTTAATTATTTTTTTGAATATATTCGTCAATTTTATGCACCAGAAATTAATAACAACTAATATTTTATTAATTGTTAATAACAATTTTTATAACCTCAAATGGCAGATGACAACAATAATGGATAAACAAATGTACATAATTGGAACTGAAAACAAAAGTAATTTATTCAGTTTTTATTTTGTTACAAGGTGATATTTGGTTAGTAAACATTTGTTTAAACAATGGATATGTAAATAAATTGTATTTCAGGGCATGAAACCAGTTTTTCAGTAAAAAAAAACAGATTTTGAGCGAGTATTGAACTTGAAAAACCGGTTTGGGAAGAAACTGTTCATAAAAACCAGTACAAAAACCGGTTTGAACGGAAACTAGTTAGAAAAACCGGTTTGCGAAACAGGTTTAGAGACAACAAGGTTTATTAGCTCTTACATAGAGCTTCAGGCAATAATTTTTACAAATTTAATAACAACACTATTGGTTATTTTATAGATTTTTGTAAAGATGCTACAGCTTTCAATGCCTCTTAAACCAAATGGACATAACAATATTACATGTATTATATTACGGTATGTATATTTGTATATAATAATCAATACACAGCATTATTATTATCATTGTATAAGTTTTTCTACAGAATTCCAAATGAGATGATTACAAGAACCTATTAAATGCAAACATTACAAATGTTTGGAGTTGTCTAGCGAAGAATATTGTTGTTTAAGGGATTAAATATCGCAGGACTAAACTCCGGGGGTTGTTTTTATGTAGACGAAGAATGAGGGACGAATCAAAGAAGACAAAACACAAACAGATGACATCAAACAACAAAATAATGATAAATAACCTTTAATAAGACTAGATGGATAATGTTAGTGTTACTTTAATATTTTAGTACAAGTATTTAGTATAATTTTACTCAGTGCTTCACACTGAATCTGCTGATGTATAACACATTAACTTTTTATGAAAATTTAGTGAAGAAAAATGAAAACAAAAAAATAATGTTTACAATATGTTATAGTTAACAATTATTGTATATAATATTAACAAACAATGAAATACTTTTATTCTGTACACTCTATAATGTATATAACAAAATATGGTATTTATTATAATAAAAAATGAATAATATGTACAATATTATATTTATTTAACCTCCAAATTACATATAATAACAATATTTAATTGAAAAATTATTGTATGTGGTCAAATTTTAAAGAAATTCCAATGTACATTTTATGGTATTTAAGCGCCAGCGCCAGTCATATTTTGCATTCCATAAATAATTTGTTGCTATCACACAAGACGTATTCAGGAAATTTTCTGCTAGTCAATATTTCCGTATATATTCTTAAATAAACAAGTTTGATAATTTATTTTGTATTTTTTATAAACTATTGTCTTATCCTTGTTGAAATACATATAAATTTTGGCCCAAAAAACTGTTAAACATGTTCTGTAGACAATAATTTTTAATTACAGTCCTGGATTTTATGAAGGTCAGATTTGCTGTAATACACGTGGAGACATCTTGCTGCAGATATAACAAACGTCAAATAAAATTGACAAAGAAAAGCATATTTTAATTATAATAAACATAAAATCGTGTATAAACTATATTTTAATTATTAATTTATTTAAAATGAGAAGTTTAACGTACTTTCTTACAGGACAACAAAAGAATATAGTTCATAAGTTTCATCATAGAGTACAGTAGCAGTATTGTTTTGGTATTAATGAATTTGAAAAAATCCATTTTTTGGCTAAACTAATAACATTTCGCCCAAGTTTGTCATAAGAAAAAATATTTGTAATTAAAAATAAATGGCAGTTTGGTTGAAAATTTTTTTAATATTCGTTTTAATTCCAGAGATAATGAATAAAAATAAACTTAAATTTATTTCTCGCAAACAAAATTGTTTACAAAATAATTTTTGTAACAAACTCTATTTATTATTTAATTCTAAATATGTTTTAACTTATAATTTATTTTATTTACGTATAGCTCTTGAGAAAATGTTCTATTTATTTAAACATTTATATCTCTAAAAATACAAACTATATAATTAAGATTGTTATATAAATAATTAAAATGGAATATTTTGAGCAAATTTTATTTGAAACTTTTTTCTATTTAACGCCCCAGTTTTGAGATAATAATTTCTGAAAATGAATAAGATAAAATTCACTAAGTCCAGCCAGTGTTTATAATTCTTGTCAATAGGTGGCTATACCAATATTTTATTGGAATTATTGATTCATAAATGATTAAATAACGGCTTTATTTTTCATTTTTAAAAAAAGTTTATTTGAAGATATTTACTCACAATTAAAAGTTACATAATACTGTATTTGTATATTGATATATATATTTTTTAACTTTAGCTACACATTGCATGTGCATGAAAATTTGAATAACTTTTGTATCCTGAGGAATATTTAAATGAAAATTAGTATACATACGTATTTTTACCCGAGGAATCGATTTTTGATAAAATTAAATCCACATTTGTTACCCAAAAATGAGTATAAATTCACGACCCGAAAATGGGTGGAGATGAAATTGTGTCTATAATGCCATTAGAATCTACGTACTTTCTTATATAAATAACCCAGTCTTTAATTGCTTAATTGGTCTAAGTACCATGAATAAATTATTAAAACCGTTCTTGAGTAGCGATTCAGATACCATTGTTGATAAATGTTACAATTCAAACTGGACCATTCAAAATATTTTGATAAAAATTACAATGCATATATATTTTGAATCATGGAATTCATTTTTGTTAAAATTAAACCCTTATCTTCAACCCTTAAATGGTTAGGTATATAGTACCCAAAACTGGGTAGAGATACAAACCTGTCGACTACACCATTCGAATATACATATTTTTTTATATATGTATACCAATTTTCAAAATTATTATACTACAGTAATATAAGGTTCTGAATCACACACCTTTAGGGTCAATGACCTCTGAAAATTTTGTTTTGATATTACTAAATTACCTGTTGCAATATTTTAACAAAAATTAGTAAACATATGTAATATGACCCAGAGAATCTATTTTTCGTAAAATTAAAGTCGTACCCTTAACCCTTAAATGGGTAGATATTTATCACCCAAAACTGGGTACAGATAAACAATTTTCGACTTTACCATCAGATTTTACGTATATTGTTACATAAGTGTACCAATTTTCAAAGTTTTTTGTGCAAGGAATTCCAAATAAACACACTTTGAATTTTACCGCAAATCTTTGAATTTACAGTGCGCAAGGTACGCGTCAGACGCCGGCAAGATTCCTGAAATTTAGGGCGAATACAAGTTCAAATATTTAGTATATCCTTTGCAGAAAATTAACAAAAATTAGTACACATGTGTATTTTCACACGAAGAATCGATTTTTTCTAAAATTAAACCCCTATCTTCAACCCTTATATGGGTAGATATATGCTACCCAAAAGTGGGTAGAGATACATACACGTTGGCTTCACCATTCGAATCTAGATATTTTTTTGTACGTGTATACCAATTTTCAGAATTATTGTACTACAGTAATATAAGGTTCTGAATCACACACCTTTAAGGTCAATGTCATGTGAAAATTTTGTTTTGATATTAGTGAATTACCTGTTGCAATATTTTAACAAAAATTAGTAAACATATGTATTAAGACCCAAAGAATCGATTTTTCGTAAAATTAAAGTCGTACTCTCAACCCTTAAATAGGTAGATAATCACCACCCAAAATTGTATAGAGATAAGCAATTTTCGACTTTACCATCAGATTCTACGTATATTGTTACATAAGTGTACTAATTTTCAAATTTTTTTGTTCAAGGAATTCCAAATAAACACACTTTGAATTTTACCGCAAATCTCTGAATTTTTAGTGCGCAAGCTACGCGTCGGACGCCGGCAAAATTCCTGAAATTTAGGGCAAATACAAGTTCAAATATTTAGTACATCCTTTACAGAAATTCAACAAAAATTAGTATACATATATATTTTGACCCGAGGAATCGATTTTTGATAAAATTAAAATAATATGTTCAACCCTTAAATAAATAAATATTTACTACCCAAAACTGGGTATAGATATAAACTTGTCGACTTTACCATTAAATTTTACATATTTTTTAATACAAGTTTGCAAATTTTCAGAATTATTGTAATAGTGGTTTAAGCCTAGTAAAAAATGATTTAAAACCGGATTTTTTTTGGGGTCAACGACCTTTAAGAATTTTTAAATTTAATGGCCATTTGTTTAAATATTTTAATAAAATTTGGTATACATATGTATTTTGAATAGTCCATTTTTTAATGTAACATTTATCAACAATGGTATTTATATCGCTATTCAAAAATAGTTTTACTAATTTTTTTGTGGTACTTAAAAACTTCAAATACAGGTACTTCCGGTTCTCCAATTATAACTAAAATCTTATCAGCTGTTGATATGGATGTAAAGAAGAGGAATACGAAAGAATTATGATTTTTAGAATTGTAATGTTGTTGTTATCGTCAGAGAAATTTTGACACACACACACAGACGCACAGACAGACACACATCCAGACATCATCGTAAAACTAGTAAAATCGTATTCTAGAGATCCTAAAACGTGTTTGTTCTTCTTGGTTCTTCTTCATCATGAATAGTCTGAAAGTTAAACCATTCATTTGCATTTTTATCAGAGTTCTTAATAGAAAAATAACTCTTCATTTAAAATGAAACATTTTCCAGCAACGTAATAAAGGTTAATGTACAACAAATTATATATTTGAATTTGTAGAATGTGTTATAATATAAATTGATAAGAAAATAAGTTTATTATTCAAGAAATATATAATATTCTTCCAAAAGAACGATGATTAAACATAAGATTCTGGAATCATTTTATCAGATTTTGTACATATCTTAAAACAGTATTTTGCTTACATATTTTTATTTATATATTATTAAAAGTTAATGTACAACAATTTACAAGTATTTGAGACTATTTAACAACAATATATAGTTCCAAATATTTCATATTTTTAAAGATATATACTTTAAAACAGTAACATCTTGGAATCAGCTGTTTTTGCAATAACATTTAGAATGAAATTATTACATTTATGTAACAATTACGGCAATATAGTAATTGGAAATATGTGAAACAATGTTTGAATATTGATTTTTTATTAATAAATTATAGAAATATTTAATGAAATAGTTCAATATGTGCCCCTATTCCCGGAGCCAAATCTACAATGAAAACATTGCCAATTTTGACAATTTATAAATAAATATTGGAAAGTTGTTTATAGAATAATATAATATGAATAATAAGTATCATTTTTTGATAAAAATATATTTTAAAGTTATTAAAACAAATACATAAATACTTGGTAAAAGTATTAGGTAACTCTAACATAATACAACAATTTATTATTAATTACAGTAAAAGAAAGAATGGAATATTAAAATAGGATTAATAAGGATCATTTTTATTCAAAAACATATTACAATAATGTTTAAACAAAGCCAATAACTATAATCAACAATTAACAATGTTCTTGGTTAACAGCTGACAGTTCCAACTTCAAGTCGTTGAATTTTCACCGATTTCTCGGAAATACTAAAATCTACAAATGTTTTAAGTACTTTTTCATGAATAGCATATAAAGTGGCATGTTTTTATAAAGATTATTTATCATTTAATGATAATTGATAATTCCAAATCATCAATCATCAATCTGACGTTGGATATCTCCTATCTCTCTCCAACACACGTCCTCTTATGTAAATTCCGCGAGCGACTCCATGATTCAGTCTAGATTCAGCTCGCGATGAGTCCACGTCGCGCTGCTCCGCGAAGGCGCCATCTAGTTTCACTTTGTGACAGTTTTGCACAAGGTTCCAAGTTATTTCGTGTTCATTGAACGTAATTGGGTATTTATGAACACAAATAATTATTTAAATAGTGTTTACGATATTTTAATGACATTTTATAATGAAATTGAGAAAGTGTACGTGTGTTTTGAGGGAACATTGTGTTGTTGAATAACATTTGGTGAAATAAGTGATCAAATTTAAGAACATTTATTGATGTTTACGAACAATGCCAAGCCGATAATAGTTGCTGAGAATAATTGATTAGTAAAATAGTCAGTGGTGTATCTATTCTTATTTTTGACTAAATATAGTGCAAACTTTGAAGGTTAAAACGGACAAGAGACGTACTTGATTTGTAAGTGTAATTTAATTCATTTAAAAGACATATATTTAGGGTTTCATATTGTTGCAAGTTAATAATAATAATAGTATAAACAATGCTATAGCTATATTATAATCTATTTTGCATTTTACGAAAACTGTTATAACATTTCTGGGCTATTTTAACATGTCTTTTTATTTCAGCATTTTTCGAACTATAGTTCGCGGCGGAGCAGTTCACACGTATCACTACAAAACTCCCATAATCCCACGCGCGGCATCTTCATACATGTGCTCGAAGAGAAAATTGCCAACATGTTTTTAGTGCTACAAATTCATGATTTTGTGCTGGAAATCTAGGAAAAACTGAGAAAATTTACGCGGAAAAGTGAAATAAAGTGTTCTTTAAACGTTTGTGATAAGAATTTTGTGGGAATCGATTGTTTAGTGCAAGAAAACAACCAAACTTTGGTGGCGTCCCTTTGATATGTAAGTAGAATTTTAGTTATTTTGTTACAATTTGCTTGAAAGAATTGGAAATATTTTTTTGATAATTTATCTATAGTTTAATACACATTATTTAGTTTTAATTAATATCAATCGTAAGTTTAATCAATGTTTCAACTATATTAATAGTTATTTTTGTTGGAAATATGTTTTTTTCTTATAAAAATTACATGGTAATTTTTTTCACAAGTTCAAGCTTTAATTACAACTATAATAATTATTATCTAACAATATTCTGTCCCATACATACAAATATATGGTGTCCCGTGGCCGCGTGTCTGAGTGTCTGATCGCGAACCTGGGGGAACCGGGTTCGATCCCGACAGACGCCAAATATTTCCAATTTTAAATGGCATAAAAGTGACTCCTGTAGTGCACTCTCCACACCAGCTATGAGTGCCCGTGAGGTGACGCCTGGTAAGCGCCCACACGGTAAAATATCTCGTCATCATTACCGATGTCTACATGTGTTGTAGATACTGGCACACCCAGAAATGGGTAATATGCCGTGATGATATATTTATTTATTTATACATACAAATATCATTCAAAATAATAATATTATTGTCAGGACCGGCTCAAGATATATAGGCGCCCTGAGCTAAAAGTCAATATACCCCACATTTAGATAAAAACTTCAAAATTTTCAAAAATCTAATTTTTATGTATCTAGATACTTCTCAATGCGCTGATTCCAAATTTTGAAACCGCAGGTCGATATCTCTTTTCGTCCTCGAGATATTTAGATTCAAAGTTTTGCTAAAAACTGCCCATTTTTGGGTAATAACCCAAAAATGGGTCGAGATATGAATTTTGGCGACAACACCATTCGATTCTACGGACAAAATTACATAAGTACACAAATTTTCAGAATTTTTGAACACCGCATACAATCTCTAAAGCAAAATAACTGAAAATGGCCAAAATCTGAAAAAATCGTAAGGGGTACCCCTTAAGATTTTTTCAGATTTTGGCCATTTTCAAACTTTTATTCATAAAAAATGAACCGGTTGGTCAAATATTATGAAAATTGGTATACTTATGTATTTTTGTCCGTAGAATCGAATGGTGATGTCGCCAAATTCATATCTCGACCCATTTTTGGGTTAATACCCTAAAATGGGAAGTTTTGAGCAAAACTTTAAATCTAAATATCTCGAGAACGAAACGAGATATCGACTTGCGGTTTTAAAATTTGGAATCAGCGTATTGAAAAGTATCTAGAAACATAAAAATTAGATTTTTGAAAATTTTGAAGTTTTTATCTAAATTTGGGCTATATTGACTTTTGGGGCAATAATTCAAAATTGGTAGAGATATAAACTTGATAGTAATATTATTTGATTGTGAACAGAATGTTGCGAAGTGGTCGCATTTTTAGAGTATTTGAGCAACAATACCTTTCTTATTTCAAGGTGACGGAAGGTAAAAAACCTATCAGAATTTAAAATTAACGAGAATCCAAGAATGATTAAATTATATGGCAAATTTCCGTGCCTCCACTATTGCAAATTTATGTATCATTTCTTCCTGACTTATTTCACAATGGCATGTTCAATAAATTACAATTTATTTACACAAAACTAACTTTGAGGGGCTCCAAAATTGAATAATATAGGACAGGTATATATTTCATACATTGATTTTTTTGTTTATTTATATATTTGTCTTTAGTTTTTATATTTTTTGGGTGCCCCAAACAGCCAGGCGCCCTAAGCCAGTGCCTAAGTGGCTCACGCCTTAAGCCGCCACTGTTTATTGTAGGTTACAATGAATTATTTTCTTTTCAGTATAAATCATTGAATCTGAGCTTTGCGTATTTGTATTATAAATTAAAAACCCATAGGTATTTCCGTAACTAAATTTGGTATCATTTTTATTGATATAAAATTTTACGTTGGAATATTCATGAATAATTGCATTTTATAGTTCATCCCGTATTTTATTTTGTAAATAAATTTTCTATTTGCATTGAATTAACAAAATCAAGCATAATTACGGTCGGCATTCCTAATTAAACTCGTTTGTGTTCGTCTGCAATGTTCTTACTTGTAACTTGTATAGCTGCCGTCTTCAAGCAAATATCTATTTTATTTTGCTGCTAAAAATGCATTTATTGTTGATATATTATTGTTTTAATAGTGAAATATTGTTAACTACTGTTGCAAATTAATAACAATCGTAAGTTTAAATAATATCCCAACTTTATTAATGGTTATGTAAGTTGATAATGTGTTTGTATGAGAATTAAATGTTTCATAAATATAGTTAAGCTTTATGTACAATTTTATAAATTATTAAATATTTCATAGCAAACATATTGGTAACAAACTAAAATTTGAACAATAACAAAATAGCTTGTAAGTAATTTATTTATTAGAAATCGAACGAAATGCATTCAATAGCAAACATCAATTTAATTTTTATGTTTTTGTCAATTTTCAGGTGGTTGGAAATTGCCGAGTTCCCGAGTAATTGAAAACGAGTTTGCGGAGATACCGAGTAGTTGAGTACGAGATTGCAGAGATGCCGAGTAGCTGAGATCTAATGTAAGTCATGTTAAATTAATTCATTTTTCTCTTTTGATAATGAATAAATAAATCATCACGGTTTGAATATTTCACAATTTGTGGGTGTGTCAATCAACACAGTTATCAGTAAGGATGATAATATCAGGGGCAATGATATCATAAAGGCGTAAGCACCATTTTAACAATGGGGTATTTTTAATTTCCACTTAATCCGACCACGTTGGTTACAGTAAAAATAATCTAAATATTCTCAGGGCTTTAGTTTCCAAAATAGAAATTTTTATTTTGATTAGAAATCTCCCATAGTTTTTTCACTTTGCCGGGCTATAACTAATGAACGGTTAAAGATACATTGACGCGCTTTACGGCATTCGATTTTATGGACTTTTGTACATATGTGTTTCAATTTTTAATTATCGTGCCCATCTGGTACAGTCAGACAAAGCGAAAAACCAAAAAATGAGATCTTCAAATAGACAGTAGTCTATTAAAAATTCGATCACTCTGTATTTAAATGAAAAGTATCATTTTCTCCTAATTCGGTCATACTGATTACGGGAAAAATAACGAAAAAATTGTTTTGGCTTTAGTTTCTAAAATAGAAATTTTTATTTTGATTAAAAATCTCTCACGTTTTTTTCACTTTGCCGGTCTATAACTAATTAACTGTAAAAGATACATTAACGGGGTTTGTCCCATTCGTTTTTATGAACTTTTGTGCATATGTGTATGAATTTTCAATTGTCGTTCCC
Source organism: Ophonus ardosiacus (assembly GCA_943142095.1). Taxonomy (NCBI): domain Eukaryota; kingdom Metazoa; phylum Arthropoda; class Insecta; order Coleoptera; family Carabidae; genus Ophonus; species Ophonus ardosiacus. The sequence goes on from OW964841.1 coordinate 701,325, forward strand.
AGCTGGTACAGTCAGACAAAGCCGGGCTATAACTAATTAACGGTTAAAGATACATTGACGCGCTTTACGGAATTCGATTTTATTGACTTTTGTACATATTTGTTTCAATTTTCAATTGTCGTGCCCATCTGGTACAGTCAGACAAAGGCGAAAAACCAAAAAATGAGATCTTCAAATAGACAGTAGTCTACTAAAAATTTGATCACCCTGTATTTAAAAGAAAAGTATTTTCCCTTAAAACAGTTACCCATTTTTGGGTTATAACTCTAAAACGTATGGAAATACATACTAGGCGATATTCAGAGTTATTAAGCATATAATACAATTTTTAGAAAAAAATAATGACAAAAAATCAATTCAAAAATTGACTTTTTAGGGTTTTTGTATTAAAATATGGGTCGAAGAATTATTTATCCCACAATTTTTTTATAGTTTTAAGTCTATAAATAATTTTGTAGGAATTTTTAATCATTTGTCCAGAGTTTATGATTTGTTGAAAAAGTAATCCCATCGAATTTTATGCACATCAGACAAAATAAGATATGTTTCTTTAAAACGCCTGAAACACAAATAAATTCAAAATTGATATTAAAATAATTAAATATTAAATAATTCCACGATAAATTTTATATTTTGCGTAATTTATTTCCCAATAAATTGCAACTTGAATCACGTAGTACTTGATATTCCTACGCGTACGCGGCCACTTAACAAGTTCACAACTACATGTTAGAACAAAATGGCGAGGTGACGCCAACATGCATTTTGCTGTGATAAAACGTTTATTTTCCTCTTTAAATCTCAAGACACATTAGAAAAATTATATAGAAAAGTTTTATAAAGTGTATGTTCATCGTTTGAGATAATAATTGTTACCGGGGTCGGCTATTTGTGCAAGAAAATTACGTAAATATGAACACATCTCTTGGTACTTGTTGTACAAAAGTGACCGGTTTGCATTGTAGTGTAATAGACGTTTATTTTCTTCGTTAAAACTTGGGAAACGTATGAAAAACGTGTAGAAAAGTGAGATAAAGTGTTGGTTGAACGTTTGAGACAATATTTGTTACTGAAGGCAATATATTTGTACGAGAAAATTACTGGCGAATTACAATGTTGGAATCGTGAGTACAATTTTATTTTTGTATGGAAATATACTACAAAGTGTTATTTTTCTTTATATTTTACATGATTTTATATGTACTTTGAGGTGTTTTCATAATTATGTGCATACAATTTTACCGTGGGTTTGTTTAGAAATTGGCGTATTTTGTGCACATAATGTAAAAATATCTAGTCGTTAAAATATGATGTATTTGGTATTTCATATTGTTGCAAATTAATAATAATAGTACGTTTAAACAATATTTCAACTATATTAATTTAAAGTTTCGGCAGTTGAGAACAATTTAAAATAGTTTCTGGCAATTCTTAATAAATTTTATTGGTATGCAATTTTACGTTCGAATAATCATGAATAATTGCATTTTAAAGTACATCTCTTATTTTGTATTATTTTTATTTTGTAAATAAATGTTCTATCTGCATTGTATTAACAAAATCGAGCATAATTACGGTCGGCATTCCAAATTAAACTCGTTTGTGTTCGTCTGTAACGTTTTCTCTCGTCACTTGTGTAGCAGTCGTCTTCAAGCAAATATCTATTTGATTTTACTGCTAAATATGCATTTATTGTTGATATATTATTGTTTTAATAGTGAAATATTAGCTCTGTTCGATGAGAAGTGCTTGAAGTGTAGAGCAGAATAGTGCAGTGCAGTGTAGTGTACACTAGTACAGTCTAATTCTTGTGGTTTCATAAAACACACTAGTGTATATTTGGGCAAGTTTGCTCAGTTGTGAGTAATCAAGCCAAGCGTAACTAAAGGTGTAAAAGGTTAGGTTGTTTATAAACACAGTCATATCCTAAAGCTGCAAAGAAGTGACTGCAGAAATGTCTGTTTTAAAGAGCATAATGTTTGAACTAATAAACGATTCTGACGAACATCAATCATCACTTGATTCTTCATCAGATTCAGAGACATATATTAATTAATTCTTTATATAACAAAACAAAGAGAATATACTATATCTGAATCCATTATTTTATTTTCTCAATGTGTAAAATTTTAGGTTAATAAACAGATGTGTAGATAGGATAGAATTAAAATGTCTACCGAACAACATTTAGTTACCCCCACTCCTACTCTGCACTACTCTACACCACCTCTCGAGTCAGGTCAGAAACGTGAGCACTAGTTCTTAAAATTTTTGTCATCGAACAGCCTGCCAGAAGCCTCCCGTTTCTCATAAAACATGTTAGTGTAAGAAAGTTAACACTAGGGCAGCCTAGTACATGTCATCGAACAAAGCTATTGTAAAATATTGTTCCAAATTAATAACAATCGTAAGTTTAAATAATATACCAACTTTATTAATGGTTATGTAAGTTGATAATGTGTTTGTATGAGAATAAAATGTTTCATAATTATAATTAAGTTTTGTGTTTAATTTTATAAATTATTAAATATTTCATAGCAAAAATATTGGTAACAAAATAAAATTTGAATAATAATATTTTTTTAAAGTAATTTATTTATTAGAAATCGATTCAGATGCACACAATTATTTAATTTTTATGTTTTTGTCAATTTGCAGGTGAATGGAAATTGCTGAGTTCCCGAGAAAATGGAAACAAGTTTGCAGAAATGCCGAGCAGTTGAGTACGAGATTGCAGAGATGCCGGGTAGCTGAGATCTTCTAATGTAAGTCATTCTTAATAAATTCATTTTTCTCTTTTGATATAAATAAATCATCACGGTTCGAATATTTCACATTTTGTGCATGTGTTAATTTACATAGTTATGAGTAATGATATAATAAAGACGTAAGCGCCATTTTAACAATGGGGTATTTGTAATATTCTATTAATCTGACCACGCTGTTTAGAGGAAAAATAATTAAAAAATTCTCTTGGCTTTAGTTTCCAAAATTGATATATTTAGTTTGATTAGAAATCTTTTATGGTGTTTTCACTTTGTCGGCCTATTACTAATGAACGGTAAAAGAATTATTGACGCGGTTTGCGCCATTCGATTCTACGGACGCTTGTACATATATGTACGAATTTTCAACTGCCGGGCCCCGCTGGTACAGTTAGACAAAGCGAAAAACCAAAAAATGGATACTTCAAATAGTCAGTAGGACAGTAAAAATTCGATCACCCTGTATTTAAATAAAAAGTATCATTTTCCCTTAATTCGGACACACTAATTATGGGAAAAATAATTAAAAAATTCTTTGGCCTTTAGTTTTCAAAATAGAAAGTTTTATTTTGATTAGAAATCTCTCATGTTTTTTTCACTTTGTCGGCCTATAACTATTAAACGGTACAAGATTTTTTGACGCGGTTTGCGGCATTCGATTCTACGGACATTTGTACATATATGTACGAATTTTCAATTGCCGCGCCCTGCTGGTACAGTTAGACAAAGCGAAAAACCAAAAAATGGATACTTCAAATAGTCAGTAGGGCAGTAAAAATTCGATCACCCTGTATTTAAATAGAAAGTATCATTTTCCCTTAATTCGGACACCCTAATTATGGGAAAAATAATTAAAAAATTCTTTGGCCTTTAGTTTTCAAAATATAAAGTTTTATTTTGATTAGAAATCTCTCATGTTTTTTTCACTTTGTCGGCCTATAACTATTAAACGGTACAAGATTTTTTGACGCGGTTTGCGGCATTCGATTCTACGGACATTTGTACATATATGTACGAATTTTCAATTGCCGGGCCCTGCTGGTACAGTTAGACAAAGCGAAAAACCAAAAAATGGATACTTCAAATAGTCAGAAGGGCAGTAAAAATTCGATCACCCTGTATTTAAATAGAAAGTTTCATTTTCCCTTAATTCGGGCACCCTAATTATGGGAAAAATAATTAAAAAATTCTTTGGCCTTTAGTTTTCAAAATAGAAAGTTTTATTTTGATTAGAAATCTCTCATGTTTTTTTCATTGTCGGCCTATAACTATTAAACGGTACAAGATTTTTTGACGCGGTTTGCGGCATTCGATTCTACGGACATTTGTACATATATGTACGAATTTTCAATTGCCGGGCCCTGCTGGTACAGTTAGACAAAGCGAAAAACCAAAAAATGGATACTTCAAATAGTCAGTAGGACAGTAAAAATTCGATCACCCTGTATTTAAATAGAAAGTGTCATTTTCTCTTAATTCGGACACCCTAATTATGGGAAAAATAATTAAAAAATTCTTTGGCCTTTAGTTTTCAAAATAGAAAGTTTTATTTTGATTAGAAATCTCTCATGTTTTTTTCACTTTGTCGGCCTATAACTATTAAACGGTACAAGATTTTTTGACGCGGTTTGCGGCATTCGATTCTACGGACATTTGTACATATATGTACGAATTTTCAATTGCCGGGCCCTGCTGGTACAGTTAGACAAAGCGAAAAACCAAAAAATGGATACTTCAAATAGTCAGTAGGGCAGTAAAAATTCGATCACCCTGTATTTAAATAGAAAGTTTTATTTTCCCTTAATTCGGGCACCCTAATTATGGGAAAAATAATTAAAAAATTCTATGGCCTTTAGTTTTCAAAATAGAAAGTTTTATTTTGATTAGAAATCTCTCATGTTTTTTTCACTTTGTCGGCCTATAACTATTAAACGGTACAAGATTTTTTGACGCGGTTTGCGGCATTCGATTCTACGGACATTTGTACATATATGTACGAATTTTCAATTGATGGGCCTTGCTGGTACAGTTAGACAAAGCGAAAAACCAAAAAATGGATACTTCAAATAGTCAGTAGGGCAGTAAAAATTCGATCACCCTGTATTTAAATAGAAAGTATCATTTTCCCTTAATTCGGACACCCTAATTATGGGAAAAATAATTAAAAAATTCTTTGGCCTTTAGTTTTCAAAATATAAAGTTTTATTTTGATTAGAAATCTCTCATGTTTTTTTCACTTTGTCGGCCTATAACTATTAAACGGTACAAGATTTTTTGACGCGGTTTGCGGCATTCGATTCTACGGACATTTGTACATATATGTACGAATTTTCAATTGCCGCGCCCTGCTGGTACAGTTAGACAAAGCGAAAAACCAAAAAATGGATACTTCAAATAGTCAGAAGGGCAGTAAAAATTCGATCACCCTGTATTTAAATAGAAAGTTTCATTTTCCCTTAATTCGGGCACCCTAATTATGGGAAAAATAATTAAAAAATTCTTTGGCCTTTAGTTTTCAAAATAGAAAGTTTTATTTTGATTAGAAATCTCTCATGTTTTTTTCATTGTCGGCCTATAACTATTAAACGGTACAAGATTTTTTGACGCGGTTTGCGGCATTCGATTCTACGGACATTTGTACATATATGTACGAATTTTCAATTGCCGGGCCCTGCTGGTACAGTTAGACAAAGCGAAAAACCAAAAAATGGATACTTCAAATAGTCAGTAGGACAGTAAAAATTCGATCACCCTGTATTTAAATAGAAAGTGTCATTTTCTCTTAATTCGGACACCCTAATTATGGGAAAAATAATTAAAAAATTCTTTGGCCTTTAGTTTTCAAAATATAAAGTTTTATTTTGATTAGAAATCTCTCATGTTTTTTTCACTTTGTCGGCCTATAACTATTAAACGGTACAAGATTTTTTGACGCGGTTTGCGGCATTCGATTCTACGGACATTTGTACATATATGTACGAATTTTCAATTGCCGGGCCCTGCTGGTACAGTTAGACAAAGCGAAAAACCAAAAAATGGATACTTCAAATAGTCAGTAGGGCAGTAAAAATTCGATCACCCTGTATTTAAATAGAAAGTTTTATTTTCCCTTAATTCGGGCACCCTAATTATGGGAAAAATAATTAAAAAATTCTATGGCCTTTAGTTTTCAAAATAGAAAGTTTTATTTTGATTAGAAATCTCTCATGTTTTTTTCACTTTGTCGGCCTATAACTATTAAACGGTACAAGATTTTTTGACGCGGTTTGCGGCATTCGATTCTACGGACATTTGTACATATATGTACGAATTTTCAATTGATGGGCCTTGCTGGTACAGTTAGACAAAGCGAAAAACCAAAAAATGGATACTTCAAATAGTCAGTAGGGCAGTAAAAATTCGATCACCCTGTATTTAAATAGAAAGTTTTATTTTCCCTTAATTCGGGCACCCTAATTATGGGAAAAATAATTAAAAAATTCTTTGGCCTTTAGTTTTCAAAATAGAAAGTTTTATTTTGATTAGAAATCTCTCATGTTTTTTTCACTTTGTCGGCCTATAACTATTAAACGGTACAAGATTTTTTGACGCGGTTTGCGGTATTCGATTCTACGGACATTTGTACATATATGTACGAATTTTCAATTGCCGGGCCCTGCTGGTACAGTTAGACAAAGCGAAAAACCAAAAAATGGATACTTCAAATAGTCAGTAGGGCAGTAAAAATTCGATCACCCTGTATTTAAAAATAGAAAGTATCATTTTCCCTTAATTCGGATACCCTAATTATGGGAAAAATAATTAAAAAATTCTTTGGCCTTTAGTTTTCAAAATAGAAAGTTTTATTTTGATTAGAAATCTCTCATGTTTTTTTCACTTTGTCGGCCTATAACTATTAAACGGTACAAGAATTTTTGACGCGGTTTGCGGCATTCGATTCTACGGACATTTGTACATATATGTACGAATTTTCAATTGCCGGGCCCTGCTGGTACAGTTAGACAAAGCGAAAAACCAAAAAATGGATACTTCAAATAGTCAGTAGGGCAGTAAAAATTCGATCACCCTGTATTTAAATAGAAAGTTTTATTTTCCCTTAATTCGGGCACCCTAATTATGGGAAAAATAATTTAAAAATTCTTTGGCCTTTAGTTTTCAAAATAGAAAGTTTTATTTTGATTAGAAATTTCTCATGTTTTTTTCACTTTGTCGGCCTATAACTATTAAACGGTACAAGATTTTTTGACGCGGTTTGCGGCATTCGATTCTACGGACATTTGTACATATATGTACGAATTTTCAATTGCCGGGCCCTGCTGGTACAGTTAGACTAAGCGAAAAACCAAAAAATGGATACTTTAAATAGTCAGTAGGGCAGTAAAAATTCGATCACCCTGTATTTAAATAGAAAGTATCATTTTCCCTTAATTCGGATACCCTAATTATGGGAAAAATAATTTAAAAATTCTTTGGCCTTTAGTTTTCAAAATAGAAAGTTTTATTTTGATTAGAAATCTCTCATGTTTTTTTCACTTTGTCGGCCTATAACTATTAAACGGTACAAGATTTTTTGACGCGGTTTGCGGCATTCGATTCTACGAACATTTGTACATATATGTACGAATTTTCAGTTGCCGGGCCCTGCTGGTACAGTTAGACAAAGCGAAAAACCAAAAAATGGATACTTCAAATAGTCAGTAGGGCAGTAAAAATTCGATCACCCTGTATTTAAATAGAAAGTTTTATTTTCCCTTAATTCGGGCACCCTAATTATGGGTAAAATAATTAAAAAATTCTATGGCCTTTAGTTTTCAAAATAGAAAGTTTTATTTTCCCTTAATTCGGATACCCTAATGATGGGAAAAATAATTAAAAAATTCTTTGGCCTTTAGTTTTCAAAATAGAAAGTTTTATTTTGATTAGAAATCTCTCATGTTTTTTTCACTTTGTCGGCCTATAACTATTAAACGGTACAAGATTTTTTGACGCGGTTTGCGGCATTCGATTCTACGGACATTTGTACATATATGTACGAATTTTCAATTGCCGGGCCCTGCTGGTACAGTTAGACAAAGCGAAAAACCAAAAAATGGATACTTCAAATAGTCAGTAGGGCAGTAAAAATTCGATCACCCTGTATTTAAATAGAAAGTTTTATTTTCCCTTAATTCGGGCACCCTAATTATGGGTAAAATAATTAAAAAATTCTATGGCCTTTAGTTTTCAAAATAGAAAGTTTTATTTTGATTAGAAATCTCTCATGTTTTATTCACTTTGTCGGCCTATAACTATTAAACGGTACAAGATTTTTTGACGCGGTTTGCGGCATTCGATTCTACGGACATTTGTACATATATGTACGAATTTTCAATTGCCGCGCCCTGCTGGTACAGTTAGACAAAGCGAAAAACCAAAAAATGGATACTTCAAATAGTCAGAAGGGCAGTAAAAATTCGATCACCCTGTATTTAAATAGAAAGTTTTATTTTCCCTTAATTCGGGCACCCTAATTATGGGAAAAATAATTTAAAAATTCTTTGGCCTTTAGTTTTCAAAATAGAAAGTTTTATTTTGATTAGAAATTTCTCATGTTTTTTTCACTTTGTCGGCCTATAACTATTAAACGGTACAAGATTTTTTGACGCGGTTTGCGGCATTCGATTCTACGGACATTTGTACATATATGTACGAATTTTCAATTGCCGGGCCCTGCTGGTACAGTTAGACAAAGCGAAAAACCAAAAAATGGATACTTCAAATAGTCAGTAGGGCAGTAAAAATTCGATCACCCTGTATTTAAATAGAAAGTATCATTTTCCCTTAATTCGGATACCCTAATTATGGGAAAAATAATTAAAAAATTCTTTGGCCTTTAGTTTTCAAAATAGAAAGTTTTATTTTGATTAGAAATCTCTCATGTTTTTTTCACTTTGTCGGCCTATAACTATTAAACGGTACAAGAATTTTTGACGCGGTTTGCGGCATTCGATTCTACGGACATTTGTACATATATGTACGAATTTTCAATTGCCGGGCCCTGCTGGTACAGTTAGACAAAGCGAAAAACCAAAAAATGGATACTTCAAATAGTCAGTAGGGCAGTAAAAATTCGATCACCCTGTATTTAAATAGAAAGTTTTATTTTCCCTTAATTCGGGCACCCTAATTATGGGAAAAATAATTTAAAAATTCTTTGGCCTTTAGTTTTCAAAATAGAAAGTTTTATTTTGATTAGAAATCTCTCATGTTTTTTTCACTTTGTCGGCCTATAACTATTAAACGGTACAAGATTTTTTGACGCGGTTTGCGGCATTCGATTCTACGGACATTTGTACATATATGTACGAATTTTCAATTGCCGGGCCCTGCTGGTACAGTTAGACTAAGCGAAAAACCAAAAAATGGATACTTTAAATAGTCAGTAGGGCAGTAAAAATTCGATCACCCTGTATTTAAATAGAAAGTATCATTTTCCCTTAATTCGGATACCCTAATTATGGGAAAAATAATTAAAAAATTCTTTGGCCTTTAGTTTTCAAAATAGAAAGTTTTATTTTGATTAGAAATCTCTCATGTTTTTTTCACTTTGTCGGCCTATAACTATTAAACGGTACAAGATTTTTTGACGCGGTTTGCGGCATTCGATTCTACGAACATTTGTACATATATGTACGAATTTTCAGTTGCCGGGCCCTGCTGGTACAGTTAGACAAAGCGAAAAACCAAAAAATGGATACTTCAAATAGTCAGTAGGGCAGTAAAAATTCGATCACCCTGTATTTAAATAGAAAGTTTTATTTTCCCTTAATTCGGGCACCCTAATTATGGGTAAAATAATTAAAAAATTCTATGGCCTTTAGTTTTCAAAATAGAAAGTTTTATTTTGATTAGAAATCTCTCATGTTTTATTCACTTTGTCGGCCTATAACTATTAAACGGTACAAGATTTTTTGACGCGGTTTGCGGCATTCGATTCTACGGACATTTGTACATATATGTACGAATTTTCAATTGCCGCGCCCTGCTGGTACAGTTAGACAAAGCGAAAAACCAAAAAATGGATACTTCAAATAGTCAGAAGGGCAGTAAAAATTCGATCACCCTGTATTTAAATAGAAAGTTTTATTTTCCCTTAATTCGGGCACCCTAATTATGGGAAAAATAATTTAAAAATTCTTTGGCCTTTAGTTTTCAAAATAGAAAGTTTTATTTTGATTAGAAATTTCTCATGTTTTTTTCACTTTGTCGGCCTATAACTATTAAACGGTACAAGATTTTTTGACGCGGTTTGCGGCATTCGATTCTACGGACATTTGTACATATATGTACGAATTTTCAATTGCCGGGCCCTGCTGGTACAGTTAGACAAAGCGAAAAACCAAAAAATGGATACTTCAAATAGTCAGTAGGGCAGTAAAAATTCGATCACCCTGTATTTAAATAGAAAGTATCATTTTCCCTTAATTCGGATACCCTAATTATGGGAAAAATAATTAAAAAATTCTTTGGCCTTTAGTTTTCAAAATAGAAAGTTTTATTTTGATTAGAAATCTCTCATGTTTTTTTCACTTTGTCGGCCTATAACTATTAAACGGTACAAGATTTTTTGACGCGGTTTGCGGCATTCGATTCTACGGACATTTGTACATATATGTACGAATTTTCAATTGCCGGGCCCTGCTGGTACAGTTAGACAAAGCGAAAAACCAAAAAATGGATACTTCAAATAGTCAGTAGGGCAGTAAAAATTCGATCACCCTGTATTTAAATAGAAAGTATCATTTTCCCTTAATTCGGATACCCTAATTATGGGAAAAATAATTAAAAAATTCTTTGGCCTTTAGTTTTCAAAATAGAAAGTTTTATTTTGATTAGAAATCTCTCATGTTTTTTTCACTTTGTCGGCCTATAACTATTAAACGGTACAAGATTTTTTGACGCGGTTTGCGGCATTCGATTCTACGAACATTTGTACATATATGTACGAATTTTCAGTTGCCGGGCCCTGCTGGTACAGTTAGACAAAGCGAAAAACCAAAAAATGGATACTTCAAATAGTCAGTAGGGCAGTAAAAATTCGATCACCCTGTATTTAAATAGAAAGTTTTATTTTCCCTTAATTCGGGCACCCTAATTATGGGTAAAATAATTAAAAAATTCTATGGCCTTTAGTTTTCAAAATAGAAAGTTTTATTTTGATTAGAAATCTCTCATGTTTTATTCACTTTGTCGGCCTATAACTATTAAACGGTACAAGATTTTTTGACGCGGTTTGCGGCATTCGATTCTACGGACATTTGTACATATATGTACGAATTTTCAATTGCCGCGCCCTGCTGGTACAGTTAGACAAAGCGAAAAACCAAAAAATGGATACTTCAAATAGTCAGTATGGCAGTAAAAATTCGATCAGCCTGTATTTAAATAGAAAGTATCATTTTCCCTTAATTCGGATACCCTAATTATGGGAAAAATAATTAAAAAATTCTTTGGCCTTTAGTTTTCAAAATAGAAAGTTTTATTTTGATTAGAAATCTCTCATGTTTTTTTCACTTTGTCGGCCTATAACTATTAAACGGTACAAGATTTTTTGGCACGGTTTGCGGCATTCGATTCTACGGACATTTGTTCATATATGTACGAATTTTCAATTGCCGGGCCCTGCTGGTACAGTTAGACAAAGCGAAATACCAAAAAATGGATACTTTAAATAGTCAGTAGGGCAGTAAAAATTCGATCAGCCTGTATTTAAATAGAAAGTATCATTTTCCCTTAATTCGGACACCCTAATTATGGGAAAAATAATTAAAAAATTCTTTGGCCTTTAGTTTTCAAAATAGAGAGTTTTATTTTGATTAGAAATCTCTCATGTTTTTTTCACTTTGTCGGCCTATAACTATTAAACGGTACAAGATTTTTTGACGCGGTTTGCGGCATTCGATTCTACGGACATTTGTACATATATGTACGAATTTTCAATTGCCGCGCCCTGCTGGTACAGTTAGACAAAGCGAAAAACCAAAAAATGGATACTTCAAATAGTCAGTAGGGCAGTAAAAATTCGATCACCCTGTATTTAAATAGAAAGTATCATTTTCCCTTAATTCGGACACCCTAATTATGGGAAAAATAATTAAAAAATTCTTTGGCCTTTAGTTTTCAAAATAGAAAGTTTTATTTTGATTAGAAATCTCTCATGTTTTTTTCACTTTGTCGGCCTATAAGTATTAAACGGTACAAGATTTTTTGACGCGGTTTGCGGCATTCGATTCTACGGACATTTGTACATATATGTACGAATTTTCAATTGCCGCGCCCTGCTGGTACAGTTAGACAAAGCGAAAAACCAATAAATGGATACTTCAAATAGTCAGTAGGGCAGTAAAAATTCGATCACCCTGTATTTAAATAGAAAGTATCATTTTCCCTTAATTCGGACACCCTAATTATGGGAAAAATAATTAAAAAATTCTTTGGCCTTTAGTTTTCAAAATAGAAAGTTTTATTTTGATTAGAAATCTCTCATGTTTTTTTCACTTTGTCGGCCTATAACTATTAAACGGTACAAGATTTTTTGACGCGGTTTGCGGCATTCGATTCTACGGACATTTGTACATATATGTACGAATTTTCAGTTGCCGGGCCCTGCTGGTACAGTTAGACAAAGCGAAAAACCAAAAAATGGATACTTCAAATAGTCAGTAGGGCAGTAAAAATTCGATCACCCTGTATTTAAATAGAAAGTTTTATTTTCCCTTAATTCGGGCACCCTAATTATGGGAAAAATAATTAAAAAATTCTATGGCCTTTAGTTTTCAAAATAGAAAGTTTTATTTTGATTAGAAATCTCTCATGTTTTATTCACTTTGTCGGCCTATAACTATTAAACGGTACAAGATTTTTTGACGCGGTTTGCGGCATTCGATTCTACGGACATTTGTACATATATATACGAATTTTCAATTGCCGGGCCCTGCTGGTACAGTTAGACAAAGCGAAAAACCAAAAAATGGATACTTCAAATAGTCAGTAGGGCAGTAAAAATTCGATCACCCTGTATTTAAATAGAAAGTTTTATTTTCCCTTAATTCGGGCACCCTAATTATGGGAAAAATAATTAAAAAATTCTTTGGCCTTTAGTTTTCAAAATAGAAAGTTTTATTTTGATTAGAAATCTATCATGTTTTTTTCACTTTGTCGGCCTATAACTATTAAACGGTACAAGATTTTTTGACGCGGTTTGCGGCATTCGATTCTACGGACATTTGTACATATATGTACGAATTTTCAATTGCCGGGCCCTGCTGGTACAGTTAGACAAAGCGAAAAAGCAAAAAATGGATACTTCAAATAGTCAGTAGGGCAGTAAAAATTCGATCACCCTGTATTTAAATAGAAAGTATCATTTTCCCTTAATTCGGACACCCTAATTATGGGAAAAATAATTAAAAAATTCTTTGGCCTTTAGTTTTCAAAATAGAAAGTTTTATTTTGATTAGAAATCTCTCATGTTTTTTTCACTTTGTCGGCCTATAACTATTAAACGGTACAAGATTTTTTGACGCGGTTTGCGGCATTCGATTCTACGGACATTTGTACATATATGTACGAATTTTCAATTGCCGGGCCCTGCTGGTACAGTTAGACAAAGCGAAAAACCAAAAAATGGATACTTCAAATAGTCAGTAGGGCAGTAAAAATTCGATCACCCTGTATTTAAATAGAAAGTTTTATTTTCCCTTAATTCGGGCACCCTAATTATGGGAAAAATAATTAAAAAATTCTATGGCCTTTAGTTTTCAAAATAGAAAGTTTTATTTTGATTAGAAATCTCTCATGTTTTTTTCACTTTGTCGGCCTATAACTATTAAACGGTACAAGAATTTTTGACGCGGTTTGCGGCATTCGATTCTACGGACATTTGTACATATATGTACGAATTTTCAATTGCCGCGCCCTGCTGGTACAGTTAGACAAAGCGAAAAACCAAAAAATGGATACTTCAAATAGTCAGTAGGGCAGTAAAAATTCGATCATCCTGTATTTAAATAGAAAGTTTTATTTTCCCTTAATTCGGGCACCCTAATTATGGGAAAAATAATTAAAAAATTCTATGGCCTTTAGTTTTCAAAATAGAAAGTTTTATTTTGATTAGAAATCTCTCATGTTTTTTTCACTTTGTCGGCCTATAACTATTAAACGGTACAAGAATTTTTGACGCGGTTTGCGGCATTCGATTCTACGGACATTTGTACATATATGTACGAATTTTCAATTGCCGGGCCCTGCTGGTACAGTTAGACAAAGCGAAAAACCAAAAAATGGATACTTCAAATAGTCAGTATGGCAGTAAAAATTCGATCACCCTGTATTTAAATAGAAAGTTTTATTTTCCCTTAATTCGGATACCCTAATTATGGGAAAAATAATTAAAAAATTCTATGGCCTTTAGTTTTCAAAATAGAAAGTTTTATTTTGATTAGAAATCTCTCATGTTTTTTTCACTTTGTCGGCCTATAACTATTAAACGGTACAAGATTTTTTGACGCGGTTTGCGGCATTCGATTTTACGGACATTTGTACATATATGTACGAATTTTCAATTGCCGCGCCCTGCTGGTACAGTTAGACAAAGCGAAAAACCAAAAAATGGATACTTCAAATAGTCAGTAGGGCAGTAAAAATTCGATCACCCTGTATTTAAATAGAAAGTATCATTTTCCCTTAATTCGGACACCCTAATTATGGGAAAAATAATTAAAAAATTCTTTGGCCTTTAGTTTTCAAAATAGAAAGTTTTATTTTGATTAGAAATCTCTCATGTTTTTTTCACTTTGTCGGCCTATAACTATTAAACGGTACAAGATTTTTTGACGCGGTTTGCGGCATTCGATTCTACGGACATTTGTACATATATGTACGAATTTTCAATTGCCGGGCCCTGCTGGTACAGTTAGACAAAGCGAAAAACCAAAAAATGGATACTTCAAATAGTCAGTAGGGCAGTAAAAATTCGATCACCCTGTATTTAAATAGAAAGTTTTATTTTCCCTTAATTCGGGCACCCTAATTATGGGAAAAATAATTAAAAAATTCTTTGGCCTTTAGTTTTCAAAATAGAAAGTTTTATTTTGATTAGAAATCTCTCATGTTTTTTTCACTTTGTCGGCCTATAACTATTAAACGGTACAAGAATTTTTGACGCGGTTTGCGGCATTCGATTCTACGGACATTTGTACATATATGTACGAATTTTCAATTGCCGCGCCCTGCTGGTACAGTTAGACAAAGCGAAAAACCAAAAAATGGATACTTCAAATAGTCAGTAGGGCAGTAAAAATTCGATTACCCTGTATTTAAATAGAAAGTATCATTTTCCCTTAATTCGGACACCCTAATTATGGGAAAAATAATTAAAAAATTCTTTGGCCTTTAGTTTTCAAAATAGAAAGTTTTATTTTGATTAGAAATCTCTCAATGTTTTTTTCACTTTGTCGGCCTATAACTATTAAACGGTACAAGATTTTTTGACGCGGTTTGCGGCATTCGATTCTACGGACATTTGTACATATATGTACGAATTTTCAATTGCCGGGCCCTGCTGGTACAGTTAGACAAAGCGAAAAACCAAAAAATGGATACTTCAAATAGTCAGTAGGGCAGTAAAAATTCGATCACCCTGTATTTAAATAGAAAGTATCATTTTCCCTTAATTCGTACACCCTAATTATGGGAAAAATAATTAAAAAATTCTTTGGCCTTTAGTTTTCAAAATAGAAAGTTTTATTTTGATTAGAAATCTCTCATGTTTTTTTCACTTTGTCGGCCTATAACTATTAAACGGTACAAGATTTTTTGACGCGGTTTGCGGCATTCGATTCTACGGACATTTGTACATATATGTACGAATTTTCAATTGCCGGGCCCTGCTGGTACAGTTAGACAAAGCGAAAAACCAAAAAATGGATACTTCAAATAGTCAGTAGGGCAGTAAAAATTCGATCACCCTGTATTTAAATAGAAAGTTTTATTTTCCCTTAATTCGGGCACCCTAATTATGGGAAAAATAATTAAAAAATTCTATGGCCTTTAGTTTTCAAAATAGAAAGTTTTATTTTGATTAGAAATCTCTCATGTTTTTTTCACTTTGTCGGCCTATAACTATTAAACGGTACAAGAATTTTTGACGCGGTTTGCGGCATTCGATTCTACGGACATTTGTACATATATGTACGAATTTTCAATTGCCGCGCCCTGCTGGTACAGTTAGACAAAGCGAAAAACCAAAAAATGGATACTTCAAATAGTCAGTAGGGCAGTAAAAATTCGATCACCCTGTATTTAAATAGAAAGTTTTATTTTCCCTTAATTCGGGCACCCTAATTATGGGAAAAATAATTAAAAAATTCTATGGCCTTTAGTTTTCAAAATAGAAAGTTTTATTTTGATTAGAAATCTCTCATGTTTTTTTCACTTTGTCGGCCTATAACTATTAAACGGTACAAGAATTTTTGACGCGGTTTGCGGCATTCGATTCTACGGACATTTGTACATATATGTACGAATTTTCAATTGCCGCGCCCTGCTGGTACAGTTAGACAAAGCGAAAAACCAAAAAATGGATACTTCAAATAGTCAGTAGGGCAGTAAAAATTCGATTACCCTGTATTTAAATAGAAAGTATCATTTTCCCTTAATTCGGACACCCTAATTATGGGAAAAATAATTAAAAAATTCTTTGGCCTTTAGTTTTCAAAATAGAAAGTTTTATTTTGATTAGAAATCTCTCAATGTTTTTTTCACTTTGTCGGCCTATAACTATTAAACGGTACAAGATTTTTTGACGCGGTTTGCGGCATTCGATTCTACGGACATTTGTACATATATGTACGAATTTTCAATTGCCGGGCCCTGCTGGTACAGTTAGGCAAAGCGAAATACCAAAAAATGGATACTTCAAATAGTCAGTATGGCAGTAAAAATTCGATCACCCTGTATTTAAATAGAAAGTTTTATTTTCCCTTAATTCGGGCACCCTAATTATGGGAAAAATAATTAAAAAATTCTATGGCCTTTAGTTTTCAAAATAGAAAGTTTTATTTTGATTAGAAATCTCTCATGTTTTTTTCACTTTGTCGGCCTATAACTATTAAACGGTACAAGAATTTTTGACGCGTTTTGCGGACATCCTAATTATGGGAAAAATAATTAAAAAATTCTGTGGCCTTTAGTTTTCAAAATAGAAAGTTTTATTTTGATTAGAAATCTCTCATGTTTTTTTCACTTTGTTGGCCTATAACTAATGAACGGTAAAATATTTTTTTACGCGGTTTGCGCACGTCGATTCTATGGACATTTGTACATATATGTACGAATTTTCAATTGCCGGGCCCCGCTGGTACAGTTAGACAAACCGAAAAACCAAAAAATGGATACTTCAAATAGTCTGTAGGCAGTAATAATTCGATCAGCCTGTATTTAAATAGAAAATATTATATTTGCTTAATTAGAATTTATTAGTAACTCGGTCGGTAATTAGTTTCAATATTTTGGCGCTGATATCGGAGCGAGTGTTATGCAGGTTGGGTAGTACAACAAGCTTCTAAATCGCCATTTTGAACACGTTGTACGTTTGTTGTCGTTTCGTCTACGCACTTTGATCCATAAAAGTTGAATTACTGTATTAATTATCTTGAGAATTTGTGATTTTGTTCATCTTTTTATAAAAATTCGATTAGTAAAATAGTCAGTGGTGTATCTATTCGAATTTTCGACTAAATTTACAGCAAACTTTGAAGGTTAAAACGGACAAAAGGTGTTCTTAATTTGTAAGTGTAGTTTCATTAATTTAAGAGACATATATTTGGGGTTTCATATTGTTGCAAATTAATAATAATAGTAAGATTAAACAACATTTCAACTATATTTATAGTTTATACAACTTAATTAATTATTTTTATCTATCAATATTCTTTCTCAAATATACAAATGTCATTTGTAATGATAATTTTATTGTATATTACAATGAATTATTTTCTTTTCAGTAGAAATCAACGAATCTGCAGTGTTCTAGACCATTGGAAATGATATCCAGAGTCGAGATACAATTTTAAAGGACCAGAGAACTGATTCCTAGCGGTTCAGACAGCAAGAAATCATCAAATGTAAGTGGATATTTTTATCTTTATCTCTTATTTTATATTTCTGTGGTCATTATTAAATGTAATTATTTGGTTGGAACAGCTAATATTATTGTTAATGCAACAATACTTTATAATCTACGAGTCGAATCGTAGAATAAAAATTAACTAGTTCAAATCTAGCCATTACTATTAAAGTTGAATGATTAGTTGAAACAGTTCTATCTCTCTAGTGCGTGGAATATCGTATTTTCATCTGACATTCGTGCACAGTTAAAGATACACAATAAGTAAAAATAAATATATTTGGTGTTTTATATTGTTGCAAATTAATATCAGTAGTAAGTTTAAACAATGTTTCAACTATATTAATAGTTATTCATGTTGTTAAAGTGTTACTTTTGCAAAAAGTCATGAGGTATAATATTTGTTAATGTGAAAATTTCAGTACTTTATAAATTGTTTCTACTCACGGGCCCAAATTCATAATAATTCGACCGGACAACATTTTTAACAAATTATAAAAATCTACATAAATTTCTACTTTCAATATAGACTTAAAACTTTAAGAAAAACTGTGGGCCAAATGACTGGTGATAATAGTTCGACCGGTATTTTAAGGGTCATCTTATAGTCCAGATTTAGCTTCTACCGAGACCCTTTACTTTTGGTATAATGAAAAACAACTTCGTAAAGTTTCTGTAAGTATATAATCTATGTTTTAAACTAGTCGAAAGAAATTTGTAGGAATTTAGATAGGTTTTATAATTATATAATTTTATTTTATTATTATAATATAGGTTTGTTGAAAATGTTGACTGGTCGAACCATTTAAAAACTGTTGGATGTAATATCTCATTATACACGTGGATTCATTACATATATCACATTCACATTACATAAATCACTTTAAAAAAATCTGTTGTGGTCAGCACAATACCTCTCGCACTTTTCATTCTGTTACATGAGTATCGAATTTCATATTTGTGCAAACAAATAATTATATCTATTCTTTCATTCTATAAGGAATCTTGTTCTACTCTTCAAAATGGTTCCAATTCATTGACGGAATTGGCAGTATTTCTTAAGGATATTAAGAACTATTACTATTAATATACATACCTACCTATGATTTTAATTATTTAGATAATAATTCAATAAGAAATATTAAATGTACTTACTTCCTAGAAAAAGCTTTCACTAATGTTAGTAAAACTGTTGATTTTTGACACTGACATTTATCTGTCAATTACAAACGTTTGAATTTGACAACTAGTGTAGTCTGGACTGTGTGATTTATTGCAATAGATTATTCTGTATACACATATACACACAAACACATACACACAGACACACATGCACACATACACACAGACACACACACACACACAGGCAGACAGACACACACACACACACACACACAAATACACACAGATACACACAGACACACATACGCACAGACACACACATACACACAGACACACACATACACACACATACACACATATACACACAGACATATACAGACACACAGACACACACATACACACAGGCACACACATACACACAGACACACACACACACATACACACACACAGACACACACACAGACACACACACAGACACACATATACACACAGACATACACAGACACACACACACACAGACACACATAGACACAAACAGACACACAGACACACACATACACACAGACATACACAGACACACACATACTCACAGACACACACATACACACAGACACACACATACACACAGACACACACATACACACAGACACATACATACACACACACACACACACAGACACACACACACACACACTACATACACACACATACATGCACATCATTTTAGCATAAATCCAATATTTCTCTTAGCGAGAGGTAAAAATCGATACTTTTCTCAAGTGTCTTCCGTAATGAACACACGTTTGCCATAAGAAATTTTTTCCAACAGTTTTTTAAATGGTTTCAAGAATACCACAAACTAATAATTAATATTTAATAGGTGGACCTTTGGTTGGTCTGGTGCGTCAAGAAACTTGGAAAATTTGGATACAACTTTCGAGCTTTGGATTTTAACACTACAAAAGCTGCTTTAGTTTGCAACTTTAAGGATCTTGTAAGGATAGCTAAGTACCAGACAAATCTTCGACGTAGGCGGCCATCGATGGATAAACTGGTAGGAAACTTTATTTTTCTCATAATTGTAACGTTTATAAAATATTATCTTGTTCTTATGTTCAACCATGAGAACTTATAGTCAAAGGAATATGACTATATGCCTAATTATCATCTTGTTCTCATACTCAACCATGAGAACTTATAGTCAAAGGAATATGACTATATGCCTAATTATCATTTTGTTCTCATACTCAGCCATGAGAACTTATAGTCAAAGGTATATGTCTAAATATTATCTTGAACTCAAATTCAGTTTTGAGTACTGTCGTAAACGAAATATAACTTTCATAAATGTTCTTATAAAATCAAAACAATTTGAAATTGAAATATCAACTATTTATCAATAAAATCAATATCTGGGAACAAATGATTAGCATTTATTTTTCAGGAATCGGACATCTAGAAGATTAAAAAGTAGTAGCTTTATAAGTTTTAGTATTATTTACGTAAGAATGGCATTGCGTGCAATAAAGTGTAGGCTTGTTAAAGACACGTAATTGAAATAGTTTTTTTGACACACAGGTTATAAAATCTGTTCATAAGGTAACGTTTAGGAAATAATTTGAAACTGTCAACATAGTTCGTAAACATTGACGGGTGTTTTAACATTTTTGTGTTTAGTGTTGATTTATCAATTCATGTGCGTTTTTTGATGCAGGAAAAGATAGTTTCTTATTAGATGTCAGCACAGATTATAAAGCGAATTGAACTTGTGCAATGCCATTCGTACGTGAGGAATACTATAGTTTTAAGTTCTTGGAAATGTATTTTCAGGTTTTAATTAAACTTTGGCTCATCGCGCCGTCGAGCAAACACGCGTTTTCTTTAAAAATTAAAAATAAATTGATTAATTTGAAGTGCAGTCCGTGGCGATCATCCTAAAATCGTGCGTCTACGGTTGCAGCGGTAACCGTACGCGTGGCTTACCCAGACGGTAGCTAGGGAGAGTGCTTGGGAAAAGAAAATACCGGACGTATCGGGGGATGCTTGCAGGTGGATGGATGAGTGAGTCAGGAAGGAGGTAACAGATTCGAAACTTTGATGTGGGTGTTCGGGTTCCTTATTCAATTAACTTCACACGGTCAGAGGGGCTGGGTAGGTAGGGTTCGTGCGCGATAGCCATAATTGAGTGGACTGATATGTACAACGCACCGTCATGTGATATAATCCTGTTGTTATGGTGGATCGCTTCACACTTGTGTGAATGTTTCTAGGGACATAATCCATAGTTGACACAGAAAGCTTTCTTATGGTCGTATGTGCTCTCCTCATCCGGAGGCAACGTAATGTTATCATCATTTAATGGTAATGGCAACGAATAGGTAAAGTTTTTGTTTGAATTAACTTTGTTGAGCACACGGGTTAATAACCGCGTTCGGTGTAGGGTATCCGCGAGAGGCGCGGGCGAATGTCTCCGGGAGTAGCTAGGTAGGTTGGCGTGCACCCTAGGTAGTTACATGTGACTGCTGCCGTGCTCTCTACCTAGTTCGAGTATTAGGCCGTAAATGCTTTGCATCGCGTGGGGTCGGCTTAACCCCCTCGTAAACGTCCGTGAGAACCAACAACGGCGTTCGACGCCACGGAGTTCTCACCATTTGCTTAGCTCGTACTCTTTCTCTCTCACACGCCTTTAGCTTAGTTTAATCTAGATATAAGATAGTTCGCGTAGACATAAGATAGCTTAGATATAAGTAGGAAGGGTTGTTTTTGCTTTTCGAGAGAGAGAGAAAAATTAACGTAACTTGACATTTTTAGACTTGCTTTGAAATCGTTATTAACGTAAAATAGGCTTTTTTAGATTTGTTTTTCTTTGAAATAGATCTTTAACGTAAGATAGGTTGCGCACTTCACTAACTTAATTTGGGGGGGGAACTACAATAATTTAAGTTAGATTATAAGTATTATTGTACACGAAACTGTATTTAATAAATGGTATATATAAGGGAACGTGGGTTTGGCATTTAAGGGCGGTGTTTCCCTTATATATACTATTTATTAAATAAAGGGTTTCGTTTTTAGTTCTAAGATAGTTTTAAAGTTAAAAAAAAACTCCCCACCGCCACTATCTTCAAGATTGCAGTGCCGATTGGAGACGCAGACCATGGATTCTTCTTCATTTGTTTAAAATGTATGTACAATAAAACAAACTTTTATTGCGTTTATTTTAAATTAATACCCATGTTCCTTTAGTTTTAAAGTAGGTAGTTTTAGTAAAAATTGTAATTATTATTAAGTATTTAGACGCGGTCAGGGCAAAGTTAGATTTTAAGTATTGTAAACGAAACTTTGTATTAATAAATATTATATATTTTGGTAAGTGGGAGGTTTGGGTGGTAACAAAATATATAATATTAATATAAAGTTTCGGAAACGGTCTTCAACTGAATAAGAAATCTTTGTACCTTTAAAAATGGGAACAAGGAATCTTATTTAGGGACCACCAAGATTTAATTTGTTAAATTACTATTGTAAACGAAACTCTACAATATAGTATCATTTTCCTTAAAACTTAAATAATATAAATGTAGAGTTTCGTATTAGTTATAAAACTAAAATGTTTGTTACCAAATAAAATTATGGTTATATTATTTGTGTTCAATTCTATTGCATCTTTATTCAGTCCACAGAATAAAGATACAAAATAATTAACAACAAATAATACAACTATAATAATGACAATTTTATTTGGTGACAAACGTTTTAGTTTTATAACTAAATCATGTTTGACACTGTCATAAATTGTTATTAGATTTGTTGACAAATTTAGTAACAATTGTGAACAGAATTATAACACAAAAGAAACTTAAAAGGCATTAGTGTTTAAATATTCTGTTCATAATTATTTCTTGTTAACAAATTTGGTGACAATTTTTTAACGTTGCCAAACAGGCTTTAGTTGTAAAATTGAAATGTTTGTTACCGAGCAAAATTATCATTATTTTGATTGTAAATATCAATTATTTTGTATCTTTATTTTGTAATAGAAGTTACTTTTATTACAAAATAAAGATTCAAAATAGTTTATAATATCTGCAACCAAAATAATGATAATTTTACTTGGTAACAAACATTTCAATTTTACAATTAAAGCCTGTTTCGTAACGTTAAAAAATTGTCACCAAATTTGTTAACAAACTTAGTTGGGAAATAATTATGAACAGAATTTTCAAACACAAATATCTTCTACGTTTCTTTTGTGTTGTAATTCTGTTCACAATTGTTACTAAATTTGTCAACAAATCTAATAACAATTTATTTTAATGTCAAACGGTCTTCAACTGAATAAGAAATCTTTGTACCTTTAAAAATGGGAACAAGGAATCTTATTTAGGGACCACCAAGATTTCATTTGTTAAATTACTATTGTAAACGAAACTCTACAATATAGTATCATTTTACTTTAAAACTTAAATAATTTGAATGTAGAGTTTCGTATTAGTTATAAAACTGAAATGTTTGTTACCAAATAAAATTATGGTTATATTATTTGTGTTCAATTCTATTGCATTTTTATTCAGTCCACAAAATAAAAATGCAAAATAATTAACAACAAATAATACAACTATAATAATGATAATTTTATTTGGGAACAAACATTTTAGTTTTATAACTAAATCATGTTTGACACTATTATAAATTGTTATTAGATTTGTTGACAAATTTAGTAACAATTGTGAACAGAATTATAACACAAAAGAAACTTGAAAGACACTTGTGTTTGAAAATTCTGTTCATAATTATTTCTCACTAAGTTTGTTTAACAAATTTGGTGACAATCTTTTAACGTTGTCAAACAGGCCTTAGTTGTAAATTAGAAATGTGTTTTACAAAGTATATCTGTCATTACAATTTGATTGTAAATATTATAAACTCTTCTACATTTTTATTTTGTAATAAAAGTAACTAATATTACAAAATAAAGATGTAGAATAGTTTATAATATTTACAATCAAATTGTAATGACAGATATACTTTGTAAAACACATTTCTAACTTACAACTAAAGCCTGTTTGGCAACGTTAAAAGATTGTCACCAAATTTGTTAAACAAACTTAGTGAGAAATAATTATGAACAGAATTTTCAAACACAAGTGTCTTTTAAGTTTCTTTTGTGTTATAATTCTGTTCACGATTGTTACTAAATTTGTCAACAAATCTAATAACAAATTATTATATTGTTAAAGTCTTTTGTAATAATAGCAATAAACTTTAATTTTTATAAGATGTCTTGTGTATTTTCTTATAATATAAATATATTTGTATAGTTAAAAATTGAATTTTTTTTCTAAGTCCCTACACGTATGTAGTTTTTAAAATGACCACCAGGGTGCAGCACCTGTTGAAAAACGTTCCAACTTAGAGTAAATTTAACTCAAAAAAGTTTCATTTGTGTACATAAGTACGTACATACATCATTTTGGGGTATACCTAATGGGAATTTAACGCCCTGAATATGGGACGCATATATTTGGATATTTTATGCCTTGAAAATGAGACCTTTACTTGATTTAATTTAACTCAGAAACATTTGATGAAAAATACTAGGTATAATTCCCAATAGGTATACACCTTTTTTAGAGCCTTTTCGTCCCATTTTTACTAACTCAAATACCCAAAGTGAACGTCCCATATTTAGTGGGTTAAATTCCCATTAGGTATAACACCAAAATGATGTATGTACGTATGTTTGTTCAAAGTGGAGTAGTATTTCTGGTTGCCTATATTTTAGGCGCAAACCACTTTCTAATAGGTGCTGCCCTCTAGCGGCCATTTTAGAAACTATATACGTGTAGGAGCAGTAAAGGGGTAAAAAATAAACAATTTACATCTTAAATTATATTTTATTGTGTAATATATTGTACATTAGGGGTAGTTACATGGAATACAACAATGTAAAGTACATATTAACAATAAATACAAGTAAAATGCATACAAACTATTATTTAAACATCCCTATTTCTAATTTTTCAGGACAAGGGTAAGTATATTATTTATTTACAAAGTATATTAAGGGTAGTTACGTGAAATACAACAATGTAAAGTACAAATAAACAATAAATACAAGTAAAATGTATACAAACTATTATTTAAACATCCCTATTTCTAATTTTTCAGGACAAGGGTAAGTATATCATTTATTTACAAAGTATATTAAGGGTAGCTACATGAAATACAACAATATGAATTACAAATACAAGTGAAATTTATACAGACTATTATTTAAACATCCCTAAGCATATTTGTTTATAAAATACAAATAAGAATACATACAATTTAAGCTATGAACATAATAAACAATAAATATTTCTAAAACCAATACAATTTTTATTTAACAACCCGTCATTTATTTCAGGGGGATGTACCACAACAAAGAGACAGGGAAGTATGTAGTTATGTAACATTTATAAGGGAACAAAGAGATGGGAAATTTTTTATGTTCATTCGTGTTCTACGGATTGTAATTAGTCTAATAGAACTAGTCCGGCCCTTCTAGTTTTTATAGTTTTGGAGCTATAACACTTTCTTCTTAACTTAACTTTACCCAGGTTTTGAGTCGAAAATTTTTGATGGTATCAGGATAACAGGAATGAAAAGAGTTCTCATATTTTCAATGTGAGACCGGATTCGTGTTCTACATGTCGTAATTAGTCTAAAAAACCCTGTCCGGCCTTTCTAGCTTTTGTAGTTTTGGAGCTATAACACTTTTTTTAAACCCAATTTTACTCAATTTTACACAGTTTTTGAGTCGAAAATTTTTGATGGTATCCGGATAACAGGAATGAAAAGAGTTCTCATATTTTAAATGTGAGACCGGATTCGTGTTCTACGGGTCGTAATTAGTCTAAAAAACCCTGTCCCGCCTTTCTAGCTTTTGTAGTTTTGGAGCTATAACACTTTTTTTAAACCCAATTTTACTCAATTTTACTCAGTTTTTGAGTCGAAATTTTTTGATGGTATCCGGATAACAGGAATGAAAAGAGTTCTCATATTTTCAATGTGAGACCGGATTCGTGTTCTACGGGTCGTAATTAGTCTAAAAAACCCTGTCTGGCCCTTCTAACTTCTGTAGTTTACGAGCTACAACACTTTTCTTAACCCAATTTTTGGGGTCAAAGACCTGAATTTACTCAGTTTTTGAATCGAAAATTTTTGATGGTATCCGGATAACAGGAATGAAAAGAGTTCTCATATTTTCAATGTGAGACCGGATTCGTGTTCTACATGTCGTAATTAGTCTAAAAAACCCTGTCCGGCCTTTCTAGCTTTTGTAGTTTTGGAGCTATAACACTTTTTTTAAACCCAATTTTACTCAGTTTTTGAGTCGAAAATTTTTGATGGTATCCGGATAACAGGAATGAAAAGAGTTCTCACATTTTAAATGTGAGACCGGATTCGTGTTCTACGGGTCCTAATTAGTCTAAAAAACCTTGTCCGGCCCTTCAACCTTTTGTAGTTTAGGAGATATAAAGCATTTCTTAATTAAAAAGTGTCGCATTTTGAGTCGAAAATTTTCCATAGTATCCGGGGAACAAAAATGAGAAAGAGTTCTACGGATGGTTATTTTATTGCTTATAGTGCTTAAAAAATAAATAATAAAATTTTGGTGTAAACAAAAAAAAATCAAAAAATGTTCAAAAATTTTCTAAAACCCTTATTATAAAAAACTTTGCCCTACGCCCTTCAAACTTTGGTATGATGTAGTTTGACCCTATATTACTCATTCGAATTCCACTAAGGAACAGCGTTTTAAGGAAAACGCTGAAAACCCAGCCGTTTTCGAGATATGAGCCCTTAAAGTTTTTTAAAGGGACTAACACTTAAATTGGTCCATTTATAGAGCTAAAGGGCCGGAAAATAGCGAATCGGGGGGATTCGAACCCGCGCTTTCCATTGGCTTGCACAGAATTGATGAAAACCCTTTGGTTTACAATATATTTGCCCTTCAAGTTTGTGGCGAAGGGCCTGCGCTAATTCCTGAACTAAAAGAGCTAGAAAATCCGGACAAGTGTTGTTAAACCTCCTTGGATCTGCATAAATGAAATCCGTGGTCAAATTTTCCCTAAGGGCTCAAAGAAGCCCTTAGCCCTTTATAAAAGGGCGGACTCCTATCGGATGGTTATTTTCGTACCTAGAGAACTTAATACTAAAAGATAGCATAGAAAAATTCGGAAAAATCCTTAAAAATTAGAATATTTCCCTGTCCCTTTTGTTATTACATAGGAAAGGTAAGAAAAGTACTCTTTTATTTATTTATTCTTATAAAAAATCATATATTATCATCAGCCAGTGTTGTAGTTACCGTATCCTATTGCTGGGTGTACTAGGCCCTTCGCAAAACCTGTAAACAAACATAAACATTGTATATTTTGAGCGGCAAAGTATAAAGATAAACACTTAATTAGAGTGGGGGTATTACGTGATAATATTAATATTATGTTTTTAGAATAAAGACTTCAGTTCCTTTCGGTCTTTGGTGAAGTGAACATCGTGTGCTTGTGTATAATCGTGTAGTGCCATATAGCAACGAAAAAGTTTGAAATTTTTATTGAAATCGTTCTCTATTTACATCGTATAGTTCGCGATATATTTTTAAAAAGTTAGATCTACCTTATAACTTTCTTAAAATTATTTAAATAACTTTAAATAATTTTCAATTTGTTTAAACTTTGTAAAAGAAATCTAAATGTAATAAGTTAATAGTGCATTAAATTTAAATGTGCATATGTACATTTTTTTTTTTGCAATAAAATCTAAATATTCAAAATTTATTTTTAACTTATACAACGTATTTCCGCTTATTATAATTTTCGATATTATTTAAAATGTTGCATAAGTCTCTGTCCTCCCGTTAGTGTTCATTATTTTATCCTTAGTCAAAATTTTATTGTCGTATCGTGAGTTAGTTTACTATACGGTTGATGTATATTTAAAAAAAACCGTTTTTACTATTACTAAAGCAAGTATAATTGTCCGTAAAAGTGTAATGTATTGTCCTACTAATACCAAGTGTTATAGAAGTTATTCTTTTTGGTGTGAGTGTTACGTAATATGTGCTACAAAGTGTATTCTAATCTGAGAAAATCGCCAATGATGATATATTACAGTGATGATATAACAGCGGATGATATATTATGAAAATTCGCCGAAGGTAAGTATAAACCTTTGATATTACATTTACATTTCTTCTAAGTTGTTCAGCACAAAACAAATGTGTCTGCCGTATCCAAATAGTAAATTTTATGTAAAATATAAATTTTTACTTTCCTATTTACTATCTTTATTCTTGTAGTAGTGATAAATGAAAATATGGAACAAGTGTACAGACTAAAATACATTTATTTTAACGCCCTGTAACTCCCGATCCAATAAAAGTTAGAAATTATAATTGAAAGTATCTTAAAGAGAATTTTATGTAGATTCCAAATTTTCATTGTGCAAGTTGCTATCTTTAACGATGTAGGAGTAATAAATAAAAATGTGAAACAACAACGCATGACAAAGTTTAGTGGAATACACAGTTTAACTTACATTTATATTTCACAGAATTTGAAGTCTGGAGATCAGGCGAACCGGTTCACAACTTCACGGTACCGCAGGAGATGGTTTCCTGCTCCAAAACGAAATCATGTCCACCAGGTCCGAAGAGAAGCCCCAGGATACTGTAGATACACGGACGGGTTCTCCAAGTCACGATGTCTGCGTCTCTTACCACTGGAACGTCGAAAACGTGATAATCTGCAAAAAGAAATGATTTATTAATAAAATTATAAATGTAATAACTTATTTATTGCATCTGCAATTTGTGTTTGTATTAATAATACCACTTTTCTATTCATATTAATATGTAAAGTTGATATATTCTATAGAAAAGTATTTGTCAACATTTCAACAATTTTAAAACGTTGCTTATGTATACAAGGATGCATGTACAAATCCAATTTGAAACGTACAAGTTCCTATCTCATTTAGTTTAAGAAATTTTGAGCTCTAAAGTTGGAATTTCCAATTCAAATTCCTGAAACTTAGTATACTTGCAGAAAACATCCCCCTGAATTCAAATATGAAAACTGCAAGTCGCTATCTCACTCAGTTTTTAAAATATTTTACTTTTATCATGGTATACACAAAAGACATTTTCCTATCTTGAAACAAACATGACAGAATTTTATTTTTCAGCAATTCGAATTCCTGAAACTTAGCGTACGTATCGAAAAACACCCCCTGAATTCAAATTTGAAAACTGCAAGTCGCTATCTTACTTAGTTTTTAAAATATTTTACTTTTATCATGGTATACATAAAAGACATTTTCCTATCTTGAAACAAACATGACAGAATTTTTTTCAGTAATTCGAATTCCTGAAACTTAGTGTACATATAGAAAAACACCCCCTGAATTCAAATTTGAAAACTGCAAGTCGCTATCTCACTTAGTTTTTAATAACTATTTTTGTAATAAGTTGCGTAATGATAGAGTTTTAGACACGCGACGTGAAATTTATACGCACGAGCGTAAGCGTGTGCTACAACACGTCAAGTGCCTAAAACACTCATTTCACAACTTATTACATACAAGATTTTTTGTAATAGCGTTTTTAAATAGATCATTTATTCTCAAATATCAACATTTTGAATTTTTCAAAATTAAAAAGTAGCATCCTTTCAACCCTAAAATTCATTAATTATATTTCGCGGGTAATCCATAGACCTTGTTTACAAAATATTAATTTAAAAAAAATTGTACGAGCGACTACAAAATTATGTAATACATAGACATCAACTATAATTTATAAATACTCATTATTTTGATTGTTGACTACCATTTTTTTATTATTGTTATCTAATGCCTAACTGTTACATAGATCAATTTTGTCAGTTTGTCAGTTTCATTGTTACAGTGCTAGTGAACAGACGTGTGGTGTGCTTGTGTACTGTGCCTTCGAGGACGACTTCCTAGTGCCTGGAGAGGACTTTTGGACATCTTCAACACTTGGACTTATACTTAGGGAAATAATTTATTCATAGTAAGTTTACTTTTTTAATTTTTAAACTACTTCTAGTAACCATTATTGGGTATATCGCCATTATTTCTAAAGATTATTTCGGGTGTGTATATATATATACACTTTATATTTGAATTATAATTGTTGATGTTGTGTGGAAAAGAATTTGAGTTAATTTAGAATTATTTATAGTGCTAATACCATATACACATATATATTATTGGACATACTATATATTTTACTACAAATATTTTATATTTAAATAATTCAAATTTAAATATTCTTTTCAATATTGAATTTCTCACACATACTTTTATATTAGGTATTTTATTTTTAATAATTACAAAAGATTGAAACAGTTCTAAGTCCATCCATATTATTATCTGTAACCACTAATCCAAATATTATTTCGATTATACTTTTATTGTTACAGAAACATGTAACAGATATGAATTACAGTCCTGGCCAAGCCGTAGAAGGATGTGAGTGAGTTGCAGAAAGATATCTATCCTGATTTCAGCGTTGGAGATGATCATATTGTTGTAGAGCATCACACTGAAGACACCCCAACATGTATTGGTACCCCTCAAGACTTATTTATAAGATTTATGTAAATAAATAAAAAAAAAATTATCCTCCTAAACATTATGTACTCGTATAACTAATATATGGCAAGAAAAATTGGCACATAATCAATTCATGCAATTTATGCAACACATATATCTTCATTGTCATATATTTTACTGTTCATTATATAAGAAATTCACATACCATACATCCATGCATACATACTATTTAAAAGGTACAGAAAAACAAAAAGCTAGGTTCAAATATTTCCTACTGAAATTTAACTCAGTATCCGGCAATTCAAATTTCTAAAACTATGTATACATATTTGAAACAACCCCCGGAATCCAAATTTGAAAATTGCAAATCGCTATCTCACTTAGTATTTAATTTATTTTATTTTTATCATGGTATATACACAATAGATAATTTAGCTATCTTGAAACAAACATGACTGAATTTTTTTCAGCAATTCGAATTCCTGCAACATTACGTAGCTGTAGAAAACAACTATTTCACTTAGTTTTTCAATAATTTCATTTTAAAGTTATACAGGTGGTCGGATTTTCAGTGGACAACTGAATTGTTTAAAGTTACCATTTTTTTCATTTTTACTTCCTCTTACTATGCTAGCTGGACACGACTATTCAAAATTGGTAAACATATGTAGAAAAGTCCATAAAATCGAATGGCGTAACGCGCGTTAATGTATCTTTTACCATTCATTAGTTATAGGCCGTCAAAGTCAAAAAATATTGTGAATTTTGCATTAAAAATAAAAATTTCTATTTTGAAAACTAAGGCCTAGAGAATTTTTTTGTTATTTTTCCCGTAATCAGCATGCTTGAATTAAGAGAAAAGGATACTTTTCATTTAAATACAGGGTGGTCGGATTTTTAGTGGACTACTGAATTATTTAAAGTTAACATTTTTTTCATTTTTGCTTACTCTTACTATACTAGCTAGAAACGGTTATTCAAAATTAGTAAACATATGTAGAAAAGTCCGTAGAATCGAGTGGCGCAACGCCCGTTAACGCATCTTTTACCATTCATTAGTTATAGGCCGTCAGTCAAAAAATATTGTGAATTTTGCATTAAAAATAAAAATTTCTATTTTAGAAACTAAGGCCTAGAGAATTTTTTCATTATTTTTCTCGTAATCAGCATGCTTGAATTAAGAGAAAAGGATACTTTTCATTTAAATACAGGGTGGTCGGATTTTTGGTAGACTACTGAATTGTTTAAAGTTACCATTTTTTTCATTTTTGCTTACTCTTACTATACTAGCTACACACGGTTATTCAAAATTGGTAAACATATGCAGAAAAGTCCGTAGAATCGAATGGCGCAACGCCCGTTAAGGTATCTTTTAGTATTCATTAGTTATAGGCCGTCAAAGTCAAAAAATATTGTGAATTTTGCATTAAAAATAAAAATTTCTATTTTGAAAACTAAGGCCTAGAGAATTTTTTTGTTATTTTTCCCGTAATCAGCATGCTTGAATTAAGAGAAGAGGATACTTTTCATTTAAATACAGGGTGGTCGGATTTTTGGTAGACTATTGCATTGTTTAAAGTTACCATTTTTTTCATTTTTGCTTACTCTGACTATACTAGCTACACACGGTTATTCAAAATTAGTAAACATATGTAGAAAAGTCCGTAGAATCGAATGGCGCAACGCCCGTTAAGGTATCTTTTAGCATTCATTAGTTATAGGCCGTCAAAGTCAAAAAATATTGTGAATTTTGCATTAAAAATAAAAATTTCTATTTTAGAAACTAAGGCCTAGAGAATTTTTTCATTATTTTTCCCGTAATCAGCATGCTTGAATTAAGAGAAAAGGATACTTTTCATTTAAATACAGGATGGTCGGATTTTTGATAGACTACTGAATTGTTTAAAGTTACCATTTTTTTCATTTTTGCTTACTCTGACTATACTAGCTACACACGGTTATTCAAAATTAGTAAACATATGTAGAAAAGTCCGTAGAATCGAATGGCGCAACGCCCGTTAAGGTATCTTTTAGCATTCATTAGTTATAGGCCGTCAAAGTCAAAAAATATTGTGAATTTTGCATTAAAAATAAAAATTTCTATTTTGAAAACTAAGGCCTAGAGATTGTTTTCATTATTTTTCCCGTAATCAGCATGCTTGAATTAAGAGAAAAGGATACTTTTCATTTAAATACAGGTGGTCGGATTTTTGGTAGACTACTGATTTGTTTAAAGTTACCATTTTTTTCATTTTTGCTTACTCTGACTATACTAGCTACACACGGTTATTCAAAATTAGTAAACATATGTAGAAAAGTCCGTAGAATCGAATGGCGCAACGCCCGTTAAGGTATCTTTTAGCATTCATTAGTTATAGGCCGTCAAAGTCAAAAAATATTGTCAATTTTGCATTAAAAATAAAAATTTCTATTTTAGAAATTAAGGCCTAGAGAATTTTTTCATTATTTTTCTCGTAATCAGCATGCTTGAATTAAGAGAAAAGGATACTTTTCATTTAAATACAGGGTGGTCGGATTTCTGGTAGACTACTGAATTGTTTAAAGTTACCATTTTTTTCATTTTTGCTTACTCTGACTATACTAGCTACACACGGTTATTCAAAATTAGTAAACATATGTAGAAAAGTCCGTAGAATCGAATGGCGCAACGCCCGTTAAGGTATCTTTTAGCATTCATTAGTTATAGGCCGTCAAAGTCAAAAAATATTGTGAATTTTGCATTAAAAATAAAAATTTCTATTTTAGAAACTAAGGCCTAGAGAATTTTTTCATTATTTTTCCCGTAATCAGCATGCTTGAATTAAGAGAAAAGGATACTTTTCATTTAAATACAGGATGGTCGGATTTTTGATAGACTACTGAATTGTTTAAAGTTACCATTTTTTTCATTTTTGCTTACTCTGACTATACTAGCTACACACGGTTATTCAAAATTAGTAAACATATGTAGAAAAGTCCGTAGAATCGAATGGCGCAACGCCCGTTAAGGTATCTTTTAGCATTCATTAGTTATAGGCCGTCAAAGTCAAAAAATATTGTGAATTTTGCATTAAAAATAAAAATTTCTATTTTGAAAACTAAGGCCTAGAGATTGTTTTCATTATTTTTCCCGTAATCAGCATGCTTGAATTAAGAGAAAAGGATACTTTTCATTTAAATACAGGGTGGTCGGATTTTTGGTAGACTACTGAATTGTTTAAAGTTACCATTTTTTTCATTTTTGCTTACTCTGACTATACTAGCTACACACGGTTATTCAAAATTGGTAAACATATGCAGAAAAGTCCGTAGAATCGAATGGCGCAACGCCCGTTAAGGTATCTTTTAGTATTCATTAGTTATAGGCCGTCAAAGTCAAAAAATATTGTGAATTTTGCATTAAAAATAAAAATTTCTATTTTGAAAACTAAGGCCTAGAGAATTTTTTTGTTATTTTTCCCGTAATCAGCATGCTTGAATTAAGAGAAGAGGATACTTTTCATTTAAATACAGGGTGGTCGGATTTTTGGTAGACTATTGCATTGTTTAAAGTTACCATTTTTTTCATTTTTGCTTACTCTGACTATACTAGCTACACACGGTTATTCAAAATTAGTAAACATATGTAGAAAAGTCCGTAGAATCGAATGGCGCAACGCCCGTTAAGGTATCTTTTAGCATTCATTAGTTATAGGCCGTCAAAGTCAAAAAATATTGTGAATTTTGCATTAAAAATAAAAATTTCTATTTTAGAAACTAAGGCCTAGAGAATTTTTTCATTATTTTTCCCGTAATCAGCATGCTTGAATTAAGAGAAAAGGATACTTTTCATTTAAATACAGGATGGTCGGATTTTTGATAGACTACTGAATTGTTTAAAGTTACCATTTTTTTCATTTTTGCTTACTCTGACTATACTAGCTACACACGGTTATTCAAAATTAGTAAACATATGTAGAAAAGTCCGTAGAATCGAATGGCGCAACGCCCGTTAAGGTATCTTTTTAGCATTCATTAGTTATAGGCCGTCAAAGTCAAAAAATATTGTGAATTTTGCATTAAAAATAAAAATTTCTATTTTGAAAACTAAGGCCTAGAGATTGTTTTCATTATTTTTCCCGTAATCAGCATGCTTGAATTAAGAGAAAAGGATACTTTTCATTTAAATACAGGTGGTCGGATTTTTGGTAGACTACTGAATTGTTTAAAGTTACCATTTTTTTCATTTTTGCTTACTCTGACTATACTAGCTACACACGGTTATTCAAAATTAGTAAACATATGTAGAAAAGTCCGTAGAATCGAATGGCGCAACGCCCGTTAAGGTATCTTTTAGCATTCATTAGTTATAGGCCGTCAAAGTCAAAAAATATTGTCAATTTTGCATTAAAAATAAAAATTTCTATTTTAGAAATTAAGGCCTAGAGAATTTTTTCATTATTTTTCTCGTAATCAGCATGCTTGAATTAAGAGAAAAGGATACTTTTCATTTAAATACAGGGTGGTCGGATTTCTGGTAGACTACTGAATTGTTTAAAGTTACCATTTTTTTCATTTTTGCTTACTCTGACTATACTAGCTACACACGGTTATTCAAAATTAGTAAACATATGTAGAAAAGTCCGTAGAATCGAATGGCGCAACGCCCGTTAAGGTATCTTTTAGCATTCATTAGTTATAGGCCGTCAAAGTCAAAAAATATTGTGAATTTTGCATTAAAAATAAAAATTTCTATTTTAGAAACTAAGGCCTAGAGAATTTTTTCATTATTTTTCCCGTAATCAGCATGCTTGAATTAAGAGAAAAGGATACTTTTCATTTAAATACAGGATGGTCGGATTTTTGATAGACTACTGAATTGTTTAAAGTTACCATTTTTTTCATTTTTGCTTACTCTGACTATACTAGCTACACACGGTTATTCAAAATTAGTAAACATATGTAGAAAAGTCCGTAGAATCGAATGGCGCAACGCCCGTTAAGGTATCTTTTAGCATTCATTAGTTATAGGCCGTCAAAGTCAAAAAATATTGTGAATTTTGCATTAAAAATAAAAATTTCTATTTTGAAAACTAAGGCCTAGAGATTGTTTTCATTATTTTTCCCGTAATCAGCATGCTTGAATTAAGAGAAAAGGATACTTTTCATTTAAATACAGGGTGGTCGGATTTTTGGTAGACTACTGAATTGTTTAAAGTTACCATTTTTTTCATTTTTGCTTACTCTGACTATACTAGCTACACACGGTTATTCAAAATTAGTAAACATATGTAGAAAAGTCCGTAGAATCGAATGGCGCAACGCCCGTTAAGGTATCTTTTAGCATTCATTAGTTATAGGCCGTCAAAGTCAAAAAATATTGTGAATTTTGCATTAAAAATAAAAATTTCTATTTTAGAAACTAAGGCCTAGAGAATTTTTTCATTATTTTTCCCGTAATCAGCATGCTTGAATTAAGAGAAAAGGATACTTTTCATTTAAATACAGGATGGTCGGATTTTTGATAGACTACTGAATTGTTTAAAGTTACCATTTTTTTCATTTTTGCTTACTCTGACTATACTAGCTACACACGGTTATTCAAAATTAGTAAACATATGTAGAAAAGTCCGTAGAATCGAATGGCGCAACGCCCGTTAAGGTATCTTTTAGCATTCATTAGTTATAGGCCGTCAAAGTCAAAAAATATTGTGAATTTTGCATTAAAAATAAAAATTTCTATTTTGAAAACTAAGGCCTAGAGATTGTTTTCATTATTTTTCCCGTAATCAGCATGCTTGAATTAAGAGAAAAGGATACTTTTCATTTAAATACAGGGTGGTCGGATTTTTGGTAGACTACTGAATTGTTTAAAGTTACCATTTTTTTCATTTTTGCTTACTCTGACTATACTAGCTACACACGGTTATTCAAAATTAGTAAACATATGTAGAAAAGTCCGTAGAATCGAATGGCGCAACGCCCGTTAAGGTATCTTTTACCATTCATTAGTTATAGGCCGTCAAAGTCAAAAAATATTGTGAATTTTGTATTAAAAATAAAAATTTCTATTTTGAAAACTAAGGCCTAGAGAATTTTTTTGTTATTTTTCCCGTAATCAGCATGCTTGAATTAAGAGAAAAGGATACTTTTCATTTAAATACAGAGTGGTCGGATTTTTGGTAGACTACTGCATTGTTTAAAGTTACCATTTTTTTCATTTTTGCTTACTCTGACTATACTAGCTACACACGGCTATTCAAAATTAGTAAACATATGTAGAAAAGTCCGTAGAATCGAATGGCGCAACGCCCGTGAAGGTATCTTTTAGCATTCATTAGTTATAGGCCGTCAAAGTCAAAAAATATTGTGAATTTTGCATTAAAAATAAAAATTTCTATTTTGAAAACTAAGGCCTAGAGAATTTTTTTGTTATTTTTCCCGTAATCAGCATGCTTGAATTAAGAGAAAAGGATACTTTTCATTTAAATACAGAGTGGTCGGATTTTTGGTAGACTACTGCATTGTTTAAAGTTACCATTTTTTTCATTTTTGCTTACTCTGACTATACTAGCTACACACGGCTATTCAAAATTAGTAAACATATGTAGAAAAGTCCGTAGAATCGAATGGCGCAACGCCCGTGAAGGTATCTTTTAGCATTCATTAGTTATAGGCCGTCAAAGTCAAAAAATATTGTGAATTTTGCATTAAAAATAAAAATTTCTATTTTGAAAACTAAGGCCTAGAGAATTTTTTTGTTATTTTTCCCGTAATCAGCATGCTTGAATTAAGAGAAAAGGATACTTTTCATTTAAATACAGGTGGTCGGATTTTTAGTGGACTACTGAATTATTTAAAGTTAACATTTTTTTCATTTTTGCTTATTCTTACTATGCTAGCTAGAAACGGTTATTCAAAATTCGTAAACATATGTAGAAAAGTCCGTAGAATCGTATGGCGCAACGCCCGTTAAGGTATCTTTTACTATTCATTAGTTATAGGCCGTCAAAGTCAAAAAATATTGTCAATTTTGCATTAAAAATAAAAATTTCTATTTTAGAAATTAAGGCCTAGAGAATTTTTTCATTATTTTTCTCGTAATCAGCATGCTTGAATTAAGAGAAAAGGATACTTTTCATTTAAATACAGGGTGGTCGGATTTTTGGAAGACTACTGAATTGTTTAAAGTTACCATTTTTTTCATTTTTGCTTACTCTTACTATACTAGCTACACACGGTTATTCAAAATTGGTAAACATATGCAGAAAAGTCCGTAGAATCGAATGGCGCAACGCCCGTTAAGGTATCTTTTAGCATTCATTAGTTATAGGCCGTCAAAGTCAAAAAATATTGTGAATTTTGTATTAAAAATAAAAATTTCTATTTTGAAAACTAAAACCTAGAGAATTTTTTTGTTATTTTTCCCGTAATCAGCATGCTTGAATTAAGAGAAGAGGATACTTTTCATTTAAATACAGGTGGTCGGATTTTTAGTGGACTACTGAATTATTTAAAGTTAACATTTTTTTCATTTTTGCTTATTCTTACTATGCTAGCTAGAAACGGTTATTCAAAATTCGTAAACATATGTAGAAAAGTCCGTAGAATCGTATGGCGCAACGCCCGTTAAGGTATCTTTTACTATTCATTAGTTATAGGCCGTCAAAGTCAAAAAATATTGTCAATTTTGCATTAAAAATAAAAATTTCTATTTTAGAAATTAAGGCCTAGAGAATTTTTTCATTATTTTTCTCGTAATCAGCATGCTTGAATTAAGAGAAAAGGATACTTTTCATTTAAATACAGGGTGGTCGGATTTTTGGAAGACTACTGAATTGTTTAAAGTTACCATTTTTTTCATTTTTGCTTACTCTTACTATACTAGCTACACACGGTTATTCAAAATTGGTAAACATATGCAGAAAAGTCCGTAGAATCGAATGGCGCAACGCCCGTTAAGGTATCTTTTAGCATTCATTAGTTATAGGCCGTCAAAGTCAAAAAATATTGTGAATTTTGTATTAAAAATAAAAATTTCTATTTTGAAAACTAAAACCTAGAGAATTTTTTTGTTATTTTTCCCGTAATCAGCATGCTTGAATTAAGAGAAGAGGATACTTTTCATTTAAATACAGGCTGGTCGGATTTTTGGTAGACTATTGCATTGTTTAAAGTTACCATTTTTTTCATTTTTGCTTACTCTGACTATACTAGCTACACACGGTTATTCAAAATTAGTAAATATATGTAGAAAAGTCCGTAGAATCGAATGGCGCAACGCCCGTTAAGGTATCATTTAGCATTCATTAGTTATAGGCCGTCAAAGTCAAAAAATATTGTGAATTTTGCATTAAAAATAAAAATGTTTATTTTACAAACTAAGGCCTAGAGAATTTTTTCATTATTTTTCCCGTAATCAGCATGCTTGAATTAAGAGAAAAGGATACTTTTCATTTAAATACAGGGTGGTCGGATTTTTGGTAGACTACTGAATTGTTTAAAGTTACCATTTTTTTCATTTTTGCTTACTCTGACTATACTAGCTACACACGGTTATTCAAAATTAGTAAACATATGTAGAAAAGTCCGTAGAATCGAATGGCGCAACGCCCGTTAAGGTATCTTTTAGCATTCATTAGTTATAGGCCGTCAAAGTCAAAAAATATTGTGAATTTTGCATTAAAAATAAAAATGTTTATTTTACAAACTAAGGCCTAGAGAATTTTTTCATTATTTTTCCCGTAATCAGCATGCTTGAATTAAGAGAAAAGGATACTTTTCATTTAAATACAGGGTGGTCGGATTTTTGGTAGACTACTGAATTGTTTAAAGTTACCATTTTTTTCATTTTTGCTTACTCTGACTATACTAGCTACACACGGTTATTCAAAATTAGTAAACATATGTAGAAAAGTCCGTAGAATCGAATGGCGCAACGCCCGTTAAGGTATCTTTTAGCATTCATTAGTTATAGGCCGTCAAAGTCAAAAAATATTGTCAATTTTGCATTAAAAATAAAAATTTCTATTTTAGAAATTAAGGCCTAGAGAATTTTTTCATTATTTTTCTCGTAATCAGCATGCTTGAATTAAGAGAAAAGGATACTTTTCATTTAAATACAGGGTGGTCGGATTTCTGGTAGACTACTGAATTGTTTAAAGTTACCATTTTTTTCATTTTTGCTTACTCTGACTATACTAGCTACACACGGTTATTCAAAATTAGTAAACATATGTAGAAAAGTCCGTAGAATCGAATGGCGCAACGCCCGTTAAGATATCTTTTAGCATTCATTAGTTATAGGCCGTCAAAGTCAAAAAATATTGTGAATTTTGCATTAAAAATAAAAATTTCTATTTTAGAAACTAAGGCCTAGAGAATTTTTTCATTATTTTTCCCGTAATCAGCATGCTTGAGTTAAGAGAAAAGGATACTTTTCATTTAAATACAGGGTGGTCGGATTTTTGGTAGACTACTGAATTGTTTAAAGTTACCATTTTTTTCATTTTTGCTTACTCTGACTATACTAGCTACACACGGTTATTCAAAATTAGTAAATATATGTAGAAAAGTCCGTAGAATCGAATGGCGCAACCCCCGTTAAGGTATCATTTAGCATTCATTAGTTATAGGCCGTCAAAGTCAAAAAATATTGTGAATTTTGCATTAAAAATAAAAATTTCTATTTTGAAAACTAAGGCCTAGAGATTTTTTTCATTATTTTTCCCGTAATCAGCATGCTAGAATTAAGAGAAAAGGATACTTTTCATTTAAATACAGGCTGGTCGGATTTTTGGTAGACTACTGAATTGTTTAAAGTTACCATTTTTTTCACTTTTGCTTACTATTTTGAAAACTAAGGCCTAGAGATTTTTTTCATTATTTTTCCCGTAATCAGCATGCTAGAATTAAGAGAAAAGGATACTTTTCATTTAAATACAGGGTGGTCGGATTTTTGGAAGACTACTGAATTGTTTAAAGTTACCATTTTTTTCACTTTTGCTTACTCTTACTATACTAACTAGACCCGGTTATTAAAAATTGGTAAACATATGTAGAAAAGTATGTAGAATCGAATGGCGCAACGCCCGTTAAGATATCTATTAGCATTCATTAGTTATAGGCCGTCAAAGTCAAAAAATATTGTGAATTTTGCATTAAAAATAAAAATTTCTATTTTGAAAACTAAGGCCTAGAGATTTTTTTCATTATTTTTCCCGTAATCAGCATGCTAGAATTAAGAGAAAAGGATACTTTTCATTTAAATACAGGGTGGTCGGATTTTTGGTAGACTACTGAATTGTTTAAAGTTACCATTTTTTTCACTTTTGCTTACTCTTACTATACTAACTAGACCCGGTTATTAAAAATTGGTAAACATATGTAGAAAAGTCCGTAGAATCGAATGGCGCAACGCACGTTAAGATATCTTTTAGCATTCATTAGTTATAGGCCGTCAAAGTCAAAAAATATTGTGAATTTTGCATTAAAAATAAATATTTCTATTTTGAAAACTAAGGCCTAGAGATTTTTTTCATTATTTTTCCCGTAATCAGCATGCCAGAATTAAGAGAAAAGGATACTTTTCATTTAAATACAGGGTGGTCGGATTTTTGGTAGACTACTGAATTGTTTAAAGTTACCATTTTTTTCACTTTTGCTTACTCTGACTATACTAGCTACACACGGTTATTCAAAATTAGTAAACATATGTAGAAAAGTCCGTAGAATCGAATGGCGCAACGCCCGTTAAGGTATCTTTTAGCATTCATTAGTTATAGGCCGTCAAAGTCAAAAAATATTGTGAATTTTGCATTAAAAATAAATATTTCTATTTTGAAAACTAAGGCCTAGAGATTTTTTTCATTATTTTTCCCGTAATCAGCATGCCAGAATTAAGAGAAAAGGATACTTTTCATTTAAATACAGGGTGGTCGGATTTTTGGTAGACTACTGAATTGTTTAAAGTTACCATTTTTTTCACTTTTGCTTACTCTTACTATACTAACTAGACCCGGTTATTAAAAATTGGTAAACATATGTAGAAAAGTCCGTAGAATCGAATGGCGCAACGCCCGTTAAGATATCTTTTAGCATTCATTAGTTATAGGCCGTCAAAGTCAAAAAATATTGTGAATTTTGCATTAAAAATAAAAATTTCTATTTTAGAAACTAAGGCCTAGAGAATTTTTTCATTATTTTTCCCGTAATCAGCATGCTTGAATTAAGAGAAAAGGATACTTTTTATTTAAATACAGGGTGGTCGGATTTTTAGTGAACTACT
The DNA here is from genome assembly GCA_943142095.1 of Ophonus ardosiacus. NCBI lineage: Eukaryota > Metazoa > Arthropoda > Insecta > Coleoptera > Carabidae > Ophonus > Ophonus ardosiacus. The sequence continues at coordinate 743,269 of OW964841.1, forward strand.
GAATTGTTTAGTTACCATTTTTTTTCATTTTTGCTTACTCTTACTATATTAGCTAGATACGGTTATTCAAAATTAGTAAACATATGTAGAAAAGTCCGTAGAATCGAATGGCGCAACGCCCGTTAATGTATCTTTTACCATTCATTAGTTATAGGCCGTCAAAGTCAAAAAATATTGTCAATTTGGCATTAAAAACAAAAATTTCTATTTTGGAAACTAAGGCCTAGAGATTTTTTTCATTATTTTCCCCGTAATCAACGTGTACGAATTAAGGGAAAATAGTCGGACTTTTAGTGAACTACATATAGTATTACATTGTTTAATTTAATTTTACGGGGATAGTTTTCATGAAAACGAACAGCTAATCCTTATGGAAAGAAATATCTACTAAAATGTAACTCACCATTGTTGAGTGCTTCAGGTTACAATGCCGGAACTCCAAGTCGCTAAGTCTGCAACACCAGGATGTCGGCTTTTCACACGGCTGCATCTGAAAAGAACACACATATTTAATAAAATGTTTTAATAAAAAAGGTAATTTTGTATTTTTGTATTCAAATTTTTTCGCGCCACTTCTACATTCATAAAATTCAAAACACCGTAAACGAATTACATAATACATAAGAAGCAATTATTGTTTATAATGACACATTATTATTAAATTGTTGACTTGTATTTCTACGGGGTAAATTATTTAACACCCTAACTATTACATGGATTAATTCTTTCAGTTTGTTTGTTACAGTGCTAGTGCAAAGACGTGTGTGTAGTGTGCTGGTGTACTGTGCCTTCGAGGACGACTTCCTAGTGCCTGGAGAGGACTTTTGGACATCTTCAACACTTGGACTTCTACTTAGGGAAATAATTTATTCATTGTAAGTTTCTTTTTATAAATTTTTAAACTACTTTTAGTAACCATTATTGGGTATATCAGCCATTATTCCTAAAGATTGTTTCGGGTGTATATATACTTTATATTTGAATTATAATTGTTGATGTGTGGAAAAGAATTTGAATTAATTTAGAGTTATTTATAGTATTACTACCATACACAAATGTCATATATTATTAAATAATTAAAAATTTAAATATTCTTCTCAATATTAAATTTCTCACACATACTTATATTAGGTATTTTATTTTTAATAATTACGAACGATTGAAACAGTTCTAAATCCATCCATATTATTATCTGTAACCACTAATCCAAATATTAATACGAATATATTTTTATTGTTACAGAAACATGTAACAGAGGTGAACTACAGTTCTAGCCGAACCGTAGAAGGATGTGAGTGAGTTGCAGAAGGATATATATGCTAATTTCAGCGTTGGAGATGATCATATTGTTGCAGAGCATAACACTGAAGACACCCCAACATGTTTTGGTGCCCCTCAAGACTTATTTGTAAGATTTATGTAAATAAATAAATAAAAGTTATCCTCCTAAACATTAAGTACTCGAATAACTAATATATGGCGAAAAAAATTGGCACATAATCAATTCATGTCATTAAGCAACACATATCTTCATTTTCATATATATTACAGTTCATTAAATAAGAAAATCATATACCATACATTCATGCATACATAACATTTAAAAGGTACAGAAAAACAAAAGGCTAAGTTCAAATATTTCCTAATAAAATTTAACAAATTGTATAAAGGTACCATTTTTTTCACTTTTGCTTACTCTTACTATACTAACTAGACCCGGTTATTAAAAATTGGTAAACATATGTAGAAATGTCCATAGAATCGAATAGCGCAACGTCCGTTAAAGTATCTTTTACCATTCATAAGTTATAGTCCGCCAAAGTCAAAAAATTTGTCAATTTTGCATTAAAAATAAAAATTTCTATTTTGAAAACTAAGGCCTAGAGATTTTTTTCATTATTTTTCCCGTAATCAGCATGCTTGAATTAAGGGAAAATGATACTTTTCATTTAAATATAGAGTGGTCGGATTTTTAGTAGACAACTGAATTGTTTAAAGTTACCATTTTTTTCACTTTTGCTTACTCTTACTATACTAGCTAGACACGGCTATTCAAAATTTGTAAACATATGTAGAAAAGTCCGTAGGACCGAATGGCGCAACGCCCGTTAACGTATCTCTTACTATTCATTAGTTATAGTCCGTCAAAGTCAAAAAATATTGTCAATTTTGCATTAAAAATAAAAATTTCTATTTTGAAAACTAAGGCTTAGAGATTTTTGTGCTTATACCATATACACATATCATATAGTCCATCCATATTATTATCTGTAACCACTAATCCAAATATTATTTCGATTATACTTTTATTGTTACAGAAACATGTAACAGATATGAATTACAGTCCTGGCCAAGCCGTAGAAGGATGTGAGTGAGTTGCAGAAAGATATCTATCCTGATTTCAGCGTTGGAGATGATCATATTGTTGTAGAGCATCACACTGAAGACACCCCAACATGTATTGGTGCCCCTCAAGACTTATTTATAAGATTTATGTAACTAAATAAATAAAAGTTATCCTCCGAATCTTTTCCAAGGAACTTTTTTATAGCATTTATTCATTTTTATTTCAATACTTTTCTTTCTAAAAATTCACACATTTGTTCAAATACTCTAAAAATGCGTACACTTACGTAACATTGTCTTTACAATCAAATAAAATTACTACCAAGTTCATATCTCTACCCATTTTTGAATTATTGCCTCAAAAGTCAATATACCCCATTTTCAGATAAAAACATCAAAATTTTCAAAAATCTAATTTTCATGGATCTAGATACTTCTCAATGCGCTGATTCCAAATTTTGAAACCGCAGGTCGATATCTCTTTTCGTTCTCGAGATATTTACGTTCAAAGTTTTGCTCAAAACTGCCCATTTTTGGGTAATAACCCGAAAATGGGTCGAGATATGAATTTCGCAACACGACCATTCGATTCTACGGACAAAATTACATAAGTATACCAATTTTCATAATTTTTGACCAACCGGTTCATTTTTTATGAATAAAAGTTTGAAAATGGCCAAAATCTGAAAAAATCCTAAGGGGTACCCCTTACGATTTTTGCGATTTTTGGCCATTTTCAGTTATTTTGCTTTAGAGATTGTATGCGGTGTTCAAAAATTCTGAAAATTGGTGTACTTATGTAATTTTGCCCGTAGAATCGAATGGTGTTATCGCCAATTTCATATCTCGACCTATTTTTGGGTTATTACCCAAAAATGGGCAGTTTTGAGCAAAACTTTGAACGTAAATATCTCGAGAACGAAAAGAGATATCGACCTGCGGTTTCAAAATTTGGAATCAGCGCATTGAGAAGTATCTAGATCCATGAAAATTAGATTTTTGAAAATTTTGATGTTTTTATCTGAAAATGGGGTATATTGACTTTTGAGGCAATAATTCAAAAATGGGTAGAGATATGAACTTGGTAGTAATATTATTTGATTACTACATATAGTATTATATTGTTTAATATAATTTTAGTACTTTTTATCAAAACGTAGATTTAACAGCTAATCCCCATGGGCGAGATTACAAGAAAATATCTACTACAATGTAACTCACCATTGTTGAGTGCTTCAGCTTACAATGCCGGGACTCCAAGTCGCTAAGTCTGCAACACCAGGATGTCGGCTTTTCACACGGCTGCATCTGAAAAGAACACACATATTTAATAAAATGTTACAATAAAAAAAAATGTAATTTTGTATTTTGAGTACTCAAATTTTTTCGCGCCACTTCTACATTCATAAAATTCAAAACACCGTGAACGAATTACATAATACATAAGAAGCAATTATTATTTATAATGACTCATTATTATTTAATTGTTGACTTGTATTTCTACGGGGTAAATTATTTAACACCCTAACTATTACATGGATTAATTCTTTCAGTTTGTTTGTTACAGTGCTACTGTGAAGACGTATGTGTAGTGTGCTGGTGTACTGTGACCACGAGGACGACTTCCTGGTGCTTGGAGAGGACGTTAGGATACCTGCAGGACTTGGAGTTATATCCATAGATTTCATTTATTCAAAGTGAGTTTTTTTTTGCTTTTATAATATTTCATACATAGTTGTATTTTCATTTGATATATTAACCATTAATTTGGAGGGATTATTCTAGTATAGATACAAGATATAAGCTATATTTAAATAATTGTTCATATTATATCGAAAATAGTTTGCATTAATTGATAATTATTTAATATTTCTACCATATACAATCTTCTAACATTTTATTCTGTAAATACTATGTATAAAGCCCCATATACTTTTACGGCAAAGATATTTGAAAAAAATGTTTTCTAATATTAAACATCTGTCGTGAATTGTGTTCATCTTGTGTATAATTTAATATGTCATATCATTGTATGTCCTATATATTTTACTACATATATTTTGTTCCATATATACGTAATTATGAATGTGAACGATAATACGACAAAATACGTAACTTATACCTCATTATTAAAATACTTTAATATCGTACACATTATGCATTAAAATATATAATTGATCGATTGAAATATTTATTCATTCTTTTGTAATATTGAATTTCTCGCACTTTCTTTGGCATTAATATATCTTTTTAAATAATAATTATATATACTTGCAATAATTCTTAATAATCTACAAATAAAATCATATTATTTTCTATGACCATTAACCACTAATTTATATTTGTTGCTTTCGAGTATATTTTCTATTGTTGCAGAAAGAAAAGATGTGCACTTAAACAGACGATACTGCAGATGTACCCGAGAGAGTTGCAGTTCATGAATCCTGATTTCCGCATTGGAGATGGTCACCCTGTTGCAGAGCATCGCACCCCAAAACAACCCCTACATGGATTTTGTACACCCCAAGTCATGTTTATAAAATTTATGTAAATAAATAAATAAAACCACCTCACACCTATAACGTACTTATATGATATAACCATTTAACGTGAAAAATCATCTGCTCTACTAATAAAAACTTTATAAACAAATGTCGAAAACACTCATACATATAAGCATTTCAACATCTCAAAGCGTATTACTTGAGGTTCACATACATCACAAACATATATTACATATTATTTGAAGGGTACAAGAAACGAAAGAGCTAAGTCTAAACATTACTGATTTTTTTCAGCGATTCATACATTTGGAAAATAATTATACATACACAAAATAATCTCCTACATTCAAATTTGAAAAGTACAAATGGCCATTTCTGTTAGTTTACGAGATATTAATTTTTAAACTTGCTATTTTCAATAGAGATGTACTCGTCTTGAAACTAGCATTACTGAAAACTTTTTCAGCGATTTATATATTCTAAAATTAGGTTTACCACATAGTAAATAAATTCCTTAATATCACTTTGAAAAGTACAAGTCGCTATATCTCTTAATTTTCGTAACATTCATTTCTAAAGTTACTATTTTCAATAAACATATACACGTCTTAAAATAAACATTATTGATTTTCTTTTCCAGTGATTGAAACATTTTAAAATTATGCATATAGAAAATTAATTTCTATATACAAATTTAAAAAGTACGAGACGCTATTTTTCTTAGTTTTCGTGATATTCAATTTCAAAGTTGATATTTTTAATAAACATGAACACGTTTTGAAATAAACATTACTGAAAAAATTTTGAGCGATTTAAAACTTTTTAAATTTTGTATAAATATACGAAATAACCCTCTACAACTAAATTTTGAAAATGCAAGTAACTTTTTCTTTTAATTTTTCATATACTCATTTTTACCTCCCGCTACCCTTGGTAAGGGAGGTATAGGGATCGTGCTAAAAATCACTTATCGAGATTTTAGTAAATGACCACGTTTTAAGGTCCCTAGAATCCAAATTTAACATTTTCACAATGATGTCTGTATGTGTGTATGTGTGTGTGTGTGTATGTGTGTGTGTATGTATGTATGTGTGTGTGTGTGTATGTGTAGGGATTTTGTCTTCGCTCTAACTCAAATACTATCATTCAAAAAATTATGAAACCTTGTATTTATACCCTATTCTAATATGAAAAGAAGCCATTAGATTTTGGTGGAAATCGGATAACCGGAAATGGCACTTTACCTGAAGCTCATAATGGTTTTTCTTCAAAAAATACCATTAAATGCCATTTTTTCGCATTTTATTTCTTATGAAAATTAAAGATTATTGAATTTTGTACAGAAATGCATTAATACTTTTTCTATATGTTTTACAGATAAATTTAAAAATAATTTTTTTTATTAGTCGCGAAGCCTAAGACAAACACAATAATTCGTTTGTTACACAGTTCATATTTCAAATGAATGTAACTGGCAGTAAATGTCACTGTCAAAAAACTAATCACTTCAAATTAATAATAGTGACATTTTAAAAAGAAAATAGTAAATAAATCAATAGTTTTATGCAGTGGAACAGTTTGCAGCGTTAGTATATACGTAAGTATGTATTTAAATTAATAAAAATGGATAGGGATATGTGTGGAAGGATGATTGTTGCGTAACTATTATTGTGGTCCAGATGCGGTTATTCGCTACCGAAAATCAGTCACTTTAATATGTTCTTATGTATGAATGCTATGATGATTGTGGACAAGGCGAAAGAAGAATGTTGTTAAAGAGTGAAGTGAGTTAGCTGAGCCCTTACTCTTATCCCTTTTCTTATTGTTACTATTGTTTCCGGGTTTTTGCTAACCCACTAAGTGGGAAACGCGTGATTTTATGTATGTATGTAAAAATTAAATAGCGGGAGGTTTTGTGTTGGCCACATCAGATTTTTTTAAATTGCTATTGTCAATAAGGATATACCTGTTGTGAAACAAGCATTGCTGAAAATGTTTTCAGCGATTCCAAAGTGCTGAAATTTCGTTTACTTATAGAAAATAATCCAACAAATAAAAATAAGATTAGGATAATTTGCTATCACTCTTAGTTCTTGAAGTATTTAATTTTAAATTTATTATGCACAATATATGAATCAATAGCACATATTTAAAACTTTAAAATTTCAATATCTCGAAACTATATGAGTCATTGGGACTTAGCTCTATTTTTCTGTACCATCATTTGCATCCCCTACATACATACGAGTGCACACTTGTAATCTAATACTCTGATCGTTTTAAATAAAACATAGTAAAAAAAACCTAATTTGTATTATTATATTTAATATACACTTAATAACATATTCGCACATTGAAAAATAGTTATTTGTGTATCTAGAGCGGAAAATAATACTTTACATACATACTTTTTCTACGTCCGTTGAAAAAGATGATATAACATTTTGCTTTCAAATCACCTATGTACCAAGTCTTCTAATTTAAAACTGTATCACAAAATAATTGTCTCTCCTGTAAGACTGACGTAATAAGAGTTTCGACTTAATTAAAAACATTACATTTTAAACTTCGCAATGCATTAATTAAGATATAAATCTGATAAATTGATACATTATCCCTATTTATATAGATCACAAAATTTTGGACCTCATATTTCGATTCCACAGAGTTAATCAATATATTAACATTTACATGTTTGATACACTTTAAAACAAATATAGTTCAAATAGTTCAAATATATTATAAATACTGTTTACATGATTGAAAACTTTTTAAACTTCATTTTCATATTCAACAATTGATTAAAAAAAAAAATCAAAATTTTCTTTTCATTTTGTTTAAACTTTAGTTTACATATTTTAAATATATCTTTTAGCTATGTGCGAATTCGAATTTGAATCCCAAAAGTTTATAGCAAGAGAGACATACATTTTGAAATTATAAAATATATCATTTTAAACTTAGAATATATTTTCAATGCCTAAAAAATGTTAGGGAAAAACTTTGTAAGGATTTTCTGTTATAAATAAACATATGATCATCTTATACATAATTAATGTCTTCTATTATTTCTATTTGTTAAAACAAATGATCCTTATAAAAGTTCTTTCAACAATGAATCGATCGATTGTTGTCAATTATATATGTTAGCCTACTTGTATATTTCGAATCATAATAAAGAATTTATATCATATGTTCTTATATATATATATATAATTAAAAACAACCTATATCAAATATCATCTTTCAAAGTGTTACAGATCAAGATACATTTATTTATGTATATAATTGTCATTCGCATATATCTCTGTATTATAACAATATCTTTGCAAAATATAGCAATGCATTATGTACACCATTATGTAATATATTTATGACCAATAAAAACCGATAAAATAATATAAATATTTCATTCTAACACCCTATTTCCAAAACAAAAAAATTGCAATCCAAACATCTAAGTTCATATCCCGCTTAGAAACCAGTTCACAGCCTATAGATCCACAACCAGAACGACGACCAACAAAAATCTCCCATCCTAAAGATCCAGGTTCGAATCCCGCTTACTAGCCACTAGGAACCAGCCGAGCATCCCATCCTAGCTACCAGCAACCCGCCCTAGCCATCCACGAGCGCGCCTAGGCTACAGCCGAGGCGAGCACGTGGGTGCTAGGCGGGTTGCTGGGAGCTGGGATCGGATCGCTCCGCTGGTTCCTGGGGCCTAGCCAGCAAAAAATTTCTAGAAACCTGTATATAGCTTCATATAGACGTGATTACGTAACTTTACGACAAAGAGTGTCCGGTTCGACGCCACCGCTCCCGCTGCACGAATGGCTTTAAATTCAACAGACAGCCAGTATTATACATAGCTAGAAATCGTGGTGGGAGACTTGAGATTCATGATTTGCGCACCAGGCCTTACTTCAGCCTACCGTATTGTCAGAAATATGAATTTTTGTGGGTGAATACATTTCGATCGGCCAGAGAGCTCACAAATTCTCGTTTTCGTGACTAGTAGTCTTGCTACACGCTGTACATCGCCGATCCTACACGATTTTTTAAAGTTTGTCGGACAGAAGCCTAGCAACAGCGTTGCGATCGATGGATTTCTGAATTTTGGTGGGTAAATGCCTTGCGATCGGCTGAAAATCCGTCTGAGAGCTCAAAAATGCTCGTAGCGGCAGTAAAGTGCTACTTTTCGGCCGTTACGGCTCTAAAACGTCGATTTTACACGATTTTTGCGATTTTGTCGACCAGAAGCCTTGCTGGTGCTCGCGGATCGGATTTTGCTGGCTAGGAATTTTTTCGTATAGGCTACTTGCTTTTGTAATCTGCTGTGCACTAGGTTGAAATTTAGGCGCTAAAATTATATATGCAGGTTGCAGATCGGCGTTCGCTTTGCGGTGCTCCCGAAACGTTTTTTTGCTGGTTGCTTACCTATAGGCCGTAAATTCTGCTGATCTCATTTTGATGATCTAGTTCGTATTTTGGTGATTTGCTAGTTGCTGGAATGCAATTTTTGAGGATAGGAAAATAGGTTTTTGAATTGAGAAATTGTATTCTTTTTTACTGTTTTTTATTGGTCATTTATGTAATACATTTTATTTGTGTTACATATTGTAATGATATTATTCTATGAGGACTTGTAAATAAATAAATATGAAATATATATCGCCAAATATTTATTAAATTGTATCGTATAAATATATTACATAATATTACAGATTTTTGCGAGTATAATGTATAACATTTTTTTCTAAGACTTATCGAGATATAGATTACTTTAATATACCTATGTAAATACTTTCAAATAAATAATAGTGATGCAAAGATTTATATACAGAAATACAATTAAAAACAGATCAATAATTTAACACAAATATGTTTAATTTGAATATATTGACTGCTATATAGTGACTATGTCTTAGAAAAAAACTGTATCAATACCAATAGGAAATAAAGTAGAGCAATTATAATATAATATTGATATATTCACTATCACATATTCACTAACACATATTAAGTTATATTTTCCACCAAATTACACACATTAATATAGGTTAAAGCAAGAACAACCAATGTTAACATTTCATAACTTTGAAAATGGGCGATCTTAAATAAACGAGTAATTTTCAATGTTAATAAAACCGGGAGTACATTAACACTACGCACTATTAATGTTGATTATAAATGTCACTAATTCTCTTATTTAAAGTATTTATAGTACTAAAGCCCTACAAGATTTTACTATGTCCACATTGGTTATTATTGCAATATGTTTTTTCTTATCTAAATATGCGACATCGATTGTATTCTTGTGAAATTTTCACTAGCATTGCAACGCGTAGAAAATGCATTTATTGTCAAATTTATGTATAATGTACTGAGCAATAAATAAATCAATACATAAAATAATAATTTTATTAATTAGAGAATAAATGTCCCTTATAATATATTTTTACTACGTTTGAAACCAATAGTTATGGGCGATTTTTGTATCAAATGAAAATAATTTGTCTCTACATCATTGTTTGCATTGCTATCAATCGAAAAAATGTAGTTATATAGGTTACTGTAATCGTGATTATAATATATGTAAATACTTTCAAATAAATAATACTTAATTCAATAATAATATAAGTTATTGTCTAACAAATTGGTGAAATACACCCACTTTCAGGTATGAGAATCCGCAATAAACCTTTCTCGTCTAGGAGAAGTTTCTCGTGAGACAGCAGACTTCCTAATGATCGATAAAAGCACAGCAAATGGAATTATTACCAAATATACATTGCCAAAATCATTAGCTGACAAGCCAAGATGCAATAGACCCCCATAAACCAACAAAGCGAACAGATAAAATAATTAAACTAAAATCTAAAGTAATAAACTAATTTTTAGGTCAACAAAAGACCAAATTCTTGTTTGACCACCCTAATCTCCGGATTTAAATCCAATAAAGCATTTAAGCCAGAAGTTAAACATCCGCAATGGAAAAGAAAAACAAGCCTGAATTATAGAACCATTTAGAAAATGAATGACAAGATGTACACCAAAAGGCAGTATTACAAATATAATTAAATCAATGTCTCGATAGTATTCTGCAGTGATTGTATCAAAAGGAATGATGATAAACTATTAAATATAGATAACAAAATAAGACTGAACAGATTTATTAGTTGTTTTAAAATACGCATATTTTTGGGGCAATATTTTTGCATAGCACTAGAAATTATGTTGTTACTACATAATTTTATTTACCTACATAGTTTCTGGTTTATAATAGGAACATATTTTATGCACAAATGCATATGTTTATTAATACAACTGTTTCATTGTTGTATCACCTTTACAATATATGATCGTGGTTTAAAAATCTGTCTGGCTTAAAACTTTTGCACACCTCTATAGATAAGCATTACATAACATTATAGACATTTCTATAAAATTGCATATGATATTCAAAAAGCACGATCAAAAATACTCAAATGTAAAAATGTATTAGCTGCCGTTTAATGATGAATTTGATAGGTACCTAAACAAACGTACATTTAGAACTTGAAGATGTACGTAGTGTCATTAGATAATATGATTTTTGTCCTTACATTTATTATAAAATTACATAACATACCTTTCAAACTGCAGCTAGATATATATATATATATATATACACCACACGATTTTACGTTTAAGTTCTTAAAAATATGATACTGAAAGTTGCAAATCATGTATGACCTTCAAAAAGCAAGGTTAGACATTCTGTGTCGTATAAGAATGTATTAATACTTTACTAATGTAAAAGAATGTTAAATGCAACAATATATTACATGTATTAAGGCTGTTTTATGATGAATTCAATATACAAATACATATTTATGTAGAACTTGAAGATGTAAGTAAGGTTACGTCAAGATTTTTGTCCTTAAATTTATTAGAAAATCAAATAATTTACCTTTCAAACTACAGCTAAGCATTCGAATTCAACTGCTCCAAGTCCATTTCACAAATATAACACACAATTAAGTTATTTTAATCACAAAATTTATCACAAAAACATAAAACCACTTCTTAACATCAACTTGCTTGCAACACATGTAACGCAGTGACGCTTAGGGCGTGGTCTCATGTGATTGGTGAAACTAACGATTGTGATTGGCAATAATAACGAAGCTTGTGATTGGTGGAAATACAGCGAGAATTCGAATGCGGTAAAATCCTACCAATTTTGAACGGATGAAGAGTATTTATTTGAAAACAATCATTAATTTAAGATGTTTAAATAATAATTTGTAATTTAAATTCATCATACAACAGCGTACATCAATTTTTACCGGAAATTATACATAAATAATAACACAATACAAGAAATATTTCAAATTAATTTGGTTTTATTGATAAGTAGATGGCAATGAGCATAAATACCTTTAAAATAGGGTTTATGGGGAGGGCATAAGGGTGCATTTTTTTCGGGAAATTCTTCTCCACGTCTCGGGATTCATTCTCCAACGATGATACTGGAAGAAATCAGGTTTCATGAGGGTACATTCGAAAGGTGTATCGGCCATACTGCATAGAACCCTGTAACATTCAAAATAAATAAAAATTAGGATATTTAAAAGATAAAATATATTTTAATAATTAAATTTAAAGTGTCCAACCCCTATTTTTTGTGTTATAAGCAAAGATACATTCAAAATCCTCGTAAAGATATCTAATATTTTATTTCAAATTGCTTGAATTAAATTCATTGTTAAATAACTTATCATAATTTTATTTTTACTTTATTTGCAAAAGATGAAAAACCACCACCAAATAATGACCAAAAATGGCCCATTTGGAAAATTTTAAATCGCCTATGAAATACATAGGTACAACTGGGGGTACCAAGTAGAACCCACTTTATGTCATTGTAGTCAAGAACAAATAATGACCCACCTGCTCACGTGCGCCAACTTAGAAGAGGAATGCACGAGAGAAGATCTGGCTAAAAGAACATCAGCTGCTCTAAATTGGGCTATTTTCTGGAAAAATTACTAAATTGACAATTTTTGTATTAGTTTATTTTACATATATTATGTATTTTTACCTCCCGCCACACCATAGATAAAGGAGGTAACGTTTTCGGTCCAAAAATTCGAAAGAGTTTTTAGTAAATAAGCACGAATTAAGGTACCTACAACACAATTTTTCCTTAAAATCTACTAAATATGAGCCAAAACTTTGGTATTTAAAACTCGCATATAATTTGAAACATATTAGATTTTGACTTTGATAAACCGGAAGTGGTACTTTACATGAAGTTCTTAACAGATTTTTGAGGAGAAACATAATAAAATATAATCCAAAATTTGGTATTACTTTTCTATTTATTGGAACAACAAATTAGATCAACCGGAAGTGATACTTTACTTAAAGATCAATGCTATTTTAAACATGGAATTGGCGGGAGGTCATCAGATTTTATAACTATATTCCGCAAGAATTAATATTTTATTTGTTCGTTTATTAAAATAATTGCATTTAAATAAAAATTATCGAATTAATATGTGCCAAAATAATTATTTTGTTAATATATTAACCAGAAACAGATATTAATTCGATAGTTTGTGGAGACGTTGGTCCCACCCCAATTTGGGTGTGGTTAAGCCCTGCCACCACGGCAAGGTCTCTCCACGTGGGCAGGGAACCCTGTCCAAACCTCCTGCGATTCAAAGGAGTTGAGGACAGAGCCACCCCGGCCTAAACCACGACTGGGGTGTCCTACAAAACCCTAACGATCTCATATCAACTATAAATAGAATCGCCCGCGCCTGAAACCCTAACAAAAATGATAATGAGATGAAATGAACCTATTTGTGGCTTGTTCACGGACGCGGCCTGCTGGGGCCAAGCGCGTTCCAACCACTGATATGCATACGCCGATAAACTATTGTTCATCGTCATATTCCATACAGTGTTTGGACCTACGACCGCGCCCTCCCCATTCCGCGAAAACCGACCCCGTGCAATCCATATAGGAGGGTAAGTTTTCTTGGACGAGGGTTGCTCACCTCACGATAAAAAACAACTTCATTGTGATTACCAAATTAGCTGCTGGTACTAATTTTAGTAATCTGCAACAAAGCTCTTTTTTACCATGTGTAAAGTCCACCGAACATTTTCATGCCCGCGAGAGACTTTCGGCGGAATTTGATGAGTATTCATTGCACAGTATTCAAAATACTGGCACGCCAAATACTCAGTGCCCTAGAAAAAAAGCATAACATACAAAATAAATATATTATATCATATTTATATTATATACGAGCATATATAATATAAGATAATATAATATAAACAATCCCAAAATCCCACCCCAAATATATCATTTATAAATCGATTTTCGCGAACGAATTTATGGCAAAAATTAACCCTGCAAACCCCAAACTACAATTTATAAAAAAATATTCCCGATACAACAAAATAAAATCAATATAATCAAAATTTATTCAAAATTTCCCGTACCCGGTTCGCGACAAATTTCGAATATATTCGCGTCTTTAATTCGCCTTGAAGACTTGCTCCTTTCTCGATCCCTCGTTGTCCCCCGTTGTCCAGGTCCTGGGTTCCTGACCTAATCGATCCGGACCTCATACCGGATTACACGAGCTAATAATAATTAAAAAAACTAAAACAATCCGGACCTCATGCCGGCATGAAATTTACCATTTAAAAGTTAAAGTTAGGATGATGATTATATCCCACGGAGTCTAGAAGGACGATAATATCCAGGTCCAAAAGGATCCTGTCCTGTACGATGTCAACGGAACGGAAACGATCCGGACCTCATGCCGGGTTACGCGAGCAAATTCACCCGGGACGAAAGTTACAATTTAAGTTAGATTTACAAGTTAAAGTTAGGATAACGACGCGCCCCCTTAAACTAAACTTAACTAGGCTGTACTGCAATGAACGTTTTTATTTAACTTATTAAATACTAAATTTTAATTTTAAAATCTGTATAAATACAAAATATCTGTTTATTATAATGTTCTTTATCCCTAGTTGGATGTAGCATCTTTTCTCTTAAGACCCAGAAAATCTCATTTCAACTGAATGAAATAGATTCAAAATTTTCTTTCAAAGATATATAAATATTGCAAAATATTATTGTCTGAATAAAAATGTAGAAAGTACTGCGTCTTTTATCAGATATTTATCAATACTAAATAAACCTCAATCACACAAAACATTCAGGGGATCATTCATAAATAAAAATTGGTTTTTATTTTCATATTATTCTTATTTTCTTTTTATACATTTTACTCAAACATACGATCCACACTCACACACACCTTTCATTCTAAATTATTTTTATATTCTCATTTATTAATAATTGAACATTCATTGCAATGTACAGCAACTTCCCAGCAAAATTGTAATAGGTACGACTTTAAAAATCCAAGTTTTCAAAAGCATTTAATATAGTAAAATATATATTTGTTAATAGATATTTATACACCAAATGAGCTAAGATAATATTTATTCATGAGAAGAAAGCTTAACCCACAAGCCCGTAAGGGCGAGTTGGTTAATTTCTTCGACTGAATAAACATTCTTAACTCATGTAGTTTATGTAATATTTTATTCAATTTTGACAAAATAGTAATAACAACCATTACGAATTTAATTTTGAAAAAATAAAAATGCAATACGTTATTCTGAATTTGTAAAAATTAAAAATTATGTATCAGAAAATTGGGTCAAAAACTTAAACATTTCCTCTGTTTAGCAATTGTTGAGTGCGGGATTTGAACCCAAAACTAATTGGCATACAATAACAGTAAAAAATATTGAAAAATCATTTGAAAGAATGAATTGAAATTATTGAAAATGAAACAATTTTTAATGAATTTTGCAGACAGGATTTTCCCAAATTATTATTATAGAAATATATTCAAATAACTGTTTATTAATAATTAACTATTTATTGTTTAATATGAAAAAACTGAGTACAAATATGGCGCCCTATCTTATAACTACCTTATCCTAAGCTAACCTTAATTAAAGCTAGTCTTACACTATAAATTTCCCGGGCAATTTTATAGAGCAAGATTTCGCTTACCCAATCACTCACACACTGTCATTCCTTTATATGCCACATTGTACTCAGTTTTAAGTTTATTTAAAGTTGAAATCAAAATATATTTAATACAAGTCTGTTTAATAGTAAATAATTATATCATTACTGCTTATTACCCATTGTTGGGTGTGTCATTTACTTTATTTTTTATTATCGATAGTTTGTATATTTAAATAAATAAATGAAAAAATCCGTGTCACAATCTATGAGACATATATTGTAATGTTTTTTGGTCAAATAATTTTGAAATTGTAAGTTTTAAATAGTTTAAAAAATATATAAGTATTTTAGTACAAATACTGTATTTTAAAATATTAAATTTGAATTGTTGTACAATTCATTGTATTGTATTTATATCGTATTGTTATGCCTTATACCCTAAAATTACGGGTACAGCAACAATTGCTAGATGGAGAAACATGTCAAGTTAATTGACCTAAAGTATTTTAAAAATTGATATAAAATGTAAAAAATTGATAAATTTTCAATTTGCTAGGAAGTTTATTTTCACATACCTTGTCTCAGGATAAACCTGGACATTTTACCAAACTACCACTACACAAATACAAGTATCCCACGTTGTCCTTCTGGGCCCTGGGTTGGTCTACGCGCACTTTGATTTAAAGAATTTAATTCTAAAATTTAATAATTTATTTTAAGGGTAGAGGTAACTACCACAGATTTAAATACTATGAAATACAAATACAAAAAATAATAAAAGAATGGTCGAGCACGGTCCAGCAAACCAGAAGAGTACAACCATCCTTTCACTATGATAGACAAATTGTAAATGGCTGTTTACTACTTTAACAGGTATATTTTTTAAAATAATTAGTTATCTAATACTTTGTTAATGACGTAACAACCGGCAAAAGGCCTGTGCAGCAGACAGAAATAAACAATTAAATCGTAATTTTTAATCGGAGATAAAATTACGTAATTAAAAATAAAAATTTCTATTTTAAAAACTAAGGCCTAGAGATTTTTTTCATTATTTTTCCCGTAATCAACATACTTGAATTAAGAGAAAATGATACTTTCCATTTAAATATAGGGTGATCGAATTTTTAGTGGACTACTGAATTGTTTAAAGTTACCATTTTTTTCATTTTTGCTTACTCTTAGTATACTAGGTAGACACGGTTATTCAAAATTGGTATACATAAGTAGAAATGTCCGTAGAATCGAATGGCGCAACGCCCGTTAAAGTATCTTTTGCAATTCATAAGTTATAGTCCGTCAAAGTCAAAAAATATTGTCAATTTTGCATTAAAAATAAAAATTTCTATTTTGAAAACTAAGGCCTAGAGATTTTTTTCATTATTTTTCCCGTAATCAGCATGCTCGAATTAAGAGAAAATGATACTTTAAATTTAAATACAGGGTGATCGAATTTTTAGTAGACTACTGAATTGTTTAAAGTTACCATTTTTTTCATTTTTGCTTACTCTTGGTATACTAGGCAGACACGGTTATTCAAAATTGGTACACATAAGTAGAAATGTCCATAGAATCGAATAGCGCAACGTCCGTTAATGTATCTTTTACCATTCATAAGTTATAGTCCGTCAAAGTCAAAAAATTTGTCAATTTTGCATTAAAAATAAAAATTTCTATTTTGAAAACTAAGGCCTAGAGATTTTTTTCATTATTTTTCCCATAATCAGCATGCTTGAATTAAGAGAAAATAATACTTTAAATTTAAATACAGGGTGATCGAATTTTTAGTGGACTACTGAATTGTTTAAAGTTACCATTTTTTTCATTTTTGCTTACTCTTACTATACTAGCTACATACGGTTATTCAAAATTGGTATACATAAGTAGAAATGTCCATAGACTCGAATGGCGCAACGTCCGTTAAAGTATCTTTTACCATTCATAAGTTATAGTCCGTCAAAGTCAAAAAATTTGTCAATTTTGCATTAAAAATAAAAATTTCTATTTTGAAAACTAAGGCCTAGAGATTTTTTTCATTATTTTTCCCGTAATCAGCATGTTTGAATTAAGAGAAAATAATACTTTAAATTTAAATACAGGATGATCGAATTTTTAGTGGACTACTGAATTGTTTAAAGTTACCATTTTTTCCATTTTTGCTTAGTCTTACTATACTAGCTACACACGGTTATTCAAAATTGGTATACATAAGTAGAAATGTCCATAGAATCGAATGGCGCAACGCCCGTTAAAGTATATTTTGTAATTCATAAGTTATAGTCCGTCAAAGTCAAAAAATTTGTCAATTTTGCATTAAAAATAAAAATTTCTACTTTGAAAACTAAGGCCTAGAGATTTTTTTCATTATTTTTCCCATAATCAGCATGCTTCAATTAAGAGAAAATGATACTTTAAATTTAAATACAGGGTGATCGAATTTTTAGTGGACTACTGAATTGTTTAAAGTTACCATTTTTTTCATTTTTGCTTACTCTTAGTATACTAGATAGACACGGTTATTCAAAATTGGTACACATAAGTAGAAATGTCCATAGACTCGAATGACGCAACGTACGTTAAAGTATCTTTTACCATTCATAAGTTATAGGCCGTCAAAATCAAAAAAATTGTCAATTTTGCATTAAAAATAAAAAATTCTATTTTGAAAACTAAGGCCTACAGCTTTTTTTCATTATTTTTCCCGTAATCAGCATGCTTGAATTAAGAGAAAATGATACTTTAAATTTAAATACAGGGTGATCAAATTTTTAGTGGACTACTGAATTGTTTAAAGTTACCATTTTTTTCATTTTTGCTTACTCTTAGTATACTAGGTAGACACGGTTATTCAAAATTGGTATACATAAGTAGAAATGTCCGTAGAATCGAATGGCGCAACGCCCGTTAAAGTATCTTTTGCAATTCATAAGTTATAGTCCGTCAAAGTCAAAAAATATTGTCAATTTTGCATTAAAAATAAAAATTTCTATTTTAAAAACTAAGGCCTAGAGATTTTTTTCATTATTTTTCCCGTAATCAGCATGCTCGAATTAAGAGAAAATGATACTTTAAATTTAAATACAGGGTGATCGAATTTTTAGTAGACTACTGAATTGTTTAAAGTTACCATTTTTTTCATTTTTGCTTACTCTTGGTATACTAGGCAGACACGGTTATTCAAAATTGGTATACATAAGTAGAAATGTCCATAGAATCGAATAGCGCAACGTCCGTTAAAGTATCTTTTACAATTCATAAGTTATAGTCCGCCAAAGTCAAAAAATTTGTCAATTTTGCATTCAAAATAAAAATTTCTATTTTGAAAACTAAGGCCTAGAGATTTTTTCATTATTTTTCCCGTAATCAGCATGCTTGAATTAGGAGAAAATGATACTTTAAATTTAAATACAGGGTGATCGAATTTTTAATGCACTACTGAATTGTTTAAAGTTACCATTTTTTTCATTTTTGCTTACTCTTAGTATACTAGGTAGACACGGTTATTCAAAATTGGTACACATAAGTAGAAATGTCCATAGACTCGAATGGCGCAACGTACGTTAAAGTATCTTTTACCATTCATAAGTTATAGGCCGTCAAAATCAAAAAAATTGTCAATTTTGCATTAAAAATAAAAATTTCTATTTTGAAAACTAAGGCCTACAGCTTTTTTTCATTATTTTTCCCGTAATCAGCATGCTTGAATTAAGAGAAAATGATACTTTAAATTTAAATACAGGGTGATCAAATTTTTAGTGGACTACTGAATTGTTTAAAGTTACCATTTTTTTCATTTTTGCTTACTCTTAGTATACTAGGTAGACACGGTTATTCAAAATTGGTATACATAAGTAGAAATGTCCGTAGAATCGAATGGCGCAACGCCCGTTAAAGTATCTTTTGCAATTCATAAGTTATAGTCCGTCAAAGTCAAAAAATATTGTCAATTTTGCATTAAAAATAAAAATTTCTATTTTGAAAACTAAGGCCTAGAGATTTTTTTCATTATTTTTCCCGTAATCAGCATGCTCGAATTAAGAGAAAATGATACTTTAAATTTAAATACAGGGTGATCGAATTTTTAGTAGACTACTGAATTGTTTAAAGTTACCATTTTTTTCATTTTTGCTTACTCTTGGTATACTAGGCAGACACGGTTATTCAAAATTGGTATACATAAGTAGAAATGTCCATAGAATCGAATAGCGCAACGTCCGTTAAAGTATCTTTTACCATTCATAAGTTATAGGCCGTCAAAGTCAAAAAATTTGTCAATTTTGCATTAAAAATAAAAATTTCTATTTTAAAAACTAAGGCCTAGAGATTTTTTTCATTATTTTTCCCATAATCAGCATGCTTGAATTAAGAGAAAATTATACTTTAAATTTAAATACAGGGTGATCGAATTTTTAGTGGACTACTAAATTGTTTAAAGTTGCCATTTTTTTCATTTTTGCTTACTCTTACTATACTAACTACACACGGTTATTCAAAATTGGTATACATAAGTAGAAATGTCCATAGAATCGAATAGCGCAACGTCCGTTAAAGTATCTTTTACAATTCATAAGTTATAGTCCGCCAAAGTCAAAAAATTTGTCAATTTTGCATTCAAAATAAAAATTTCTATTTTGAAAACTAAGGCCTAGAGATTTTTTCATTATTTTTCCCGTAATCAGCATGCTTGAATTAGGAGAAAATGATACTTTAAATTTAAATACAGGGTGATCGAATTTTTAATGCACTACTGAATTGTTTAAAGTTACCATTTTTTTCATTTTTGCTTACTCTTAGTATACTAGGTAGACACGGTTATTCAAAATTGGTACACATAAGTAGAAATGTCCATAGACTCGAATGGCGCAACGTACGTTAAAGTATCTTTTACCATTCATAAGTTATAGGCCGTCAAAATCAAAAAAATTGTCAATTTTGCATTAAAAATAAAAATTTCTATTTTGAAAACTAAGGCCTACAGCTTTTTTTCATTATTTTTCCCGTAATCAGCATGCTTGAATTAAGAGAAAATGATACTTTAAATTTAAATACAGGGTGATCAAATTTTTAGTGGACTACTGAATTGTTTAAAGTTACCATTTTTTTCATTTTTGCTTACTCTTAGTATACTAGGTAGACACGGTTATTCAAAATTGGTATACATAAGTAGAAATGTCCGTAGAATCGAATGGCGCAACGCCCGTTAAAGTATCTTTTGCAATTCATAAGTTATAGTCCGTCAAAGTCAAAAAATATTGTCAATTTTGCATTAAAAATAAAAATTTCTATTTTGAAAACTAAGGCCTAGAGATTTTTTTCATTATTTTTCCCGTAATCAGCATGCTCGAATTAAGAGAAAATGATACTTTAAATTTAAATACAGGGTGATCGAATTTTTAGTAGACTACTGAATTGTTTAAAGTTACCATTTTTTTCATTTTTGCTTACTCTTGGTATACTAGGCAGACACGGTTATTCAAAATTGGTATACATAAGTAGAAATGTCCATAGAATCGAATAGCGCACCGTCCGTTAAAGTATCTTTTACCATTCATAAGTTATAGGCCGTCAAAGTCAAAAAATTTGTCAATTTTGCATTAAAAATAAAAATTTCTATTTTAAAAACTAAGGCCTAGAGATTTTTTTCATTATTTTTCCCATAATCAGCATGCTTGAATTAAGAGAAAATTATACTTTAAATTTAAATACAGGGTGATCGAATTTTTAGTGGACTACTAAATTGTTTAAAGTTGCCATTTTTTTCATTTTTGCTTACTCTTACTATACTAACTACACACGGTTATTCAAAATTGGTGTACATAAGTAGAAATGTCCATAGAATCGAATAGCGCAACGTCCGTTAAAGTATCTTTTACAATTCATAAGTTATAGTCCGCCAAAGTCAAAAAATTTGTCAATTTTGCATTCAAAATAAAAATTTCTATTTTGAAAACTAAGGCCTACAGCTTTTTTTCATTATTTTTCCCGTAATCAGCATGCTTGAATTAAGAGAAAATGATACTTTAAATTTAAATACAGGGTGATCAAATTTTTAATGCACTACTGAATTGTTTAAAGTTACCATTTTTTTCATTTTTGCTTACTCTTAGTATACTAGGTAGACACGGTTATTCAAAATTGGTACACATAAGTAGAAATGTCCATAGACTCGAATGGCGCAACGTACGTTAAAGTATCTTTTACCATTCATAAGTTATAGGCCGTCAAAATCAAAAAATTTGTCAATTTTGCATTAAAAATAAAAATTTCTATTTTGAAAACTAAGGCCTACAGCTTTTTTTCATTATTTTTCCCGTAATCAGCATGCTTGAATTAAGAGAAAATGATACTTTAAATTTAAATACAGGGTGATCAAATTTTTAGTGGACTACTGAATTGTTTAAAGTTACCATTTTTTTCATTTTTGCTTACTCTTAATATACTAGGTAGACACGGTTATTCAAAATATGGTATACATAAGTAGAAATGTCCATAGAATCGAATGGCGCAACGCGCGTTAAAGTATATTTTGTAATTCATAAGTTATAGTCCGTCAAAGTCAAAAAATTTGTCAGATTTGCATTAAAAATAAAAATTTCTATTTTGAAAACTAAGGCCTAGAGATTTTTTTTCATTATTTTTCCCATAATCAGCATGCTTGAATTAAGAGAAAATGATACTTTAAATTTAAATACAGGGTGATCGAATTTTTAATGGACTACTGAATTGTTTAAAGTTACCATTTTTTTCATTTTTGCTTACTCTTAGTATACTAGGTAGACACGGTTATTCAAAATTTGTACACATAAGTAGAAATGTCCATAGACTCGAATGGCGCAACGTCCGTTAAAGTATCTTTTACCATTCATAAGTTATAGGCCGTCAAAGTCAAAAAATTTGTCAATTTTGCATTAAAAATAAAAATTTCTATTTTGAAAACTAAGGCCTACAGCTTTTTTTCATTATTTTTCCCGTAATCAGCATGCTTGAATTAAGAGAAAATGATACTTTAAATTTAAATACAGGGTGATCAAATTTTTAGTGGACTACTGAATTGTTTAAAGTTACCATTTTTTTCATTTTTGCTTACTCTTAGTATACTAGGTAAGCACGGTTATTCAAAATTGGTATACATAAGTAGAAATGTCCATAGAATCGAATAGCGCAACGCCCGTTAAAATATCTTTTGCAATTCATAAGTTATAGGCCGTCAAAGTCAAAAAATTTGTCAATTTTGCATTAAAAATAAAAATTTCTATTTTGAAAACTAAGGCCTAGAGATTTTTTTCATTATTTTTCCCGTAATCAGCATGATTGAATTAAGAGAAAATGATACTTTAAATTTAAATACAGGGTGATCGAATTTTTAGTAAACTACTGAATTGTTTAAAGTTACCATTTTTTTCATTTTTGCTTACTCTTACTATACTAGCTACACACGGTTATTCAAAAATGGTATACATAAGTAGAAATGTCCATAGAATCGAATGGCGTAACGCCCGTTAAAGTATCTTTTGCAATTCATAAGTTATAGTCCGTCAAAGTCAAAAAATTTGTCAATTTTGCATTAAAAATAAAAATTTCTATTTTGAAAACTAAGGCCTAGAAATTTTTTTCATTATTTTTACCGTAATCAGCATGCTTGAATTAAGAGAAAATGATACTTTAAATTTAAATACAGGGTGATCGAATTTTTAGTGGACTACTGAATTGTTTAAAGTTACCATTTTTTCATTTTTGCTTACTCTTACTATACGAGCTACATACGGTTATTCAAAATTGGTATACATAAGTAGAAATGTCCATAGAATCGAATGGCGCAACGCCCGTTAAAGTATCTTTTGCAATTCATAAGTTATAGGCCGTCAAACTCAAAAAATTTGTCAATTTTGCATTAAAAATAAAAATTTCTATTTTGAAAACTAAGGCCTAGAAATTTTTTTCATTATTTTTCCCGTAATCAGCATGCTTAAATTAAGAGAAAATGATACTTTAAATTTAAATACAGGGTGATCGAATTTTTAGTGGACTACTGAATTGTTTAAAGTTACCATTTTTTTCATTTTTGCTTACTCTTACTATACTAGCTACATACGGTTATTCAAAATTAGTATACATAAGTAGAAATGTCCATAGAATCGAATGGCGCAACGCCCGTTAAAGTATCTTTTGCAATTCATAAGTTATAGTCCGTCAAAGTCAAAAAATTTGTCAATTTTGCATTAAAAATAAAAATTTCTATTTTGAAAACTAAGGCCTAGAAATTTTTTTCATTATTTTTCCCGTAATCAGCATGATTGAATTAAGAGAAAATGATACTTTAAATTTAAATACAGGGTGATCGAATTTTTAGTGGACTACTGAATTGTTTAAAGTTACCATTTTTTTTCATTTTTGCTTACTCTTAGTATACTAGGTAGACACGGTTATTCAAAATTGGTACACATAAGTAGAAATGTCCATAGAATCGAATAGCGCAACGTCCGTTAATGTATCTTTTACCATTCATAAGTTATAGTCCGTCAAAGTCAAAAAAATTGTCAATTTTGCATTAAAAATAAAAATTTCTATTTTGAAAACTAAGGCCTAGAATTCATATGAATACAGGATGGTCGGATTTTTAGTGGACTACTGAATTGTTTAAAGTTACCATTTTTTTCATTTTTGCTTACTCTTACCATAATAGCTAAACACGGTTATTCAAAATTGATAAACAAATGTAGAAAGGTCCGTAGAATCGAATGGCGCAACGCCCGTTAAATTGTTATTTTGATTTGGTTTCTGGCCTATATTTTCATTAATTCGAACGTCATTAACAACCAAAGTCACTAATTTAGTGACTTAAAAGTTTAAAAAACTACTTCTGAAACTTATTTCGTCTACAAGACAATCATATACGCATTTTTAATTCAAGTTTAATACTTTACGCTTATTTTACAAAATTTCATAACAAATAATCTGATATATTATAACAGTCTCAACTGCTAAACACCTAGTGCCATCCCGCAGGAAAACGATGAACTATTAAGTATTGGCTGCGTTCCATTATTCACTATTAAGAGCATAAAAGTAGTATACTAATTTCTTAATTTAGTATATAGAGCGCAACATACGACCAGTAGTGTTTATGCAGAAAATATTGAAACACCCTATATTTAAATAAAAATGTATCAATTTCTATTAAATCAAACGTGCTGATTTCGGGAAAAATAGTAAAAAAAATCCCAGAATTATAGTTTGAGAAATACAAAGTTTTATTTCCACTTGAAATCTAACACGTTTATTTCACTTTGCCGGGCTATAACTAATGAACGGTAAAAGATACGTTAACGGGCGATGCGGCAATCGATTCTATGGACTTTTCTACGTACGTATACTATTTTTTAACTTTCATGTTCAGCTGATACAATATTACCATGCAATAAATCAAAAAATGGTACCTTGGATTTTTCAGTAGCCAGTTATAAACCAAAATATTGAAACACCCTATATTTAAATAAAAATGTATCAATTTCTATTAAATCAAACGTGCTGATTTCGGGAAAAATAGTAAAAAAAATCCCAGGATTCTAGTTTGAGAAATACAAAGTTTTATTTCCACTTGAAATCTAACACGTTTATTTCACTTTGCCGGGCTATAACTAATGAACGGTAAAAGATAGGTTAACGGGCGTTGCGGAAATCGATTTTCTGGACATTTCTACGTATGTATACTATTTTTTGACTTTCGTGTTCAAGTGATACAATATTACCATGCAATAAATCAAAAAATGGTACCTTGGATTTTTCAGTAGCCAGTTATAAACCAAAATATTGAAACACCCTATATTTAAATAAAAATGTATCAATTTCTATTAAATCAGACGTGCTGATTTCGGGAAAAATAGTAAAAAAAATCCCAGGATTCTAGTTTGAGAAATACAAAGTTTTATTTCCACTTCAAATCTAACACAATTATTTCACTTTGCCGGGCTATAACTAATGAACGGTAAAAGATACGTTAACGGGCGTTGCGGAAATCGATTTTATGGACATTTCTACGTATGTACACTATTTTTTAACTTTCGTGTTCAGCTGATACAATATTACCATACAATAAATCAAAAAATGGTACCTTGGATTTTTCAGTAGCCAGTTATAAACCAAAATATTGAAACACCCTATATTTAAATAAAAATGTATCAATTTCTATTAAATCAAACGTGCTGATTTCGGGAAAAATAGTAAAAAAAATCCCAGGATACTAGTTTGAGAAATACAAAGTTTTATTTCCACTTGAAATCTAAAACAATTATTTCACTTTGCCGGGCTATAACTAATGAACGGTAAAAGATACGTTAACGGGCGTTGCGGAAATCGATTTTTTGGACATTTCTACGTATGTACACTATTTTTTAACTTTCGTGTTCAGCTGATACAATATTAAAATGCAATAAATCAAAAAATGGTACCTTGGATTTTTCAGTAGCCAGTTATAAACCAAAATATTGAAACACCCTATATTTAAATAAAAATGTATCAATTTCTACTAAATCGAATGTGCTGATTTCGGGAAAAAAAGTAAAAAAAATCCCAGGATTCTAGTTTGAGAAATACAAAGTTTTATTTCCACTTGAAATCTAACACAATTATTTCACTTTGCCGGGCTATAACTAATGAACGGTGAAAGATACGGTAACGGGCGTTGCAAAAATCGATTTTATGGACATTTCTACGTATGTACACTATCTTTTAACTTTCGTGTTCAGCTGATACAATATTAAAATGCAATAAATCAAAAAATGGTACCTTGGATTTTTCAGTAGCCAGTTATAAACCAAAATATTGAAACACCCTATATGTAAATAAAAATGTATTAATTTCTACTAAATCAAATGTGCTGATTTTGGGAAAAATAGTAAAAAAAATCCTAGGATTCTAGTTTGAGAAATACAAAGTTTTATTTCCACTTGATATCTAACACAATTATTTCACTTTGCCGGGCTATAACTAATGAACGGTAAAAGATACGTTAACGGGCGTTGCGGAAATCGATTTTATGGACATTTCTACGTATGTGCACTATTTTTTAACATTCGTGTTCAGCTGATACAATATTACCATGCAATAAATCAAAAAATGGTACCTTGGATTTTTCAGTAGCCAGTTATAAACCAAAATATTGAAACACCCTATATTTAAATAAAAATGTATCAATTTCTACTAAATCAAATGTGCTGATTTCGGGAAAAATAGTAAAAAAAATCCCAGGATTCTAGTTTGAGAAATACAAAGTTTTATTTCCACTTGAAATCTAACACAATTATTTCACTTTGCCGGCCTATAACTAATGAACGGTGAAAGATACGGTAACGGGCGTTGCGGAAATCGATTTTCTGGACATTTCTACGTATGTATACTATTTTTTAACTTTCGTGTTCAGCTGATACAATATTAAAATGCAATAAATCAAAAAATGGTACCTTGGATTTTTCAGTAGCCAGTTATAAACCAAAATATTGAAACACCCTATATGTAAATAAAAATGTATTAATTTCTACTAAATAAAATGTGCTGATTTTGGGAAAAATAGTAAAAAAAATCCTAGGATTCTAGTTTGAGAAATACAAAGTTTTATTTCCACTTGAAATCTAACACAATTATTTCACTTTGCCGGGCTATAACTAATGAACGGTAAAAGATACGTTAACGGGCGTTGCGGAAATCGATTTTATGGACATTTCTACGTATGTGCACTATTTTTTAACATTCGTGTTCAGCTGATACAATATTACCATGCAATAAATCAAAAAATGGTACCTTGGATTTTTCAGTAGCCAGTTATAAACCAAAATATTGAAACACCCTATATTTAAATAAAAATGTATCAATTTCTATTAAATCAGACGTGCTGATTTCGGGAAAAATAGTAAAAAAAATCCCAGGATTCTAGTTTGAGAAATACAAAGTTTTATTTCCACTTGAAATCTAACACGTTTATTTCACTTTGCCGGGCTATAACTAATGAACGGTAAAATATAGGTTAACGGGCGTTGCGGAAATCGATTTTCTGGACATTTCTACGTATGTATACTATTTTTTAACTTTCGTGTTCAGCTGATACAATATTAAAATGCAATAAATCAAAAAATGGTACCTTGGATTTTTCAGTAGCCAGTTATAAACCAAAATATTGAAACACCCTATATTTAAATAAAAATGTATCAATTTCTACTAAATCAAATGTGCTGATTTCGGGAAAAATAGTAAAAAAAATCCCAGGATTCTAGTTTGAGAAATACAAAGTTTTATTTCCACTTGAAATCTAACACAATTATTTCACTTTGCCGGGCTATAACTAATGAACGGTGAAAGATACGGTAACGGGCGTTGCGGAAATCGATTTTCTGGACATTTCTACGTATGTATACTATTTTTTAACTTTCGTGTTCAGCTGATACAATATTAAAATGCAATAAATCAAAAAATGGTACCTTGGATTTTTCAGTAGCCAGTTATAAACCAAAATATTGAAACACCCTATATGTAAATAAAAATGTATTAATTTCTACTAAATAAAATGTGCTGATTTTGGGAAAAATAGTAAAAAAAATCCTAGGATTCTAGTTTGAGAAATACAAAGTTTTATTTCCACTTGAAATCTAACACAATTATTTCACTTTGCCGGGCTATAACTAATGAACGGTAAAAGATACGTTAACGGGCGTTGCGGAAATCGATTTTATGGACATTTCTACGTATGTGCACTATTTTTTAACATTCGTGTTCAGCTGATACAATATTACCATGCAATAAATCAAAAAATGGTACCTTGGATTTTTCAGTAGCCAGTTATAAACCAAAATATTGAAACACCCTATATTTAAATAAAAATGTATCAATTTCTATTAAATCAGACGTGCTGATTTCGGGAAAAATAGTAAAAAAAATCCCAGGATTCTAGTTTGAGAAATACAAAGTTTTATTTCCACTTGAAATCTAACACGTTTATTTCACTTTGCCGGGCTATAACTAATGAACGGTGAAAGATACGGTAACGGGCGTTGCGGAAATCGATTTTATGGACATTTCTACGTATGTACACTATCTTTTAACTTTCGTGTTCAGCTGATACAATATTAAAATGCAATAAATCAAAAAATGGTACCTTGGATTTTTCAGTAGCCAGTTAT
Source organism: Ophonus ardosiacus (assembly GCA_943142095.1). Lineage (NCBI taxonomy): Eukaryota > Metazoa > Arthropoda > Insecta > Coleoptera > Carabidae > Ophonus > Ophonus ardosiacus. The sequence goes on from OW964841.1 coordinate 772,350, forward strand.
AAACCAAAATATTGAAACACCCTATATTTAAATAAAAATGTATCAATTTCTACTAAATCAAATGTGCTGATTTCGGGAAAAATAGTAAAAAAAATCCCAGGATTCTAGTTTGAGAAATACAAAGTTTTATTTCCACTTGAAATCTAACACAATTATTTCACATTGCCGGGCTATAACTAATGAACGGTAAAAGATACGTTAACGGGCGTTACGGAAATCGATTTTATGGACATTTCTACGTATGTATACTATTTTTTAACTTTCGTGTTCAGCTGATACAATATTAAAATGCAATAAATCAAAAAATGGTACCTTGGATTTTTCAGTAGCCAGTTATAAACCAAAATATTGAAACACCCTATATGTAAATAAAAATGTATTAATTTCTACTAAATCAAATGTGCTGATTTTGGGAAAAATAGTAAAAAAAATCCTAGGATTCTAGTTTGAGAAATACAAAGTTTTATTTCCACTTGAAATCTAACACAATTATTTCACTTTGCCGGGCTATAACTAATGAACGGTAAAAGATACGTTAACGGGCGTTGCGGAAATCGATTTTATGGACATTTCTAGGTATGTACACTATTTTTTAACTTTCGTGTTCAGCTGATACAATATTAAAATGCAATAAATCAAAAAATGGTACCTTGGATTTTTCAGTAGCCAGTTATAAACCAAAATATTGAAACACCCTATATTTAAATAAAAATGTATCAATTTCTACTAAATCAAATGTGCTGATTTCGGGAAAAATAGTAAAAAAAATCCCAGGATTCTAGTTTGAGAAATACAAAGTTTTATTTCCACTTGAAATCTAACACAATTATTTCACATTGCCGGGCTATAACTAATGAACGGTAAAAGATACGTTAACGGGCGTTACGGAAATCGATTTTATGGACATTTCTACGTATGTATACTATTTTTTAACTTTCGTGTTCAGCTGATACAATATTAAAATGCAATAAATCAAAAAATGGTACCTTGGATTTTTCAGTAGCCAGTTATAAACCAAAATATTGAAACACCCTATATGTAAATAAAAATGTATTAATTTCTACTAAATCAAATGTGCTGATTTTGGGAAAAATAGTAAAAAAAATCCTAGGATTCTAGTTTGAGAAATACAAAGTTTTATTTCCACTTGAAATCTAACACAATTATTTCACTTTGCCGGGCTATAACTAATGAACGGTAAAAGATACGTTAACGGGCGTTGCGGAAATCGATTTTATGGACATTTCTAGGTATGTACACTATTTTTTAACTTTCGTGTTCAGCTGATACAATATTAAAATGCAATAAATCAAAAAATGGTACCTTGGATTTTTCAGTAGCCAGTTATAAACCAAAATATTGAAACACCCTATATTTAAATAAAAATGTATCAATTTCTACTAAATCAAATGTGCTGATTTCGGGAAAAATAGTAAAAAAAATCCCAGGATTCTAGTTTGAGAAATACAAAGTTTTATTTCCACTTGAAATCTAACACAATTATTTCACATTGCCGGGCTATAACTAATGAACGGTAAAAGATACGTTAACGGGCGTTACGGAAATCGATTTTATGGACATTTCTACGTATGTATACTATTTTTTAACTTTCGTGTTCAGCTGATACAATATTAAAATGCAATAAATCAAAAAATGGTACCTTGGATTTTTCAGTAGCCAGTTATAAACCAAAATATTGAAACACCCTATATGTAAATAAAAATGTATTAATTTCTACTAAATCAAATGTGCTGATTTCGGGAAAAATAGTAAAAAAAATCCTAGGATTCTAGTTTGAACAATACAAAGTTTTATTTCCACTTGAAATCTAACACAATTATTTCACTTTGCCGGGCTATAACTAATGAACGGTAAAAGATACGTTAACGGGCGTTGCGGAAATCGATTTTATGGACATTTCTACGTATGCACACTATTTTTTAACTTTCGTGTTCAGCTGATACAATATTAAAATGCAATAAATCAAAAAATGGTACCTTGGATTTTTCAGTAGCCAGTTATAAACCAAAATATTGAAACACCCTATATTTAAATAAAAATGTATCAATTTCTACTAAATCAAATGTGCTGATTTCGGGAAAAATAGTAAAAAAAATTCCAGGATTCTAGTTTGAGAAATACAAAGTTTTATTTCCACTTGAAATCTAACACAATTATTTCACATTGCCGGGCTATAACTAATGAACGGTAAAAGATACGTTAACGGGCGTTACGGAAATCGATTTTATGGACATTTCTACGTATGTATACTATTTTTTGACTTTCGTGTTCAGCTGATACAATATTACCATGCAATAAATCAAAAAATGGTACCTTGGATTTTTCAGTAGCCAGTTATAAACCAAAATATTGAAACACCCTATATTTAAATAAAAATGTATCAATTTCTATTAAATCAAACGTGCTGATTTCGGGAAAAATAGTAAAAAAAATCCCAGAATTCTAGTTTGAGAAATACAAAGTTTTATTTCCACTTGAAATCTAACACAATTATTTCACTATGCCGGGCTATAACTAATGAACGGTAAAAGATACGTTAACGGGCGTTGCGGAAATCGATTTTCTGGACATTTTTACGTATGTATACTATTTTTTGACTTTCGTGTTCAGCTGATACAATATTACCATGCAATAAATCAAAAAATGGTACCTTGGATTTTTCAGTAGCCAGTTATAAACCAAAATATTGAAACACCCTATATTTAAATAAAAATGTATCAATTTCTACTAAATCAAATGTGTTGATTTCGGGAAAAATAGTAAAAAAAATCCCAGGATTCTAGTTTGAGAAATACAAAGTTTTATTTCCACTTGAAATCTAACACGTTTATTTCACTTTGCCGGGCTGTAACTAATGAATGGTAAAAGATACGTTAACGGGCGTTACGGAAATCGATTTTATGGACATTTCTACGTATGTACACTATCTTTTAACTTTCGTGTTCAGCTGATACAATATTAAAATGCAATAAATCAAAAAATGGTACCTTGGATTTTTCAGTAGCCAGTTATAAACCAAAATATTGAAACACCCTATATTTAAATAAAAATGTATCAATTTCTACTAAATCAAATGTGCTGATTTCGGGAAAAATAGTAAAAAAAATCCCAGGATTCTAGTTTGAGAAATACAAAGTTTTATTTCCACTTGAAATCTAACACAATTATTTCACTTTGCCGGGCTATAACTAATGAACGGTAAAAGATACGTTAACGGGCGTTGCGGAAATCGATTTTGTGGACATTTCTACGTATGTATACTATTTTTTAACTTTCGTGTTCAGCTGATACAATATTAAAATGCAATAAATGAAAAAATGGTACCTTGGATTTTTCAGTAGCCAGTTATAAATCAAAATATTAAAACACCCTATATTTAAATAAAAATGTATCAATTTCTACTAAATCAAATGTGCTGATTTCGGGAAAAATAGTAAAAAAAATCCCAGGATTCTAGTTTGAGAAATACAAAGTTTTATTTCCACTTGAAATCTAACACAATTATTTCACTTTGCCGGGCTATAACTAATGAACGGTAAAAGATACGTTAACGGGCGTTACGGAAATCGATTTTATGGACATTTCTACCTATGTACACTATTTTTTTAACTTTCGTGTACAGCTGATACAATATTAAAATGCAATAAATCAAAAAATGGTACCTTGGATTTTTCAGTAGCCAGTTATAAACCAAAATATTGAAACACCCTATATTTAAATAAAAATGTATCAATTTCTACTAAATCAAATGTGCTGATTTCGGGAAAAATAGTAAAAAAAAATCCAGGATTCTAGTTTGAGAAATACAAAGTTTTATTTCCACTTGAAATCTAACACAATTATTTCACATTGCCGGGCTATAACTAATGAACGGTAAAAGTTACGTTCACGGGCGTTGCGGAAATCGATTTTCTGGACATTTTTACGTATGTATACTATTTTTTAACTTTCGTGTTCAGCTGATACAATATTAAAATGCAATAAATCAAAAAATGGTACCTTGGATTTTTCAGTAGCCAGTTATAAACCAAAATATTGAATCACCATATATTTAAATAAAAATGTATCAATTTCTACTAAATCAAATGTGCTGATTTCGGGAAAAATAGTAAAAAAAATCCCAGGATTCTAGTTTGAGAAATACAAAGTTTTATTTCCACTTGAAATCTAACACAATTATTTCACTTTGCCGGGCTATAACTAATGAACGGTAAAAGATACGTTAACGGGCGTTGCGGAAATCGATTTTATGGACATTTCTACGTATGTATACTATTTTTTAACTTTCGTGTTCAGCTGATACAATATTACCATGCAATAAATCAAAATGGTACCTTGGATTTTTCAGTAGCCAGTTATAAACCAAAATATTGAAACACCTTATATTTAAATAAAAATGTATCAATTTCTACTAAATCAAATGTGCTGATTTCGGGAAAAATAGTAAAAAAAATCCCAGGATTCTAGTTTGAGAAATACAAAGTTTTATTTCCACTTGAAATCTAACACAATTATTTCACTTTGCCGGGCTATAACTAATGAACGGTAAAAGACACGTTAACGGGCGTTGCAGAAATCGATTTTATGGACATTTCTACGTATGTACACTATTTTTTAACTTTCGTGTTCAGCTGATACAATATTAAAATGCAATAAATCAAAAAATGGTACCTTGGATTTTTCAGTAGCCAGTTATAAACCAAAATATTGAAACACCCTATATTTAAATAAAAATGTATCAATTTCTATTGAATCAAACGTGCTGATTTCGGGAAAAATAGTAAAAAAAATCCCAGAATTCTAGTTTGAGAAATACAAAGTTTTATTTCCACTTGAAATCTAACACAATTATTTCACATTGCCGGGCTATAACTAATGAACGGTAAAAGATACGTTAACGGGCGTTACGGAAATCGATTTTATGGACATTTCTACGTATGTATACTATTTTTTAACTTTCGTGTTCAGCTGATACAATATTAAAATTCAATAAATCAAAAAATGGTACCTTGGATTTTTCAGTTGCCAGTTATAAACCAAAATATTGAAACACCCTATATTTAAATAAAAATGTATCAATTTCTACTAAATCAAATGTGCTGATTTCGGGAAAAATAGTAAAAAAAATCCCAGGATTCTAGTTTGAGAAATACAAAGTTTTATTTCCACTTGAAATCTAACACAATTATTTCACATTTCCGGGCTATAACTAATGAACGGTAAAAGATACGTTAACGGGCGTTACGGAAATCGATTTTATGGACATTTCTACGTATGTATACTATTTTCTAACTTTCGTGTTCAGCTGATACAATATTAAAATGCAATAAATCAAAAAATGGTACCTTGGATTTTTCAGTAGCCAGTTATAAACCAAAATATTGAAACACCCTATATGTAAATAAAAATGTATCAATTTCTACTAAATCAAATGTGCTGATTTCGGGAAAAATAGTAAAAAAAATCCCAGGATTCTAGTTTGAGAAATACAAAGTTTTATTTCCACTTGAAATCTAACACAATTATTTCACTTTGCCGGGCTATAACTAATGAACGGTAAAAGATACGTTAACGGGCGTTGCGGAAATCGATTTTGTGGACACTTCTACGTATGTATACTATTTATTAACTTTCGTGTTCAGCTGATACAATATTAAAATGCAATAAATCAAAAAATGGTACCTTCGATTTTTCAGTAGCCAGTTATAAACCAAAATATTGAATCACCATATATTTAAATAAAAATGTATCAATTTCTACTAAATCAAATGTGCTGATATCGGGAAAAATAGTAAAAAAAATCCCAGGATTCTAGTTTGAGAAATACAAAGTTTTATTTCCACTTGAAATCTAACACAATTATTTTACTTTGCCGGGCTATAACTAATGAACGGTAAAAGATACGTTAACGGGCGTTGCGGAAATCGATTTTATGGACATTTCTACGTATGTATACTATTTTTTAACTTTCGTGTTCAGCTGATACAATATTACCATGCAATAAATCAAAAAATGGTACCTTGGATTTTTCAGTAGCCAGTTATAAACCAAAATATTGAAACACCCTATATTTAAATAAAAATGTATCAATTTCTACTAAATCAAATGTGCTGATTTCGGGAAAAATAGTAAAAAAAATCCCAGGATTCTAGTTTGAGAAATACAAAGTTTTATTTCCACTTGAAATCTAACACAATTATTTCACTTTGCCGGGCTATAACTAATGAACGGTAAAAGATACGTTAACGGGCGTTACAGAAATCGATTTTATGGACATTTCTACGTATGTATACTATTTTTTAACTTTCGTGTTCAGCTGATACAATATTAAAATGCAATAAATCAAAAAATGGTACCTTGGATTTTTCAGTAGCCAGTTATAAACCAAAATATTGAAACACCCTATATTTAAATAAAAATGTATCAATTTCTACTAAATCAAATGTGCTGATATCGGGAAAAATAGTAAAAAAAAACCCAGGATTCTAGTTTGAGAAATACAAAGTTTTATTTCCACTTGAAATCTAACACAATTATTTCACTTTGCCGGGCTATAACTAATGAACGGTAAAAGATACGTTAACGGGCGTTGAGGAAATCGATTTTATGGACATTTCTACGTATGTATACTATTTTTTAACTTTCGTGTTCAGCTGATACAATATTACCATGCAATAAATCAAAAAATGGTACCTTGGATTTTTCAGTAGCCAGTTATAAACCAAAATATTGAAACACCCTATATTTAAATAAAAATGTATCAATTTCTACTAAATCAAATGTGCTGATTTCGGGAAAAATAGTAAAAAAAATCCCAGGATTCTAGTTTGAGAAATACAAAGTTTTATTTCCACTTGAAATCTAACACAATTATTTCACTTTGCCGGGCTATAACTAATGAACGGTAAAAGATACGTTAACGGGCGTTGCGGAAATCGATTTTATGGACATTTCTACGTATGTATACTATTTTTTAACTTCCGTGTTCAGCTGATACAATATTAAAATGCAATAAATCAAAAAATGGTACCTTGGATTTTTCAGTAGCCAGTTATAAACCAAAATATTGAATCACCATATATTTAAATAAAAATGTATCAATTTCTACTAAATCAAATGTGCTGATTTCGGGAAAAATAGTAAAAAAAATCCCAGGATTCTAGTTTGAGAAATACAAAGTTTTATTTCCACTTGAAATCTAACACAATTATTTCACTTTGCCGGGTTATAACTAATGAACGGTAAAAGATAGGTTAACGGGCGTTGCGGAAATCGATTTTCTGGACATTTCTACGTATGTATACTATTTTTTGACTTTCGTGTTCAAGTGATACAATATTACCATGCAATAAATCAAAAAATGGTACCTTGGATTTTTCAGTAGCCAGTTATAAACCAAAATATTGAAACACCCTATATTTAAATAAAAATGTATCAATTTCTATTAAATCAGACGTGCTGATTTCGGGAAAAATAGTAAAAAAAATCCCAGGATTCTAGTTTGAGAAATACAAAGTTTTATTTCCACTTGAAATCTAACACGTTTATTTCACTTTGCCGGGCTATAACTAATGAACGGTAAAATATAGGTTAACGGGCGTTGCGGAAATCGATTTTCTGGACATTTCTACGTATGTATACTATTTTTTAACTTTCGTGTTCAGCTGATACAATATTAAAATGCAATAAATCAAAAAATGGTACCTTGGATTTTTCAGTAGCCAGTTATAAACCAAAATATTGAAACAACCTATATGTAAATAAAAATGTATTAATTTCTACTAAATCAAATGTGCTGATTTCGGGAAAAATAGTAAAAAAAATCCTAGGATTCTAGTTTGAGAAATACAAAGTTTTATTTCCACTTGAAATCTAACACAATTATTTCACTTTGCCGGGCTATAACTAATGAACGGTAAAAGATACGTTAACGTGCGTTGCGGAAATCGATTTTATGGACATTTCTACGTATGTACACTATTTTTTAACTTTCGTGTTCAGCTAATACAATATTAAATGCAATAAATCAAAAAATGGTACCTTGGATTTTTCAGTAGCCAGTTATAAACCAAAATATTGAAACACCCTATATTTAAATAAAAATGTATCAATTTCTACTAAATCAAATGTGCTGATTTCGGGAAAAATAGTAAAAAAAATCCCAGGATTCTAGTTTGAGAAATACAAAGTTTTATTTCCACTTGAAATCTAACACAATTATTTCAATTTGCCGGGCTATAACTAATGAACGGTGAAAGATACGGTAACGGGCGTTGCGGAAATCGATTTTCTGGACATTTCTACGTATGTATACTATTTTTTAACTTTCGTGTTCAGCTGATACAATATTAAAATGCAATAAATCAAAAAATGGTACCTTGGATTTTTCAGTAGCCAGTTATAAACCAAAATATTGAAACAGCCTATATGTAAATAAAAATGTATTAATTTCTACTAAATCAAATGTGCTGATTTCGGGAAAAATAGTAAAAAAAATCCTAGGATTCTAGTTTGAACAATACAAAGTTTTATTTCCACTTGAAATCTAACACAATTATTTCACTTTGCCGGGCTATAACTAATGAACGGTAAAAGATACGTTAACGGGCGTTGCGGAAATCGATTTTATGGACATTTCTACGTATGTACACTATTTTTTAACTTTCGTGTTCAGCTGATACAATATTAAAATGCAATAAATCAAAAAATGGTACCTTGGATTTTTCAGTAGCCAGTTATAAACCAAAATATTGAAACACCCTATATTTAAATAAAAATGTATCAATTTCTACTAAATCGAATGTGCTGATTTCGGGAAAAATAGTAAAAAAAATCCCAGGATTCTAGTTTGAGAAATACAAAGTTTTATTTCCACTTGAAATCTAACACAATTATTTCACATTGCCGGGCTATAACTAATGAACGGTAAAAGATACGTTAACGGGCGTTACGGAAATCGATTTTATGGACATTTCTACGTATGTATACTATTTTTTAACTTTCGTGTTCAGCTGATACAATATTAAAATGCAATAAATCAAAAAATGGTACCTTGGATTTTTCAGTAGCCAGTTATAAACCAAAATATTGAAACACCCTATATGTAAATAAAAATGTATTAATTTCTACTAAATCAAATGTGCTGATTTTGGGAAAAATAGTAAAAAAAATCCTAGGATTCTAGTTTGAGAAATACAAAGTTTTATTTCCACTTGAAATCTAACACAATTATTTCACTTTGCCGGGCTATAACTAATGAACGGTAAAAGATACGTTAACGGGCGTTGCGGAAATCGATTTTATGGACATTTCTAGGTATGTACACTATTTTTTAACTTTCGTGTTCAGCTGATACAATATTAAAATGCAATAAATCAAAAAATGGTACCTTGGATTTTTCAGTAGCCAGTTATAAACCAAAATATTGAAACACCCTATATTTAAATAAAAATGTATCAATTTCTACTAAATCAAATGTGCTGATTTCGGGAAAAATAGTAAAAAAAATCCCAGGATTCTAGTTTGAGAAATACAAAGTTTTATTTCCACTTGAAATCTAACACAATTATTTCACTTTTCCGGGCTATAACTAATGAACGGTAAAAGATACGTTAACGGGCGTTGCGGAAATCGATTTTATGGACATTTCTACGTATGTACACTATTTTTTAACTTTCGTGTTCAGCTGATACAATATTAAAATGCAATAAATCAAAAAATGGTACCTTGGATTTTTCAGTAGCCAGTTATAAACCAAAATATTAAAACACCCTATTTTTAAATAAAAATGTATCAATTTCTACTAAATCAAATGTGCTGATTTCGGGAAAAATAGTAAAAAAAATCCCAGGATTCTAGTTTGAGAAATACAAAGTTTTATTTCCACTTGAAATCTAACACAATTATTTCACTTTGCCGGGCTATAACTAATGAACGGTAAAAGATACGTTAACGGGCGTTGCGGAAATCGATTTTATGGACATTTCTACGTATGTATACTATTTTTTAACTTTCGTGTTCAGCTGATACAATATTACCATGCAATAAATCAAAATGGTACCTTGGATTTTTCAGTAGCCAGTTATAAACCAAAATATTGAAACACCTTATATTTAAATAAAAATGTATCAATTTCTACTAAATCAAATGTGCTGATTTCGGGAAAAATAGTAAAAAAAATCCCAGGATTCTAGTTTGAGAAATACAAAGTTTTATTTCCACTTGAAATCTAACACAATTATTTCACTTTGCCGGGCTATAACTAATGAACGGTAAAAGATACGTTAACGGGCGTTGCAGAAATCGATTTTATGGACATTTCTACGTATGTACACTATTTTTTAACTTTCGTGTTCAGCTGATACAATATTAAAATGCAATAAATCAAAAAATGGTACCTTGGATTTTTCAGTAGCCAGTTATAAACCAAAATATTGAAACACCCTATATTTAAATAAAAATGTATCAATTTCTATTGAATCAAACGTGCTGATTTCGGGAAAAATAGTAAAAAAAATCCCAGAATTCTAGTTTGAGAAATACAAAGTTTTATTTCCACTTGAAATCTAACACAATTATTTCACATTGCCGGGCTATAACTAATGAACGGTAAAAGATACGTTAACGGGCGTTACGGAAATCGATTTTATGGACATTTCTACGTATGTATACTATTTTTTAACTTTCGTGTTCAGCTGATACAATATTAAAATTCAATAAATCAAAAAATGGTACCTTGGATTTTTCAGTTGCCAGTTATAAACCAAAATATTGAAACACCCTATATTTAAATAAAAATGTATCAATTTCTACTAAATCAAATGTGCTGATTTCGGGAAAAATAGTAAAAAAAATCCCAGGATTCTAGTTTGAGAAATACAAAGTTTTATTTCCACTTGAAATCTAACACAATTATTTCACATTGCCGGGCTATAACTAATGAACGGTAAAAGATACGTTAACGGGCGTTACGGAAATCGATTTTATGGACATTTCTACGTATGTATACTATTTTTTAACTTTCGTGTTCAGCTGATACAATATTAAAATGCAATAAATCAAAAAATGGTACCTTGGATTTTTCAGTAGCCAGTTATAAACCAAAATATTGAAACACCCTATATGTAAATAAAAATGTATCAATTTCTACTAAATCAAATGTGCTGATTTCGGGAAAAATAGTAAAAAAAATCCCAGGATTCTAGTTTGAGAAATACAAAGTTTTATTTCCACTTGAAATCTAACACAATTATTTCACTTTGCCGGGCTATAACTAATGAACGGTAAAAGATACGTTAACGGGCGTTGCGGAAATCGATTTTGTGGACACTTCTACGTATGTATACTATTTATTAACTTTCGTGTTCAGCTGATACAATATTAAAATGCAATAAATCAAAAAATGGTACCTTCGATTTTTCAGTAGCCAGTTATAAACCAAAATATTGAATCACCATATATTTAAATAAAAATGTATCAATTTCTACTAAATCAAATGTGCTGATATCGGGAAAAATAGTAAAAAAAATCCCAGGATTCTAGTTTGAGAAATACAAAGTTTTATTTCCACTTGAAATCTAACACAATTATTTCACTTTGCCGGGCTATAACTAATGAACGGTAAAAGATACGTTAACGGGCGTTGCGGAAATCGATTTTGTGGACACTTCTACGTATGTATACTATTTATTAACTTTCGTGTTCAGCTGATACAATATTAAAATGCAATAAATCAAAAAATGGTACCTTCGATTTTTCAGTAGCCAGTTATAAACCAAAATATTGAATCACCATATATTTAAATAAAAATGTATCAATTTCTACTAAATCAAATGTGCTGATATCGGGAAAAATAGTAAAAAAAATCCCAGGATTCTAGTTTGAGAAATACAAAGTTTTATTTCCACTTGAAATCTAACACAATTATTTTACTTTGCCGGGCTATAACTAATGAACGGTAAAAGATACGTTAACGGGCGTTGCGGAAATCGATTTTATGGACATTTCTACGTATGTATACTATTTTTTAACTTTCGTGTTCAGCTGATACAATATTACCATGCAATAAATCAAAAAATGGTACCTTGGATTTTTCAGTAGCCAGTTATAAACCAAAATATTGAAACACCCTATATGTAAATAAAAATGTATCAATTTCTACTAAATCAAATGTGCTGATTTCGGGAAAAATAGTAAAAAAAATCCCAGGATTCTAGTTTGAGAAATACAAAGTTTTATTTCCACTTGAAATCTAACACAATTATTTCACTTTGCCGGGCTATAACTAATGAACGGTAAAAGATACGTTAACGGGCGTTGCGGAAATCGATTTTGTGGACACTTCTACGTATGTATACTATTTATTAACTTTCGTGTTCAGCTGATACAATATTAAAATGCAATAAATCAAAAAATGGTACCTTCGATTTTTCAGTAGCCAGTTATAAACCAAAATATTGAATCACCATATATTTAAATAAAAATGTATCAATTTCTACTAAATCAAATGTGCTGATATCGGGAAAAATAGTAAAAAAAAAATCCCAGGATTCTAGTTTGAGAAATACAAAGTTTTATTTCCACTTGAAATCTAACACAATTATTTTACTTTGCCGGGCTATAACTAATGAACGGTAAAAGATACGTTAACGGGCGTTGCGGAAATCGATTTTATGGACATTTCTACGTATGTATACTATTTTTTAACTTTCGTGTTCAGCTGATACAATATTACCATGCAATAAATCAAAAAATGGTACCTTGGATTTTTCAGTAGCCAGTTATAAACCAAAATATTGAAACACCCTATATTTAAATAAAAATGTATCAATTTCTACTAAATCAAATGTGCTGATTTCGGGAAAAATAGTAAAAAAAATCCCAGGATTCTAGTTTGAGAAATACAAAGTTTTATTTCCACTTGAAATCTAACACAATTATTTCACTTTGCCGGGCTATAACTAATGAACGGTAAAAGATACGTTAACGGGCGTTACAGAAATCGATTTTATGGACATTTCTACGTATGTATACTATTTTTTAACTTTCATGTTCAGCTGATACAATATTAAAATGCAATAAATCAAAAAATGGTACCTTGGATTTTTCAGTAGCCAGTTATAAACCAAAATATTGAAACACCCTATATTTAAATAAAAATGTATCAATTTCTACTAAATCAAATGTGCTGATATCGGGAAAAATAGTAAAAAAAAACCCAGGATTCTAGTTTGAGAAATACAAAGTTTTATTTCCACTTGAAATCTAACACAATTATTTCACTTTGCCGGGCTATAACTAATGAACGGTAAAAGATACGTTAACGGGCGTTGAGGAAATCGATTTTATGGACATTTCTACGTATGTATACTATTTTTTAACTTTCGTGTTCAGCTGATACAATATTACCATGCAATAAATCAAAAAATGGTACCTTGGATTTTTCAGTAGCCAGTTATAAACCAAAATATTGAAACACCCTATATTTAAATAAAAATGTATCAATTTCTACTAAATCAAATGTGCTGATTTCGGGAAAAATAGTAAAAAAAATCCCAGGATTCTAGTTTGAGAAATACAAAGTTTTATTTCCACTTGAAATCTAACACAATTATTTCACTTTGCCGGGCTATAACTAATGAACGGTAAAAGATACGTTAACGGGCGTTGCGGAAATCGATTTTATGGACATTTCTACGTATGTATACTATTTTTTAACTTCCGTGTTCAGCTGATACAATATTAAAATGCAATAAATCAAAAAATGGTACCTTGGATTTTTCAGTAGCCAGTTATAAACTAAAATATTGAATCACCATATATTTAAATAAAAATGTATCAATTTCTACTAAATCAAATGTGCTGATTTCGGGAAAAATAGTAAAAAAAATCCCAGGATTCTAGTTTGAGAAATACAAAGTTTTATTTCCACTTGAAATCTAACACAATTATTTCACTTTGCCGGGTTATAACTAATGAACGGTAAAAGATAGGTTAACGGGCGTTGCGGAAATCGATTTTCTGGACATTTCTACGTATGTATACTATTTTTTGACTTTCGTGTTCAAGTGATACAATATTACCATGCAATAAATCAAAAAATGGTACCTTGGATTTTTCAGTAGCCAGTTATAAACCAAAATATTGAAACACCCTATATTTAAATAAAAATGTATCAATTTCTATTAAATCAGACGTGCTGATTTCGGGAAAAATAGTAAAAAAAATCCCAGGATTCTAGTTTGAGAAATACAAAGTTTTATTTCCACTTGAAATCTAACACGTTTATTTCACTTTGCCGGGCTATAACTAATGAACGGTAAAATATAGGTTAACGGGCGTTGCGGAAATCGATTTTCTGGACATTTCTACGTATGTATACTATTTTTGAACTTTCGTGTTCAGCTGATACAATATTAAAATGCAATAAATCAAAAAATGGTACCTTGGATTTTTCAGTAGCCAGTTATAAACCAAAATATTGAAACAACCTATATGTAAATAAAAATGTATTAATTTCTACTAAATCAAATGTGCTGATTTCGGGAAAAATAGTAAAAAAAATCCTAGGATTCTAGTTTGAGAAATACAAAGTTTTATTTCCACTTGAAATCTAACACAATTATTTCACTTTGCCGGGCTATAACTAATGAACGGTAAAAGATACGTTAACGTGCGTTGCGGAAATCGATTTTATGGACATTTCTACGTATGTACACTATTTTTTAACTTTCGTGTTCAGCTAATACAATATTAAATGCAATAAATCAAAAAATGGTACCTTGGATTTTTCAGTAGCCAGTTATAAACCAAAATATTGAAACACCCTATATTTAAATAAAAATGTATCAATTTCTACTAAATCAAATGTGCTGATTTCGGGAAAAATAGTAAAAAAAATCCCAGGATTCTAGTTTGAGAAATACAAAGTTTTATTTCCACTTGAAATCTAACACAATTATTTCACTTTGCCGGGCTATAACTAATGAACGGTAAAAGATACGTTAACGGGCGTTGCGGAAATTGATTTTATGGACATTTCTACGTATGTATACTATTTTTTAACTTTCGTGTTCAGCTGATACAATATTAAAATGCAATAAATCAAAAAATGGTACCTTGGATTTTTCAGTAGCCAGTTATAAACCAAAATATTGAAACACCCTATATGTAAATAAAAATGTATTAATTTCTACTAAATCAAATGTGCTGATTTCGGGAAAAATAGTAAAAAAAATCCTAGGATTCTAGTTTGAACAATACAAAGTTTTATTTCCACTTGAAATCTAACACAATTATTTCACTTTGCCGGGCTATAACTAATGAACGGTAAAAGATACGTTAACGGGCGTTGCGGAAATCGATTTTATGGACATTTCTACGTATGTACACTATTTTTTAACTTTCGTGTTCAGCTGATACAATATTAAAATGCAATAAATCAAAAAATGGTACCTTGGATTTTTCAGTAGCCAGTTATAAACCAAAATATTGAAACACCCTATATTTAAATAAAAATGTATCAATTTCTACTAAATCGAATGTGCTGATTTCGGGAAAAATAGTAAAAAAAATCCCAGGATTCTAGTTTGAGAAATACAAAGTTTTATTTCCACTTGAAATCTAACACAATTATTTCACATTGCCGGGCTATAACTAATGAACGGTAAAAGATACGTTAACGGGCGTTACGGAAATCGATTTTATGGACATTTCTACGTATGTATACTATTTTTTAACTTTCGTGTTCAGCTGATACAATATTAAAATGCAATAAATCAAAAAATGGTACCTTGGATTTTTCAGTAGCCAGTTATAAACCAAAATATTGAAACACCCTATATGTAAATAAAAATGTATTAATTTCTACTAAATCAAATGTGCTGATTTTGGGAAAAATAGTAAAAAAAATCCTAGGATTCTAGTTTGAGAAATACAAAGTTTTATTTCCACTTGAAATCTAACACAATTATTTCACTTTGCCGGGCTATAACTAATGAACGGTAAAAGATACGTTAACGGGCGTTGCGGAAATCGATTTTATGGACATTTCTAGGTATGTACACTATTTTTTAACTTTCGTGTTCAGCTGATACAATATTAAAATGCAATAAATCAAAAAATGGTACCTTGGATTTTTCAGTAGCCAGTTATAAACCAAAATATTGAAACACCCTATATTTAAATAAAAATGTATCAATTTCTACTAAATCAAATGTGCTGATTTCGGGAAAAATAGTAAAAAAAATCCCAGGATTCTAGTTTGAGAAATACAAAGTTTTATTTCCACTTGAAATCTAACACAATTATTTCACTTTGCCGGGCTATAACTAATGAACGGTAAAAGATACGTTAACGGGCGTTGCGGAAATCGATTTTATGGACATTTCTACGTATGTACACTATTTTTTAACTTTCGTGTTCAGCTGATACAATATTAAAATGCAATAAATCAAAAAATGGTACCTTGGATTTTTCAGTAGCCAGTTATAAACCAAAATATTAAAACACCCTATTTTTAAATAAAAATGTATCAATTTCTACTAAATCAAATGTGCTGATTTCGGGAAAAATAGTAAAAAAAATCCCAGGATTCTAGTTTGAGAAATACAAAGTTTTATTTCCACTTGAAATCTAACACAATTATTTCACATTGCCGGGCTATAACTAATGAACGGTAAAAGATACGTTAACGGGCGTTACGGAAATCGATTTTATGGACATTTCTACGTATGTATACTATTTTTTAACTTTCGTGTTCAGCTGATACAATATTAAAATGCAATAAACCAAAAAATGGTACCTTGGATTTTTCAGTAGCCAGTTATAAACCAAAATATTGAAACACCCTATATTTAAATAAAAATGTATCAATTTCTACTAAATTAAATGTGCTGATATCGGGAAAAATAGTAAAAAAAATCCCAGGATTCTAGTTTGAGAAATACAAAGTTTTATTTCCACTTGAAATCTAACACAATTATTTCACTTTGCCGGGCTATAACTAATGAACGGTAAAAGATACGTTAACGGGCGTTGCGGAAATCGATTTTGTGGACATTTCTACGTATGTACACTATTTTTTAACTTTCGTGTTCAGCTGATACAATATTAAAATGCAATAAAGCAAAAAATGGTACCTTGGATTTTTCAGTAGCCAGTTATAAATCAAAATATTAAAACACCCTATATTTAAATAAAAATGTATCAATTTCTACTAAATCAAATGTGCTGATTTCGGGAAAAATAGTAAAAAAAATCCCAGGATTCTAGTTTGAGAAATACAAAGTTTTATTTCCACTTGAAATCTAACACAATTATTTTACTTTGCCGGGCTATAACTAATGAACGGTAAAAGATACGTTAACGGGCGTTACGGAAATCGATTTTATGGACATTTCTACCTATGTACACTATTTTTTTAACTTTCGTGTTCAGCTGATACAATATTAAAATGCAATAAATCAAAAAATGGTACCTTGGATTTTTCAGTAGCCAGTTATAAACCAAAATATTGAAACACCCTATATTTAAATAAAAATGTATCAATTTCTACTAAATCAAATGAGCTGATTTCGGGAAAAATAGTAAAAAAAATCCCAGGATTCTAGTTTGAGAAATACAAAGTTTTATTTCCACTTGAAATCTAACACAATTATTTCACATTGCCGGGCTATAACTAATGAACGGTAAAAGATACGTTAACGGGCGTTACGGAAATCGATTTTATGGACATTTCTACGTATGTATACTATTTTTTATCTTTCGTGTTCAGCTGATACAATATTAAAATGCAATAAATCAAAAAATGGTACCTTGGATTTTTCAGTAGCCAGTTATAAACCAAAATATTGAAACACCCTATATTTAAATAAAAATGTATCAATTTCTATTAAATCAAACGTGCTGATTTCGGGAAAAATAGTAAAAAAAATCCCAGAATTCTAGTTTGAGAAATACAAAGTTTTATTTCCACTTGAAATCTAACACAATTATTTCACTATGCCGGGCTATAACTAATGAACGGTAAAAGATATGTTAACGGGCGTTGCGGAAATCGATTTTCTGGACATTTTTACGTATGTATACTATTTTTTGACTTTCGTGTTCAGCTGATACAATATTACCATGCAATAAATCAAAAAATGGTACCTTGGATTTTTCAGTAGCCAGTTATAAACCAAAATATTGAAACACCCTATATTTAAATAAAAATGTATCAATTTCTACTAAATCAAATGTGTTGATTTCGGGAAAAATAGTAAAAAAAATCCCAGGATTCTAGTTTGAGAAATACAAAGTTTTATTTCCACTTGAAATCTAACACGTTTATTTCACTTTGCCGGGCTGTAACTAATGAATGGTAAAAGATACGTTAACGGGCGTTACGGAAATCGATTTTATGGACATTTCTACGTATGTACACTATCTTTTAACTTTCGTGTTCAGCTGATACAATATTAAAATGCAATAAATCAAAAAATGGTACCTTGGATTTTTCAGTAGCCAGTTATAAACCAAAATATTGAAACACCCTATATTTAAATAAAAATGTATCAATTTCTACTAAATCAAATGTGCTGATTTCGGGAAAAATAGTAAAAAAAAATCCCAGGATTCTAGTTTGAGAAATACAAAGTTTTATTTCCACTTGAAATCTAACACAATTATTTCACATTGCCGGGCTATAACTAATGAACGGTAAAAGATACGTTAACGGGCGTTACGGAAATCGATTTTATGGACATTTCTACGTATGTATACTATTTTTTAACTTTCGTGTGCAGCTGATACAATATTAAAATGCAATAAATCAAAAAATGGTACCTTGGATTTTTCAGTAGCCAGTTATAAACCAAATTATTGAAACACCCTATATTTAAATAAAAATGTATCAATTTCTACTAAATCAAATGTGCTGATATCGGGAAAAATAGTAAAAAAAATCCCAGGATTCTAGTTTGAGAAATACAAAGTTTTATTTCCACTTGAAATCTAACACAATTATTTCACTTTGCCGGGCTATAACTAATGAACGGTAAAAGATACGTTAACGGGCGTTGCGGAAATCGATTTTGTGGACATTTCTACGTATGTATACTATTTTTTAACTTTCGTGTTCAGCTGATACAATATTAAAATGCAATAAATCAAAAAATGGTACCTTGGATTTTTCAGTAGCCAGTTATAAATCAAAATATTAAAACACCCTATATTTAAATAAAAATGTATCAATTTCTACTAAATCAAATGTGCTGATTTCGGGAAAAATAGTAAAAAAAATCCCAGGATTCTAGTTTGAGAAATACAAAGTTTTATTTCCACTTGAAATCTAACACAATTATTTTACTTTGCCGGGCTATAACTAATGAACGGTAAAAGATACGTTAACGGGCGTTGCGGAAATCGATTTTATGGACATTTCTACGTATGTATACTATTTTTTAACATTCGTGTTCAGCTGATACAATATTACCATGCAATAAATCAAAAAATGGTACCTTGGATTTTTCAGTAGCCAGTTATAAACCAAAATATTGAAACACCCTATATTTAAATAAAAATGTATCAATTTCTACTAAATCAAATGTGCTGATTTCGGGAAAAATAGTAAAAAAAATCCCAGGATTCTAGTTTGAGAAATACAAAGTTTTATTTCCACTTGAAATCTAACACAATTATTTCACTTTGCCGGGCTATAACTAATGAACGGTAAAAGATACGTTAACGGGCGTTACGGAAATCGATTTTATGGACATTTCTACGTATGTATACTATTTTTTAACTTTCGTGTTCAGCTGATACAATATTAAAATGCAATAAATCAAAAAATGGTACCTTGGATTTTTCAGTAGCCAGTTATAAACCAAAATATTGAAACACCCTATATTTAAATAAAAATGTATCAATTTCTACTAAATCAAATGTGCTGATATCGGGAAAAATAGTAAAAAAAAACCCAGGATTCTAGTTTGAGAAATACAAAGTTTTATTTCCACTTGAAATCTAACACAATTATTTCACTTTGCCGGGCTATAACTAATGAACGGTAAAAGATACGTTAACGGGCGTTGAGGAAATCGATTTTATGGACATTTCTACGTATGTATACTATTTTTTAACTTTCGTGTTCAGCTGATACAATATTACCATGCAATAAATCAAAAAATGGTACCTTGGATTTTTCAGTAGCCAGTTATAAACCAAAATATTGAAACACCCTATATTTAAATAAAAATGTATCAATTTCTACTAAATCAAATGTGCTGATTTCGGGAAAAATAGTAAAAAAAATCCCAGGATTCTAGTTTGAGAAATACAAAGTTTTATTTCCACTTGAAATCTAACACAATTATTTCACTTTGCCGGGCTGTAACTAATGAACGGTAAAAGATACGTTAACGGGCGTTGCGGAAATCGATTTTATGGACATTTCTACGTATGTATACTATTTTTTAACTTCCGTGTTCAGCTGATACAATATTAAAATGCAATAAATCAAAAAATGGTACCTTGGATTTTTCAGTAGCCAGTTATAAACCAAAATATTGAATCACCATATATTTAAATAAAAATGTATCAATTTCTACTAAATCAAATGTGCTGATTTCGGGAAAAATAGTAAAAAAAATCCCAGGATTCTAGTTTGAGAAATACAAAGTTTTATTTCCACTTGAAATCTAACACGTTTATTTCACTTTGCCGGGCTATAACTAATGAACGGCAAAAGATACGTTAACGGGCGATGCGGCAATCGATTCTATGGACTTTTCTACGTATGTAGACTAATTACTAACTTTCGTGTTCAGCTGATACAATATTACCATACAATAAATCAAAAAATGGTACCTTGGATTTTTCAGTAGCCAGTTATAAACCAAAATATTGAAACACCCTATATTTAAATAAAAATGTATCAATTTCTATTAAATCAAACGTGCTGATTTCAGGAAAAATAGTAAAAAAAATCCCAGAATTCTAGTTTGAGAAATACAAAGTTTTATTTCCACTTGAAATCTAACACGTTTATTTCACTTTGCCGGGCTATAACTAATGAACGGTAAAAGTTACGTTCACGGGCGTTGCGGAAATCGATTTTATGGACATTTCTACGTATGTGTACTATTTTTTAAGTTTCGTGTTCAGCTGATACAATATTAAAATGCAATAAATCAAAAAATGGTACCTTGGATTTTTCAGTAGCCAGTTATAAACCAAAATATTGAAACACCCTATATTTAAATAAAAATGTATCAATTTCTATTAAATCAGACGTGCTGATTTCGGGAAAAATAGTAAAAAAAATCCCAGGATTCTAGTTTGAGAAATACAAAGTTTTATTTCCACTTGAAATCTAACACGTTTATTTCACTTTGCCGGGCTATAACTAATGAACGGTAAAAGTTACGTTCACGGGCGTTGCGGAAATCGATTTTATGGACATTTTTACGTATGTATACTATTTTTTGACTTTCTTGTTCAGCTGATACAATATTACCATGCAATAAATCAAAAAATGGTACCTTGGATTTTTCAGTAGCCAGTTATAAACCAAAATATTGAAACACCCTATATTTAAATAAAAATGTATCAATTTCTATTAAATCAGACGTGCTGATTTCGGGAAAAATAGTAAAAAAAATCCCAGGATTCTAGTTTGAGAAATACAAAGTTTTATTTCCACTTGAAATCTAACACGTTTATTTCACTTTGCCGGGCTATAACTAATGAACGGTAAAAGTTACGTTCACGGGCGTTGCGGAAATCGATTTTCTGGACATTTTTACGTATGTATACTATTTTTTGACTTTCTTGTTCAGCTGATACAATATTACCATGCAATAAATCAAAAAATGGTACCTTGGATTTTTCAGTAGCCAGTTATAAACCAAAATATTGAAACACCCTATATTTAAATAAAAATGTATCAATTTCTATTAAATCAGACGTGCTGATTTCGGGAAAAATAGTAAAAAAAATCCCAGGATTCTAGTTTGAGAAATACAAAGTTTTATTTCCACTTGAAATCTAACACAATTATTTCACTTTGCCGGGCTATAACTAATGAACGGTAAAAGATACGTTAACGGGCGTTGCGGAAATCAATTTTATGGACATTTCTACGTATGTATACTATTTTTTAACTTTCGTGTTCAGCTGATACAATATTAAAATGCAATAAATCAAAAAATGGTACCTTGGATTTTTCAGTAGCCAGTTATAAACCAAAATATTGAAACACCCTATATTTAAATAAAAATGTATCAATTCCTATTAAATCAAACGTGCTGATTTCGGGAAAAATAGTAAAAAAAATCCCAGGATTCTAGTTTGAGAAATACAAAGTTTTATTACCACTTGAAATCTAACACGTTTATTTCACTTTGCCGGGCTATAACTAATGAACGGCAAAAGATACGTTAACGGGCGATGCGGCAATCGATTCTATGGACTTTTCTACGTATGTAGACTAATTATTAACTTTCGTGTTCAGCTGATACAATATTACCATACAATAAATCAAAAAATGGTACCTTGGATTTTTCAGTAGCCAGTTATAAACCAAAATATTGAAACACCCTATATTTAAATAAAAATGTATCAATTTCTATTAAATCAAACGTGCTGATTTCAGGAAAAATAGTAAAAAAAATCCCAGAATTCTAGTTTGAGAAATACAAAGTTTTATTTCCACTTGAAATCTAACACGTTTATTTCAATTTGCCGGGCTATAACTAATGAACGGTAAAAGTTACGTTCACGGGCGTTGCGGAAATCGATTTTATGGACATTTCTACGTATGTATACTATTTTTTAAGTTTCGTGTTCAGCTGATACAATATTAAAATGCAATAAATCAAAAAATGGTACCTTGGATTTTTCAGTAGCCAGTTATAAACCAAAATATTGAAACACCCTATATTTAAATAAAAATGTATCAATTTCTATTAAATCAGACGTGCTGATTTCGGGAAAAATAGTAAAAAAAATCCCAGGATTCTAGTTTGAGAAATACAAAGTTTTATTTCCACTTGAAATCTAACACGTTTATTTCACTTTGCCGGGCTATAACTAATGAACGGTAAAAGTTACGTTCACGGGCGTTGCGGAAATCGATTTTATGGACATTTCTACGTATGTATACTATTTTTTAAGTTTCGTGTTCAGCTGATACAATATTAAAATGCAATAAATCAAAAAATGGTACCTTGGATTTTTCAGTAGCCAGTTATAAACCAAAATATTGAAACACCCTATATTTAAATAAAAATGTATCAATTTCTACTAAATCAAATATGCTGATTTCGGGAAAAATAGTAAAAAAAATCCCAGGATTCTAGTTTGAGAAATACAAAGTTTTATTTCCACTTGAAATCTAACACAATTTTTTCACTTTGCCGGGCTATAACTAATGAACGGTAAAAGATACGTTAACGTGCGTTACGGAAATCGATTTTATGGACATTTCTACGTATGTATACTATTTTTTAACTTTCGTGTTCAGCTGATACAATATTAAAATGCAATAAATCAAAAAATGGTACCTTGGATTTTTCAGTAGCCAGTTATAAACCAAACTATTGAAACACCCTATATTTAAATAAAAATGTATCAATTCCTATTAAATCAAACGTGCTGATTTCGGGAAAAATAGTAAAAAAAATCCCAGGATTCTAGTTTGAGAAATACAAAGTTTTATTACCACTTGAAATCTAACACGTTTATTTCACTTTGCCGGGCTATAACTAATGAACGGCAAAAGATACGTTAACGGGCGATGCGGCAATCGTTTCTATGGACTTTTCTACGTATGTAGACTAATTATTAACTTTCGTGTTCAGCTGATACAATATTAAAATGCAATAAATCAAAAAATGGTACCTTGGATTTTTCAGTAGCCAGTTATAAACCAAAATATTGAAACACCCTATATGTAAATAAAAATGTATTAATTTCTATTAAATCAGACGTGCTGATTTCGGGAAAAATAGTAAAAAAATCCCAGGATTCTAGTTTGAGAAATACAAAGTTTTATTTCCACTTGAAATCTAACACAATTATTTCACTTTGCCGGGCTATAACTAATGAACGGTGAAAGATACGGTAACGCGCGTTGCGGAAATCGATTTTCTGGACATTTCTACGTCCGTATACTATTTTTTAACTTTCGTGTTCAGCTGATACAATATTAAAATGCAATAAATCAAAAAATTGTACCTTGGATTTTTCAGTAGCCAGTTATAAACCAAAATATTGAAACACCCTATATGTAAATAAAAATGTATTAATTTCTACTAAATCAAATGTGCTGATTTCGGGAAAAATAGTAAAAAAAATCCTAGGATTCTAGTTTGAGAAATACAAAGTTTTATTTCCACTTGAAATCTAACACAATTATTTCACTTTGCCGGGCTATAACTAATGAACGGTAAAAGATACGTTAACGGGCGTTGCGGAAATCGATTTTATGGACATTTCTACGTATGTACACTATTTTTTAACTTTCGTGTTCAGCTGATACAATATTAAAATGCAATAAATCAAAAAATGGTACCTTGGATTTTTCAGTAGCCAGTTATAAACCAAAATATTGAAACACCCTATATTTAAATAAAAATGTATCAATTTCAACTAAATCAAATGTGCTGATTTCGGGAAAAATAGTAAAAAAATCCCAGGATTCTAGTTTGAGAAATACAAAGTTTTATTTCAACTTGAAATCTAACACAATTATTTCACTTTGCCGGGCTATAACTAATGAACGGTGAAAGATACGGTAACGGGCGTTGCGGAAATCGATTTTATGGACATTTCTACGTATGTACACTATCTTTTAACTTTCGTGTTCAGCTGATACAATATTAAAATGCAATAAATCAAAAAATGGTACCTTGGATTTTTCAGTAGCCAGTTATAAACCAAAATATTGAAACACCCTATATTTAAATAAAAATGTATCAATTTCTACTAAATCAAATGTGCTGATTTCGGGAAAAATAGTAAAAAAAATCCCAGGATTCTAGTTTGAGAAATACAAAGTTTTATTTCCACTTGAAATCTAACACAATTATTTCACATTTCCGGGCTATAACTAATGAACGGTAAAAGATACGTTAACGGGCGTTACTGAAATCGATTTTATGGACATTTCTACGTATGTATACTATTTTTTAACTTTCGTGTTCAGCTGATACAATATTAAAATGCAATAAATCAAAAAATGGTACCTTGGATTTTTCAGTAGCCAGTTATAAACCAAAATATTGAAACACCCTATATTTAAATAAAAATGTATCAATTTCTATTAAATCAAACGTGCTGATTTCGGGAAAAATAGTAAAAAAAATCCCAGGATTCTAGTTTGAGAAATACAAAGTTTTATTTCCACTTGAAATCTAACACAATTATTTCACTTTGCCGGGCTATAACTAATGAACGGTAAAAGATACGTTAACGGGCGTTGCGGAAATCGATTTTATGGACATTTCTACGTATGTATACTATTTTTTAACTTTCGTGTTCAGCTGATACAATATTAAAATGCAATAAATCAAAAAATGGTACCTTGGATTTTTCAGTAGCCAGTTATAAACCAAAATATTGAAACATCCTATATTTAAATAAAAATGTATCAATTCCTATTAAATCAAACGTGCTGATTTCGGGAAAAATAGTAAAAAAAATCCCAGGATTCTAGTTTGAGAAATACAAAGTTTTATTACCACTTGAAATCTAACACGTTTATTTCACTTTGCCGGGCTATAACTAATGAACGGCAAAAGATACGTTAACGGGCGATGCGGCAATCGATTCTATGGACTTTTCTACGTATGTAGACTAATTATTAACTTTCGTGTTCAGCTGATACAATATTACCATACAATAAATCAAAAAATGGTACCTTGGATTTTTCAGTAGCCAGTTATAAACCAAAATATTGAAACACCCTATATTTAAATAAAAATGTATCAATTTCCATTAAATCAAACGTGCTGATTTCAGGAAAAATAGTAAAAAAAATCCCAGAATTCTAGTTTGAGAAATACAAAGTTTTATTTCCACTTGAAATCTAACACGTTTATTTCACTTTGCCGGGCTATAACTAATGAACGGTAAAAGTTACGTACACGGGCGTTGCGGAAATCGATTTTCTGGACATTTTTACGTATGTATACTATTTTTTGACTTTCTTGTTCAGCTGATACAATATTACCATGCAATAAATCAAAAAATGGTACCTTGGATTTTTCAGTAGCCAGTTATAAACCAAAATATTGAAACACCCTATATTTAAATAAAAATGTATCAATTTCTATTAAATCAGACGTGCTGATTTCGGGAAAAATAGTAAAAAAAATCCCAGGATTCTAGTTTGAGAAATACAAAGTTTTATTTCCACTTGAAATCTAACACGTTTATTTCACTTTGCCGGGCTATAACTAATGAACGGTAAAATATAGGTTAACGGGCGTTGCGGAAATCGATTTTATGGACATTTCTACGTATGTATACTATTTTTTAAGTTTCGTGTTCAGCTGATACAATATTAAAATGCAATAAATCAAAAAATGGTACCTTGGATTTTTCAGTAGCCAGTTATAAACCAAAATATTGAAACACCCTATATTTAAATAAAAATGTATCAATTTCTACTAAATCAAATATGCTGATTTCGGGAAAAATAGTAAAAAAAATCCCAGGATTCTAGTTTGAGAAATACAAAGTTTTATTTCCACTTGAAATCTAACACAATTTTTTCACTTTGCCGGGCTATAACTAATGAACGGTAAAAGATACGTTAACGTGCGTTACGGAAATCGATTTTATGGACATTTCTACGTATGTATACTATTTTTTAACTTTCGTGTTCAGCTGATACAATATTAAAATGCAATAAATCAAAAAATGGTACCTTGGATTTTTCAGTAGCCAGTTATAAACCAAACTATTGAAACACCCTATATTTAAATAAAAATGTATCAATTCCTATTAAATCAAACGTGCTGATTTCGGGAAAAATAGTAAAAAAAATCCCAGGATTCTAGTTTGAGAAATACAAAGTTTTATTACCACTTGAAATCTAACACGTTTATTTCACTTTGCCGGGCTATAACTAATGAACGGCAAAAGATACGTTAACGGGCGATGCGGCAATCGATTCTATGGACTTTTCTACGTATGTAGACTAATTATTAACTTTCGTGTTCAGCTGATACAATATTAAAATGCAATAAATCAAAAAATGGTACCTTGGATTTTTCAGTAGCCAGTTATAAACCAAACTATTGAAACACCCTATATGTAAATAAAAATGTATTAATTTCTACTAAATCAAATGTGCTGATTTCGGGAAAAATAGTAAAAAAAATCCTAGGATTCTAGTTTGAGAAATACAAAGTTTTATTTCCACTTGAAATCTAACACAATTATTTCACTTTGCCGGGCTATAACTAATGAACGGTAAAAGATACGTTAACGGGCGTTGCGGAAATCGATTTTATGGGCATTTCTACGTATGTACACTATTTTTTAACTTTCGTGTTCAGCTGATACAATATTAAAATGCAATAAATCAAAAAATGGTACCTTGGATTTTTCAGTAGCCAGTTATAAACCAAAATATTGAAACACCCTATATTTAAATAAAAATGTATCAATTTCTACTAAATCAAATGTGCTGATTTCGGAAAAAATAGTAAAAAAAATCCCACGATTCTAGTTTGAGAAATACAAAGTTTTATTTCCACTTGAAATCTAACACAATTATTTCACTTTGCCGGGCTATAACTAATGAACGGTAAAAGATACGTTAACGGGCGTTGCGGAAATTGATTTTATGGACATTTCTACGTATGTATACTATTTTTTAACTTTCGTGTTCAGCTGATACAATATTAAAATGCAATAAATCAAAAAATGGTACCTTGGATTTTTCAGTAGCCAGTTATAAACCAAAATATTGAAACACCCTATATTTAAATAAAAATGTATCAATTTCTACTAAATCAAATGTGCTGATTTCGGGAAAAATAGTAAAAAAAATCCCACGATTCTAGTTTGAGAAATACAAAGTTTTATTTCCACTTGAAATCTAACACAATTATTTCACTTTGCCGGGCTATAACTAATGAACGGTAAAAGATACGTTAACGGGCGTTGCGGAAATCGATTTTCTGGACATTTCTACGTCCGTATACTATTTTTTAACTTTCGTGTTCAGCTGATACAATATTAAAATGCAATAAATCAAAAAATGGTACCTTGGATTTTTCAGTAGCCAGTTATAAACCAAAATATTGAAACACCCTATATGTAAATAAAAATGTATTAATTTCTATTAAATCAGACGTGCTGATTTCGGGAAAAATAGTAAAAAAATCCCAGGATTCTAGTTTGAGAAATACAAAGTTTTATTTCCACTTGAAATCTAACACAATTATTTCACTTTGCCGGGCTATAACTAATGAACGGTGAAAGATACGGTAACGCGCGTTGCGGAAATCGATTTTCTGGACATTTCTACTTATGTATACTATTTTTTAACTTTCGTGTTCAGCTGATACAATATTAAAATGCAATAAATCAAAAAATTGTACCTTGGATTTTTCAGTAGCCAGTTATAAACCAAAATATTGAAACACCCTATATGTAAATAAAAATGTATTAATTTCTACTAAATCAAATGTGCTGATTTCGGGAAAAATAGTAAAAAAAATCCTAGGATTCTAGTTTGAGAAATACAAAGTTTTATTTCCACTTGAAATCTAACACAATTATTTCACTTTGCCGGGCTATAACTAATGAACGGTAAAAGATACGTTAACGGGCGTTGCGGAAATCGATTTTATGGACATTTCTACGTATGTACACTATTTTTTAACTTTCGTGTTCAGCTGATACAATATTAAAATGCAATAAATCAAAAAATGGTACCTTGGATTTTTCAGTAGCCAGTTATAAACCAAAATATTGAAACACCCTATATTTAAATAAAAATGTATCAATTTCTACTAAATCAAATGTGCTGATTTCGGGAAAAATAGTAAAAAAATCCCAGGATTCTAGTTTGAGAAATACAAAGTTTTATTTCCACTTGAAATCTAACACAATTATTTCACATTTCCGGGCTATAACTAATGAACGGTAAAAGATACGTTAACGGGCGTTACTGAAATCGATTTTATGGACATTTCTACGTATGTATACTATTTTTTAACTTTCGTGTTCAGCTGATACAATATTAAAATGCAATAAATCAAAAAATGGTACCTTGGATTTTTCAGTAGCCAGTTATAAACCAAAATATTGAAACACCCTATATTTAAATAAAAATGTATCAATTTCTATTAAATCAAACGTGCTGATTTCGGGAAAAATAGTAAAAAAAATCCCAGGATTCTAGTTTGAGAAATACAAAGTTTTATTTCCACTTGAAATCTAACACAATTATTTCACTTTGCCGGGCTATAACTAATGAACGGTAAAAGATACGTTAACGGGCGTTGCGGAAATCGATTTTATGGACATTTCTACGTATGTATACTATTTTTTAACTTTCGTGTTCAGCTGATACAATATTAAAATGCAATAAATCAAAAAATGGTACCTTGGATTTTTCAGTAGCCAGTTATAAACCAAAATATTGAAACACCCTATATTTAAATAAAAATGTATCAATTCCTATTAAATCAAACGTGCTGATTTCGGGAAAAATAGTAAAAAAAATCCCAGGATTCTAGTTTGAGAAATACAAAGTTTTATTACCACTTGAAATCTAACACGTTTATTTCACTTTGCCGGGCTATAACTAATGAACGGCAAAAGATACGTTAACGGGCGATGCGGCAATCGATTCTATGGACTTTTCTACGTATGTAGACTAATTATTAACTTTCGTGTTCAGCTGATACAATATTACCATACAATAAATCAAAAAATGGTACCTTGGATTTTTCAGTAGCCAGTTATAAACCAAAATATTGAAACACCCTATATTTAAATAAAAATGTATCAATTTCTATTAAATCAAACGTGCTGATTTCAGGAAAAATAGTAAAAAAAATCCCAGAATTCTAGTTTGAGAAATACAAAGTTTTATTTCCACTTGAAATCTAACACGTTTATTTCACTTTGCCGGGCTATAACTAATGAACGGTAAAAGTTACGTTCACGGGCGTTGCGGAAATCGATTTTCTGGACATTTTTACGTATGTATACTATTTTTTGACTTTCTTGTTCAGCTGATACAATATTACCATGCAATAAATCAAAAAATGGTACCTTGGATTTTTCAGTAGCCAGTTATAAACCAAAATATTGAAACACCCTATATTTAAATAAAAATGTATCAATTTCTATTAAATCAGACGTGCTGATTTCGGGAAAAATAGTAAAAAAAATCCCAGGATTCTAGTTTGAGAAATACAAAGTTTTATTTCCACTTGAAATCTAACACGTTTATTTCACTTTGCCGGGCTATAACTAATGAACGGTAAAATATAGGTTAACGGGCGTTGCGGAAATCGATTTTATGGACATTTCTACGTATGTATACTATTTTTTAAGTTTCGTGTTCAGCTGATACAATATTAAAATGCAATAAATCAAAAAATGGTACCTTGGATTTTTCAGTAGCCAGTTATAAACCAAAATATTGAAACACCCTATATTTAAATAAAAATGTATCAATTTCTACTAAATCAAATATGCTGATTTCGGGAAAAATAGTAAAAAAAATCCCAGGATTCTAGTTTGAGAAATACAAAGTTTTATTTCCACTTGAAATCTAACACAATTTTTTCACTTTGCCGGGCTATAACTAATGAACGGTAAAAGATACGTTAACGTGCGTTACGGAAATCGATTTTATGGACATTTCTACGTATGTATACTATTTTTTAACTTTCGTGTTCAGCTGATACAATATTAAAATGCAATAAATCAAAAAATGGTACCTTGGATTTTTCAGTAGCCAGTTATAAACCAAACTATTGAAACACCCTATATTTAAATAAAAATGTATCAATTCCTATTAAATCAAACGTGCTGATTTCGGGAAAAATAGTAAAAAAAATCCCAGGATTCTAGTTTGAGAAATACAAAGTTTTATTACCACTTGAAATCTAACACGTTTATTTCACTTTGCCGGGCTATAACTAATGAACGGCAAAAGATACGTTAACGGGCGATGCGGCAATCGATTCTATGGACTTTTCTACGTATGTAGACTAATTATTAACTTTCGTGTTCAGCTGATACAATATTAAAATGCAATAAATCAAAAAATGGTACCTTGGATTTTTCAGTAGCCAGTTATAAACCAAACTATTGAAACACCCTATATGTAAATAAAAATGTATTAATTTCTACTAAATCAAATGTGCTGATTTCGGGAAAAATAGTAAAAAAAATCCTAGGATTCTAGTTTGAGAAATACAAAGTTTTATTTCCACTTGAAATCTAACACAATTATTTCACTTTGCCGGGCTATAACTAATGAACGGTAAAAGATACGTTAACGGGCGTTGCGGAAATCGATTTTATGGGCATTTCTACGTATGTACACTATTTTTTAACTTTCGTGTTCAGCTGATACAATATTAAAATGCAATAAATCAAAAAATGGTACCTTGGATTTTTCAGTAGCCAGTTATAAACCAAAATATTGAAACACCCTATATTTAAATAAAAATGTATCAATTTCTACTAAATCAAATGTGCTGATTTCGGAAAAAATAGTAAAAAAAATCCCACGATTCTAGTTTGAGAAATACAAAGTTTTATTTCCACTTGAAATCTAACACAATTATTTCACTTTGCCGGGCTATAACTAATGAACGGTAAAAGATACGTTAACGGGCGTTGCGGAAATTGATTTTATGGACATTTCTACGTATGTATACTATTTTTTAACTTTCGTGTTCAGCTGATACAATATTAAAATGCAATAAATCAAAAAATGGTACCTTGGATTTTTCAGTAGCCAGTTATAAACCAAAATATTGAAACACCCTATATTTAAATAAAAATGTATCAATTTCTACTAAATCAAATGTGCTGATTTCGGAAAAAATAGTAAAAAAAATCCCACGATTCTAGTTTGAGAAATACAAAGTTTTATTTCCACTTGAAATCTAACACAATTATTTCACTTTGCCGGGCTATAACTAATGAACGGTAAAAGATACGTTAACGGGCGTTGCGGAAATTGATTTTATGGACATTTCTACGTATGTATACTATTTTTTAACTTTCGTGTTCAGCTGATACAATATTAAAATGCAATAAATCAAAAAATGGTACCTTGGATTTTTCAGTAGCCAGTTATAAACCAAAATATTGAAACACCCTATATTTAAATAAAAATGTATCAATTTCTACTAAATCAAATGTGCTGATTTCGGGAAAAATAGTAAAAAAAATCCCACGATTCTAGTTTGAGAAATACAAAGTTTTATTTCCACTTGAAATCTAACACAATTATTTCACTTTGCCGGGCTATAACTAATGAACGGTAAAAGATACGTTAACGGGCGTTGCGGAAATCGATTTTCTGGACATTTCTACGTCCGTATACTATTTTTTAACTTTCGTGTTCAGCTGATACAATATTAAAATGCAATAAATCAAAAAATGGTACCTTGGATTTTTCAGTAGCCAGTTATAAACCAAAATATTGAAACACCCTATATGTAAATAAAAATGTATTAATTTCTATTAAATCAGACGTGCTGATTTCGGGAAAAATAGTAAAAAAATCCCAGGATTCTAGTTTGAGAAATACAAAGTTTTATTTCCACTTGAAATCTAACACAATTATTTCACTTTGCCGGGCTATAACTAATGAACGGTAAAAGATACGTTAACGGGCGTTGCGGAAATTGATTTTATGGACATTTCTACGTATGTATACTATTTTTTAACTTTCGTGTTCAGCTGATACAATATTAAAATGCAATAAATCAAAAAATTGTACCTTGGATTTTTCAGTAGCCAGTTATAAACCAAAATATTGAAACACCCTATATGTAAATAAAAATGTATTAATTTCGACTAAATCAAATGTGCTGATTTCGGGAAAAATAGTAAAAAAAATCCTAGGATTCTAGTTTGAGAAATACAAAGTTTTATTTCCACTTGAAATCTAACACAATTATTTCACTTTGCCGGGCTATAACTAATGAACGGTAAAAGATACGTTAACGGGCGTTGCGGAAATCGATTTTATGGACATTTCTACGTATGTACACTATTTTTTAACTTTCGTGTTCAGCTGATACAATATTAAAATGCAATAAATCAAAAAATGGTACCTTGGATTTTTCAGTAGCCAGTTATAAACCAAAATATTGAAACACCCTATATTTAAATAAAAATGTATCAATTTCTACTAAATCAAATGTGCTGATTTCGGGAAAAATAGTAAAAAAAATCCCAGGATTCTAGTTTGAGAAATACAAAGTTTTATTTCAACTTGAAATCTAACACAATTATTTCACTTTGCCGGGCTATAACTAATGAACGGTGAAAGATACGGTAACGGGCGTTGCGGAAATCGATTTTATGGACATTTCTACGTATGTACACTATCTTTTAACTTTCGTGTTCAGCTGATACAATATTAAAATGCAATAAATCAAAAAATGGTACCTTGGATTTTTCAGTAGCCAGTTATAAACCAAAATATTGAAACACCCTATATTTAAATAAAAATGTATCAATTTCTACTAAATCAAATGTGCTGATTTCGGGAAAAATAGTAAAAAAAATCCCAGGATTCTAGTTTGAGAAATACAAAGTTTTATTTCCACTTGAAATGTAACACAATTATTTCACATTGCCGGGCTATAACTAATGAACGGTAAAAGATACGTTAACGGGCGTTACGGAAATCGATTTTATGGACATTTCTACGTATGTATACTATTTTGTAACTTTCGTGTTCAGCTGATACAATATTAAAATGCAATAAATCAAAAAATAGTACCTTGGATTTTTCAGTAGCCAGTTATAAACCAAAATATTGAAACACCCTATATGTAAATAAAAATGTATTAATTTCTACTAAATCAAATGTGCTGATTTCGGGAAAAATAGTAAAAAAAATCCTAGGATTCTAGTTTGAGAAATACAAAGTTTTATTTCCACTTGAAATCTAACACAATTATTTCACTTTGCCGGGCTATAACTAATGAACGGTAAAAGATACGTTAACGGGCGTTGCGGAAATCGATTTTATGGACATTTCTACGTATGTACACTATTTTTTAACGTTCGTGTTCAACTGATACAATATTAAAATGCAATAAATCAAAAAATGGTACCTTGGATTTTTCAGTAGCCAGTTATAAACCAAAATATTGAAACAACCTATATTTAAATAAAAATGTATCAATTTCTACTAAATCAAATGTGCTGATTTCGGGAAAAATAGTAAAAAAAATCCCAGGATTCTAGTTTGAGAAATACAAAGTTTTATTTCCACTTGAAATCTAACACAATTATTTCACATTTCCGGGCTATAACTAATGAACGGTAAAAGATACGTTAACGGGCGTTACTGAAATCGATTTTATGGACATTTCTACGTATGTATACTATTTTTTAACTTTCGTGTTCAGCTGATACAATATTAAAATGCAATAAATCAAAAAATGGTACCTTGGATTTTTCAGTAGCCAGTTATAAACCAAAATATTGAAACACCCTATATTTAAATAAAAATGTATCAATTTCTATTAAATCAAACGTGCTGATTTCGGGAAAAATAGTAAAAAAAATCCCAGGATTCTAGTTTGAGAAATACAAAGTTTTATTTCCACTTGAAATCTAACACGTTTATTTCACTTTGCCGGGCTATAACTAATGAACGGTAAAAGTTACGTTCACGGGCGTTGCGGAAATCGATTTTCTGGACATTTTTACGTATGTATACTATTTTTTGACTTTCGTGTTCAGCTGATACAATATTACCATGCAATAAATCAAAAAATGGTACCTTGGATTTTTCAGTAGCCAGTCATAAACCAAAATATTGAAACACCCTATATTTAAATAAAAATGTATCAATTTCTATTAAATCAGACGTGCTGATTTCGGGAAAAATAGTAAAAAAAAATCCCAGAATTCTAGTTTGAGAAATACAAAGTTTTATTTCCACTTGAAATCTAACACGTTTATTTCACTTTGCCGGGCTATAACTAATGAACGGTAAAATATAGGTTAACGGGCGTTGCGGAAATCGATTTTCTGGACATTTCTACGTATGTATACTATTTTTTAACTTTCGTGTTCAGCTGATACAATATTAAAATGCAATAAATCAAAAAATGGTACCTTGGATTTTTCAGTAGCCAGTTATAAACCAAAATATTGAAACACCCTATATTTAAATAAAAATGTATCAATTTCTACTAAATCAAATGTGCTGATTTCGGAAAAAATAGTAAAAAAAATCCCACGATTCTAGTTTGAGAAATACAAAGTTTTATTTCCACTTGAAATCTAACACAATTATTTCACTTTGCCGGGCTATAACTAATGAACGGTGAAAGATACGGTAACGGGCGTTGCGGAAATCGATTTTATGGACATTTCTACGTATGTATACTATTTTTTAACTTTCGTGTTCAGCTGATACAATATTAAAATGCAATAAATCAAAAAATGGTACCTTGGATTTTTCAGTAGCCAGTTATAAACCAAAATATTGAAACACCCTATATTTAAATAAAAATGTATCAATTTCTACTAAATCAAATGTGCTGATTTCGGAAAAAATAGTAAAAAAAATCCCACGATTCTAGTTTGAGAAATACAAAGTTTTATTTCCACTTGAAATCTAACACAATTATTTCACTTTGCCGGGCTATAACTAATGAACGGTGAAAGATACGGTAACGGGCGTTGCGGAAATCGATTTTATGGACATTTCTACGTATGTATACTATTTTTTAACTTTCGTGTTCAGCTGATACAATATTAAAATGCAATAAATCAAAAAATGGTACCTTGGATTTTTCAGTAGCCAGTTATAAACCAAAATATTGAAACACCCTATATTTAAATAAAAATGTATCAATTTCTACTAAATCAAATGTGCTGATTTCGGAAAAAACAGTAAAAAAAATCCCACGATTCTAGTTTGAGAAATACAAAGTTTTATTTCCACTTGAAATCTAACACAATTATTTCACTTTGCCGGGCTATAACTAATGAACGGTAAAAGATACGTTAACGGGCGTTGCGGAAATCGATTTTATGGACATTTCTACGTATGTATACTATTTTTTAACTTTCGAGTTCAGCTGATACAATATTAAAATGCAATAAATCAAAAAATGGTACCTTGGATTTTTCAGTAGCCAGTTATAAACCAAAATATTGAAACACCCTATATTTAAATAAAAATGTATCAATTTCTACTAAATCAAATGTGCTGATTTCGGGAAAAAAAGTAAAAAAAATCCCAGGATTCTAGTTTGAGAAATACAAAGTTTTATTTCCACTTGAAATCTAACACAATTATTTCACTTTGCCGGGCTATAACTAATGAACGGTAAAAGATACGTTAACGGGCGTTGCGGAAATCGATTTTATGGACATTTCTACGTATGTAATTTCTATTTTGGAAACTAAGGCCTACAGATTCTTTTCATTATATATATATTTCCCGTAATCAGCATGCTTGTTTTAAGAGAAAAAGATACTTTCTATTTAAATACAGGTGATCGGATTTTTAGTGTACTACTGAACTGTTTAGTTACCATTTTTTTTCACTTTTGCTTACTCTTACTATACTAGCTAGACACGGTTATTCAAAATTGGTGAACATATGTAGACATGTCCATAGAATCGAATATCGCTAAGCCCGTTAATGTATCTCTTACTATTCATTAGTTATAGTCCGTCAAAGTCAAAAAATATTGTCAATTTTGCATTAAAAATAAAAATTTCTATTTTGGAAACTAAGGCCTAGAGAGTTTTATCATTATTTTTCCCGTAATCAGCATGCTTGAATTAGGAGAAAATGATACTTTCTACAGGGCCGGGTCTAGATATATAGGCGCCCTGAGCCAAATTAGATTAGATTAAATAAGTCATATACCCCACATTTAGATAAAAACTTCAAAATTTTCAAAAATCTAATTTTTATGTATCTAGATGCTTCTCAATGCGCTGAATCGAAATTTTGAAACCGCAGGTCGATATCTCTTTTCGTTCTCGAGATATTTAGATTCAAAGTTTTGCTCAAAACTGCCCATTTTTGGGTAATAACCCAAAAATGGGTCGAGATATGAATTTGGCGACATCGCCATTAGATTCTACGGACAAAATTACATAAGTACACCAATTTTCAGAATTTTTTACCACCGCATACAATTTCTAAAGCAAAATAACTAAAAATGGCCAAAATCTGAAAAAATCGTAAGGGGTACCCCTTAGGATTTTTTCAGATTTTGGCCATTTTCAAACTTTTATTCATAAAAAATGAACCGGTTGGTCAAAAATTATGAAAATTGGTACACTTATGTAATTTTGTCCGTAGAATCGAATGGCGATGTCGCCAAATTCATATCTCGACCCATTTTTGGGTTAATACCCAAAAATGGGCAGTTTTGGGCAAAACTTTGAATCTAAATATCTCGAGAACGAAACGAGATATCGACCTGCGGTTTCAAAATTTGGAATCAGCGCATTGAGAAGTATCTAGATACATAAAAATTAGATTTTTGTAAATTTTGAAGTTTTTATCTAAATATGGGGTATATTGAGTTTTGGGGCAATAATTCAAAAATTGGTAGAGATATAAACTTGATAGTAATATTATTTGATTGTACACAATTTATTTACATAAAACTATCTTTCAGGGGCTCCAAAATTTAATAATACAGGACAGGTATATATTCCATACACTGACTTTCTATTTACATATGTAGAAAAGTCCGTAGAATCGAATGGCGCAACGCCCGTTAAATTGTTATTTTGATTTGGTTTCTGGCCTATATTTTCATTAATTCGAACGTCTTTAACAACCAAAGTCACTAATTTAGTGACTTAAAAGTTTATAAAACTACTTCTGAAACTTATTTCGTCTAGTGCTACAAGAAAATCATATACGTATTTTTAATTCAAGTTTAATACTTTACGCTTATTTTACAAAATTTCATAACAAATAATCTGATAGATTATAACAATCTCAACTGTTAAACACCTAGTGCCATCCCGCAGGAAAACGCTGAACTATTGAGTATTGGCTGCGTTCCACTATTCACTATTAAGATCATAAAAGTAGTGTACAAATTTCTTAATTTAGTATATAGAGCGCAACATACGAACAGTAGTGTTTATGCAGAAAACGATGTATTTAAATATGTTTCAGCTATCTTGAAAATCTGAAACTAACTTTTTCTTTTGAAAACGTCCCTCCTGAATTCAAATATGAACACGACGAGTCCCTATTTCTTCTAGTTTTCGAAACCTTCTTTTTTTTATTAGAAAGAAAATAAATCTACTTTTGATGTCCAGAAATTCTGTAACAAAAATGTCGTTAATATTTGTCTTCAACTATTTATGAAGATAGGGAAATCCTGAAAGAGAAAATTTACATTATTTCTTTGAAGTTTATTTGAAATTTTCGACGTTTTTGACGCAGTTTAAATTATATTTTACCGCAATTAGATAATTTATTATTAATTATTATTGTTTTTAAACATCCTACCTAACATTTTAGCTAAGAAATACAAGTAAATACATACATATGAAAAACATAAATAAATAAATGATGATGTGGGCCTCCTGATAAAACTGAGAAGTAAACATACATATACATATAAAAATGAGGGAACCTAACAATGTGTACTCAACGACGGTGTTGAGTTGTGTAAAGCGTGTACGTCCCTAGGGTCTTCCTCCGCCACGGATGCATCCACCGCAATGGCTAAGAGGTTCGCACCACCGCGAGTGTGGCAGACCAGGCCCTGACTCGAGTTAGCAATGCAAGGCCATACTCAAATCAGTTAACGCTCTTTCAAGCTGCAACTTTAGTTGCAGCGAGAAAGGAAAAGGGCCAAGTACCGCTAGACGCCCCACCGCCTAACGGCCCCGGCACCTGAAAGGGAAAAGTTAGCTCAGGAGGCCCCGTTGAAACTGCTCACGCCCTAACCATAATATACATATACATAACACACATACATAAATATATAATATACATACATAAATACATAAGAAATGAACAATATATACGGACGAAATCGCGGCGACGAACGGAAAAATTATTCAAAAGCTAACGCGAATACTAAAAACGGATTTTCTTCATATATCTATTAACTTTAATAGATATATTATTTTGTGAATGTGTGTGTGTTTGCAAAACTAATACAAAAGCAAGTGTTTGTATAACTACAATTTAATAAGTTAAAACTATGAACTAATACTTTAAAATGCAAGTAAACTAATTGAAACTGTTTATAACTGTAAATTAATAATTTAAAA
Source organism: Ophonus ardosiacus (assembly GCA_943142095.1). NCBI lineage: Eukaryota > Metazoa > Arthropoda > Insecta > Coleoptera > Carabidae > Ophonus > Ophonus ardosiacus. The sequence goes on from OW964841.1 coordinate 811,863, forward strand.
AACTGGGAATCAGTACAGGGGGTTACTCAGTCCGGCGGCCCATAGTGTAGGTACAGGCGTCCTTCCCAGAGGCCCCACTGCCCTATCCCAGAGAGGAGCAGCGAAAAGAACGACTAAGTTTGCCCAATGGGTCCCAGTCGTTCTTGGGAAATTGATTTTAATCTAACAGGGGCATACTAGAAAGAGCTGCTTGGATAGTAAAGAGGAAAACTGAAAAAAAGCAAAAGCATGCAGGGAAAGGGGTTCTTCTTTCTTCAACTGATGTTTTCTTTACCTGAAATCGCGAAAAATCTAACATTTTTTCGATCTACAGCCGGTGCTATAGATCATTGATAAATGTAGTTTCGTTTCTAAATGAAGTGTCCATTCTTTAATTATTTACTATAAAATTAACAAAATTATTGAATCAAAATTAAATAAATTTAAATTTTAAAATATGTGTACGACTTTAAATAAATTATACAATGAGGTCCTCCACTATTTTTTATTTTTTAATACAATAGTTCACGTTTTGATTGCCACTGGCAGCTACGTCATTCAACATATCTTTGACTTATAAAAATGCGATAGCTGAAGGCTTAAAATTAACAAGAATTTAGAATAGAGCACAATTTTCGTGGTCAATAATTGGAAATATATATGGATAATAAACAATTTAATAAAATGATTTTAAAAAAAATTAAGTATATAATAAAATATTCTGTTCATTGCCACTGGCAGCCTGTCATTCAACATATCTTTTACTTTCAAATAAGGCTTGAAGTAATAAGAATTTGGAATAGAGTGGATGTGTGACGTAGATGTTAATGGCATTAAAAACTAGAATATTTTAATAATTAATAATTTTTTTAAACATTGATAATCCCTATCATACAGTTTCAAGAACAAATTTTAATATAAATGACCCATAGTTTTAATTTTTTAGTGTAGTGGAAGACCCATTAATAAAAATTGAAATATAAGAGTAGCAAACCACTCTAAACAATAATAAATATACAATATAATTTTACTGTAAGTCTATTTAACATTTTTGAATCTGAACTTAAAAAAACATAGTTTTGAACCCGAGTATTTTATATTTCTAGCCATTTATTTAACAACTAATGATGTGCAAAATTAAATCAAATAATGGGGTAGACACTTCAAATAAAAACTACGCTACCCTGTCCTTAAATATCGCGAAAACCGATCCGAACCCGAAAAAGTATCGACGAAACTTTAATTATATTTTATCCTAACTTTAAAATGCAAATGAATTTAATTTGAATGTAATATTAGCAAAAAATTAATCGCGATTTTAATAACTAAAATAATTATAACTATTTGCTGCCTTCTGGTGGTTGTAGACTGACCTTAAAGTTGTTAAAGCCTTAGACAAAGCTTTAGAAAAGCCATGTTGTAGAATCAAAGGCTTAAACCAGCCTTTACACTCCTTGGAAACTTCACTGGAACCCTTATTGTAAACTGTACTTGGTTAAATATTAATTTAAACAAATACAATTTTTTGGGGAAGAAACCTATCACTGAACGAACGGATATTTAATTAAACTAATTCAAAAATTAAAAAAGCTAATTATTTCTATAAGTTTCGCCGATTTATTGACGATATTGTAACGAGTAACGACGCCCGATGTTAATAACATAGATAGACATTCACAATGTGCCTCGGAAAAGAAGTATAGAAGAAAATATGATTATTTGAATTAAATTCAACAACATAAACCATATTTTCAGAAGAAAAATGAATTTACTTTTGTGTTAAGCTGAAAAAAAATAGCAAAAAAGCGACAGTGAAGAAAGGCACATATTATAACGACTTACATTGATGAACACAGCTCGGCTACTAGCAAACAGCAATCCCCAAAACAGCTCCGGTACGCCACTGGAAAAAAAAAACACAATATTTTAAAATACACAAAACATGTTATCAGCAAAAATAACTATTAAAACAGTTAAACTATTGTTTAAACTTACCATTGTTGCTAATTTGCAACAATATACAACAATATTTCACTATTAAAATAACATTTTTACAATATAAAGAAATAAAACCGTACGAACTTTTCCAAAGTTTGCTGTCATGCAACAATCTACGGAGCGTACAAGTTTGAGACGGTTTTTAACAAAGTAAATCTTGGATTTTATATGGAAAATCACTATTAAACAGCAATATATGTATTTCAACGTAAAATATAGACATTTTTGTATGTTTTACATACAAAATTTGCCATTTTGTGATTGAATTTATGCTTGAGAAATAAATACAAACACATTTATAAGATATTCTAATCACCTTAAAATGTATGAAATCATGAGAAATACCATTTAAATTATAAGAATTACCACGAAAGGAATGTTTTTCATAGTTTGAAATACATTTAGAATTATTTAAATATCAATAAACAACTAATACATACTTACGTAATGCTGCTTCGACGATTCCCAAAGACGGCACACATAGTTCATTATTTTCACTCATTTAAATTGCGATTCCCGTAAAAATTATTATTAAAAACGTTAGATTAACACTTTATCTTTGATTTTCACGTAAATTTTCTATTGTTCTTGCAATATTTCCGCACATATTAATATTTTAAAACACCGAACGCGACTTCACGGAGTAACTTCGTTCAACTGTCAGCGTAGAATAACGAACCGATTGTTTCAATGTTGCCACCCAACTGTAAAGAAAAAACAGTGAATTAGTAAAAATATTATTGAAATATAATAATTTAAGCTGCAAAATATTAATATTTAAGTATATATAACATTGTATCATGTATTTGTAATAAAATAAATAAATTTTTATATTTACTTTGTTGTCTGGTTTGTATTTATTTGTAACCTTTATGCGAAATGATTGTTGTAACACTAGTGGAAAATGATGAACAATACAGCTTTAAAATCGTGTTTCAGGGCCCCAATAAGCGATGTTATATACCTATACTATCCTACAAATAAACATTTTGATAAATAATAAAACATACCCTCTACATATAGGTTTGAAGAAAGTGAAACAGACACGTTGAAGAAGCCCCTAGAAATGAAATAACGTTTAGGGAGGTTCACACGATGTACGGAAGGCCTATTTTGACATGTACAAAGCAGATTGGCACACCCAGAAATGGGTAAAATGACGCCGGAATGACATTTATTTAAATAGCACGCGATCCACTTAACATATGTGTAATGCGGGTTGCTTACGGCGAACTACGTAGCGCGGACAGCAACCGCTTAGCAATTTAGCAGGGACACACACCCCAAATTGGGGTATGGTGTCGCTAGTGGTTCACCGACCCTTTTCTACCCTGAAGGGGCCTTATTTTAGGGCGGTTTAGGATAGGGAACTAAATACATATTAATTTAACAATGCTTTATTTATTATACAATATATTTATTTCTTCTTGTTGTTTTTCTTTCCTGTGAACATAAGAATACATAAAACATTTAAAACATTGAAATAATTGAAAGATTTGTGGAGTCGTTGGTCCCACCCCCAATTTGGGGGATGGTTAAGCTCTGCCACCGCGTCAAGGTCCCTCCACTTAGGCAGAGGGGCCGGCCGGCCAGGAAGGAAAGGAAAATGATTAATGATTAATGCAACATACAGCACACACCATTCAGTCTGAGGGCCCTCACACACAACATTCATACTCTGCCGCTGGACCCCGTTGCTCTGGAACCCGGGACATGACGCTGATGCCCTGAAAAAACACTAATAAGTCAGTAACAATGTCAACAACAATTTAAACTTATTCTACAATACTTTAATCATCATCAAAAGGCTTTAATAAACTTTAATCATTGTTAAAAGAATTTTAAACATCGGGGGAATATGATTTTGGAAGAATTAAGGCCCTATTTGTAACTGTGTACGAGTGGTATGCCGTTAAATTTGTCAAATTTTTGGGGGAAAATTACAAGTTTTTAAACCCGGATTTAATGCAATTTTAATCGTGTCTTAATCAATTGTTTAATGGTTACATATAATTTCACCCCTCTAGAGTTTAAATTTGAAATAATTAAGGAACTATTTGTAACTGTAAATGAGTGGTACACCGTTAAATTTTGTCAAATTTTTGGGAAAAAATTACAAGTTTTTAAACCCGGATTTAATGCAATTTTAATCGTGTCTTAATCAATTGTTTAATGGTTACATATAATTTCACCCCTCTAGAATTTAAATTTGAAATAATTAAGGACCTATTTGTAACTGTAAACGAGTGGTATACCGTTAAATTTTGTCAAATTTTTGGGGAAAAATTACAAGTTTTTAAACCCGGATTTAATACAATTTTAATCGTGTTTTAATCACTTGTTTAAGGGCTACATATAATTTCATCCCTACAAATTCAAATTTGGAACAATTAAGGCCCTATTTTCAACTGTGTACGAGTGGTAAGTCGCTAAACTTTGTAAAATTATTGAGAAAAAATTCAAGTATTTGAATCCGGATTTAATGCATTTTAATTGCGTTTTAACCACTTTTTCAAGTGTTACATATAATTTCACCCCTACAGAGTTCAAATTTGAAACAATTAAGGCCCTATTTTCAACTGTGTACGAGTGAATGTCCCTAAACTTTGTAAAATAATTGAGAAAAAATTCAAGTATTTGAATCCGGATTTAATGTATTTTTAATTACGTTTCAACCACTTTTTTAATTGTTACATGTAATTTCAACCCTGTAGAATTAAAATTTGATACAATTAAGGCCCTATTTGTAACTGTGTATGAGTGGTATGCTGTTAAATATTGTTAAATTTTTGGGAAAAAATTACAAGTTTTATACCTGGATTTAATGCATTTTTAATTGCATTTTAACCACTTTTTTAATTGTTACATATAATTTCAACCCTGTATATTTCAAATTTAAATCTATTAAGGCCTTATCTTAACTGTGTACGCTCTTAAATTTTGTCAATTTTTTGAGAAAAAGTAAGTTTTTCAACTCGAATTTAATGCATTTTTAAACTGGTTTTTACGAGTTTTTTTATGGTTACATACAATTTCAGTTTTATAGAATTAAAATATAAAACAATTAAGGCCCTATTTTTAACGGTGTACGAGTGGTTAAGCTGTTAACTTTGTTATTTTTTCCCAAAAATTTCTAACAAATTAATAACAATGTGAACAACAATTTTAATGATGATTAAAGTCTGTAGATTATAAAAGACTTTAATAAACTATTTGTAATTAATAAATTTTGACTACAGAAAATTATTCTCACCGCCGTTGCTTTGGGGCTGGATTAATTTGAAGTGGGGGCCCTTCTGGTTGTTGTATTGGGGCCGTGTTGACTGCAAGTGGAGGCCCTTCTGGTTGTTGTTTTGTGGCCGTGTTGACTGGAAGTGGAAGCCCTTTTGGTTGTAGTTTTGAGGCCGTGTTCACTGGAACCGGATGCTCTTTTGGCTGTTGTTTTGGGGCCGTGTTGCCTGGTACTTGAGGCCCTTTTGGCTGCAGTCAACTCCAAACTCGAACTCGCAGTGGAAACCTGAACAAAACATTTATCAATATAAAATCAAATTTTTACCTCTTTATTTTTATTTGGAACGATATTTACCTGGCCGTGCTAGATTGTCGGCCATTTTGTTGTGCGTCATGTCCCGTCTTCGATCCACTTTCGGCCGCTGTCCAAGGGATCGTCTGCTTCGCGACCACCAGTCCTATTTCGGCCGCTAGGGCCTTACTTGACTGTAACTGCCGTGGAGCGATGGTCGCGCACCAAGTACCCCCTGCTTAGGCAGATTTACATTCTCTCGCTTACGTACACGTGTACTCTGCGTTATCGCCGCCCCCGGATCCACCCAACTGCAGCCACCTGGCCAGGTTTTTTATATAAGAACTGCAGTTGGGCTTCGCTCAATAATAATAATAATATAGTAATAATAATAATAATAGTTATACTTTAGTTGCAATATCAACTACAAGTATTTTTCGCCCCAAACCACAAAGCTACTGGTATATATTTACAGCTACAGACTTTCGCTTTAAGGGCGAGTCTGTTTGTAGCAGGTATATACTTTCGCAGAGTTTATTGTGACGAATACGAGCGGGCTTCCTGTACTACAATTTAAACGATAACGTTTTCCACGTGCTGGGGAGAAATACTGCTTCTACTCAAGGAATACCTGGTGCTCTACTGCTGGGCTCAGCTGTAGGGGTTGGAGTCCATCCCTCGTAGGTGGATCTGGGTCTGGAATACCATGCTCTCCGCACACAAGGAACACGCGATACGGACGAAGGCTGGGAAGGAAATGAGTCAGAAACAGGTCGCACGCTGCTAGCTTGCCTATAGTTTTAATGGAACGGACAGGTTTCGTTCCGTTACCAAGCTTGTTGATTGAAGTTAATTACCGTATTTTTATTCAATAAATATAAAAATAAAATACTTTGTATAACACAATAAATGTTAAAAAAATATATTTTTTTAAAATATAACTTATGCCCCAGGAATAGTATAATACTCTAACATCTTTAAAAATCATGTATTAAATTAAAAAGAATAAAAATACATGCTAATATTTTGTAATTAATTATTAATATTCATTTCTTTACAAATATCTTACCGGCTTTATACACACATACTTCAAATATCAAAAAGTCAGATATTTTATTTTAAATCTGTTTTCAGGGATAGATTAGGGAAGGTTTGAAGTATATTTGACCCAAATTTCAACCCTTTTGGACAAGCGGTAAAAATTTGGCAAAGCGGTGAACACAAAAACAAAATTATAAATTTTTGTATATTAAATTTACCGCTTTGCCAAATTTTTACTGCTTGCCCAAAAGGGTTGAAATTTGGGTCAAATATACTCCAATCTTTCCCTTATCTACCACTGAAAACAGATTTAAAATATCTGCCCCCGTTTTTGAATTACATATTTTTTTATCCACCCCAGTCAAAATAAAAGTTTGTTAGTTATTAATTTTATTTTATGACGGCCTTGTTGTTACAAAGTTATAATTTCAAAATTAAGACAGATATTGTAAATCTGTGTTCAGTGGTAGATTAGGGAAGGTTTGAAGCACATTTGACCCAAATTTCAACTCTGTTAAACAAGCGGTAAAAATTTGGCAAAGCGGTAAACACAAAAAAAATATAAAATTTTTTATATCAAATTTACCGCTTTGCCCATTTTTTATCGTTTAACCAAAAAGGTTGAAATTTGGCTCAGATATACTTCAATCCTTTTTTTATCTATCGCTGAAAACAGAATTGAAATATCTGCCCCCGTTTTTCATTTATATATTTTTTTATCCACCCATGTCAAAATAAAAGTTGTAATTTTTTGTTAGTTAATTTTATTTTATGACGGCCCTGTCTTTAAAAAGTTATAATTTCAAAATGAAAACAGATATTTTAAATCTGTTTTCCAAGATAGATTAGGGAAGGTTTGTAGTATATTTGACCCAAATTTGAACTTTTTTGAACAAGCGGTAAAAATTTGGCAAAGCGGTAAACACAAAAAAAAATATAAAATTTTTTGTATCCAATTTACCGCTTTGGCCAATTTTTTATCGCTTAACCAAAAAAGTTGAAATTTGGCTCAAATATACATCAAACCTTCCCTTATCTATCGCTGAAAACAGAATTGAAATATCTGCCCCCGTTTTGATTTATATTTTTTTTATCCATCCATATCAAAGTAAAAGTTGTAATTTTTGTTAGTTAATTTCATTTTATGACGGCCCTGTTTTAAAAAGTTATAATTTCAAAACGGAATCAGATATTTTAAATCTGTTTACAAAAATAGATTAAGGAAGGTTTCGAGTATAGTTGACCCAAATTTCAACCCTGTTGGTCAAGCGGTAAAAATTTGACAAAGCGGTAAACACAAAAAAATATAAATTTTTTTGTATCAAATTTACCGCTTTGAGAATTTTTTATCGCTTAACCGAAAAAGTTGAAATTTGGCTCAAATATACATCAAACCTTCCCTTATCTGTCGCTGAAAACAGAATTGAAATATCTGCCTCCGTTTTTGATTTATATTTTTTTTATCCACTCGTGTCAAAATAAAAGTTGTAATTTTTTGTTAGTTAATTTTATTGTATGACGGCCTTGTCTTTAAAAAGTTATAATTTCAAAATGGGGAAAAATATTTTTAATCTGTTTCCAGGGATGGATTAGGGAAGGTTTGGAATATAATTGATCTAAATTTCAACACTTTTGGACAAGCGGTAAAAATTTGGCAAAAGGGTGAACACAAAAACAAAATTATATTTTTTTTATATTAAATTTACAGCTTTTCTTAAGAATTATACGTAAATAAAATAAATTATTAGATAAAATATATTTAGAATATACTTTTTTTAAAAATGAGAAATAAAGCCGTTATTTAATAATTTATGAATCAATAATTCCAATAAAATATTGGTATAGCCACCTATTGACAAGAATTATAAACACTGGCTGGACTTAGTGAATTTTATCTTATTCATTTTCAGAAATTATTATTTCAAAACTGGGGCGTTAAATAGAAAAAAGTTTCAAATAAAATTTGCTCAAAATATTCTATTTTAATTATTTATATAACAATCTTAATTATATAGTTTGTATTTTTAGAGATATAAATGTGTAAATAAATAGAAGATTCTTTCAAGAACTATACGTAAATAAAATAAATTATAAGTTAAAATATATTTAGAATTAAATAATAAATAGAGTTTATTACAAAAATTATTTTGTAAAAAAATTTCTTTCTGAGAAAAAAATTGATTTTTATTTTTATTCATTATCTCTGAAATTAAAACGAATATATAAAAAAGTTTAAACCAAACTGCCTTTTATTTTTATTTACAAATATTTTTTCTTATGACAAACTTGGGCGAAATGTTATTAGTTTAGCCAAAAAACGAATTTTCTCAAAATTATTAATACCAAAACAATACTGCTGCTGTACTCTTTGATAAAACTTATGAACTATATATGTCATTTGATTATTAATGAAATGACAGATGGAAAACTTGTTAAATTTATTATTTTAAATAAATTAATAATTAAAATATGGTTTGATACACGATTTTATGTTTATTACAATTAAAATATGCTTTTCTTTGTCAATTTTATTTGACGTTTGTTATATCTTCAGCAAGATGTCTCCACGTGTATTTCAGCAAATCTGACCTTCAAGAAATCCAGGACTGTAATTAAAAATTATTGTCTACAGAACATGTTTAACAGTTTTTTGGGCCAAAATTTATATGTATTTCAACAAGGATAACACAATAGTTTATAAAAAATACAAAATAAATTATCAAACTTGTTTATTTAAGAATATATACGGAAATATTGACTAGCAGAAAATTTCCTGAATACGTCTTGTGTGATAGCAACAAATTATTTATGGAATGCAAAATATGACTGGCGCTGGCGCTTAAATACCATAAAATGTACATTGGAATTTCTTCAAAATTTGACCACATACAATAATTTTTCATTTAAATATTGTATTCGTAAGATCGTCAGAAGTACATAGGATCCAAAGGCGCTATCGACAAATTTGTTTCTTAACCCATTTTTCGGTAGCAAAAATCTACCAATTAATTAGCGGGAGGTACGGTTTTAATTTTATTAAAAATCGATTCCATGGGTTAAAATACATAAGTGTACCAAATTTCATTAATATAAATTACGGTTTTCACCATTTTAAATAGTTTTCTTATTATGGCTTAAACCATTCGTACAATAATTCTGAAAATTAGTATACTTGTATTAAAAAATACTTAGATTTTAGTTACAAAGTCGACAGGTTTGTAACTCCACCCAGTTTTGGGCAGCGTATATGTACCCACTTAAGGGTTTAAGATAGGGGTTTAATTTTATAAAAAATCGATTTCTCGTGTCAAAATACATTTGTACACCAATTTTTGTTAATTTTCGCTTAAGGATATGCTAAATATTTAAACTTGTATTTGCCCTAAATTTCAGGAATCTTACCGGCGTCTGACGCGTAGCTTGCGCACTGAAAATTCAAAGATTTGCGGTAAAATTCAAAGTGTGTTTATTTGGAATTCCTTGAACAAAAAAATTTGAAAATTGGTACACTAGTATAAGAATATACGTAGAATCTGATGGTGAAGTCTAAAATAGTTTATCTGTACCCAGTTTTGGGTGGTGAATATTTACCTAATTAAGGGTTGAGGGTACGACTTTAATTTTACGAAAAATCGATTCTTTGAGTCATAATACACATATTTACTATTTTTTGTTAAAATATTACAAAAGATAATTTAGTAATATCAAAATAAAATTTTCAGAGGTCATTGACCCTAAATGTGTAGGATTCAGAATCTTATATTACTATACGAGTAATTATACCAATAGTACAATAATTGTGGAAATAGGTATACATGTACAGAAAATATGTAGATTCTAATGGTGAAGTCGACATGTATGTATCTCTACCCAGTTTTGGGTAGCATATATCTATCCATTTAAGTGTTGAAGATAGAGGTTTAATTTTATTAAAAATCGATTCCTCGGGTCAAAATTCATATGTACAGTGATTTTTATCAAATTCTTTTGAGTGGTCCAGTTTTAATTGTAACATTTATCAACAATGGTATTTACATATATTGCTACTCAAAAATGGTTTTACTAATTGATTTATGGTACTTAGACCAATCAAGCAAAAATTTTGAAAACTGTGCTGTTTATATAAGAACGTTCGTAGAATCTGATAGTGTTACAGAAAAAAATCCAGCTCCACCCATTTTTGGGTGGTAAATATACACCCATTTTTGGGTAAAGGATATTGGTTTAATTTTAACAAAAATCGATTCCTCGATCCAAAATACATATGTGTACCAATTTTCATTTGAATATTCTTTAGAACACAAAAGTTATTCGTTTTCGTGCTGTTGTTCAAAAATACGTGTTTCAAAAATAATTTTTTACTGGGCTTAAACAACTGGTACAATAATTCTGAAAATTCGTGTATTTATATTAAAAAATACGTAGAATTTAATGATCAAGTCGACAGGTTTGTCTCTCCACCCAGTTTAGGGTAGCGTGTATCTACTTATTTAAGGGTTAAAGATAGGGGCTTAATTTTATCAAAAATCGATTCTTCGTGTTAAAATACATATGCATACTAATTTTTGTTAATTTTCTGCAAAGGATATACTAGATATTTGAACTTGTATTTGCCCTAAATATCAGGAATCTTGTCGGCGTCCGACGCGTAGCTTGCGCACTAAAAATTCAAAGATTTGCGGTAAAATTCAAAGTGTGTTTATTAGGAATTCCTTTAATAAAAAAATTTGAAATTCGGTATATTTATGTAAGGATATACGTAGAATCTGATGGTGAAGTCGAAAATTGTTTAACTCTACCCAATTTTGGGTGGTAAGTATCTACCCATTTAAGGGTTGAGGGTGTGAATTTATTTATACGAAAAATCGATTCTTCGGATCATAATACACATGTCCACGAATTTTTGTTAAAATAATACAACAGGTAATTCAGTAATAACAAAACAAAATTTTCAGAGGTCATTGACCCTAAATGTGTAGAATTCAGAATGTTGTATTACTTTAATTCACTGAAATTAAAACGAATATAAAAAAAAGTTTCAACCAAACTGCCTTTTATTTTTAATTACAAATATTATTTCTTATGACAAACTTGGGCGAAATGTTATTAGTTTAGTCAAAAAATGGATTTACTCAAAATTATTAATACCAAAACAATACTACTGCTGTACTCTATGATGAGACTTATGAACTATATTTTTGTCGTGTAAGAAAATACGTTGATTATTAATCAAATGACAGATGGAAATCTTGTTAAATTTATCATTTTAATAAATTAATAATTAAAATATAGTTTAATACACGATTTTATGTTTATTATAACTAAAATATGCTTTTCTTTGTTAATTTTATTTGACGTTTGTTATATCTGCAGCAAGATGTCTCCACGTGTATTACAGCAAATCTGACCTTCATAAAATCCAGGACTGTAATTAAAAATTATTGGTTATAGAAAATATTTAACAGTTTTTTGGGCCAAAATTTATATGTATTTCAACAAGGATAAGACAATAGTTTATAGAAAATACAAAATAAATGATCAAACTTGTTTATTTAAGAATATATACGGAAATATTGACTAGCAGAAAATTTCCTGAATACGTCTTGTGTGATAGCAACAAATTATTTATGGAATGCAAAATATGACTGGCGCTGGCGCTTAAATACCATAAAATGTACATTGGAATTTCATTAAAATTTGACCACATACGATAATTTTTCAATTAAATATTGTTATGATATGTAATTTGGAGGTTAAACAAATATAATATTGTACATATTATGCATTTTTTATTATAATAAATACCATATTTTGTTATATACCTTATAGAGTGTACAGAATAAAAGTATTTCATTGTTTATTAATATTATATACAATAATTGTTAACTATAACTTATTATAAACATTATGCTAATAATAAAGTTTACAGAAATAAACATATAATACAAAATAAATAAAAATTATTATGTATAACACTGACATGGCACCTACATTTTTTTGTTTTTATTTTTCTTCAGTAAATATTTATAAAAAGTTAATGTGTTATACATCAGAAGATTCAGCACAAAATTCTGAGTATAAAAATATAAAATTTATAAATTATAACTATAACATATCGCTAATATCTTATACATTTCATTTGACATACATAATTTTCAATACAATATTTTCATTAAAAGTTAATAAATTATACATCAGCAGATTCAGCGTGAAGCACTGAGTAAAATTATACTAAATACTTGTACTAAAATATTAATGTAACACTAACATTATCCATCTAGTTTTATTAAAGGTTATTTATTATTAATTTCTTGTTTGATGTTATCTGTTTGTGTTTCGTCTTCTTTGATTCGTCCCACATTCTTCCTCTACATAAAAACAACCCCCGGAGTTTAGTCCTGCTATATTTCATCCCTTAAACAACAATATACTTCGCTAGACAACTCCAAACATTTGTAATGTTTGCATTTAATAGGATCTTGTAATCATCTCATTTGGAATTCTATAAAAACGTATACAATGGTAATAATAATGCTATGTATTGATTATTATATACAAATATACATATCGTAATATAATACATGAAATATTGCTATGTCCATTTGGTTTAAGAGGCATTGAAAGCTGTAGCATCTTTACAAATATCTATAAAATGAACCAAAAGTGTTGTTATTAAATTTGTAATAATTAAAGTGCACAACAAACACTAGTATAGTATTGTCTTCGCCAGATCTTCTGTAGTGTTATGAAAACTCATTATTTTAACTGGTTTTCATCTAAAAACCAGTTTTTCAAGTCTAGTACTTGTTCTGAAAACCGGTTTATAATTTAATATTTGATGTCAGACCGGTTTTCATTTCGATACTTCCTCAAAAACCGGTTTATTTTATACATTTCCTGAAAACTGATTGCCTGCACCTGAAATACGGTTATTGTTCGTATATCCATTGTTTAAACAAATGTTTTCTTACCAAATATAACTTTGCAATAAAACAAAAAGTCTTAATTATTATTGTTTCCCGTTCTTCTCATGTTGTACATTTGTTATTAACAATTGCCCATCAGCTGACATTTGACGTTTAAGGTTATAAAATTGTTATTAACAATTAACAAAATATTGGTTGTTATTAATTTCTAATACATGAAACTGAAAAATATAATCAAAAAAATATAATTAAATAAATTTGTTGGATTTTTTATTAAATAAATAAATAAATAGTAGTTCCACGATATTGATACAGATGTCACTACCAGTATCGTTTTGGGCTAATGAAACACAAATATATCGATTTTTTTTTGTTTAAATCAATAATACAACCATTTTTGAAAATTGTATTATTTAATATGTTATTAACGTTACATGTTTTAAGATTTCATTTGTATTAAATACATATTTTACTGAATCATTATTTTATACCAGATAATTTATAAAATATCGATTTATTCATTAATACAACACATAAGGACCTTTTTCACAAATTTATTTAAAGTTAATGTTCTATTATAAATTAATTTTAATAGGGATATTGTATTAAATAACAAATCTAAATATTATTTATTTACAAGTTAATGTACAAATATGTCATTTAATAAAAAAACAAAATGGACCATTCAAAATATTTTGATAAAAATTACTGCACATATATATATTTTGACCCAAGGAATAGATTTTTTATAAAATTGAACCTTTATCTTTAACCCTTAAATGGGTAGATACGTACCACCCAAAATTGGGTAGAGATAAATAATTTTCGACTTCACCATCAGATTTTACGTATATTCTTACATAAGTGTACGAATTTTTAATTTTTTTTCTTAAAGGAATTCCAAATAAACACACTTTGAATTTTACCGCAAATCTTTGAATTTTCAATGCGAAAGCTAGATTAAATTTTTTATGACAGGTGGCACCATATGTAAAATCCACCCACACAACCTTGAAATTCTTTAGTTTTCCCAGTGCAGACGCCTTCTTTAGGGGGCCTGTTTCTTTAAATGCCCCCAAACACTCATATAAATAATACATGGCAAAAACTTTGTACCGACAGGCATGGATTGGAATGTGTATGATCGCTCGATCGAAAAATCAATAATATTGATCATGCGCAGTAAATCAAATTAAAATGAGTCCAAGATCCTGTTTTCAAAAATGTGTGAATTTTAAAAAAAGTTTTAAACTAACCCCACCTAGAATTTAATTTTGAAAAACTTTTTTCAAATAAATTTTATCCTCAAGTAAACCGTTTAGCCGGAAATGATTTTTATTCCAAATATGCAATTACATTTAAAAATTCGCCAGGGCTGTACTTATAAAAATTTCAAAACCAAATTTTGGGTTTATATGCAACTTGATTCGTAGATTCCAAAAATCGATAGGTCGACTTCGTAGGTCTACTAATTTTTGGGGTGACTGCCCTTTACCCAAAAATGGGTAGTGTTAGAAAATTGTCTTTTCGATTTTTGGAATCTACGGCTCGAGTTATATAGGTATTTAAAATTTGGTTAATTAATAATTATAA
Organism: Ophonus ardosiacus; assembly: GCA_943142095.1. NCBI lineage: Eukaryota > Metazoa > Arthropoda > Insecta > Coleoptera > Carabidae > Ophonus > Ophonus ardosiacus. Next base: position 826,923 of record OW964841.1, read on the forward strand.
ACAAAAAAGTTTTTTTTCAAAATTTTTTTTTTAAATTAAAATTACTTAAATATCCTGTTTTCAAAAATGTGAGAATTTTAAAAAAGTTTCAAACTAACCCCACCTAGAATTTAATTTTGAAAAACTTTTTTCAAATAAATTTTGTCCTCAAGTAAACTGTTTAGCCGGAAATGATTTTTATTCCAATTATGCAATTACATTTAAAAATTCGCCAGGGCTGTACTTATAAAAATTTCACAACCAAATTTTGGGTTTATATACAACTCGATCCGTAGATTCCAAAAATCGATAGGTCGACTTCGTAGGTCTATTAATTTTTGGGGTGACTTTCCTTTACCCAAAAATGGGTAGTGTTAGAAAATTGTCTTATCGATTTTTGGAATCTACGGCTCGAGTTATATATGTACCCAAAATTTGGTTAATTAATAATAATAAACAAAAAAGTTTTTTTCCAAAAATTTTCTTTTAATTTAAAATTACTCAAAGATCCTGTTTTCAAAAATGTAAGAATTTTAAAAAAAGTTTCAAACTAACCCCATCTAGAATTTAATTTTGAGAAACTTTTTTCAAATAAATTTTGTCTTCAAGTGTACCGTTTAGCCGGAAATGATTTTTATTCCAATTATACGATTACATTTAAAAATTCTCCAGGGCTGTACTTATAAAAATGTGACAACCAAATTTTGGGTTTATATACAACTCGATGCGTAGATTCCAAAAATCAATAGGTCGACTTCGTAGGTCTATTAATTTTTGGGGTGACTTCCCTTTACCCAAAAATGGGTAGTGTTAGAAAATTGTCTTATCGATTTTTGGAATCTACGGCTCGAGTTATATATGTACCCAAAATTTGGTTAATTAATAATAATAAACAAAAAAGTTTTTTTTCAAAAATTTTCTTTTAATTTAAAATTACTCAAAGATCCTGTTTTCAAAAATGTAAGAATTTTAAAAAAAGTTTCAAACTAACCCCACCTAGAATTTAATTTTGAGAAACTTTTTTCAAATAAATTTTGTCCTCAAGTGTACCGTTTAGCCGGAAATGATTTTTATTCCAATTATGCAATTACATTTAAAAATTCGCCAGGGCTGTACTTATAAAAATTTCACAACCAAATTTTGGGTTTATATACAACTCGATCCGTAGATTCCAAAAATCGATAGGTCGACTTCGTAGGTCTATTAATTTTTGGGGTGACTTTTCTTTACCCAAAAATGGGTAGTGTTAGAAAATTGTCTTATCGATTTTTGGAATCTACGGCTCGAGTTATATATGTACCCAAAATTTGGTTAATTAATAATAATAAACAAAAAAGTTTTTTTCCAAAAATTTTCTTTTAATTTAAAATTACTCAAAGATCCTGTTTTCAAAAATGTAAGAATTTTAAAAAAAGTTTCAAACTAACCCCACCTAGAATTTAATTTTGAGAAACTTTTTTCAAATAAATTTTGTCCTCAAGTGTACCGTTTAGCCGGAAATGATTTTTATTCCAATTATGCAATTACATTTAAAAATTCGCCAGGGCTGTACTTATAAAAATTTCACAACCAAATTTTGGGTTTATATACAACTCGATCCGTAGTTTCCAAAAATCGATAGGTCGACTTCGTAGGTCTATTAATTTTTGGGGTGACTTTCCTTTACCCAAAAATGGGTAGTGTTAGAAAATTGTCTTATCGATTTTTGGAATCTACGGCTCGAGTTATATATGTACCCAAAATTTGGTTAATTAATAATAATAAACAAAAAAGTTTTTTTTCAAAAATTTTCTTTTAATTTAAAATTACTCAAAGATCCTGTTTTCAAAAATATAAGAATTTTAAAAAAAGTTTCAAACTAACCCCACCTAGAATTTAATTTTGAGAAACTTTTTTGAAATAAATTTTGTCCTCAAGTGTACCGTTTAGCCGGAAATGATTTTTATTCCAATTATGCAATTACATTTAAAAATTCGCCAGGGCTGTACTTATAAAAATTTCACAACCAAATTTTGGTTTTATATGCAACTTGACCCGTAGATTCCAAAAATCGATAGGTCGACTTCGTAGGTCTATTAATTTTTTAAGTGCCTGCCGTTTACCCAAAAATGGGTGGTGTTAGAAAATTGGCTTATAGATTTTTGGAATCTACGGCTCGAGTTATATATGTACTTAAAATTTGGTTTATTAATAATAATAAACAAAAAAGTTTTTTTCCAAAAATTTTCTTTTAAATTAAAATTACTCAAAGATCCTGTTTTCAAAAATGTGACAATTTTTAAAAAAGTTTCAAACTAACCTCACCTAGAATATAATTTTGAGAAACTTTTTTCAAATAAATTTTGTCCTCAAGTAAACCATTTAGCCGGAAATGATTTTTTCCAATTATGCAACCGTCAGATTCTACGTATATCCTTACATAAATATACCGAATTTCAAATTTTTTTTTTTAAAGGAATTCCAAATAAACATACTTTGAATTTTACCGCAAATCTTTGAATTTTCAGTGCGCAAGCTACGCGTCAGACGCCGGCAAGATTCCTGAAATTTAGGGCAAATACAAGTTCAAATATTTGGTATATCCTTTAGTGAAAATTATCAAAAATTAGTATACATATGTATTTTGACACGAGAAATCGATTTTTAATAAAATTAAACCCCTATCTTAAACCCTTAAATGGGTACATGTATGCTGCCCAAAACTAGGTAGAGATACAAACCTGTCGACTTTACCACTAAATTCTACGTACTTTTTACTACAAGTATACCAATTTTCAGAATTATTGTACAAATAGTTTAAGCCATAATAAGAAAACTATTTAAAATGGTTTAAATACAAATAAAATGTAACACTTGTTTTCCTAGTTTAAATTTTTTATGGCAGATGGCACCATATGTAAAATCCACCCACACAACCTTGAAATTCTTTAGTTTTTCCAGTGCAGACGCCTTCTTTAGGGGGCCTGTTTTTTTAAATGCCCCCAAATACTCATATAAATAATACATGGCAAAAACTTTGCACCGACAGGTATGGTTTGGAATGTGTAAGATTGATCGATCGAAAAATCAATAATTCTGATCATGCGCAGTAAGTCAAATTGTTTTTTTTTATGAATAAATTTATGAAATTTAATTTGTTTAATTATTTTTTTGAATATATTCGTCAATTTTATGCACCAGAAATTAATAACAACTAATATTTTATTAATTGTTAATAACAATTTTTATAACCTCAAATGGCAGATGACAACAATAATGGATAAACAAATGTACATAATTGGAACTGAAAACAAAAGTAATTTATTCAGTTTTTATTTTGTTACAAGGTGATATTTGGTTAGTAAACATTTGTTTAAACAATGGATATGTAAATAAATTGTATTTCAGGGCATGAAACCAGTTTTTCAGTAAAATAAACCAGATTTTGAGCGAGTATTGAACTTGAAAAACCGGTTTGGGAAGAAACTGTTCATAAAAACCAGTACAAAAACCGGTTTGAACGGAAACTAGTTAGAAAAACCGGTTTGCGAAACAGGTTTAGAGACAACAAGGTTTATTAGCTCTTACATAGAGCTTCAGGCAATAATTTTTACAAATTTAATAACAACACTATTGGTTATTTTATAGATTTTTGTAAAGATGCTACAGCTTTCAATGCCTCTTAAACCAAATGGACATAACAATATTACATGTATTATATTACGGTATGTATATTTGTATATAATAATCAATACACAGCATTATTATTATCATTGTATAAGTTTTTCTACAGAATTCCAAATGAGATGATTACAAGAACCTATTAAATGCAAACATTACAAATGTTTGGAGTTGTCTAGCGAAGAATATTGTTGTTTAAGGGATGAAATATCGCAGGACTAAACTCCGGGGGTTGTTTTTATGTAGACGAAGAATGAGGGACGAATCAAAGAAGACAAAACACAAACAGATGACATCAAACAACAAAATAATGATAAATAACCTTTAATAAGACTAGATGGATAATGTTAGTGTTACTTTAATATTTTAGTACAAGTATTTAGTATAATTTTACTCAGTGCTTCACACTGAATCTGCTGATGTATAACACATTAACTTTTTATGAAAATTTAGTGAAGAAAAATGAAAACAAAAAAATAATGTTTACAATATGTTATAGTTAACAATTATTGTATATAATATTAACAAACAATGAAATACTTTTATTCTGTACACTCTATAATGTATATAACAAAATATGGTATTTATTATAATAAAAAATGAATAATATGTACAATATTATATTTATTTAACCTCCAAATTACATATAATAACAATATTTAATTGAAAAATTATTGTATGTGGTCAAATTTTAAAGAAATTCCAATGTACATTTTATGGTATTTAAGCGCCAGCGCCAGTCATATTTTGCATTCCATAAATAATTTGTTGCTATCACACAAGACGTATTCAGGAAATTTTCTGCTAGTCAATATTTCCGTATATATTCTTAAATAAACAAGTTTGATCATTTATTTTGTATTTTCTATAAACTATTGTCTTATCCTTGTTGAAATACATATAAATTTTGGCCCAAAAAACAGTTAAACATTTTCTATAACCAATAATTTTTAATTACAGTCCTGGATTTTATGAAGGTCAGATTTGCTGTAATACACGTGGAGACATCTTGCTGCAGATATAACAAACGTCAAATAAAATTGACAAAGAAAAGCATATTTTAATTATAATAAACATAAAATCGTGTATTAAACTATGTTTTAATTATTAATTTATTTAAAATGAGAAGTTTAACGTACTTTCTTACAGGACAACAAAAGAATATAGTTCATAAGTTTCATCATAGAGTACAGTAGCAGTATTGTTTTGGTATTAATGAATTTGAAAAAATCCATTTTTTAGCTAAACTAATAACATTTCGCCCAAGTTTGTCATAAGAAAAAATATTTGTAATTAAAAATAAAAGGCAGTTTGGTTGAAAAATTTTTTAATATTCGTTTTAATTCCAGAGATAATGAATAAAAATAAACATCAATTTATTTCTCGCAAACAAAATTGTTTACAAAATAATTTTTGTGACAAACTCTATTTATTATTTAATTCTAAATATATTTTAACTTATAATTTATTTTATTTACGTATAGTTCTTGAACGAATCTTCTATTTATTTACACATTTATATCTCTAAAAATACAAACTATATAATTAAGATTGTTATATAAATAACTAAAATAGAATATTTTGAGCAAATTTTATTTAAAACTTTTTTCTATTTAACGCCCCAGTTTTGAGATAATAATTTCTGAAAATGAATAAGATAATTAAATCCACATTTGTTACCCAAAAATGAGTATAAATTCACGACCCGAAAATGGGTGGAGATGAAATTGTTTCTATAATGCCATTAGAATCTACGTACTTTCTTATATAAATAACCCAGTCTTCAATTGCTTAATTGGTCTAAGTACCATGAATAATTTATTGAAACCGTTCTTGAGTAGCGATTCAGACACCATTGTTGATAAATGTTACAATTAAAACTGGACCATTCAAAATATTTTGATAAAAATTACAACGCATATATATTTTGAATCATGGAATTCATTTTTGTTAAAATTAAACCCCTATCTTCAACCCTTAAATGGTTAGGTATATAGTACCCGAAACTGGGTAGAGATACAAACCTGTCGACTACACCATTCGAATATACATATTTTTTTATATATGTATACCAATTTTCAAAATTATTATACTACAGTAATATAAGGTTCTGAATCACACACCTTTAGGGTCAATGACCTCTGAAAATTTTGTTTTGATATTACTGAATTACCTGTTGCAATATTTTAACAAAAATTAGTAAACATATGTATTATGACCCAAAACATTGATTTTTCGTAAAATTAAAGTCGTACCCTCAACCCTTAAATGGGTAAATATTCACCACCCAAATCTGAATAAAGATAAACAATTTTCGACTTTACCATCAGATTCTACGTATATTGTTACATAGGTGTACCAATTTTCAATTTTTTTTCTGTAAGGAATTCCAAATAAACACACTTTGAATTTTACCGCAAATCTTTGAATTTTCAGTGTGCAAGCTACGCGTCAGACGCCGGCAAGATTCCTGAAATTTAGGGCAAATACAAGTTCAAATATTTAGTATATCTTTTGCAGAAAATTAACAAAAATTGGTATACATATGTATTTTGCCATGAAGAATCGATTTTTTCTAAAATTAAACCCCTATCTGCAACCCTTAAATGGGTAGATATACGCTACCCAAAACTGGGTGGAGAAACAAACCTGTCGACTTGATCATTAAATTCTACGTATATTTTAATACAAGTACACCAATTTTCAAAGTTATTGTAGAAGTTGTTAAGCCCAGTAAAAATGATTTTTGAAACCCGTATTTTTGAACAATAGCATGAAAACGAATAACTTTTGTGTTCTTAAGAATATTGAAGTGAAAATTGGTACACATATGTATTTTGGACCGAGGAATCGATTTTTAATAAAAATAAACCTCTATCTTCAACCCTTAAATGGGTATATATATGCTACCCAAAAGTGGGTAGAGATACATACACGTCGGCTACACCATTCGAATCTACATATTTTTTTGTACATGTATACCAATTTTCAGAATTGTTGTACTACAGTAATATAAGGTCCTGAATCGCACATTTTTAAGGTCAATGACATGTGAAAATTTTGTTTTGATATTACTGAGTTACCTGTTGGAATATTTTAACAAAAATTAGTAAACATATGTATTAAGACCCAAAGAATCGATTTTTCGTAAAATTAAAGTCGTACTCTCAACCCTTAAATGGGTAGATATTCACCACCCAAAACTGGGTAGAGATAAACAATTTTTGACTTAATCATCAGATTCTACGCATATTGTTACATAAGTGTACCAATTTTCAAATTTTTTTGTTTAAGAAATTCCAAATAAACACACTTTGAATTTTACCGCAAATCTTTGAATTTTTAGTGCGCAAGGTACGCGTCAGGCGCCGGCAAGATTCCTGAAATTTAGGACAAATACAAGTTCAAATATTTAGTATATCCTTTGCAGAAAATTAACAAAAATTGGTGTACATATGTATTTTGACCCGAGGAATCGATTTTTGATAAAATTAAAATCATATCTAAAACCCTTAAGTAAGTACATATATGCTACCCAAAACTGGGTGGAGATACAAACCTGTCAACTTTACCGCTAAATTCTACGTATTTTTTAATACAAGTATACCAATTTTCAGAATTATTGTACAAATGGTTTAAGCCATAATAAGAAAACTATTTAAAATGGTTTAAATACAAATAAAATATGACGCTTGTTTTCCTAGATTAAATTTTTTGTGGCAGGTGGCACCATATGTAAAATCCACCCACACAACCTTGAAATTCTTTAGTTTTTCCAGTGCAGACGCCTTCTTTAGGGGGCATGTTTCTTTAAATGCCCCCAAACACTCATATAAATAATACATGGCAAAAACTTTGCACCGACAGGTATGGTTTGGAATGTGTAAGATTGCTCGATCGAAAAATCAATAATATTGATCATGCGCAGTAAATCAAATTAAAATGAGTCCAAGATCCTGTTTTCAAAAATGTGAGAATTTTAAAAAAAGTTTCAAACTAACCCCTCCTAGAATATAATTCTAAAAAACTTTTTTCAAATAAATTTTGTTCTCAAGTAAACCGTTTAGCCGGAAATGATTTTTATTCCAATTATGCAATTATATTTAAAAATTCGCCAGGGCTGTACTTATAAAAAATTCACAACCAAATTTTGGGTTTATATGCAACTCGATCCGTAGATTCCAAAAATCGATGAGTCGACTTCGTAGGTTTACCAATTTTTGGAGTGACTGCCCTTTACCCAAAAATGGGTGGTGTTAGAAAATTGTCTTATCGATTTTTGGAATCTACGGCTCGAGTTATATATGAACTTATAATTTGGTTATTTAATAATAATAAACAAAAAAGTTTTTTTTCAAAAATTTTCTTTTAATTTAAAATTACTCAAAGATCATGTTTTCAAAAATGTAACAATTTTAAAAAAATTTTCAAACTAACCCCACCTAGAATTTAATTTTGAGAAACTTTTTTCAAATAAATTTTGTCTTCCAATAAACCGTTTAGCCGGAAATGGTTTTTGATTCCAATTATGCAATTATATTTAAAAATTCGCCAGGGCTGTACTTATAAAAATTTCACAACCAAATTTTGGGTTTATATGCAACTCAACCCATAGATTCCAAAAATCGATAGGTCGACTTTGTAGGTTTATCAATTTTTGGGGTGACTGCCCTTTACCCAAATATGGGTGGTGTCAGAAAATTAACTTATCGATTTTTAGAATCTACGGCTCGATTTATATATGTACCCAAAATTTGGTTAATTAATAATAATAAACAAAAAAGTTTTTTTCAAAAATTTTCTTTTAAATTAAAATTACTCAAAGATCCTGTTTTCAAAAATGTGAGATTTTTAAAAAAAGTTTTAAACTAACCCCACCTAGAATTTAATTCTGAGAAACTATTTTCAAATAAATTTTGTTGTCAAGTAAACCGTTTAGCCGAAAATGACTTTTATTCCAATTGTGCAATTACATTTAAAAATTCGCCAGGGCTGTACTTATAAAAATGTGACAACCAAATTCTGGGTTTATATGCAACTCGACCCGTAGATTCCAAAAATCGATTAGTCGACTTCGTAGGTTTACCAATTTTTGGGGTGACTGCTCTTTACCCAGAAATGGGTAGTGTTAGAAAATTGGCTTATCAAGTTTTGGAATCTACGGCTCGAGTTATATATGTACCCAAAATTTGGTTAATTAATAATAATAAACTAAAAAGTTTTTTTTCAAAAATTTTCTTTTAATTTAAAATTACTCAAAGTTCCTGTTTTCAAAAATGTAAGAATTTTGAAAAAAGTTTCAGAATAACCCCACCTAGAATTTAATTTTGAGAAACTTTTTTCAAATAAATTTTGTCCTCAAGTGTACCGTTTAGCCGGAAATGATTTTTATTCCAATTATGCAATTACATTTAAAAATTTGCCAGGGCTGTACTTATAAAAATTTCACAACCAAATTTTGGGTTTATATACAACTTGATCCGTAGATTCCAAAAATCGACAGGTTGACTTCGTAGGTTTACCAATTTTTGGGGTGACTGCCCTTTACCCAAAAATGGGTAGTGTTAGAAAATTGTCTTATTGATTTTTGGAATCTACGGCTCGAGTTATATATGTACCCAAAATTTGGTTCATTAATAATAATAAACAAAAAAGTTTTTTTCCAAAAATTTTCTTTTAATTTAAAATTACTCAAAGATCCTGTTTTCAAAAATGTAAGAATTTTAAAAAAAGTTTCAAACTAACCCCACCTAGAATTTAATTTTGAGAAACTTTTTTCAAATAAATTTTGTCCTCAAGTGTACCGTTTAGCCGGAAATGATTTTTATTCCAATTATACGATTACATTTAAAAATTCGCCAGGGCTGTACTTATAAAAATGTGACAACCAAATTTTGGGTTTATATACAACTCGATCCGTAGATTCCAAAAATCGATAGGTCGACTTCGTAGGTCTATTAATTTTTGGGGTGACTTCCCTTTACCCAAAAATGGGTAGTGTTAGAAAATTGTCTTATCGATTTTTGGAATCTACGGCTCGAGTTATATATGTACCCAAAATTTGGTTAATTAATAATAATAAACAAAAAAGTTTTTTTCCAAAAATTTTCTTTTAATTTAAAATTACTCAAAGATCCTGTTTTCAAAAATGTAAGAATTTTAAAAAAAGTTTCAAACTAACCCCACCTAGAATTTAATTTTGAGAAACTATTTTTAAATAAATTTTGTCCTCAAGTGTACCGTTTAGCCGGAAATGATTTTTATTCCAATTATGCAATTACATTTAAAAATTCGCCAGGGCTGTACTTATAAAAATTTCACAACCAAATTTTGGGTTTATATACAACTCGATCCGTAGATTCCAAAAATCGATAGGTCGACTTCGTAGGTCTATTAATTTTTGGGGTGACTTCCCTTTACCCAAAAATGGGTAGTGTTAGAAAATTGTCTTATCGATTTTTGGAATCTACGGCTCGAGTTATATATGTACCCAAAATTTGGTTAATTAATAATAATAAACAAAAAAGTTTTTTTCCAAAAATTTTCTTTTAATTTAAAATTACTCAAAGATCCTGTTTTCAAAAATGTAAGAATTTTAAAAAAAGTTTCAAACTAACCCCACCTAGAATTTAATTTTGAGAAACTTTTTTCAAATAAATTTTGTCCTCAAGTAAACCGTTTAGCCGGAAATGATTTTTATTCCAATTATGCAATTACATTTAAAAATTCGCCAAGGCTGTACTTATAAAAATTTCAAAACCAAATTTTAGGTTTATATGCAACTTGATCCGTAGACTCCAAAAATCGATAGGTCGACTTCGTAGGTCTACCAATTTTTGGGGTGACTGCCCTTTACCCAAAAATGGGTAGTGCTAGAAAATTGTCTTATCGATTTTTGGAATCTACGGCTCGAGTTATATATGTACCCGAAATTTGGTTAATTATAAACAATAAACAAAAAAGTTTTTTTTCAAAAATTTTCTTTTAATTTAAAATTACTCAAAGATCCTGTTTTCAAAAATGTAAGAATTTTAAAAAAAGTTTCAAACTAACCCCACCTAGAACTTAATTTTGAGAAACTTTTTTCAAATAAATTTTGTCCTCAAGTGTACCGTTTAGCCGGAAATGATTTTTATTCCAATTATGCGATTACATTTAAAAATTCGCCAGGGCTGTACTTATAAAAATGTGACAACCAAATTTTGGGTTTATATACAACTCGATGCGTAGATTCCAAAAATCAATAGGTCGACTTCGTGGGTCTATTAATTTTTGGGGTGACTTCCCTTTACCCAAAAATGGGTAGTGTTAGAAAATTGTCTTATCGATTTTTGGAATCTACGGCTCGAGTTATATATGTACCCAAAATTTGGTTAATTAATAATAATAAACAAAAAAGTTTTTTTTCAAAAATTTTCTTTTAATTTAAAATTACTCAAAGATCCTGTTTTCAAAAATATAAGAATTTTAAAAAAAGTTTCAAACTAACCCCACCTAGAATTTAATTTTGAGAAACTTTTTTCAAATAAATTTTGTCCTCAAGTGTACCGTTTAGCCGGAAATGATTTTTATTCCAATTATGCAATTACATTTAAAAATTTGCCAGGGCTGTACTTATAAAAATGTGACAACCAAATTTTGGGTTTGTATGCAACTCGACCCGTAGATTCCAAAAATCGATGAGTCGACTTCGTAAGTTTACCAATTTTTGGGGTGACTGCCCTTTACCCAAAAATGGGTGGTGTTAGAAAATTGGCTTATCGATTTTTGGAATCTACGGCTCGAGTTATATATGTATCCAAAATTTGGTTAATTAATAATAATAAACAAAAAAGTTTTTTTTCAAAAATTTTCTTTTAATTTAAAATTACTCAAAGATCCTGTTTTAAAAAATGTAAGAATTTTAAAAAAAGTTTCAGACTAACCCCACCTAGAATTTAATTTTGAGAAACTTTTTTAAAATAAATTTTGTTCTCAAGTAAACCGTTTAGCCGGAAATGATTTTTATTCCAATTATGCAATTACATTTAAAAATTCGCCAGGGCTGTACTTATAAATATTTCTCAACCAAATTTTGGGTTTATATACAACTCGATCCGTAGATTCCAAAAATGGATGGGTTGACTTCGTAGGTCTATTAATTTTTGGGGTGACTGCCCTTTACCCAAAAATGGGTGGTGTTAGAAAATTGGCTTATCGATTTTTGGAATCTACGGCTCGAGTTATGTATGTACCTAAAATTTGATTAATTTATAATAATAAACACAAAAGTTTTTTTCCAAAAATTTTCTTTTAATTTAAAATTATTCAAAGATCCTGTTTTCAAAAATGTGAGAATTTTAAAAAAAGTTTCAGACTAACCCCACCTAGAATATAATTTTGAGAAACTTTTTTCAAATAAATTTTGTCCTCAAGTAAACCGTTTAGCCGGAAATGATTTTTATTCCAATTATGCAATTACATTTAAAAATTCGCCAAGGCTGTACTTATAAAAATTTCAAAACCAAATTTTAGGTTTATATGCAACTTGATCCGTAGATTCCAAAAATCGATAGGTCGACTTCGTAGGTCTACCAATTTTTGGGGTGACTGCCCTTTACCCAAAAATGGGTAGTGCTAGAAAATTGTCTTATCGATTTTTGGAATCTACGGCTCGAGTTATATATGTACCCGAAATTTGGTTAATTATAAACAATAAACAAAAAAGTTTTTTTTCAAAAATTTTCTTTTAATTTAAAATTACTCAAAGATCCTGTTTTCAAAAATGTAAGAATTTTAAAAAAAGTTTCAAACTAACCCCACCTAGAACTTAATTTTGAGAAACTTTTTTCAAATAAATTTTGTCCTCAAGTGTACCGTTTAGCCGGAAATGATTTTTATTCCAATTATGCGATTACATTTAAAAATTCGCCAGGGCTGTACTTATAAAAATGTGACAACCAAATTTTGGGTTTATATACAACTCGATGCGTAGATTCCAAAAATCAATAGGTCGACTTCGTAGGTCTATTAATTTTTGGGGTGACTTCCCTTTACCCAAAAATGGGTAGTGTTAGAAAATTGTCTTATCGATTTTTGGAATCTACGGCTCGAGTTATATATGTATTAAAAATTTGGTTAATTAATAATAATAAACAAAAAAGTTTTTTTTCAAAAATTTTCTTTTAATTTAAAATTACTCAAAGATCCCGTTTTCAAAAATATAAGAATTTTAAAAAAAGTTTCAAACTAACCCCACCTAGAATTTAATTTTGAGAAACTTTTTTCAAATAAATTTTGTCCTCAAGTGTACCGTTTAGCCGGAAATGATTTTTATTCTAATTATGCAATTACATTTAAAAATTCGCCAGGGCTGTACTTATAAAAATGTGACAACCAAATTTTGGGTTTGTATGCAACTCGACCCGTAGATTCCAAAAATCGATGAGTCGACTTCGTAAGTTTACCAATTTTTGGGGTGACTGCCCTTTACCCAAAAATGGGTGGTGTTAGAAAATTGGCTTATCGATTTTTGGAATCTACGGCTCGAGTTATATATGTATCCAAAATTTGGTTAATTAATAATAATAAACAAAAAAGTTTTTTTTCAAAAATTTTCTTTTAATTTAAAATTACTCAAAGATCCTGTTTTAAAAAATGAAAGAATTTTAAAAAAAGTTTCAGACTAACCCCACCTAGAATTTAATTTTGAGAAACTTTTTTAAAATAAATTTTGTCCTCAAGTAAACCGTTTAGCCGGAAATGATTTTTATTCCAATTATGCAATTACATTTAAAAATTCGCCAAGGCTGTACTTATAAAAATTTCAAAACCAAATTTTAGGTTTATATGCAACTTGATCCGTAGATTCCAAAAATCGATAGGTCGACTTCGTAGGTCTACCAATTTTTGGGGTGACTGCCCTTTACCCAAAAATGGGTAGTGCTAGAAAATTGTCTTATCGATTTTTGGAATCTACGGCTCGAGTTATATATGTACCCGAAATTTGGTTAATTATAAACAATAAACAAAAAAGTTTTTTTTCAAAAATTTTCTTTTAATTTAAAATTACTCAAAGATCCTGTTTTCAAAAATGTAAGAATTTTAAAAAAAGTTTTAAACTAACCCCACCTAGAACTTAATTTTGAGAAACTTTTTTCAAATAAATTTTGTCCTCAAGTGTACCGTTTAGCCGGAAATGATTTTTATTCCAATTATGCGATTACATTTAAAAATTCGCCAGGGCTGTACTTATAAAAATGTGACAACCAAATTTTGGGTTTATATACAACTCGATGCGTAGATTCCAAAAATCAATAGGTCGACTTCGTAGGTCTATTAATTTTTGGGGTGACTTCCCTTTACCCAAAAATGGGTAGTGTTAGAAAATTGTCTTATCGATTTTTGGAATCTACGGCTCGAGTTATATATGTACCCAAAATTTGGTTAATTAATAATAATAAACAAAAAAGTTTTTTTTCAAAAATTTTCTTTTAATTTAAAATTACTCAAAGATCCTGTTTTCAAAAATATAAGAATTTTAAAAAAAAGTTTCAAACTAACCCCACCTAGAATTTAATTTTGAGAAACTTTTTTCAAATAAATTTTGTCCTCAAGTGTACCGTTTAGCCGGAAATGATTTTTATTCCAATTATGCAATTACATTTAAAAATTCGCCAGGGCTGTACTTATAAAAATGTGACAACCAAATTTTGGGTTTGTATGCAACTCGACCCGTAGATTCCAAAAATCGATGAGTCGACTTCGTAAGTTTACCAATTTTTGGGGTGACTGCCCTTTACCCAAAAATGGGTGGTGTTAGAAAATTGGCTTATCGATTTTTGGAATCTACGGCTCGAGTTATATATGTATCCAAAATTTGGTTAATTAATAATAATAAACAAAAAAGTTTTTTTTCAAAAATTTTCTTTTAATTTAAAATTACTCAAAGATCCTGTTTTAAAAAATGTAAGAATTTTAAAAAAAGTTTCAGACTAACCCCACCTAGAATTTAATTTTGAGAAACTTTTTTAAAATAAATTTTGTTCTCAAGTAAACCGTTTAGCCGGAAATGATTTTTATTCCAATTATGCAATTACATTTAAAAATTCGCCAGGGCTGTACTTATAAATATTTCACAACCAAATTTTGGGTTTATATACAACTTGATCCGTAGATTCCAAAAATGGATGGGTTGACTTCGTAGGTCTATTAATTTTTGGGGTGACTGCCCTTTACCCAAAAATGGGTGGTGTTAGAAAATTGGCTTATCGATTTTTGGAATCTACGGCTCGAGTTATGTATGTACCTAAAATTTGATTAATTTATAATAATAAACAAAAAAGTTTTTTTCCAAAAATTTTCTTTTAATTTAAAATTATTCAAAGATCCTGTTTTCAAAAATGTGAGAATTTTAAAAAAAGTTTCAGACTAACCCCACCTAGAATATAATTTTGAGAAACTTTTTTCAAATAAATTTTGTCCTCAAGTGTACCGTTTAGCCGGAAATGATTTTTATTCCAATTATGCAATTACATTTAAAAATTCGCCAGGGCTGTACTTATAAAAATTTCACAACCAAATTTTGGGTTTATATGCAACTTGACCCGTAGATTCCAAAAATCGATAGGTCGACTTCGTAGGTCTATTAATTTTTTAAGTGCCTGCCGTTTACCCAAAAATGGGTGGTGTTAGAAAATTGGCTTATAGATTTTTGGAATCTACGGCTCGAGTTATATATGTACTTAAAATTTGGTTTATTAATAATAATAAACAAAAAAGTTTTTTTCCAAAAATTTTCTTTTAAATTAAAATTACTCAAAGCTCCTGTTTTCAAAAATGTGACAATTTTTAAAAAAGTTTCAAACTAACCCCACCTAGAATATAATTTTGAGAAACTTTTTTCAAATAAATTTTGTCCTCAAGTAAACCATTTAGCCGGAAATGATTTTTTCCAATTATGCAACCGTCAGATTCTACGTATATCCTTACATAAATATACCGAATTTCAAATTTTTTTTTTTAAAGGAATTCCAAATAAACATACTTTGAATTTTACCGCAAATCTTTGAATTTTCAGTGCGCAAGCTACGCGTCAGACGCCGGCAAGATTCCTGAAATTTAGGGCAAATACAAGTTCAAATATTTGGTATATCCTTTAGTGAAAATTATCAAAAATTAGTATACATATGTATTTTGACACGAGAAATCGATTTTTAATAAAATTAAACCCCTATCTTAAACCCTTAAATGGGTACATGTATGCTGCCCAAAACTAGGTAGAGATACAAACCTGTCGACTTTACCACTAAATTCTACGTACTTTTTACTATAAGTATACCAATTTTCAGAATTATTGTACGAATAGTTTAAGCCATAATAAGAAAACTATTTAAAATGGTTTAAATACAAATAAAATGTAACACTTGTTTTCCTAGTTTAAATTTTTTATGGCAGATGGCACCATATGTAAAATCCACCCACACAACCTTGAAATTCTTTAGTTTTTCCAGTGCAGACGCCTTCTTTAGGGGGCCTGTTTTTTTAAATGCCCCCAAATACTCATATAAATAATACATGGCAAAAACTTTGCACCGACAGGTATGGTTTGGAATGTGTAAGATTGATCGATCGAAAAATCAATAATTCTGATCATGCGCAGTAAGTCAAATTGTTTTTTTTATGAATAAATTTATGAAATTTAATTTGTTTAATTATTTTTTTGAATATATTCGTCAATTTTATGCACCAGAAATTAATAACAACTAATATTTTATTAATTGTTAATAACAATTTTTATAACCTCAAATGGCAGATGACAACAATAATGGATAAACAAATGTACATAATTGGAACTGAAAACAAAAGTAATTTATTCAGTTTTTATTTTGTTACAAGGTGATATTTGGTTAGTAAACATTTGTTTAAACAATGGATATGTAAATAAATTGTATTTCAGGGCATGAAACCAGTTTTTCAGTAAAATAAACCAGATTTTGAGCGAGTATTGAACTTGAAAAACCGGTTTGGGAAGAAACTGTTCATAAAAACCAGTACAAAAACCGGTTTGAACGGAAACTAGTTAGAAAAACCGGTTTGCGAAACAGGTTTAGAGACAACAAGGTTTATTAGCTCTTACATAGAGCTTCAGGCAATAATTTTTACAAATTTAATAACAACACTATTGGTTATTTTATAGATTTTTGTAAAGATGCTACAGCTTTCAATGCCTCTTAAACCAAATGGACATAACAATATTACATGTATTATATTACGGTATGTATATTTGTATATAATAATCAATACACAGCATTATTATTATCATTGTATAAGTTTTTCTACAGAATTCCAAATGAGATGATTACAAGAACCTATTAAATGCAAACATTACAAATGTTTGGAGTTGTCTAGCGAAGAATATTGTTGTTTAAGGGATGAAATATCGCAGGACTAAACTCCGGGGGTTGTTTTTATGTAGACGAAGAATGAGGGACGAATCAAAGAAGACAAAACACAAACAGATGACATCAAACAACAAAATAATGATAAATAACCTTTAATAAGACTAGATGGATAATGTTAGTGTTACTTTAATATTTTAGTACAAGTATTTAGTATAATTTTACTCAGTGCTTCACACTGAATCTGCTGATGTATAACACATTAACTTTTTATGAAAATTTAGTGAAGAAAAATGAAAACAAAAAAATAATGTTTACAATATGTTATAGTTAACAATTATTGTATATAATATTAACAAACAATGAAATACTTTTATTCTGTACACTCTATAATGTATATAACAAAATATGGTATTTATTATAATAAAAAATGAATAATATGTACAATATTATATTTATTTAACCTCCAAATTACATATAATAACAATATTTAATTGAAAAATTATTGTATGTGGTCAAATTTTAAAGAAATTCCAATGTACATTTTATGGTATTTAAGCGCCAGCGCCAGTCATATTTTGCATTCCATAAATAATTTGTTGCTATCACACAAGACGTATTCAGGAAATTTTCTGCTAGTCAATATTTCCGTATATATTCTTAAATAAACAAGTTTGATCATTTATTTTGTATTTTCTATAAACTATTGTCTTATCCTTGTTGAAATACATATAAATTTTGGCCCAAAAAACTGTTAAACATTTTCTATAACCAATAATTTTTAATTACAGTCCTGGATTTTATGAAGGTCAGATTTGCTGTAATACACGTGGAGACATCTTGCTGCAGATATAACAAACGTCAAATAAAATTGACAAAGAAAAGCATATTTTAATTATAATAAACATAAAATCGTGAATTAAACTATGTTTTAATTATTAATTTATTTAAAATGAGAAGTTTAACGTACTTTCTTACAGGACAACAAAAGAATATAGTTCATAAGTTTCATCATAGAGTACAGTAGCAGTATTGTTTTGGTATTAATGAATTTGAAAAAATCCATGTTTTAGCTAAACTAATAACATTTCGCCCAAGTTTGTCATAAGAAAAAATATTTGTAATTAAAAATAAAAGGCAGTTTGGTTGAAAAATTTTTTAATATTCGTTTTAATTCCAGAGATAATGAATAAAAATAAACATCAATTTATTTCTCGCAAACAAAATTGTTTACAAAATAATTTTTGTGACAAACTCTATTTATTATTTAATTCTAAATATATTTTAACTTATAATTTATTTTATTTACGTATAGTTCTTGAACGAATCTTCTATTTATTTACACATTTATATCTCTAAAAATACAAACTATATAATTAAGATTGTTATATAAATAACTAAAATAGAATATTTTGAGCAAATTTTATTTAAAACTTTTTTCTATTTAACGCCCCAGTTTTGAGATAATAATTTCTGAAAATGAATAAGATAATTAAATCCACATTTGTTACCCAAAAATGAGTATAAATTCACGACCCGAAAATGGGTGGAGATGAAATTGTTTCTATAATGCCATTAGAATCTACGTACTTTCTTATATAAATAACCCAGTCTTCAATTGCTTAATTGGTCTAAGTACCATGAATAATTTATTGAAACCGTTCTTGAGTAGCGATTCAGACACCATTGTTGATAAATGTTACAATTAAAACTGGACCATTCAAAATATTTTGATAAAAATTACAACGCATATATATTTTGAATCATGGAATTCATTTTTGTTAAAATTAAACCCCTATCTTCAACCCTTAAATGGTTAGGTATATAGTACCCAAAACTGGGTAGAGATACAAACCTGTCGACTACACCATTCGAATATACATATTTTTTTATATATGTATACCAATTTTCAAAATTATTATACTACAGTAATATAAGGTTCTGAATCACACACCTTTAGGGTCAATGACCTCTGAAAATTTTGTTTTGATATTACTGAATTACCTGTTGCAATATTTTAACAAAAATTAGTAAACATATGTATTATGACCCAAAAAATTGATTTTTTGTAAAATTAAAGTCGTACCCTCAACCCTTAAATGGGTAAATATTCACCACCCAAATCTGAATAAAGATAAACAATTTTCGACTTTACCATCAGATTCTACGTATATTGTTACATAGGTGTACCAATTTTCAATTTTTTTTCTGTAAGGAATTCCAAATAAACACACTTTGAATTTTACCGCAAATCTTTGAATTTTCAGTGTGCAAGCTACGCGTCAGACGCCGGCAAGATTCCTGAAATTTAGGGCAAATACAAGTTCAAATATTTAGTATATCTTTTGCAGAAAATTAACAAAAATTGGTATACATATGTATTTTGCCATGAAGAATCGATTTTTTCTAAAATTAAACCCCTATCTGCAACCCTTAAATGGGTAGATATACGCTACCCAAAACTGGGTGGAGAAACAAACCTGTCGACTTGATCATTAAATTCTACGTATATTTTAATACAAGTACACCAATTTTCAAAGTTATTGTAGAAGTTGTTAAGCCCAGTAAAAATGATTTTTGAAACCCGTATTTTTGAACAATAGCATGAAAACGAATAACTTTTGTGTTCTTAAGAATATTGAAGTGAAAATTGGTACACATATGTATTTTGGACCGAGGAATCGATTTTTAATAAAAATAAACCTCTATCTTCAACCCTTAAATGGGTATATATATGCTACCCAAAAGTGGGTAGAGATACATACACGTCGGCTACACCATTCGAATCTACATATTTTTTTGTACATGTATACCAATTTTCAGAATTGTTGTACTACAGTAATATAAGGTCCTGAATCGCACATTTTTAAGGTCAATGACATGTGAAAATTTTGTTTTGATATTACTGAGTTACCTGTTGGAATATTTTAACAAAAATTAGTAAACATATGTATTAAGACCCAAAGAATCGATTTTTCGTAAAATTAAAGTCGTACTCTCAACCCTTAAATGGGTAGATATTCACCACCCAAAACTGGGTAGAGATAAACAATTTTTGACTTAATCATCAGATTCTACGCATATTGTTACATAAGTGTACCAATTTTCAAATTTTTTTGTTTAAGAAATTCCAAATAAACACACTTTGAATTTTACCGCAAATCTTTGAATTTTTAGTGCGCAAGGTACGCGTCAGGCGCCGGCAAGATTCCTGAAATTTAGGACAAATACAAGTTCAAATATTTAGTATATCCTTTGCAGAAAATTAACAAAAATTGGTGTACATATGTATTTTGACCCGAGGAATCGATTTTTGATAAAATTAAAATCATATCTAAAACCCTTAAGTAAGTACATATATACTACCCAAAACTGGGTGGAGATACAAACCTGTCAACTTTACCGCTAAATTCTACGTATTTTTTAATACAAGTATACCAATTTTCAGAATTATTGTACAAATGGTTTAAGCCATAATAAGAAAACTATTTAAAATGGTTTAAATACAAATAAAATATGACGCTTGTTTTCCTAGATTAAATTTTTTGTGGCAGGTGGCACCATATGTAAAATCCACCCACACAACCTTGAAATTCTTTAGTTTTTCCAGTGCAGACGCCTTCTTTAGGGGGCATGTTTCTTTAAATGCCCCCAAACACTCATATAAATAATACATGGCAAAAACTTTGCACCGACAGGTATGGTTTGGAATGTGTAAGATTGCTCGATCGAAAAATCAATAATATTGATCATGCGCAGTAAATCAAATTAAAATGAGTCCAAGATCCTGTTTTCAAAAATGTGAGAATTTTAAAAAAAGTTTCAAACTAACCCTTCCTAGAATTTAATTCTAAAAAACTTTTTTCAAATAAATTTTGTTCTCAAGTAAACCGTTTAGCCGGAAATGATTTTTATTCCAATTATGCAATTATATTTAAAAATTCGCCAGGGCTGTACTTATAAAAAATTCACAACCAAATTTTGGGTTTATATGCAACTCGATCCGTAGATTCCAAAAATCGATGAGTCGACTTCGTAGGTTTACCAATTTTTGGGGTGACTGCCCTTTACCCAAAAATGGGTGGTGTTAGAAAATTGTCTTATCGATTTTTGGAATCTACGGCTCGAGTTATATATGTACTTATAATTTGGTTATTTAATAATAATAAACAAAAAAGTTTTTTTTCAAAAATTTTCTTTTAATTTAAAATTACTCAAAGATCATGTTTTCAAAAATGTAACAATTTTAAAAAAATTTTCAAACTAACCCCACCTAGAATTTAATTTTGAGAAACTTTTTTCAAATAAATTTTGTCCTCAAGTGTACCGTTTAGCCGGAAATGATTTTTATTCCAATTATGCAATTACATTTAAAAATTCGCCAAGGCTGTACTTATAAAAATTTCAAAACCAAATTTTAGGTTTATATGCAACTCAACCCATAGATTCCAAAAATCGATAGGTCGACTTTGTAGGTTTATCAATTTTTGGGGTGACTGCCCTTTACCCAAAAATGGGTGGTGTCAGAACATTATCTTATCGATTTTTAGAATCTACGGCTCGATTTATATATGTACCCAAAATTTGGTTAATTAATAATAATAAACAAAAAAGTTTTTTTGAAAAATTTTCTTTTAAATTAAAATTACTCAAAGATCCTGTTTTCAAAAATGTGAGATTTTTAAAAAAAGTTTTAAACTAACCCCACCTAGAATTTAATTCTGAGAAACTTTTTTCAAATAAATTTTGTCCTCAAGTAAACCGTTTAGCCGGAAATGATTTTTATTCCAATTATGCAATTACATTTAAAAATTCGCCAAGGCTGTACTTATAAAAATTTCGAAACCAAATTTTGGGTTTATATGCAACTTGATCCGTAGATTCCAAAAATCGATAGGTCGACTTCGTAGGTCTACCAATTTTTGGGGTGACTGCCCTTTACCCAAAAATGGGTAGTGTTAGAAAATTGTCTTATCGATTTTTGGAATCTACGGCTCGAGTTATATATGTACCCAAAATTTGGTTAATTAATAATAATAAACAAAAAAGTTTTTTTTCAAAAATTTTCTTTTAATTTAAAATTACTCAAAGATCCTGTTTTCAAAAATGTAAGAATTTTAAAAAAAGTTTCAAACTAACCCCACCTAGAATTTAATTTTGAGAAACTTTTTTCAAATAAATTTTGTCCTCAAGTGTACCGTTTAGCCGGAAATGATTTTTATTCCAATTATACGATTACATTTAAAAATTCGCCAGGGCTGTACTTATAAAAATGTGACAACCAAATTTTGGGTTTATATACAACTCGATGCGTAGATTCCAAAAATCAATAGGTCGACTTCGTAGGTCTATTAATTTTTGGGGTGACTTCCCTTTACCCAAAAATGGGTAGTGTTAGAAAATTGTCTTATCGATTTTTGGAATCTACGGCTCGAGTTATATATGTACCCAAAATTTGGTTAATTAATAATAATAAACAAAAAAGTTTTTTTCCAAAAATTTTCTTTTAATTTAAAATTACTCAAAGATCCTGTTTTCAAAAATGTAAGAATTTTAAAAAAAGTTTTAAACTAACCCCACCTAGAATTTAATTTTGAGAAACTTTTTTCAAATAAATTTTGTCCTCAAGTGTACCGTTTAGCCGGAAATGATTTTTATTCCAATTATGCAATTACATTTAAAAATTCGCCAGGGCTGTACTTATAAAAATGTGACAACCAAATTTTGGGTTTATATACAACTCGATCCGTAGATTCCAAAAATCGATAGGTCGACTTCGTAGGTCTATTAATTTTTGGGGTGACTTCCCTTTACCCAAAAATGGGTAGTGTTAGAAAATTGTCTTATCGATTTTTGGAATCTACGGCTCGAGTTATATATGTACCCAAAATTTGGTTAATTAATAATAATAAACAAAAAAGTTTTTTTCCAAAAATTTTCTTTTAATTTAAAATTACTCAATGATCTTGTTTTCAAAAATGTAAGAATTTTAAAAAAAGTTTCAAACTAACCCCACCTAGAATTTAATTTTGAGAAACTTTTTTCAAATAAATTTTGTCCTCAAGTAAACCGTTTAGCCGGAAATGATTTTTATTCCAATTATGCAATTACATTTAAAAATTCGCCAAGGCTGTACTTATAAAAAATTCACAACCAAATTTTGGGTTTATATGCAACTTGATCCGTAGATTCCAATAATCGATAGGTCGACTTCGTAGGTCTACCAATTTTTGGGGTGACTGCCCTTTACCCAAAAATGGGTAGTGTTAGAAAATTGTCTTATCGATTTTTGGAATCTACGGCTCGAGATATATATGTACCCGAAATTTGGTTAATTATAAACAATAAACAAAAAAGTTTTTTTCAAAAATTTTCTTTTAATTTAAAATTACTCAAAGATCCTGTTTTCAAAAATGTAAGAATTTTAAAAAAAGTTTCAAACTAACCCCACCTAGAATTTAATTTTGAAAAACTTTTTTCAAATAAATTTTGTCCTCAAGTGTACCGTTTAGCCGGAAATGATTTTTATTCCAATTATACGATTACATTTAAAAATTCGCCAGGGCTGTACTTATAAAAATGTGACAACCAAATTTTGGGTTTATATACAACTCGATGCGTAGATTCCAAAAATCAATAGGTCGACTTTGTAGGTCTATTAATTTTTGGGGTGACTTCCCTTTACCCAAAAATGGGTAGTGTTAGAAAATTGTCTTATCGATTTTTGGAATCTACGGCTCGAGTTATATATGTACCCAAAATTTGGTTAATTAATAATAATAAACAAAAAAGATTTTTTTTTTAAATTTTCTTTTAATTTAAAATTACTCAAAGATCCTGTTTTCAAAAATGTAAGAATTTTAAAAAAAGTTTCAAACTAACCCCACCTAGAATTTAATTTTGAGAAACTTTTTTCAAATAAATTTTGTCCTCAAGTGTACCGTTTAGCCGGAAATGATTTTTATTTCAATTATGCAATTACATTTAAAAATTCGCCAGGGCTGTACTTATAAATATTTCACAACCAAATTTTGGGTTTATATACAACTCGACCCGTAGATTCCAAAAATGGATGGGTTGACTTCGTAGGTCTATTAATTTTTGGGGTGACTGCCCTTTACCCAAAAATGGGTGGTGTTAGAAAATTGGCTTATCGATTTTTGGAATCTACGGCTCGAGTTATGTATGTACCTAAAATTTGATTAATTTATAATAATAAACAAAAAAGTTTTTTTCCAAAAATTTTCTTTTAATTTAAAATTATTCAAAGATCCTGTTTTCAAAAATGTGAGAATTTTAAAAAAAGTTTCAGACTAACCCCACCTAGAATATAATTTTGAGAAACTTTTCTCAAATAAATTTTGTCCTCAAGTGTACCGTTTAGCCGGAAATGATTTTTATTCCAATTATGCAATTACATTTAAAAATTCGCCAAGGCTGTACTTATAAAAATTTCAAAACCAAATTTTAGGTTTATATGCAACTTGATCCGTAGATTCCAAAAATCGATAGGTCGACTTCGTAGGTCTACCAATTTTTGGGGTGACTGCCCTTTACCCAAAAATGGGTAGTGTTAGAAAATTGTCTTATCGATTTTTGGAATCTACGGCTCGAGTTATATATGTACCCGAAATTTGGTTAATTATAAACAATAAACAAAAAAGTTTTTTTTCAAAAATTTTCTTTTAATTTAAAATTACTCAAAGGTCCTGTTTTCAAAAATGTAAGTATTTTAAAAAAAGTTTCAAACTAACCCCACCTAGAATTTAATTTTGAGAAACTTTTTTCAAATAAATTTTGTCTTCAAGTGTACCGTTTAGCCGGAAATGATTTTTATTCCAATTATACGATTACATTTAAAAATTCGCCAGGGCTGTACTTATAAAAATGTGACAACCAAATTTTGGGTTTATATACAACTCGATGCGTAGATTCCAAAAATCAATAGGTCGACTTCGTAGGTCTATTAATTTTTGGGGTGACTTCCCTTTACCCAAAAATGGGTAGTGTTAGAAAATTGTCTTATCGATTTTTGGAATCTACGGCTCGAGTTATATATGTACCCAAAATTTGGTTAATTAATAATAATAAACAAAAAAGTTTTTTTTCAAAAATTTTCTTTTAATTTAAAATTACTCAAAGATCCTGTTTTCAAAAATGTAAGAATTTTAAAAAAAGTTTCAAACTAACCCCACCTAGAATTTAATTTTGAGAAACTTTTTTCAAATAAATTTTGTCCTCAAGTGTACCGTTTAGCCGGAAATGATTTTTATTCCAATTATGCAATTACATTTAAAAATTCGCCAGGGCTGTACTTATAAAAATGTGACAACCAAATTTTGGGTTTGTATGCAACTCGACCCGTAGATTCCAAAAATCGATGAGTCGACTTCGTAAGTTTACCAATTTTTGGGGTGACTGCCCTTTACCCAAAAATGGGTGGTGTTAGAAAATTGGCTTATCGATTTTTGGAATCTACGGCTCGAGTTATATATGTATCCAAAATTTGGTTAATTAATAATAATAAACAAAAAAGTTTTTTTTCAAAAATTTTCTTTTAATTTAAAATTACTCAAAGATCCTGTTTTAAAAAATGTAAGAATTTTAAAAAAAGTTTCAGACTAACCCCGCCTAGAATTTAATTTTGAGAAACTTTTTTAAAATAAATTTTGTTCTCAAGTAAACCGTTTAGCCGGAAATGATTTTTATTCCAATTATGCAATTACATTTAAAAATTCGCCAGGGCTGTACTTATAAATATTTCACAACCAAATTTTGGGTTTATATACAACTCGATCCGTAGATTCCAAAAATGGATGGGTTGACTTCGTAGGTCTATTAATTTTTGGGGTGACTGCCCTTTACCCAAAAATGGGTGGTGTTAGAAAATTGGCTTATCGATTTTTGGAATCTACGGCTCGAGTTATGTATGTACCTAAAATTTGATTAATTTATAATAATAAACAAAAAAGTTTTTTTCCAAAAATTTTCTTTTAAATTAAAATTACTCAAAGATCCTGTTTTCAAAAATGTGACAATTTTTAAAAAAGTTTCAAACTAACCCCACCTAGAATATAATTTTGAGAAACTTTTTTCAAATAAATTTTGTCCTCAAGTAAACCATTTAGCCGGAAATGATTTTTTCCAATTATGCAACCGTCAGATTCTACGTATATCCTTACATAAATATACCGAATTTCAAATTTTTTTTTTTAAAGGAATTCCAAATAAACATACTTTGAATTTTACCGCAAATCTTTGAATTTTCAGTGCGCAAGCTACGCGTCAGACGCCGGCAAGATTCCTGAAATTTAGGGCAAATACAAGTTCAAATATTTGGTATATCCTTTAGTGAAAATTATCAAAAATTAGTATACATATGTATTTTGACACGAGAAATCGATTTTTAATAAAATTAAACCCCTATCTTAAACCCTTAAATGGGTACATGTATGCTGCCCAAAACTAGGTAGAGATACAAACCTGTCGACTTTACCACTAAATTCTACGTACTTTTTACTATAAGTATACCAATTTTCAGAATTATTGTACGAATAGTTTAAGCCATAATAAGAAAACTATTTAAAATGGTTTAAATACAAATAAAATGTAACACTTGTTTTCCTAGTTTAAATTTTTTATGGCAGATGGCACCATATGTAAAATCCACCCACACAACCTTGAAATTCTTTAGTTTTTCCAGTGCAGACGCCTTCTTTAGGGGGCCTGTTTTTTTAAATGCCCCCAAATACTCATATAAATAATACATGGCAAAAACTTTGCACCGACAGGTATGGTTTGGAATGTGTAAGATTGATCGATCGAAAAATCAATAATTCTGATCATGCGCAGTAAGTCAAATTGTTTTTTTTATGAATAAATTTATGAAATTTAATTTGTTTAATTATTTTTTTGAATATATTCGTCAATTTTATGCACCAGAAATTAATAACAACTAATATTTTATTAATTGTTAATAACAATTTTTATAACCTCAAATGGCAGATGACAACAATAATGGATAAACAAATGTACATAATTGGAACTGAAAACAAAAGTAATTTATTCAGTTTTTATTTTGTTACAAGGTGATATTTGGTTAGTAAACATTTGTTTAAACAATGGATATGTAAATAAATTGTATTTCAGGGCATGAAACCAGTTTTTCAGTAAAATAAACCAGATTTTGAGCGAGTATTGAACTTGAAAAACCGGTTTGGGAAGAAACTGTTCATAAAAACCAGTACAAAAACCGGTTTGAACGGAAACTAGTTAGAAAAACCGGTTTGCGAAACAGGTTTAGAGACAACAAGGTTTAATAGCTCTTACATAGAGCTTCAGGCAATAATTTTTACAAATTTAATAACAACACTATTGGTTATTTTATAGATTTTTGTAAAGATGCTACAGCTTTCAATGCCTCTTAAACCAAATGGACATAACAATATTACATGTATTATATTACGGTATGTATATTTGTATATAATAATCAATACACAGCATTATTATTATTATCATTGTATAAGTTTTTCTACAGAATTCCAAATGAGATGATTACAAGAACCTATTAAATGCAAACATTACAAATGTTTGGAGTTGTCTAGCGAAGAATATTGTTGTTTAAGGGATGAAATATCGCAGGACTAAACTCCGGGGGTTGTTTTTATGTAGACGAAGAATGAGGGACGAATCAAAGAAGACAAAACACAAACAGATGACATCAAACAACAAAATAATGATAAATAACCTTTAATAAGACTAGATGGATAATGTTAGTGTTACTTTAATATTTTAGTACAAGTATTTAGTATAATTTTACTCAGTGCTTCACACTGAATCTGCTGATGTATAACACATTATCTTTTTATGAAAATTTAGTGAAGAAAAATGAAAACAAAAAAATGTAGATGCCATGTCAGTGTTATACATAATAATTTTTATTTATTTTGTATTATATGTTTATTTCTGTAAACTGTATTATTAGCATAATGTTTACAATATGTTATAGTTAACAATTATTGTATATAATATTAACAAACAATGAAATACTTTTATTCTGTACACTCTATAATGTATATAACAAAATATGGTATTTATTATAATAAAAAATGAATAATATGTACAATATTATATTTATTTAACCTCCAAATTACATATAATAACAATATTTAATTGAAAAATTATTGTATGTGGTCAAATTTTGAAGAAATTCCAATGTACATTTTATGGTATTTAAGCGCCAGCGCTAGTCATATTTTGCATTCCATAAATAATTTGTTGCTATCACACAAGACGTATTCAGGAAATTTTCTGCTAGTCAATATTTCCGTATATATTCTTAAATAAACAAGTTTGATCATTTATTTTGTATTTTTTATAAACTATTGTCTTATCCTTGTTGAAATACATATAAATTTTGGCCCAAAAAACTGTTAAACATTTTCTATAACCAATAATTTTTAATTACAGTCCTGGATTTTATGAAGGTCAGATTTGCTGTAATACACGTGGAGACATCTTGCTGCAGATATAACAAACGTCAAATAAAATTGACAAAGAAAAGCATATTTTAATTATAATAAACATAAAATCGTGAATTAAACTATGTTTTAATTATTAATTTATTTAAAATGAGAAGTTTAACGTACTTTCTTACAGGACAACAAAAGAATATAGTTCATAAGTTTCATCATAGAGTACAGTAGCAGTATTGTTTTGGTATTAATGAATTTGAAAAAATCCATTTTTTGGCTAAACTAATAACATTTCGCCCAAGTTTGTCATAAGAAAAAATATTTGTAATTAAAAATAAAAGGCAGTTTGGTTGAAACTTTTTTTAATATTCGTTTTAATTCCAGAGATAATGAATAAAAATAAACATCAAATAATTTTTGTAACAAACTCTATTTATTATTTAATTCTAAATATATTTTAACTTATAATTTATTTTATTTACGTATAGTGATTGAAAGAATCTTCTATTTATTTACACATTTATATCTCTAAAAATACAAACTATATAATTAAGATTGTTATATAAATAATTAAAATAGAATATTTTGAGCAAATTTTATTTGAAACTTTTTTTTATTTAACGCCCCAGTTTTGAGATAATAATTTCTGAAAATGAATAAGATAAAATTCACTAAGTCCAGCCAGTGTTTATAATTCTTGTCAATAGGTGGCTATACCAATATTTTATTGGAATTATTGATTCATAAATTATTAAATAACGGCTTTATTTCTCATTTTTAAAAAAAGTTTATTTGAAGATATTTACTCACAATTAAAAGTTACATAATACTGTATTTGTATATATATATATATATATATATATATATATATATATATATATATATATATATATATATTTAACTTTAGCTACACATTGCAAGTGCATGAAACTTTGAATAACTTTTGTATCCTGAGGAATATTTAAATGAAAATTGGTATACATACGTATTTTTACCCGAGGAATCGATTTTTGATAAAATTAAATCCACATTTGTTACCCAAAAATGAGTATAAATTCACGACCCGAAAATGGGTGGAGATGAAATTGTTTCTATAATGCCATTAGAATCTACGTACTTTCTTATATAAATAACCCAGTCTTCAATTGCTTAATTGGTCTAAGTACCATGAATAAATTAGTAAAACTGTTCTTGAGTAGCGATTCAGATACCATTGTTGATAAATGTTACAATTAAAACTAGACCATTCAAAATATTTTGATAAAAATTACAGTGCATATATATTTTGAATCTTGGAATTCATTTATGTTAAATTAAACCCCTATCTACAACCCTTAAATGGTTAGGTATATAGTACCCAAAACTGGGTCGAGATACAAACCTGTCGACTTCACCATTCAAATCTACATATTTTTTTATACATGTATACCAATTTTCAGAATTATTGTATTACAGTAATATAAGGTTCTGAATCACACACCTTTAGGGTCAATGACCTCTGAAAATTTTGTTTTGATATTACTGAGTTACCTGTTGCAATATTTTAACAAAAATTAGTAAACATATGTATTAAGACCCAAAAAATATATTTTTGAAAAATTAAAGTCGTACCCTCAACCCTTAAATAGGTAGATATTTACCACCCAAAATTGGGTAGAGATAAACAATTTTCGATTTTACCATCAGATTCTACGTATATTGTTACATCAGTGTACCAATTTTCAAATTTTTTTGTTAAAGAAATTCCAAATAAACACACTTTGAATTTTACCGCAAATCTTTGAATTTTTAGTGCGCAAGATACGCGTCGGACGCCGACAAGATTCCTGAAATTTAGGGCGAATACAAGTTCAAATATTTAGTATATCTTTTGCAGAAAATTAACAAAAATTGGTATACATATGTACTTTGACCCGAGGAATCGATTTTTGATAAAATTAAACCCCTATCTTTAACCCTTAAATGGGTAGATACACGCTACCAAAACTGGGTAGAGATACAAACCTGTTGACTTCACCATTCAAATCTACATATTTTTTTATACATGTATATTCATTTTCAGATTTATTGTACTACAGTAATATAAGGTTCTGAATCAAACACCTTTAAGGTCAATGTTTTGTTTTGATATTAGTGAATTACCTGTTGCAATATTTTAACAAAAATTAGTAAACATATGTATTAAGACCCAAAGAATCGATTTTTCGTAAAATTAAAGTCGTACTCTCAACCCTTAAATAGGTAGATATTTACCACCCAAAATTGTGTAGAGATAAGCAATTTTCGACTTTACCGTCAGATTCTGCGTATATTGTTACATAAGTGTACTAATTTTCAAATTTTTTTGTTCAAGGAATTCCAAATAAACACACTTTGAATGTTACCGCAAATCTTTGAATTTTTAGTGCGCAAGCTACGCGTCGGACGCCGGCAAAATTACTGAAATTTAGGGCAAATACATGTTCAAATATTTAGTATATCCTTTACAGAAATTCAACAAAAATTAGTATACATATATATTTTGACCCGAGGAATCGATTTTTGATAAAATTAAAATAATATGTTCAACCCTTAAATGAATAAATATTTACTACCCAAAACTGGGTATAGATATAAACTTGTCGACTTTACCATTAAATTTTACATATTTTTTAATACAAGTTTGCAAATTTTCAGAATTATTGTGATAGTGGTTTAAGCCTTGTAAAAAACGATTTAAAACCGGATTTTTTTTTGGGGTCAACGACCTTTAAGAATATTTTAATTAAATGGTCATTTGTTTAAATATTTTAATAAAATTTGGTATACATATGTATTTTGAATGGTCCATTTTTTAATGTAACATTTATCAACAATGGTATTTATATCGCTTTTCAAAAATAGTTTTACTAATTTTTTTTGTGGTACTTAAAAACTTCAAATACGGTTACTTCCGGTTCTCCAATTATAACTAAAATCTTATCAGCTGTTCATATGGATGTAAAGAAGAGGAATACGAAAGAATTATGATTTTTAGAATTGTAATGTTGGTGTTATCGTCAGAGAAATTTTGACACACACACACAGACGCACAGACAGACACATATCCAGACATCATCGTAAAACTAGTAAAATCGTATTCTAGAGATCCTAAAACGTGTTTATTCTTCTTGGTTCTTCTTCATCATGAATAGTCTGAAAGTTAAACCATTCATTTGCATTTTTATCAGAGTTCTTAATAGAAAAATAACTCTTCATTTAAAATGAAACATTTTCCAGCAACGTAATAAAGGTTAATGTACAACAAATTATATATTTGTATTTGTAGAATGTGTTATAATATAAATTGATAAGAAAATAAGTTTATTATTCAAGAAATATATAATATTCTTCCAAAAGAACGATGATTAAACATAAGATTCTGGAATCATTTTATCAGATTTTGTACATATCTTAAAACAGTATTTTGCGCACATATTTTTATTTATATATTATTAAAAGTTAATGTACAACAATTTACAAGTATTTCAGACTATTTAACAACAATATATAGTTCCAAATATTTCATATTTTTAAAGATATATACTTTAAAACAGTAACATCTTGGAATCAGCTGTTTTTGCAATAACATTTAGAATGAAATTATTACATTTATGTAACAATTAGGGCAATATAGTAATTGGAAATAAGTGAAACAATGTTTGAATATTGATTTTTTATTAATAAATTATAGAAATATTTAATGAAATAGTACAATATGTGCCCCTATTCCCGGAGCCAAATCTACAATGAAAACATTACAAATTTTGACAATTTATAAATAAATAATGAAAAATTGTTTATAGAATATTATAATATGAATAATAAGCATCATTTTTTGATAAAAATATATTTCAAAGTTATTAAAACAAATACATAAATACTTGGTAAAGGTATTAGGTAACTCTAACATAATACAACAATTTATTATTAATTACAGTAAAAGCAAGAATGGAATATTAAAATAGGATTAATAAGGATCATTTTTATTCAAAAATATATTACAATAATGTTTAAACAATGCCAATAACTATAATCAACAATTAACAATGTTCTTGGTTAACAGCTGACAGTTCCAACTTCAAGTCGTTGAATTTTCGCCGATTTCTCGGAAATACGAAAATCTACAAATGTTTTAAGTACTTTTTCATGAATAGCATATAAAGTGGCATGTTATTATAAAGATTATTTATCATTTAATGATAATTGATAATTCCAAATCATCAATCATCAATCTGACGTTGGATATTTCCTATCTCTCTCCAACACACGTCCTCTTATGTAAATTCCGCGAGCGACTCCATGATTCAGTCTAGATTCAGCTCGCGATGAGTCCACGTCGCGCTGCTCCGCGAAGGCGCCATCTAGTTTCACTTTGTGACAGTTTTGCACAAGATTCCAAGTTATTTCGTGTTCATTAAACGTAACTGGGTATTTATCAACACAAATAATTATTTAAATAGTGTTTACGATATTTTAATGACATTTTATAATGAAATTGAGAAAGTGTACGTGTGTTTTGAGGGAACATTGTGTTGTTGAATAACATTTGGTGAAATAAGTGATCAAATTTAAGAACATTTATTGATGTTTACGAACAATGCCAAGCCGATAATAGTTGCTGAGAATAATTGATTAGTAAAATAGTCAGTGGTGTATCTATTCGTATTTTTAACTAAATATAGTGCAAACTTTGAAGGTTAAAACGGACAGGAGACGTACTTGATTTGTAAGTGTAATTTAATTCATTTAAAATACATGTATTTAGGGTTTCATATTGTTGCAAGTTAATAATAATAGTATAAACAATGCTATAGCTATGTTATAATCTATTTTGCATTTTACGAAAACTGTTGTAACATTTCTGGGCTATTTTAACATTTCTTGTTATTTCAGCATTTTTCGAACTATAGTTCGCGGCGGAGCAATTCACACGTATCACTGCAAAACTCCCATAATCCCACGCGTGGCATCTTCATACATGTGCTCGAAGAGAAAATTGCCAACATGTTTTTAGTGCTACAAATTAATGATTTTGTGCTGGAAAACTAGGAAAAGCTGAGAAAATTTACGCGGAAAAGTGAAACAAAGTGTTCTTTAAACGTTTGTGATAAGAATTTTGTGGGAATCGATTGTTTAGTGCAAGAAAACAACCAAATTTTGGTGGCGTTCCTTTGATATGTAAGTAGACTTTTAGTTATTTTGTTACAATACCTGCTTGAAAGTATTGGAAATATTGTTTTTGATAATTTATCTGTAGTTTAATACACATTATTTAGTTTTAATTAATAACAATCGTAAGTTTAAACGATGTTTCAACTATATTAATAGTTATTTTTGTTGGAAATATGTTTTTTCTTATAAAAATTACATGGTAATTTTTTTCACAAGTTCAAGCTTTAATTACAACTATAATAATTATTATCTAACAATATTCTGTCCCATACATACAAATATATGGTGTCCCGTGGCCGCGTGTCTAAGTGTCAGATCGCGAACCTGGGGGAACAGGGTTCGATCCCGACAGACGCCAAATATTTCCAATTTTAAATGGTATAAAAGTGACCCTTGTGGTGCACTCTCCACACCAGCTATGAGTGCCCGTGAGGTGACGCCTGGTAAGCGCCCACACGGTAAAATATCTCGTCATCATTACCGATGTCTACATGTGTTGTAGATACTGGCACACCCAGAAATGAGTAATATGCCGTGATGATATATTTATTTATTTATACATACAAATATCATTCGAAATAATAATTTTATTGTCAGGACCGGCTCAAGATATATAGGCGCCCTGAGCTAAAAGTCAATATACCCCACATTTAGATAAAAACTTCAAAATTTTCAAAAATCTAATTTTTATGTATCTAGATACTTCTTAATGCGCTGATTCCAAATTTTGAAACCGCAGGTCGATATCTCTTTTCGTTCTCGAGATATTTAGATTCAAAGTTTCGCTCAAAACAGCCCATTTTTGGGTAATAACCCAAAAATGGGTCGAGAAATGAATTTTTTGACAACGCCAGTCGATTTTACGGGCAAAATCACATAAGTACACCAATTTTCAGAATTTTTAAACACCGCATACAGTTTCTAAAGCAAAATAACTGAAAATGGCCAAAATCTGAAAAAATCGTAAGGGGTACCCCTTAAGATTTTTTCAGATTTTGGCCATTTTCAAACTTTTATTCATAAAAAATGAACCGGTTGGTCAAATATTATGAAAATTGGTATACTTATGTATTTTTGTCCGTAGAATCGAATGGTGATGTCGCCAAATTCATATCTCGACCCATTTTTGGGTTAATACCCTAAAATGGGAAGTTTTGAGCAAAACTTTAAATCTAAATATCTCGAGAACGAAACGAGATATCGACCTGCGGTTTTAAAATTTGGAATCAGCGTATTGAAAAGTATCTAGAAACATAAAAATTAGATTTTTTAAAATTTTGAAGTTTTTATCTAAATGTGGGCTATATTGACTTTTGGGGCAATAATTCAAAATTGGTAGAGATATAAACTTGGTAGTAATATTATTTGATTGTGAACAGAATGTTGCGTAAGTGGTCGCATTTTTAGAGTATTTGAGCAACAATACCTTTCTTATTTAAAGGTGACGGAAGGTAAAAAACCTATCAGAATTTAAAATTAACGAGAATCCAAGAATGATTAAATTATATGGTAAATTTCCGTGCCTCCACTATTGCAAATTTATGTATCATTTCTTCCTGACTTATTTCACAATGGCATGTTCAATAAATTACAATTTATTTACACAAAACTAACTTTGAGGGGCTCCAAAATTTAATAATACAGGACAGGTATATATTTCATACATTGATTTTTTTTGTTTATTTATATATTTGTCTTTAGTTTTTATATTTTTTGGGTGCCCCAAACAGCCAGGCGCCCTAAGCCAGTGCCTAAGTGGCTCACGCCTTAAGCCGCCACTGTTTATTGTATGTTATAATGAATTATTTTCTTTTCAGTAGAAATCATTGAATCTGAGCTTTGTGTATTTGTATTATAAATTAAAAACCCATAGGTATTTCCGTAACTAAATTTGGTATCATTTTTATTGATATAAAATTTTACGTTCGAATATTTATGAATAATTGCATTTTATAGTTCATCCCGTATTTTATTTTGTAAATAAATTTTCTATCTGCATTGAATTAACAAAATCAAGCTTAATTACGGTCGGCATTCCAAATTAAACTCGTTTGTGTTCGTCTGAAATATTCTTACTTGTAACTTGTATAGCTACCGTCTTCAAGCAAATATCAATTTTATTTTGCTGCTAAAAATGCATTTATTGTTTATATATTATTGTTTTAATAGTGAAATATTGTTAACTACTGTTGCAAATTAATAACAATCGTAAGTTTAAATAATATCCCAACTTTATTAATGGTTATGTAAGTTGATAATGTGTTTGTATGAGAATTAAATGTTTCATAAATATAGTTAAGTTTTGTGTACAATTTTATAAATTATTAAATATTTCATAGCAAACATATTGGTAACAAACTAGAATTTAAATAATAACAAAATAGCTTTTAAGTAATTTATTTATTAGAAATCGAACGAAATGCATTCAATAGCAAACAACAATTAAATTTTTATGTTTTTGTCAATTTGCAGGTGGTTGGAAATTGCCGAGTTCCCGAGTAATTGAAAACGAGTGTGCAGAGATACCGAGCAGTTGAGTGCGAGATTGCAGAGATGCCGAGTAGCTGAGATCTTCTAATGTAAGTCATGTTAAATTAATTCATTTTTCTCTTTTGATAATAAATAAATAAATCATCACGGTTTGAATATTTCACAATTTGTGGGTGTGTCAATCAACACAGTTATCAGTAATGATGATAATATCAGGGGCAATGATCTCATAAAGGCGTAAGCACCATTTTAACAATGGAGTATTTTTAATTTCTACTTAATCCGACTACGTTGGTTACAGCAAAAATAATCTAAATATTCTCAGGGCTTTAGTTTCCAAAATAGAAATTTTTATTTTGATTAGAAATCTGCCATAGTTTTTTCACTTTGCCGGGCTATAACTAATGAACGGTTAAAGATACATTGACGCGCTTTACGGCATTCGATTTTATGGACTTATGTACATATGTGTTTCAATTTTTAATTATCGTGCCCATCTGGTACAGTCAGACAAAGCGAAAAACCAAAAAATGAGATCTTCAAATAGACAGTAGTCTATTAAAAATTCGATCACTCTGTATTTAAATGAAAAGTATCATTTTCTCCTAATTCGGTCATACTGATTACGGGAAAAATAACGAAAAAATTGTTTTGGCTTTAGTTTCTAAAATAGAAATTTTTATTTTGATTAAAAATCTCTCACGTTTTTTTCACTTTGCCGGTCTATAACTAATTAACTGTAAAAGATACATTAACGGGGTTTGCCCCATTCGTTTTTATGAACTTTTGTGCATATGTGTATGAATTTTCAATTGTCGTTCCCAGCTGGTACAGTCAGACAAAGCCGGGCTATAACTAATGAACGGTTAAAGATACATTGACGCGCTTTACGGCATTCGATTTTATGGACTTTTGTACATATTTGTTTCAATTTTCAATTGTCGTGCCCATCTGGTACAGTCAGACAAAGCGAAAAGCCAAAAAATGAGATTTTCAAATAGATAGTAGTCTACTAAAAATTCGATCATCCTGTATTTAAAAGAAAAGTATTTTCCCTTAAAACAGTTACCCATTTTTGGGTAATAACTCTAAAACGTATGGAAATACATACTAGGCGATATTCAGAGTTATTAAGCATATAATACAATTTTTAGAAAAAAATAATGACAAAAAATCAATTCAAAAATTGACTTTTTAGGGTTTTTGTATTAAAATATGGGTCGAAGAATTATTTGTCCCACAATTTTTTTATAGTTTTAAGTCTATAAATAATTTTGTAGGAATTTTTAATCATTTGTCCAGAGTTTATGATTTGTTGAAAAAGTAATCCCATCGAATTTTATGCACATCAGACAAAATAAGATATGTTTCTTTAAAACGCCTGAAACACAAATAAATTCAAAATTGATATTAAAATAATTAAATATTAAATAATTCCACGATAAATTTTATATTTTGCGTAATTTATTTCCCAATAAATTGCAATTTGAATCACGTAGTACTTGATATTCCTACGCGTACGCGGCCACTTAACAAGTTGACAACTACATGTTAGAACAAAATGGCGAGGTGACGCCAACATGCATTTTGCTGTGATAAAACGTTTATTTTCCTCTTTAAATCTCAAGACACATAAGAAAAATTATATAGAAAAGTTTTATACAGTGATTGTTCATCGTTTGAGATAATAATTGTTACCGGGGTCGACTATTTGTGTAAGAAATTTACGTAAATATGAACACAGCTCTTGGTACATGTACAAAAGTGACCGGTTTGCACTGTAGTGTAATAGACGTTTATTTTCTTCGTTAAAACTTGGGAAACGTATGAAAAATCATGTAGAAAAGTGAGATAAAGTGTTGGTTGAACTTTTGAGACAATATTTGTTGTTGAAGTCGATATATTTGTACGAGAAAATTACTGGCGAATTACAATGTTGGAATCGTGAGTACAATTTTATTTATGTATGGAAATATACTGCAAAGTGTTATTTTCTTTATATTTTACATGATTTTATATGTACTTTGAGGTGTTTTCATAATTATGTGCATACAATTTTACCGTGGGTTTGTTTAGAAATTGGCGTATTTTGTGCACATAATGTAAAAATATCTAGTCGTTAAAATATGATGTATTTGGTATTTCATATTGTTGCAAATTAATAATAATAGTAAGTTTAAACAATGTTTCAACTATATTAATTTAAAGTTTCGGCAGTTGAGAACAATTTAAAATAGTTTCTGGCAATTCTTAATAAATTTTATTGCTATGCAATTTTACGTTCGAATAATCATGAATAATTGCATTTTAAAGTACATCTCTTATTTTGTATTATTTTTATTTTGTAAATAAATGTTCTATCTGCATTGTATTAACAAAATCGAGCATAATTACGGTCGGCATTCCAAATTAAACTCGTTTGTGTTCGTCTGTAACGTTTTCTCTCGTCACTTGTGTAGCAGTCGTCTTCAAGCA
Source organism: Ophonus ardosiacus (assembly GCA_943142095.1). Lineage (NCBI taxonomy): Eukaryota > Metazoa > Arthropoda > Insecta > Coleoptera > Carabidae > Ophonus > Ophonus ardosiacus. The sequence continues at coordinate 865,573 of OW964841.1, forward strand.
AATATCTATTTATTTTACTGCTAAAAATGCATTTATTGTTGATATATTATTGTTTTAATAGTGAAATATTGTAAAATATTGTTCCAAATTAATAACAATCGTAAGTTTAAATAATATACCAACTTTATTAATGGTTATGTAAGTTGATAATGTGTTTGTATGAGAATAAAATGTTTCATAATTATAATTAAGTTTTGTGTTTAATTTTATAAATTATTAAATATTTCATAGCAAAAATATTGGTAACAAAATAAAATTTGAATTATAATATTTTTTTAAAGTAATTTATTTATTAGAAATCGATTCAGATGCACACAATTATTTAATTTTTATGTTTTTGTCAATTTGCAGGTGAATGGAAATTGCTGAGTTCCCGAGAAAATGGAAACAAGTTTGCAGAAATGCCGAGCAGTTGAGTACGAGATTGCAGAGATGCCGAGTAGCTGAGATCTTCTAATGTAAGTCATTCTTAATAAATTCATTTTTCTCTTTTGATATAAATAAATCATCACGGTTCGAATATTTCACATTTTGTGCATGTGTTAATTTACATAGTTATGAGTAATGATATAATAAAGACGTAAGCGCCATTTTAACAATGGGGTATTTTTAATATTCTATTAATCTGACCACGCTGATTAGAGGAAAAATAATTAAAAAATTCTCTTGGCTTTAGTTTCCAAAATTGATATATTTAGTTTGATTAGAAATCTTTTATGGTGTTTTCACTTTGTCGGCCTATAACTAATGAACGGTAAAAGAATTATTGACGCGGTTTGCGCCATTCGATTCTACGGACGCTTGTACATATATGTACGAATTTTCAACTGCCGGGCCCCGCTGGTACAGTTAGACAAAGCGAAAAACCAAAAAATGGATACTTCAAATAGTCAGTAGGACAGTAAAAATTCGATCACCTGTATTTAAATAAAAAGTATCATTTTCCCTTAATTCGGACACACTAATTATGGGAAAAAAAATTAAAAAATTCTTTGGCCTTTAGTTTTCAAAATAGAAAGTTTTATTTTGATTAGAAATCTCTCATGTTTTTTTCACTTTGTCGGCCTATAACTATTAAACGGTACAAGATTTTTTGACGCGGTTTGCGGCATTCGATTCTACGGACATTTGTACATATATGTACGAATTTTCAATTGTTGCGCCCGGCTGGTACAGTTAGACAAAGCGAAAAACAAAAAAATGGATACTTCAAATAGTCAGTAGGGCAGTAAAAATTCGATCACCCTGTATTTAAATAGAAAGTATCATTTTCTCTTAATTCGGACACCCTAATTATGGGAAAAATAATTAAAAAATTCTTTGGCCTTTAGTTTTCAAAATAGAAAGTTTTATTTTGATTAGAAATCTCTCATGTTTTTTTCACTTTGTCGGCCTATAACTATTAAACGGTACAAGATTTTTTGACGCGGTTTGCGGTATTCGATTCTACGGACATTTGTACATATATGTACGCATTTTCAATTGCCGGGCCCTGCTGGTACAGTTAGACAAAGCGAAAAACCAAAAAATGGATACTTCAAATAGTCAGTAGGGCAGTAAAAATTCGATCACCCTGTATTTAAATAGAAAGTATCATTTTCTCTTAATTCGGACACCCTAATTATGGGAAAAATAATTAAAAAATTCTTTGGCCTTTAGTTTTCAAAATAGAAAGTTTTATTTTGATTAGAAATCTCTCATGTTTTTTTCACTTTGTCGGCCTATAGCTATTAAACGGTACAAGATTTTTTGACGCGGTTTGCGGCATTCGATTCTACGGACATTTGTACATATATGTACGAATTTTCAATTGCCGGGCCCTGCTGGTACAGTTAGACAAAGTGAAAAACCAAAAAATGGATACTTCAAATAGTCAGTAGGGCAGTAAAAATTCGATCACCCTGTATTTAAATAGAAAGTATCATTTTCCCTTAATTCGGATACCCTAATTATGGGAAAAATAATTAAAAAATTCTTTGGCCTTTAGTTTTCAAAATAGAAAGTTTTATTTTGATTAGAAATCTCTCATGTTTTTTTCACTTTGTCGGCCTATAACTATTAAACGGTACAAGATTTTTTGACCCGGTTTGCGGAATTCGATTCTACGGACATTTGTACATATATGTACGAATTTTCAATTGCCGGGCCCTGCTGGTACAGTTAGACAAAGCGAAAAACCAAAAAATGGGTACTTCATATAGTCAGTAGGGCAGTAAAAATTCGATCACCCTGTATTTAAATAGAAAGTATCATTTTCTCTTAATTCGGACGCCCTAATTATGGGAAAAATAATTAAAAAATTCTTTGGCCTTTAGTTTTAAAAATATAGTTTTATTTTGATTAGAAATCTCTCATGTTTTTTTCACTTTGTCGGCCTATAACTATTAAACGGTACAAGATTTTTTGACGCGGTTTGCGGCATTCGATTCTACGGACATTTGTACATATATGTACGAATTTTCAATTGTTGCGCCCGGCTGGTACAGTTAGACAAAGCGAAAAACAAAAAAATGGATACTTCAAATAGTCAGTAGGGCAGTAAAAATTCGATCACCCTGTATTTAAATAGAAAGTATCATTTTCTCTTAATTCGGACACCCTAATTATGGGAAAAATAATTAAAAAATTCTTTGGCCTTTAGTTTTCAAAATAGAAAGTTTTATTTTGATTAGAAATCTCACATGTTTTTTTCACTTTGTCGGTCTATAACTATTAAACGGTACAAGATTTTTTGACGCGGTTTGCGGCATTCGATTCTACGGACATTTGTACATATATGTACGAATTTTCAATTGTTGCGCCCGGCTGGTACAGTTAGACAAAGCGAAAAACAAAAAAATGGATACTTCAAATAGTCAGTAGGGCAGTAAAAATTCGATCACCCTGTATTTAAATAGAAAGTATCATTTTCTCTTAATTCGGACACCCTAATTATGGGAAAAATAATTAAAAAATTCTTTGGCCTTTAGTTTTCAAAATAGAAAGTTTTATTTTGATTAGAAATCTCTCATGTTTTTTTCACTTTGTCGGCCTATAACTATTAAACGGTACAAGATTTTTTGACGCGGTTTGCGGCATTCGATTCTACGGACATTTGTACATATATGTACGAATTTTCAATTGCCGGGCCCTGCTGGTACAGTTAGACAAAGTGAAAAACCAAAAAATGGATACTTCAAATAGTCAGTAGGGCAGTAAAAATTCGATCACCCTGTATTTAAATAGAAAGTATCATTTTCCCTTAATTCGGATACCCTAATTATGGGAAAAATAATTAAAAAATTCTTTGGCCTTTAGTTTTCAAAATAGAAAGTTTTATTTTGATTAGAAATCTCTCATGTTTTTTTCACTTTGTCGGCCTATAACTATTAAACGGTACAAGATTTTTTGACCCGGTTTGCGGAATTCGATTCTACGGACATTTGTACATATATGTACGAATTTTCAATTGCCGGGCCCTGCTGGTACAGTTAGACAAAGCGAAAAACCAAAAAATGGGTACTTCATATAGTCAGTAGGGCAGTAAAAATTCGATCACCCTGTATTTAAATAGAAAGTATCATTTTCTCTTAATTCGGACGCCCTAATTATGGGAAAAATAATTAAAAAATTCTTTGGCCTTTAGTTTTAAAAATATAGTTTTATTTTGATTAGAAATCTCTCATGTTTTTTTCACTTTGTCGGCCTATAACTATTAAACGGTACAAGATTTTTTGACGCGGTTTGCGGCATTCGATTCTACGGACATTTGTACATATATGTACGAATTTTCAATTGTTGCGCCCGGCTGGTACAGTTAGACAAAGCGAAAAACAAAAAAATGGATACTTCAAATAGTCAGTAGGGCAGTAAAAATTCGATCACCCTGTATTTAAATAGAAAGTATCATTTTCTCTTAATTCGGACACCCTAATTATGGGAAAAATAATTAAAAAATTCTTTGGCCTTTAGTTTTCAAAATAGAAAGTTTTATTTTGATTAGAAATCTCTCATGTTTTTTTCACTTTGTCGGCCTATAACTATTAAACGGTACAAGATTTTTTGACGCGGTTTGCGGCATTCGATTCTACGGACATTTGTACATATATGTACGAATTTTCAATTGCCGGGCCCTGCTGGTACAGTTAGACAAAGCGAAATACCAAAAAATGGATACTTCAAATAGTCAGTATGGCAGTAAAAATTCGATCACCCTGTATTTAAATAGAAAGTATCATTTTCCCTTAATTCGGATACCCTAATTATGGGAAAAATAATTAAAAAATTCTTTGGCTTTTAGTTTTCAAAATAGAAAGTTTTATTTTGATTAGAAATCTCTCATGTTTTTTTCACTTTGTCGGCCTATAACTATTAAACGGTACAAGATTTTTTGACGCGGTTTGCGGCATTCGATTCTACGGACATTTGTACATATATGTACGAATTTTCAATTGCCGGTCCCTGCTGGTACAGTTAGACAAAGCGAAATACCAAAAAATGGATACTTCAAATAGTCAGTATGGCAGTAAAAATTCGATCACCCTGTATTTAAATAGAAAGTATCATTTTCCCTTAATTCGGATACCCTAATTATGGGAAAAATAATTAAAAAATTCTATGGCCTTTAGTTTTCAAAATAGAAAGTTTTATTTTGATTAGAAATCTCTCATGTTTTTTTCACTTTGTCGGCCTATAACTATTAAACGGTACAAGATTTTTTGACGCGGTTTGCGGCATTCGATTCTACGGACATTTGTACATATATGTACGAATTTTCAATTGCCGGTCCCTGCTGGTACAGTTAGACAAAGCGAAATACCAAAAAATGGATACTTCAAATAGTCAGTATGGCAGTAAAAATTCGATCACCCTGTATTTAAATAGAAAGTATCATTTTCTCTTAATTCGGACGCCCTAATTATGGGAAAAATAATTAAAAAATTCTTTGGCCTTTAGTTTTAAAAATATAGTTTTATTTTGATTAGAAATCTCTCATGTTTTTTTCACTTTGTCGGCCTATAACTATTAAACGGTACAAGATTTTTTGACGCGGTTTGCGGCATTCGATTCTACGGACATTTGTACATATATGTACGAATTTTCAATTGTTGCGCCCGGCTGGTACAGTTAGACAAAGCGAAAAACAAAAAAATGGATACTTCAAATAGTCAGTAGGGCAGTAAAAATTCGATCACCCTGTATTTAAATAGAAAGTATCATTTTCTCTTAATTCGGACACCCTAATTATGGGAAAAATAATTAAAAAATTCTTTGGCCTTTAGTTTTCAAAATAGAAAGTTTTATTTTGATTAGAAATCTCACATGTTTTTTTCACTTTGTCGGTCTATAACTATTAAACGGTACAAGATTTTTTGACGCGGTTTGCGGCATTCGATTCTACGGACATTTGTACATATATGTACGAATTTTCAATTGTTGCGCCCGGCTGGTACAGTTAGACAAAGCGAAAAACAAAAAAATGGATACTTCAAATAGTCAGTAGGGCAGTAAAAATTCGATCACCCTGTATTTAAATAGAAAGTATCATTTTCTCTTAATTCGGACACCCTAATTATGGGAAAAATAATTAAAAAATTCTTTGGCCTTTAGTTTTCAAAATAGAAAGTTTTATTTTGATTAGAAATCTCTCATGTTTTTTTCACTTTGTCGGCCTATAACTATTAAACGGTACAAGATTTTTTGACGCGGTTTGCGGCATTCGATTCTACGGACATTTGTACATATATGTACGAATTTTCAATTGCCGGGCCCTGCTGGTACAGTTAGACAAAGTGAAAAACCAAAAAATGGATACTTCAAATAGTCAGTAGGGCAGTAAAAATTCGATCACCCTGTATTTAAATAGAAAGTATCATTTTCCCTTAATTCGGATACCCTAATTATGGGAAAAATAATTAAAAAATTCTTTGGCCTTTAGTTTTCAAAATAGAAAGTTTTATTTTGATTAGAAATCTCTCATGTTTTTTTCACTTTGTCGGCCTATAACTATTAAACGGTACAAGATCTTTTGACCCGGTTTGCGGAATTCGATTCTACGGACATTTGTACATATATGTACGAATTTTCAATTGCCGGGCCCTGCTGGTACAGTTAGACAAAGCGAAAAACCAAAAAATGGGTACTTCATATAGTCAGTAGGGCAGTAAAAATTCGATCACCCTGTATTTAAATAGAAAGTATCATTTTCTCTTAATTCGGACGCCCTAATTATGGGAAAAATAATTAAAAAATTCTTTGGCCTTTAGTTTTAAAAATATAGTTTTATTTTGATTAGAAATCTCTCATGTTTTTTTCACTTTGTCGGCCTATAACTATTAAACGGTACAAGATTTTTTGACGCGGTTTGCGGCATTCGATTCTACGGACATTTGTACATATATGTACGAATTTTCAATTGTTGCGCCCGGCTGGTACAGTTAGACAAAGCGAAAAACAAAAAAATGGATACTTCAAATAGTCAGTAGGGCAGTAAAAATTCGATCACCCTGTATTTAAATAGAAAGTATCATTTTCTCTTAATTCGGACACCCTAATTATGGGAAAAATAATTAAAAAATTCTTTGGCCTTTAGTTTTCAAAATAGAAAGTTTTATTTTGATTAGAAATCTCACATGTTTTTTTCACTTTGTCGGTCTATAACTATTAAACGGTACAAGATTTTTTGACGCGGTTTGCGGCATTCGATTCTACGGACATTTGTACATATATGTACGAATTTTCAATTGTTGCGCCCGGCTGGTACAGTTAGACAAAGCGAAAAACAAAAAAATGGATACTTCAAATAGTCAGTAGGGCAGTAAAAATTCGATCACCCTGTATTTAAATAGAAAGTATCATTTTCTCTTAATTCGGACACCCTAATTATGGGAAAAATAATTAAAAAATTCTTTGGCCTTTAGTTTTCAAAATAGAAAGTTTTATTTTGATTAGAAATCTCTCATGTTTTTTTCACTTTGTCGGCCTATAACTATTAAACGGTACAAGATTTTTTGACGCGGTTTGCGGCATTCGATTCTACGGATATTTGTACATATATGTACGAATTTTCAATTGCCGGGCCCTGCTGGTACAGTTAGACAAAGCGAAAAACAAAAAAATGGATACTTCAAATAGTCAGTAGGGCAGTAAAAATTCGATCACCCTGTATTTAAATAGAAAGTATCATTTTCCCTTAATTCGGACACCCTAATTATGGGAAAAATAATTTAAAAATTCTTTGGCCTTTAGTTTTCAAAATAGAAAGTTTTATTTTGATTAGAAATCTCTCATGTTTTTTTCACTTTGTCGGCCTATAACTATTAAACGGTACAAGATTTTTTGACGCGGTTTGCGGCATTCGATTCTACGGACATTTGTACATATATGTACGAATTTTCAATTGCCGGGCCCTGCTGGTACAGTTAGACAAAGCGAAATACCAAAAAATGGATACTTCAAATAGTCAGTATGGCAGTAAAAATTCGATCACCCTGTATTTAAATAGAAAGTATCATTTTCCCTTAATTCGGATACCCTAATTATGGGAAAAATAATTAAAAAATTCTTTGGCTTTTAGTTTTCAAAATAGAAAGTTTTATTTTGATTAGAAATCTCTCATGTTTTTTTCACTTTGTCGGCCTATAACTATTAAACGGTACAAGATTTTTTGACGCGGTTTGCGGCATTCGATTCTACGGACATTTGTACATATATGTACGAATTTTCAATTGCCGGTCCCTGCTGGTACAGTTAGACAAAGCGAAATACCAAAAAATGGATACTTCAAATAGTCAGTATGGCAGTAAAAATTCGATCACCCTGTATTTAAATAGAAAGTATCATTTTCCCTTAATTCGGATACCCTAATTATGGGAAAAATAATTAAAAAATTCTATGGCCTTTAGTTTTCAAAATAGAAAGTTTTATTTTGATTAGAAATCTCTCATGTTTTTTTCACTTTGTCGGCCTATAACTATTAAACGGTACAAGATTTTTTGACGCGGTTTGCGGCATTCGATTCTACGGACATTTGTACATATATGTACGAATTTTCAATTGCCGGGCCCTGCTGGTACAGTTAGACAAAGCGAAAAACCAAAAAATGGATACTTCAAATAGTCAGTAGGGCAGTAAAAATTCGATCACCCTGTATTTAAATAGAAAGTTTTATTTTCCCTTAATTCGGGCACCCTAATTATGGGAAAAATAATTGAAAAATTCTATGGCCTTTAGTTTTCAAAATAGAAAGTTTTATTTTGATTAGAAATCTCTCATGTTTTATTCACTTTGTCGGCCTATAACTATTATACGGTACAAGATTTTTTGACGCGGTTTGCGGCATTCGATTCTACGGACATTTGTACATATATGTACGAATTTTCAATTGCCGCGCCCTGCTGGTACAGTTAGACAAAGCGAAAAACCAAAAAATGGATACTTCAAATAGTCAGTAGGGCAGTCAAAATTCGATCACCCTGTATTTAAATAGAAAGTTTTATTTTCCCTTAATTCGGGCACCCTAATTATGGGAAAAATAATTAAAAAATTCTATGGCCTTTAGTTTTCAAAATAGAAAGTTTTATTTTCATTAGAAATCTCTCATGTTTTTTTCACTTTGTCGGCATATAACTATTAAACGGTACAAGATTTTTTGACGCGGTTTGCGGCATTCGATTCTACGGACATTTGTACATATATGTACGAATTTTCAGTTGCCGGGCCCTGCTGGTACAGTTAGACAAAGCGAAAAACCAAAAAATGGATACTTCAAATAGTCAGTAGGGCAGTAAAAATTCGATCACCCTGTATTTAAATAGAAAGTTTTATTTTCCCTTAATTCGGGCACCCTAATTATGGGAAAAATAATTAAAAAATTCTATGGCCTTTAGTTTTCAAAATAGAAAGTTTTATTTTGATTAGAAATCTCTCATGTTTTATTCACTTTGTCGGCCTATAACTATTAAACGGTACAAGATTTTTTGACGCGGTTTGCGGCATTCGATTCTACGGACATTTGTACATATATGTACGAATTTTCAATTGCCGGGCCCTGCTGGTACAGTTAGACAAAGCGAAAAACCAAAAAATGGATACTTCAAATAGTCAGTAGGGCAGTAAAAATTCGATCACCCTGTATTTAAATAGAAAGTTTTATTTTCCCTTAATTCGGGCACCCTAATTATGGGAAAAATAATTAAAAAATTCTATGGCCTTTAGTTTTCAAAATAGAAAGTTTTATTTTGATTAGAAATCTCTCATGTTTTTTTCACTTTGTCGGCCTATAACTATTAAACGGTACAAGATTTTTTGACGCGGTTTGCGGCATTCGATTCTACGGACATTTGTACATATATGTACGAATTTTCAATTGCCGGGCCCTGCTGGTACAGTTAGACAAAGCGAAAAACCAAAAAATGGATACTTCAAATAGTCAGTAGGGCAGTAAAAATTCGATCACCCTGTATTTAAATAGAAAGTTTTATTTTCCCTTAATTCGGGCACCCTAATTATGGGAAAAATAATTAAAAAATTCTATGGCCTTTAGTTTTCAAAATAGAAAGTTTTATTTTGATTAGAAATCTCTCATGTTTTTTTCACTTTGTCGGCCTATAACTATTAAACGGTACAAGATTTTTTGACGCGGTTTGCGGCATTCGATTCTACGGACATTTGTACATATATGTACGAATTTTCAATTGCCGGGCCCTGCTGGTACAGTTAGACAAAGCGAAAAACCAAAAAATGGATACTTCAAATAGTCAGTAGGGCAGTAAAAATTCGATCACCCTGTATTTAAATAGAAAGTATCATTTTCCCTTAATTCGGGCACCCTAATTATGGGAAAAATAATTAAAAAATTCTATGGCCTTTAGTTTTCAAAATAGAAAGTTTTATTTTGATTAGAAATCTCTCATGTTTTTTTCACTTTGTCGGCCTATAACTATTAAACGGTACAAGATTTTTTGACGCGGTTTGCGGCATTCGATTCTACGGACATTTGTACATATATGTACGAATTTTCAATTGCCGGGCCCTGCTGGTACAGTTAGACAAAGCGAAAAACCAAAAAATGGATACTTCAAATAGTCAGTAGGGCAGTAAAAATTCGATCACCCTATATTTAAATAGAAAGTATCATTTTCCCTTAATTCGGACACCCTAATTATGGGAAAAATAATTAAAAAATTCTTTGGCCTTTAGTTTTCAAAATAGAAAGTTTTATTTTGATTAGAAATCTCTCATGTTTTTTTCACTTTGTCGGCCTATAACTATTAAACGGTACAAGATTTTTTGACGCGGTTTGCGGCATTCGATTCTACGGACATTTGTACATATATGTACGAATTTTCAATTGCCGGGCCCTGCTGGTACAGTTAGACAAAGCGAAAAACCAAAAAATGGATACTTCAAATAGTCAGTAGGGCAGTAAAAATTCGATCACCCTGTATTTAAATAGAAAGTATCATTTTCCCTTAATTCGGACACCCTAATTATGGGAAAAATAATTAAAAAATTCTTTGGCCTTTAGTTTTCAAAATAGAAAGTTTTATTTTGATTAGAAATCTCTCATGTTTTTTTCACTTTGTCGGCCTATAACTATTAAACGGTACAAGATTTTTTGACGCGGTTTGCGGCATTCGATTCTACGGACATTTGTACATATATGTACGAATTTTCAATTGTTGCGCCCGGCTGGTACAGTTAGACAAAGCGAAAAACAAAAAAATGGATACTTCAAATAGTCAGTAGGGTAGTAAAAATTCGATCACCCTGTATTTAAATAGAAAGTATCATTTTCCCTTAATTCGGATACCCTAATTATGGGAAAAATAATTAAAAAATTCTTTGGCCTTTAGTTTTCAAAATAGAAAGTTTTATTTTGATTAGAAATCTCTCATGTTTTTTTCACTTTGTCGGCCTATAACTATTAAACGGTACAAGATTTTTTGACGCGGTTTGCGGCATTCGATTCTACGGACATTTGTACATATATGTACGAATTTTCAATTGCCGCGCCCTGCTGGTACAGTTAGACAAAGCGAAAAACCAAAAAATGGATACTTCAAATAGTCAGTAGGGCAGTAAAAATTCGATCACCCTGTATTTAAATAGAAAGTTTTATTTTCCCTTAATTCGGGCACCCTAATTATGGGAAAAATAATTAAAAAATTCTATGGCCTTTAGTTTTCAAAATAGAAAGTTTTATTTTGATTAGAAATCTCTCATGTTTTTTTCACTTTGTCGGCCTATAACTATTAAACGGTACAAGATTTTTTGACGCGGTTTGCGGCATTCGATTCTACGGACATTTGTACATATATGTACGAATTTTCAATTGCCGGGCCCTGCTGGTACAGTTAGACAAAGCGAAAAACCAAAAAATGGATACTTCAAATAGTCAGTAGGGCAGTAAAAATTCGATCACCCTGTATTTAAATAGAAAGTATCATTTTCCCTTAATTCGGGCACCCTAATTATGGGAAAAATAATTAAAAAATTCTATGGCCTTTAGTTTTCGAAATAGAAAGTTTTATTTTGATTAGAAATCTCTCATGTTTTTTTCACTTTGTCGGCCTATAACTATTAAACGGTACAAGATTTTTTGACGCGGTTTGCGGCATTCGATTCTACGGACATTTGTACATATATGTACGAATTTTCAATTGCCGGGCCCTGCTGGTACAGTTAGACAAAGCGAAAAACCAAAAAATGGGTACTTCATATAGTCAGTAGGGCAGTAAAAATTCGATCACCCTGTATTTAAATAGAAAGTATCATTTTCTCTTAATTCGGACGCCCTAATTATGGGAAAAATAATTAAAAAATTCTTTGGCCTTTAGTTTTCAAAATAGAAAGTTTTATTTTGATTAGAAATCTCTCATGTTTTTTTCACTTTGTCGGCCTATAACTATTAAACGGTACAAGATTTTTTGACGCGGTTTGCGGCATTCGATTCTACGGACATTTGTACATATATGTACGAATTTTCAATTGTTGCGCCCGGCTGGTACAGTTAGACAAAGCGAAAAACAAAAAAATGGATACTTCAAATAGTCAGTAGGGTAGTAAAAATTCGATCACCCTGTATTTAAATAGAAAGTATCATTTTCCCTTAATTCGGATACCCTAATTATGGGAAAAATAATTAAAAAATTCTTTGGCCTTTAGTTTTCAAAATAGAAAGTTTTATTTTGATTAGAAATCTCTCATGTTTTTTTCACTTTGTCGGCCTATAACTATTAAACGGTACAAGATTTTTTGACGCGGTTTGCGGCATTCGATTCTACGGACATTTGTACATATATGTACGAATTTTCAATTGCCGCGCCCTGCTGGTACAGTTAGACAAAGCGAAAAACCAAAAAATGGATACTTCAAATAGTCAGTAGGGCAGTAAAAATTCGATCACCCTGTATTTAAATAGAAAGTTTTATTTTCCCTTAATTCGGGCACCCTAATTATGGGAAAAATAATTAAAAAATTCTATGGCCTTTAGTTTTCAAAATAGATAGTTTTATTTTGATTAGAAATCTCTCATGTTTTTTTCACTTTGTCGGCCTATAACTATTAAACGGTACAAGATTTTTTGACGCGGTTTGCGGCATTCGATTCTACGGACATTTGTACATATATGTACGAATTTTCAATTGCCGGGCCCTGCTGGTACAGTTAGACAAAGCGAAAAACCAAAAAATGGATACTTCAAATAGTCAGTAGGGCAGTAAAAATTCGATCACCCTGTATTTAAATAGAAAGTATCATTTTCCCTTAATTCGGGCACCCTAATTATGGGAAAAATAATTAAAAAATTCTATGGCCTTTAGTTTTCGAAATAGAAAGTTTTATTTTGATTAGAAATCTCTCATGTTTTTTTCACTTTGTCGGCCTATAACTATTAAACGGTACAAGATTTTTTGACGCGGTTTGCGGCATTCGATTCTACGGACATTTGTACATATATGTACGAATTTTCAATTGCCGGGCCCTGCTGGTACAGTTAGACAAAGCGAAAAACCAAAAAATGGATACTTCAAATAGTCAGTAGGGCAGTAAAAATTCGATCACCCTGTATTTAAATAGAAAGTATCATTTTCCCTTAATTCGGACACCCTAATTATGGGAAAAATAATTAAAAAATTCTTTGGCCTTTAGTTTTCAAAATAGAAAGTTTTATTTTGATTAGAAATCTCTCATGTTTTTTTCACTTTGTCGGCCTATAACTATTAAACGGTACAAGATTTTTTGACGCGGTTTGCGGCATTCGATTCTACGGACATTTGTACATATATGTACGAATTTTCAATTGCCGGGCCCTGCTGGTACAGTTAGACAAAGCGAAAAACCAAAAAATGGATACTTCAAATAGTCAGTAGGGCAGTAAAAATTCGATCACCCTGTATTTAAATAGAAAGTATCATTTTCCCTTAATTCGGACACCCTAATTATGGGAAAAATAATTAAAAAATTCTTTGGCCTTTAGTTTTCAAAATAGAAAGTTTTATTTTGATTAGAAATCTCTCATGTTTTTTTCACTTTGTCGGCCTATAACTATTAAACGGTACAAGATTTTTTGACGCGGTTTGCGGCATTCGATTCTACGGACATTTGTACATATATGTACGAATTTTCAATTGTTGCGCCCGGCTGGTACAGTTAGACAAAGCGAAAAACAAAAAAATGGATACTTCAAATAGTCAGTAGGGCAGTAAAAATTCGATCACCCTGTATTTAAATAGAAAGTATCATTTTCCCTTAATTCGGATACCCTAATTATGGGAAAAATAATTAAAAAATTCTTTGGCCTTTAGTTTTCAAAATAGAAAGTTTTATTTTGATTAGAAATCTCTCATGTTTTTTTCACTTTGTCGGCCTATAACTATTAAACGGTACAAGATTTTTTGACGCGGTTTGCGGCATTCGATTCTACGGACATTTGTACATATATGTACGAATTTTCAATTGCCGGGCCCTGCTGGTACAGTTAGACAAAGCGAAAAACCAAAAAATGGATACTTCAAATAGTCAGTAGGGCAGTAAAAATTCGATCACCTGTATTTAAATAGAAAGTATCATTTTCCCTTAATTCGGACACCCTAATTATGGGAAAAATAATTAAAAAATTCTTTGGCCTTTAGTTTTCAAAATAGAAAGTTTTATTTTGATTAGAAATCTCTCATGTTTTTTTCACTTTGTCGGCCTATAACTATTAAACGGTACAAGATTTTTTGACGCGGTTTGCGGCATTCGATTCTACGGACATTTGTACATATATGTACGAATTTTCAATTGTTGCGCCCGGCTGGTACAGTTAGACAAAGCGAAAAACAAAAAAATGGATACTTCAAATAGTCAGTAGGGCAGTAAAAATTCGATCACCCTGTATTTAAATAGAAAGTATCATTTTCCCTTAATTCGGATACCCTAATTATGGGAAAAATAATTAAAAAATTCTTTGGCCTTTAGTTTTCAAAATAGAAAGTTTTATTTTGATTAGAAATCTCTCATGTTTTTTTCACTTTGTCGGCCTATAACTATTAAACGGTACAAGATTTTTTGACGCGGTTTGCGGCATTCGATTCTACGGACATTTGTACATATATGTACGTATTTTCAATTGCCGGGCCCTGCTGGTACAGTTAGACAAAGCGAAATACCAAAAAATGGATACTTCAAATAGTCAGTATGGCAGTAAAAATTCGATCACCCTGTATTTAAATAGAAAGTATCATTTTCCCTTAATTCGGATACCCTAATTATGGGAAAAATAATTAAAAAATTCTTTGGCCTTTAGTTTTCAAAATAGAAAGTTTTATTTTGATTAGAAATCTCTCATGTTTTTTTCACTTTGTCGGCCTATAACTATTAAACGGTACAAGATTTTTTGACGCGGTTTGCGGCATTCGATTCTACGGACATTTGTACATATATGTACGAATTTTCAATTGCCGGTCCCTGCTGGTACAGTTAGACAAAGCGAAATACCAAAAAATGGATACTTCAAATAGTCAGTAGGGCAGTAAAAATTCGATCACCCTGTATTTAAATAGAAAGTATCATTTTCTCTTAATTCGGACACCCTAATTATGGGAAAAATAATTAAAAAATTCTTTGGCCTTTAGTTTTTAAAATAGAAAGTTTTATTTTGATTAGAAATCTCTCATGTTTTTTTCACTTTGTCGGCCTATAACTATTAAACGGTACAAGATTTTTTGACGCGGTTTGCGGCATTCGATTCTACGGACATTTGTACATATATGTACGAATTTTCAATTGCCGGGCCCTGCTGGTACAGTTAGACAAAGCGAAATACCAAAAAATGGATACTTCAAATAGTCAGTATGGCAGTAAAAATTCGATCACCCTGTATTTAAATAGAAAGTATCATTTTCCCTTAATTCGGATACCCTAATTATGGGAAAAATAATTAAAAAATTCTTTGGCCTTTAGTTTTCAAAATAGAAAGTTTTATTTTGATTAGAAATCTTTCATGCTTTTTTCACTTTGTCGGCCTATAACTATTAAACGGTACAAGATTTTTTGACGCGGTTTGCGGCATTCGATTCTACGGTCATTTGTACATATATGTACGAATTTTCAATTGCCGGGCCCTGCTGGTACAGTTAGACAAAGCGAAAAACCAAAAAATGGATACTTCAAATAGTCAGAAGGGCAGTAAAAATTCGATCACCCTGTATTTTAATAGAAAGTTTTATTTTCCCTTAATTCGGGCACCCTAATTATGGGAAAAATAATTAAAAAATTCTATGGCCTTTAGTTTTCAAAATAGAAAGTTTTATTTTGATTAGAAATCTCTCATGTTTTTTTCACTTTGTCGGCCTATAACTATTAAACGGTACAAGAAATTTTGACGCGGTTTGCGGCATTCGATTCTACGGACATTTGTACATATATGTACGAATTTTCAATTGCCGGTCCCTGCTGGTACAGTTAGACAAAGCGAAATACCAAAAAATGGATACTTCAAATAGTCAGTATGGCAGTAAAAATTCGATCACCCTGTATTTAAATAGAAAGTATCATTTTCCCTTAATTCGGACACCCTAATTATGGGAAAAATAATTAAAAAATTCTTTGGCCTTTAGTTTTCAAAATAGAAAGTTTTATTTTGATTAGAAATCTTTCATGCTTTTTTCACTTTGTCGGCCTATAACTATTAAACGGTACAAGATTTTTTGACGCGGTTTGCGGCATTCGATTCTACGGACATTTGTACATATATGTACGAATTTTCAATTGCCGGTCCCTGCTGGTACAGTTAGACAAAGCGAAATACCAAAAAATGGATACTTCAAATAGTCAGTATGGCAGTAAAAATTCGATCACCCTGTATTTAAATAGAAAGTATCATTTTCCCTTAATTCGGATACCCTAATTATGGGAAAAATAATTAAAAAATTCTATGGCCTTTAGTTTTCAAAATAGAAAGTTTTATTTTGATTAGAAATCTCTCATGTTTTTTTCACTTTGTCGGCCTATAACTATTAAACGGTACAAGATTTTTTGACGCGGTTTGCGGCATTCGATTCTACGGACATTTGTACATATATGTACGAATTTTCAATTGCCGGGCCCTGCTGGTACAGTTAGACAAAGCGAAAAACCAAAAAATGGATACTTCAAATAGTCAGTAGGGCAGTAAAAATTCGATCACCCTGTATTTAAATAGAAAGTTTTATTTTCCCTTAATTCGGGCACCCTAATTATGGGAAAAATAATTAAAAAATTCTATGGCCTTTAGTTTTCAAAATAGAAAGTTTTATTTTGATTAGAAATCTCTCATGTTTTATTCACTTTGTCGGCCTATAACTATTATACGGTACAAGATTTTTTGACGCGGTTTGCGGCATTCGATTCTACGGACATTTGTACATATATGTACGAATTTTCAATTGCCGCGCCCTGCTGGTACAGTTAGACAAAGCGAAAAACCAAAAAATGGATACTTCAAATAGTCAGTAGGGCAGTCAAAATTCGATCACCCTGTATTTAAATAGAAAGTTTTATTTTCCCTTAATTCGGGCACCCTAATTATGGGAAAAATAATTAAAAAATTCTATGGCCTTTAGTTTTCAAAATAGAAAGTTTTATTTTCATTAGAAATCTCTCATGTTTTTTTCACTTTGTCGGCATATAACTATTAAACGGTACAAGATTTTTTGACGCGGTTTGCGGCATTCGATTCTACGGACATTTGTACATATATGTACGAATTTTCAGTTGCCGGGCCCTGCTGGTACAGTTAGACAAAGCGAAAAACCAAAAAATGGATACTTCAAATAGTCAGTAGGGCAGTAAAAATTCGATCACCCTGTATTTAAATAGAAAGTTTTATTTTCCCTTAATTCGGGCACCCTAATTATGGGAAAAATAATTAAAAAATTCTATGGCCTTTAGTTTTCAAAATAGAAAGTTTTATTTTGATTAGAAATCTCTCATGTTTTATTCACTTTGTCGGCCTATAACTATTAAACGGTACAAGATTTTTTGACGCGGTTTGCGGCATTCGATTCTACGGACATTTGTACATATATGTACGAATTTTCAATTGCCGGGCCCTGCTGGTACAGTTAGACAAAGCGAAAAACCAAAAAATGGATACTTCAAATAGTCAGTAGGGCAGTAAAAATTCGATCACCCTGTATTTAAATAGAAAGTTTTATTTTCCCTTAATTCGGGCACCCTAATTATGGGAAAAATAATTAAAAAATTCTATGGCCTTTAGTTTTCAAAATAGAAAGTTTTATTTTCATTAGAAATCTCTCATGTTTTTTTCACTTTGTCGGCATATAACTATTAAACGGTACAAGATTTTTTGACGCGGTTTGCGGCATTCGATTCTACGGACATTTGTACATATATGTACGAATTTTCAGTTGCCGGGCCCTGCTGGTACAGTTAGACAAAGCGAAAAACCAAAAAATGGATACTTCAAATAGTCAGTAGGGCAGTAAAAATTCGATCACCCTGTATTTAAATAGAAAGTTTTATTTTCCCTTAATTCGGGCACCCTAATTATGGGAAAAATAATTAAAAAATTCTATGGCCTTTAGTTTTCAAAATAGAAAGTTTTATTTTGATTAGAAATCTCTCATGTTTTATTCACTTTGTCGGCCTATAACTATTAAACGGTACAAGATTTTTTGACGCGGTTTGCGGCATTCGATTCTACGGACATTTGTACATATATGTACGAATTTTCAATTGCCGGGCCCTGCTGGTACAGTTAGACAAAGCGAAAAACCAAAAAATGGATACTTCAAATAGTCAGTATGGCAGTAAAAATTCGATCACCCTGTATTTAAATAGAAAGTTTTATTTTCCCTTAATTCGGATACCCTAATTATGGGAAAAATAATTAAAAAATTCTATGGCCTTTAGTTTTCAAAATAGAAAGTTTTATTTTGATTAGAAATCTCTCATGTTTTTTTCACTTTGTCGGCCTATAACTATTAAACGGTACAAGATTTTTTGACGCGGTTTGCGGCATTCGATTCTACGGACATTTGTACATATATGTACGAATTTTCAATTGCCGGGCCCTGCTGGTACAGTTAGACAAAGCGAAAAACCAAAAAATGGATACTTCAAATAGTCAGTAGGGCAGTAAAAATTCGATCACCCTGTATTTAAATAGAAAGTTTTATTTTCCCTTAATTCGGGCACCCTAATTATGGGAAAAATAATTAAAAAATTCTATGGCCTTTAGTTTTCAAAATAGAAAGTTTTATTTTGATTAGAAATCTCTCATGTTTTATTCACTTTGTCGGCCTATAACTATTATACGGTACAAGATTTTTTGACGAGGTTTGCGGCATTCGATTCTACGGACATTTGTACATATATGTACGAATTTTCAATTGCCGCGCCCTGCTGGTACAGTTAGACAAAGCGAAAAACCAAAAAATGGATACTTCAAATAGTCAGTAGGGCAGTCAAAATTCGATCACCCTGTATTTAAATAGAAAGTTTTATTTTCCCTTAATTCGGGCACCCTAATTATGGGAAAAATAATTAAAAAATTCTATGGCCTTTAGTTTTCAAAATAGAAAGTTTTATTTTCATTAGAAATCTCTCATGTTTTTTTCACTTTGTCGGCATATAACTATTAAACGGTACAAGATTTTTTGACGCGGTTTGCGGCATTCGATTCTACGGACATTTGTACATATATGTACGAATTTTCAGTTGCCGGGCCCTGCTGGTACAGTTAGACAAAGCGAAAAACCAAAAAATGGATACTTCAAATAGTCAGTAGGGCAGTAAAAATTCGATCACCCTGTATTTAAATAGAAAGTTTTATTTTCCCTTAATTCGGGCACCCTAATTATGGGAAAAATAATTAAAAAATTCTATGGCCTTTAGTTTTCAAAATAGAAAGTTTTATTTTGATTAGAAATCTCTCCTGTTTTTTTCACTTTGTCGGCCTATAACTATTAAACGGTACAAGATTTTTTGACGCGGTTTGCGGCATTCGATTCTACGGACATTTGTACATATATGTACGAATTTTCAATTGCCGCGCCCTGCTGGTACAGTTAGACAAAGCGAAAAACCAAAAAATGGATACTTCAAATAGTCAGTAGGGCAGTAAAAATTCGATCACCCTGTATTTAAATAGAAAGTTTTATTTTCCCTTAATTCGGGCACCCTAATTATGGGAAAAATAATTAAAAAATTCTATGGCCTTTAGTTTTCAAAATAGAAAGTTTTATTTTGATTAGAAATCTCTCATGTTTTTTTCACTTTGTCGGCCTATAACTATTAAACGGTACAAGATTTTTTGACGCGGTTTGCGGCATTCGATTCTACGGACATTTGTACATATATGTACGAATTTTCAATTGCCGGGCCCTGCTGGTACAGTTAGACAAAGCGAAAAACCAAAAAATGGATACTTCAAATAGTCAGTAGGGCAGTAAAAATTCGATCACCCTGTATTTAAATAGAAAGTTTTATTTTCCCTTAATTCGGGCACCCTAATTATGGGAAAAATAATTAAAAAATTCTATGGCCTTTAGTTTTCAAAATAGAAAGTTTTATTTTGATTAGAAATCTCTCATGTTTTTTTCACTTTGTCGGCCTATAACTATTAAACGGTACAAGATTTTTTGACGCGGTTTGCGGCATTCGATTCTACGGACATTTGTACATATATGTACGAATTTTCAATTGCCGGGCCCTGCTGGTACAGTTAGACAAAGCGAAAAACCAAAAAATGGATACTTCAAATAGTCAGTAGGGCAGTAAAAATTCGATCACCCTGTATTTAAATAGAAAGTTTTATTTTCCCTTAATTCGGGCACCCTAATTATGGGAAAAATAATTAAAAAATTCTATGGCCTTTAGTTTTCAAAATAGATAGTTTTATTTTGATTAGAAATCTCTCATGTTTTTTTCACTTTGTCGGCCTATAACTATTAAACGGTACAAGATTTTTTGACGCGGTTTGCGGCATTCGATTCTACGGACATTTGTACATATATGTACGAATTTTCAATTGCCGGGCCCTGCTGGTACAGTTAGACAAAGCGAAAAACCAAAAAATGGATACTTCAAATAGTCAGTAGGGCAGTAAAAATTCGATCACCCTGTATTTAAATAGAAAGTTTTATTTTCCCTTAATTCGGGCACCCTAATTATGGGTAAAATAATTAAAAAATTCTATGGCCTTTAGTTTTCAAAATAGAAAGTTTTATTTTGATTAGAAATCTCTCATGTTTTATTCACTTTGTCGGCCTATAACTATTAAACGGTACAAGATTTTTTGACGCGGTTTGCGGCATTCGATTCTACGGACATTTGTACATATATGTACGAATTTTCAATTGCCGCGCCCTGCTGGTACAGTTAGACAAAGCGAAAAACCAAAAAATGGATACTTCAAATAGTCAGAAGGGCAGTAAAAATTCGATCACCCTGTATTTAAATAGAAAGTTTTATTTTCCCTTAATTCGGGCACCCTAATTATGGGAAAAATAATTTAAAAATTCTTTGGCCTTTAGTTTTCAAAATAGAAAGTTTTATTTTGATTAGAAATTTCTCATGTTTTTTTCACTTTGTCGGCCTATAACTATTAAACGGTACAAGATTTTTTGACGCGGTTTGCGGCATTCGATTCTACGGACATTTGTACATATATGTACGAATTTTCAATTGCCGGGCCCTGCTGGTACAGTTAGACAAAGCGAAAAACCAAAAAATGGATACTTCAAATAGTCAGTAGGGCAGTAAAAATTCGATCACCCTGTATTTAAATAGAAAGTATCATTTTCCCTTAATTCGGATACCCTAATGATGGGAAAAATAATTAAAAAATTCTTTGGCCTTTAGTTTTCAAAATAGAAAGTTTTATTTTGATTAGAAATCTCTCATGTTTTTTTCACTTTGTCGGCCTATAACTATTAAACGGTACAAGATTTTTTGACGCGGTTTGCGGCATTCGATTCTACGGACATTTGTACATATATGTACGAATTTTCAATTGCCGGGCCCTGCTGGTACAGTTAGACAAAGCGAAAAACCAAAAAATGGATACTTCAAATAGTCAGTAGGGCAGTAAAAATTCGATCACCCTGTATTTAAATAGAAAGTTTTATTTTCCCTTAATTCGGGCACCCTAATTATGGGTAAAATAATTAAAAAATTCTATGGCCTTTAGTTTTCAAAATAGAAAGTTTTATTTTGATTAGAAATCTCTCATGTTTTATTCACTTTGTCGGCCTATAACTATTAAACGGTACAAGATTTTTTGACGCGGTTTGCGGCATTCGATTCTACGGACATTTGTACATATATGTACGAATTTTCAATTGCCGCGCCCTGCTGGTACAGTTAGACAAAGCGAAAAACCAAAAAATGGATACTTCAAATAGTCAGAAGGGCAGTAAAAATTCGATCACCCTGTATTTAAATAGAAAGTTTTATTTTCCCTTAATTCGGGCACCCTAATTATGGGAAAAATAATTTAAAAATTCTTTGGCCTTTAGTTTTCAAAATAGAAAGTTTTATTTTGATTAGAAATTTCTCATGTTTTTTTCACTTTGTCGGCCTATAACTATTAAACGGTACAAGATTTTTTGACGCGGTTTGCGGCATTCGATTCTACGGACATTTGTACATATATGTACGAATTTTCAATTGCCGGGCCCTGCTGGTACAGTTAGACAAAGCGAAAAACCAAAAAATGGATACTTCAAATAGTCAGTAGGGCAGTAAAAATTCGATCACCCTGTATTTAAATAGAAAGTATCATTTTCCCTTAATTCGGATACCCTAATGATGGGAAAAATAATTAAAAAATTCTTTGGCCTTTAGTTTTCAAAATAGAAAGTTTTATTTTGATTAGAAATCTCTCATGTTTTTTTCACTTTGTCGGCCTATAACTATTAAACGGTACAAGATTTTTTGACGCGGTTTGCGGCATTCGATTCTACGGACATTTGTACATATATGTACGAATTTTCAATTGCCGGGCCCTGCTGGTACAGTTAGACAAAGCGAAAAACCAAAAAATGGATACTTCAAATAGTCAGTAGGGCAGTAAAAATTCGATCACCCTGTATTTAAATAGAAAGTTTTATTTTCCCTTAATTCGGGCACCCTAATTATGGGTAAAATAATTAAAAAATTCTATGGCCTTTAGTTTTCAAAATAGAAAGTTTTATTTTGATTAGAAATCTCTCATGTTTTATTCACTTTGTCGGCCTATAACTATTAAACGGTACAAGATTTTTTGACGCGGTTTGCGGCATTCGATTCTACGGACATTTGTACATATATGTACGAATTTTCAATTGCCGCGCCCTGCTGGTACAGTTAGACAAAGCGAAAAACCAAAAAATGGATACTTCAAATAGTCAGAAGGGCAGTAAAAATTCGATCACCCTGTATTTAAATAGAAAGTTTTATTTTCCCTTAATTCGGGCACCCTAATTATGGGAAAAATAATTTAAAAATTCTTTGGCCTTTAGTTTTCAAAATAGAAAGTTTTATTTTGATTAGAAATTTCTCATGTTTTTTTCACTTTGTCGGCCTATAACTATTAAACGGTACAAGATTTTTTGACGCGGTTTGCGGCATTCGATTCTACGGACATTTGTACATATATGTACGAATTTTCAATTGCCGGGCCCTGCTGGTACAGTTAGACAAAGCGAAAAACCAAAAAATGGATACTTCAAATAGTCAGTAGGGCAGTAAAAATTCGATCACCCTGTATTTAAATAGAAAGTATCATTTTCCCTTAATTCGGATACCCTAATTATGGGAAAAATAATTAAAAAATTCTTTGGCCTTTAGTTTTCAAAATAGAAAGTTTTATTTTGATTAGAAATCTCTCATGTTTTTTTCACTTTGTCGGCCTATAACTATTAAACGGTACAAGAATTTTTGACGCGGTTTGCGGCATTCGATTCTACGGACATTTGTACATATATGTACGAATTTTCAATTGCCGGGCCCTGCTGGTACAGTTAGACAAAGCGAAAAACCAAAAAATGGATACTTCAAATAGTCAGTAGGGCAGTAAAAATTCGATCACCCTGTATTTAAATAGAAAGTTTTATTTTCCCTTAATTCGGGCACCCTAATTATGGGAAAAATAATTTAAAAATTCTTTGGCCTTTAGTTTTCAAAATAGAAAGTTTTATTTTGATTAGAAATTTCTCATGTTTTTTTCACTTTGTCGGCCTATAACTATTAAACGGTACAAGATTTTTTGACGCGGTTTGCGGCATTCGATTCTACGGACATTTGTACATATATGTACGAATTTTCAATTGCCGGGCCCTGCTGGTACAGTTAGACTAAGCGAAAAACCAAAAAATGGATACTTTAAATAGTCAGTAGGGCAGTAAAAATTCGATCACCCTGTATTTAAATAGAAAGTATCATTTTCCCTTAATTCGGATACCCTAATTATGGGAAAAATAATTAAAAAATTCTTTGGCCTTTAGTTTTCAAAATAGAAAGTTTTATTTTGATTAGAAATCTCTCATGTTTTTTTCACTTTGTCGGCCTATAACTATTAAACGGTACAAGATTTTTTGACGCGGTTTGCGGCATTCGATTCTACGAACATTTGTACATATATGTACGAATTTTCAGTTGCCGGGCCCTGCTGGTACAGTTAGACAAAGCGAAAAACCAAAAAATGGATACTTCAAATAGTCAGTAGGGCAGTAAAAATTCGATCACCCTGTATTTAAATAGAAAGTTTTATTTTCCCTTAATTCGGGCACCCTAATTATGGGTAAAATAATTAAAAAATTCTATGGCCTTTAGTTTTCAAAATAGAAAGTTTTATTTTCCCTTAATTCGGATACCCTAATGATGGGAAAAATAATTAAAAAATTCTTTGGCCTTTAGTTTTCAAAATAGAAAGTTTTATTTTGATTAGAAATCTCTCATGTTTTTTTCACTTTGTCGGCCTATAACTATTAAACGGTACAAGATTTTTTGACGCGGTTTGCGGCATTCGATTCTACGGACATTTGTACATATATGTACGAATTTTCAATTGCCGGGCCCTGCTGGTACAGTTAGACAAAGCGAAAAACCAAAAAATGGATACTTCAAATAGTCAGTAGGGCAGTAAAAATTCGATCACCCTGTATTTAAATAGAAAGTTTTATTTTCCCTTAATTCGGGCACCCTAATTATGGGTAAAATAATTAAAAAATTCTATGGCCTTTAGTTTTCAAAATAGAAAGTTTTATTTTGATTAGAAATCTCTCATGTTTTATTCACTTTGTCGGCCTATAACTATTAAACGGTACAAGATTTTTTGACGCGGTTTGCGGCATTCGATTCTACGAACATTTGTACATATATGTACGAATTTTCAATTGCCGCGCCCTGCTGGTACAGTTAGACAAAGCGAAAAACCAAAAAATGGATACTTCAAATAGTCAGAAGGGCAGTAAAAATTCGATCACCCTGTATTTAAATAGAAAGTTTTATTTTCCCTTAATTCGGGCACCCTAATTATGGGAAAAATAATTTAAAAATTCTTTGGCCTTTAGTTTTCAAAATAGAAAGTTTTATTTTGATTAGAAATTTCTCATGTTTTTTTCACTTTGTCGGCCTATAACTATTAAACGGTACAAGATTTTTTGACGCGGTTTGCGGCATTCGATTCTACGGACATTTGTACATATATGTACGAATTTTCAATTGCCGGGCCCTGCTGGTACAGTTAGACAAAGCGAAAAACCAAAAAATGGATACTTCAAATAGTCAGTAGGGCAGTAAAAATTCGATCACCCTGTATTTAAATAGAAAGTATCATTTTCCCTTAATTCGGATACCCTAATTATGGGAAAAATAATTAAAAAATTCTTTGGCCTTTAGTTTTCAAAATAGAAAGTTTTATTTTGATTAGAAATCTCTCATGTTTTTTTCACTTTGTCGGCCTATAACTATTAAACGGTACAAGAATTTTTGACGCGGTTTGCGGCATTCGATTCTACGGACATTTGTACATATATGTACGAATTTTCAATTGCCGGGCCCTGCTGGTACAGTTAGACAAAGCGAAAAACCAAAAAATGGATACTTCAAATAGTCAGTAGGGCAGTAAAAATTCGATCACCCTGTATTTAAATAGAAAGTTTTATTTTCCCTTAATTCGGGCACCCTAATTATGGGAAAAATAATTTAAAAATTCTTTGGCCTTTAGTTTTCAAAATAGAAAGTTTTATTTTGATTAGAAATTTCTCATGTTTTTTTCACTTTGTCGGCCTATAACTATTAAACGGTACAAGATTTTTTGACGCGGTTTGCGGCATTCGATTCTACGGACATTTGTACATATATGTACGAATTTTCAATTGCCGGGCCCTGCTGGTACAGTTAGACTAAGCGAAAAACCAAAAAATGGATACTTTAAATAGTCAGTAGGGCAGTAAAAATTCGATCACCCTGTATTTAAATAGAAAGTATCATTTTCCCTTAATTCGGATACCCTAATTATGGGAAAAATAATTAAAAAATTCTTTGGCCTTTAGTTTTCAAAATAGAAAGTTTTATTTTGATTAGAAATCTCTCATGTTTTTTTCACTTTGTCGGCCTATAACTATTAAACGGTACAAGATTTTTTGACGCGGTTTGCGGCATTCGATTCTACGAACATTTGTACATATATGTACGAATTTTCAGTTGCCGGGCCCTGCTGGTACAGTTAGACAAAGCGAAAAACCAAAAAATGGATACTTCAAATAGTCAGTAGGGCAGTAAAAATTCGATCACCCTGTATTTAAATAGAAAGTTTTATTTTCCCTTAATTCGGGCACCCTAATTATGGGTAAAATAATTAAAAAATTCTATGGCCTTTAGTTTTCAAAATAGAAAGTTTTATTTTCCCTTAATTCGGATACCCTAATGATGGGAAAAATAATTAAAAAATTCTTTGGCCTTTAGTTTTCAAAATAGAAAGTTTTATTTTGATTAGAAATCTCTCATGTTTTTTTCACTTTGTCGGCCTATAACTATTAAACGGTACAAGATTTTTTGACGCGGTTTGCGGCATTCGATTCTACGGACATTTGTACATATATGTACGAATTTTCAATTGCCGGGCCCTGCTGGTACAGTTAGACAAAGCGAAAAACCAAAAAATGGATACTTCAAATAGTCAGTAGGGCAGTAAAAATTCGATCACCCTGTATTTAAATAGAAAGTTTTATTTTCCCTTAATTCGGGCACCCTAATTATGGGTAAAATAATTAAAAAATTCTATGGCCTTTAGTTTTCAAAATAGAAAGTTTTATTTTGATTAGAAATCTCTCATGTTTTATTCACTTTGTCGGCCTATAACTATTAAACGGTACAAGATTTTTTGACGCGGTTTGCGGCATTCGATTCTACGGACATTTGTACATATATGTACGAATTTTCAATTGCCGCGCCCTGCTGGTACAGTTAGACAAAGCGAAAAACCAAAAAATGGATACTTCAAATAGTCAGAAGGGCAGTAAAAATTCGATCACCCTGTATTTAAATAGAAAGTTTTATTTTCCCTTAATTCGGGCACCCTAATTATGGGAAAAATAATTTAAAAATTCTTTGGCCTTTAGTTTTCAAAATAGAAAGTTTTATTTTGATTAGAAATTTCTCATGTTTTTTTCACTTTGTCGGCCTATAACTATTAAACGGTACAAGATTTTTTGACGCGGTTTGCGGCATTCGATTCTACGGACATTTGTACATATATGTACGAATTTTCAATTGCCGGGCCCTGCTGGTACAGTTAGACAAAGCGAAAAACCAAAAAATGGATACTTCAAATAGTCAGTAGGGCAGTAAAAATTCGATCACCCTGTATTTAAATAGAAAGTATCATTTTCCCTTAATTCGGATACCCTAATTATGGGAAAAATAATTAAAAAATTCTTTGGCCTTTAGTTTTCAAAATAGAAAGTTTTATTTTGATTAGAAATCTCTCATGTTTTTTTCACTTTGTCGGCCTATAACTATTAAACGGTACAAGAATTTTTGACGCGGTTTGCGGCATTCGATTCTACGGACATTTGTACATATATGTACGAATTTTCAATTGCCGGGCCCTGCTGGTACAGTTAGACAAAGCGAAAAACCAAAAAATGGATACTTCAAATAGTCAGTAGGGCAGTAAAAATTCGATCACCCTGTATTTAAATAGAAAGTTTTATTTTCCCTTAATTCGGGCACCCTAATTATGGGAAAAATAATTTAAAAATTCTTTGGCCTTTAGTTTTCAAAATAGAAAGTTTTATTTTGATTAGAAATTTCTCATGTTTTTTTCACTTTGTCGGCCTATAACTATTAAACGGTACAAGATTTTTTGACGCGGTTTGCGGCATTCGATTCTACGGACATTTGTACATATATGTACGAATTTTCAATTGCCGGGCCCTGCTGGTACAGTTAGACTAAGCGAAAAACCAAAAAATGGATACTTTAAATAGTCAGTAGGGCAGTAAAAATTCGATCACCCTGTATTTAAATAGAAAGTATCATTTTCCCTTAATTCGGATACCCTAATTATGGGAAAAATAATTAAAAAATTCTTTGGCCTTTAGTTTTCAAAATAGAAAGTTTTATTTTGATTAGAAATCTCTCATGTTTTTTTCACTTTGTCGGCCTATAACTATTAAACGGTACAAGATTTTTTGACGCGGTTTGCGGCATTCGATTCTACGAACATTTGTACATATATGTACGAATTTTCAGTTGCCGGGCCCTGCTGGTACAGTTAGACAAAGCGAAAAACCAAAAAATGGATACTTCAAATAGTCAGTAGGGCAGTAAAAATTCGATCACCCTGTATTTAAATAGAAAGTTTTATTTTCCCTTAATTCGGGCACCCTAATTATGGGTAAAATAATTAAAAAATTCTATGGCCTTTAGTTTTCAAAATAGAAAGTTTTATTTTGATTAGAAATCTCTCATGTTTTATTCACTTTGTCGGCCTATAACTATTAAACGGTACAAGATTTTTTGACGCGGTTTGCGGCATTCGATTCTACGGACATTTGTACATATATGTACGAATTTTCAATTGCCGCGCCCTGCTGGTACAGTTAGACAAAGCGAAAAACCAAAAAATGGATACTTCAAATAGTCAGTAGGGCAGTAAAAATTCGATCACCCTGTATTTAAATAGAAAGTATCATTTTCCCTTAATTCGGATACCCTAATTATGGGAAAAATAATTAAAAAATTCTTTGGCCTTTAGTTTTCAAAATAGAAAGTTTTATTTTGATTAGAAATCTCTCATGTTTTTTTCACTTTGTCGGCCTATAACTATTAAACGGTACAAGATTTTTTGACGCGGTTTGCGGCATTCGATTCTACGGACATTTGTACATATATGTACGAATTTTCAATTGCCGGGCCCTGCTGGTACAGTTAGACAAAGCGAAAAACCAAAAAATGGATACTTCAAATAGTCAGTAGGGCAGTAAAAATTCGATCACCCTGTATTTAAATAGAAAGTATCATTTTCCCTTAATTCGGATACCCTAATTATGGGAAAAATAATTAAAAAATTCTTTGGCCTTTAGTTTTCAAAATAGAAAGTTTTATTTTGATTAGAAATCTCTCATGTTTTTTTCACTTTGTCGGCCTATAACTATTAAACGGTACAAGATTTTTTGACGCGGTTTGCGGCATTCGATTCTACGAACATTTGTACATATATGTACGAATTTTCAGTTGCCGGGCCCTGCTGGTACAGTTAGACAAAGCGAAAAACCAAAAAATGGATACTTCAAATAGTCAGTAGGGCAGTAAAAATTCGATCACCCTGTATTTAAATAGAAAGTTTTATTTTCCCTTAATTCGGGCACCCTAATTATGGGTAAAATAATTAAAAAATTCTATGGCCTTTAGTTTTCAAAATAGAAAGTTTTATTTTGATTAGAAATCTCTCATGTTTTATTCACTTTGTCGGCCTATAACTATTAAACGGTACAAGATTTTTTGACGCGGTTTGCGGCATTCGATTCTACGGACATTTGTACATATATGTACGAATTTTCAATTGCCGCGCCCTGCTGGTACAGTTAGACAAAGCGAAAAACCAAAAAATGGATACTTCAAATAGTCAGTATGGCAGTAAAAATTCGATCAGCCTGTATTTAAATAGAAAGTATCATTTTCCCTTAATTCGGATACCCTAATTATGGGAAAAATAATTAAAAAATTCTTTGGCCTTTAGTTTTCAAAATAGAAAGTTTTATTTTGATTAGAAATCTCTCATGTTTTTTTCACTTTGTCGGCCTATAACTATTAAACGGTACAAGATTTTTTGGCACGGTTTGCGGCATTCGATTCTACGGACATTTGTTCATATATGTACGAATTTTCAATTGCCGGGCCCTGCTGGTACAGTTAGACAAAGCGAAATACCAAAAAATGGATACTTTAAATAGTCAGTAGGGCAGTAAAAATTCGATCAGCCTGTATTTAAATAGAAAGTATCATTTTCCCTTAATTCGGACACCCTAATTATGGGAAAAATAATTAAAAAATTCTTTGGCCTTTAGTTTTCAAAATAGAGAGTTTTATTTTGATTAGAAATCTCTCATGTTTTTTTCACTTTGTCGGCCTATAACTATTAAACGGTACAAGATTTTTTGACGCGGTTTGCGGCATTCGATTCTACGGACATTTGTACATATATGTACGAATTTTCAATTGCCGCGCCCTGCTGGTACAGTTAGACAAAGCGAAAAACCAAAAAATGGATACTTCAAATAGTCAGTAGGGCAGTAAAAATTCGATCACCCTGTATTTAAATAGAAAGTATCATTTTCCCTTAATTCGGACACCCTAATTATGGGAAAAATAATTAAAAAATTCTTTGGCCTTTAGTTTTCAAAATAGAAAGTTTTATTTTGATTAGAAATCTCTCATGTTTTTTTCACTTTGTCGGCCTATAAGTATTAAACGGTACAAGATTTTTTGACGCGGTTTGCGGCATTCGATTCTACGGACATTTGTACATATATGTACGAATTTTCAATTGCCGCGCCCTGCTGGTACAGTTAGACAAAGCGAAAAACCAATAAATGGATACTTCAAATAGTCAGTAGGGCAGTAAAAATTCGATCACCCTGTATTTAAATAGAAAGTATCATTTTCCCTTAATTCGGACACCCTAATTATGGGAAAAATAATTAAAAAATTCTTTGGCCTTTAGTTTTCAAAATAGAAAGTTTTATTTTGATTAGAAATCTCTCATGTTTTTTTCACTTTGTCGGCCTATAACTATTAAACGGTACAAGATTTTTTGACGCGGTTTGCGGCATTCGATTCTACGGACATTTGTACATATATGTACGAATTTTCAATTGCCGGGCCCTGCTGGTACAGTTAGACAAAGCGAAAAACCAAAAAATGGATACTTCAAATAGTCAGTAGGGCAGTAAAAATTCGATCACCCTGTATTTAAATAGAAAGTTTTATTTTCCCTTAATTCGGGCACCCTAATTATGGGAAAAATAATTAAAAAATTCTTTGGCCTTTAGTTTTCAAAATAGAAAGTTTTATTTTGATTAGAAATCTATCATGTTTTTTTCACTTTGTCGGCCTATAACTATTAAACGGTACAAGATTTTTTGACGCGGTTTGCGGCATTCGATTCTACGGACATTTGTACATATATGTACGAATTTTCAATTGCCGGGCCCTGCTGGTACAGTTAGACAAAGCGAAAAAGCAAAAAATGGATACTTCAAATAGTCAGTAGGGCAGTAAAAATTCGATCACCCTGTATTTAAATAGAAAGTTTTATTTTCCCTTAATTCGGGCACCCTAATTATGGGAAAAATAATTTAAAAATTCTTTGGCCTTTAGTTTTCAAAATAGAAAGTTTTATTTTGATTAGAAATTTCTCATGTTTTTTTCACTTTGTCGGCCTATAACTATTAAACGGTACAAGATTTTTTGACGCGGTTTGCGGCATTCGATTCTACGGACATTTGTACATATATGTACGAATTTTCAATTGCCGCGCCCTGCTGGTACAGTTAGACAAAGCGAAAAACCAAAAAATGGATACTTCAAATAGTCAGTAGGGCAGTAAAAATTCGATCATCCTGTATTTAAATAGAAAGTTTTATTTTCCCTTAATTCGGGCACCCTAATTATGGGAAAAATAATTAAAAAATTCTATGGCCTTTAGTTTTCAAAATAGAAAGTTTTATTTTGATTAGAAATCTCTCATGTTTTTTTCACTTTGTCGGCCTATAACTATTAAACGGTACAAGAATTTTTGACGCGGTTTGCGGCATTCGATTCTACGGACATTTGTACATATATGTACGAATTTTCAATTGCCGCGCCCTGCTGGTACAGTTAGACAAAGCGAAAAACCAAAAAATGGATACTTCAAATAGTCAGTAGGGCAGTAAAAATTCGATCACCCTGTATTTAAATAGAAAGTATCATTTTCCCTTAATTCGGACACCCTAATTATGGGAAAAATAATTAAAAAATTCTTTGGCCTTTAGTTTTCAAAATAGAAAGTTTTATTTTGATTAGAAATCTCTCAATGTTTTTTTCACTTTGTCGGCCTATAACTATTAAACGGTACAAGATTTTTTGACGCGGTTTGCGGCATTCGATTCTACGGACATTTGTACATATATGTACGAATTTTCAATTGCCGCGCCCTGCTGGTACAGTTAGACAAAGCGAAAAACCAAAAAATGGATACTTCAAATAGTCAGTAGGGCAGTAAAAATTCGATCACCCTGTATTTAAATAGAAAGTATCATTTTCCCTTAATTCGGACACCCTAATTATGGGAAAAATAATTAAAAAATTCTTTGGCCTTTAGTTTTCAAAATAGAAAGTTTTATTTTGATTAGAAATCTCTCATGTTTTTTTCACTTTGTCGGCCTATAACTATTAAACGGTAGAAGATTTTTTGACGCGGTTTGCGGCATTCGATTCTACGGACATTTGTGTACGAATTTTCAATTGCCGGGCCCTGCTGGTACAGTTAGACAAAGCGAAAAACCAAAAAATGGATACTTCAAATAGTCAGTAGGGCAGTAAAAATTCGATCACCCTGTATTTAAATAGAAAGTATCATTTTCCCTTAATTCGTACACCCTAATTATGGGAAAAATAATTAAAAAATTCTTTGGCCTTTAGTTTTCAAAATAGAAAGTTTTATTTTGATTAGAAATCTCTCAATGTTTTTTTCACTTTGTCGGCCTATAACTATTAAACGGTACAAGATTTTTTGACGCGGTTTGCGGCATTCGATTCTACGGACATTTGTACATATATGTACGAATTTTCAATTGCCGCGCCCTGCTGGTACAGTTAGACAAAGCGAAAAACCAAAAAATGGATACTTCAAATAGTCAGTAGGGCAGTAAAAATTCGATCACCCTGTATTTAAATAGAAAGTATCATTTTCCCTTAATTCGGACACCCTAATTATGGGAAAAATAATTAAAAAATTCTTTGGCCTTTAGTTTTCAAAATAGAAAGTTTTATTTTGATTAGAAATCTCTCATGTTTTTTTCACTTTGTCGGCCTATAACTATTAAACGGTACAAGATTTTTTGACGCGGTTTGCGGCATTCGATTCTACGGACATTTGTACATATATGTACGAATTTTCAATTGCCGGGCCCTGCTGGTACAGTTAGACAAAGCGAAAAACCAAAAAATGGATACTTCAAATAGTCAGTAGGGCAGTAAAAATTCGATCACCCTGTATTTAAATAGAAAGTATCATTTTCCCTTAATTCGGACACCCTAATTATGGGAAAAATAATTAAAAAATTCTTTGGCCTTTAGTTTTCAAAATAGAAAGTTTTATTTTGATTAGAAATCTCTCATGTTTTTTTCACTTTGTCGGCCTATAACTATTAAACGGTACAAGATTTTTTGACGCGGTTTGCGGCATTCGATTCTACGGACATTTGTACATATATGTACGAATTTTCAATTGCCGGGCCCTGCTGGTACAGTTAGACAAAGCGAAAAACCAAAAAATGGATACTTCAAATAGTCAGTAGGGCAGTAAAAATTCGATCACCCTGTATTTAAATAGAAAGTATCATTTTCCCTTAATTCGGACACCCTAATTATGGGAAAAATAATTAAAAAATTCTTTGGCCTTTAGTTTTCAAAATAGAAAGTTTTATTTTGATTAGAAATCTCTCATGTTTTTTTCACTTTGTCGGCCTATAACTATTAAACGGTACAAGATTTTTTGACGCGGTTTGCGGCATTCGATTCTACGGACATTTGTACATATATGTACGAATTTTCAATTGCCGGGCCGTGCTGGTACAGTTAGACAAAGCGAAAAACCAAAAAATGGATACTTCAAATAGTCAGTAGGGCAGTAAAAATTCGATCACCCTGTATTTAAATAGAAAGTATCATTTTCCCTTAATTCGTACACCCTAATTATGGGAAAAATAATTAAAAAATTCTTTGGCCTTTAGTTTTCAAAATAGAAAGTTTTATTTTGATTAGAAATCTCTCATGTTTTTTTCACTTTGTCGGCCTATAACTATTAAACGGTACAAGATTTTTTGACGCGGTTTGCGGCATTCGATTCTACGGACATTTGTACATATATGTACGAATTTTCAATTGCCGGGCCCTGCTGGTACAGTTAGACAAAGCGAAAAACCAAAAAATGGATACTTCAAATAGTCAGTAGGGCAGTAAAAATTCGATCACCCTGTATTTAAATAGAAAGTTTTATTTTCCCTTAATTCGGGCACCCTAATTATGGGAAAAATAATTAAAAAATTCTATGGCCTTTAGTTTTCAAAATAGAAAGTTTTATTTTGATTAGAAATCTCTCATGTTTTTTCCACTTTGTCGGCCTATAACTATTAAACGGTACAAGAATTTTTGACGCGGTTTGCGGCATTCGATTCTACGGACATTTGTACATATATGTACGAATTTTCAATTGCCGCGCCCTGCTGGTACAGTTAGACAAAGCGAAAAACCAAAAAATGGATACTTCAAATAGTCAGTAGGGCAGTAAAAATTCGATCACCCTGTATTTAAATAGAAAGTTTTATTTTCCCTTAATTCGGGCACCCTAATTATGGGAAAAATAATTAAAAAATTCTATGGCCTTTAGTTTTCAAAATAGAAAGTTTTATTTTGATTAGAAATCTCTCATGTTTTTTTCACTTTGTCGGCCTATAACTATTAAACGGTACAAGAATTTTTGACGCGGTTTGCGGCATTCGATTCTACGGACATTTGTACATATATGTACGAATTTTCAATTGCCGGGCCCTGCTGGTACAGTTAGACAAAGCGAAAAACCAAAAAATGGATACTTCAAATAGTCAGTATGGCAGTAAAAATTCGATCACCCTGTATTTAAATAGAAAGTTTTATTTTCCCTTAATTCGGATACCCTAATTATGGGAAAAATAATTAAAAAATTCTATGGCCTTTAGTTTTCAAAATAGAAAGTTTTATTTTGATTAGAAATCTCTCATGTTTTTTTCACTTTGTCGGCCTATAACTATTAAACGGTACAAGATTTTTTGACGCGGTTTGCGGCATTCGATTTTACGGACATTTGTACATATATGTACGAATTTTCAATTGCCGCGCCCTGCTGGTACAGTTAGACAAAGCGAAAAACCAAAAAATGGATACTTCAAATAGTCAGTAGGGCAGTAAAAATTCGATCACCCTGTATTTAAATAGAAAGTATCATTTTCCCTTAATTCGGACACCCTAATTATGGGAAAAATAATTAAAAAATTCTTTGGCCTTTAGTTTTCAAAATAGAAAGTTTTATTTTGATTAGAAATCTCTCATGTTTTTTTCACTTTGTCGGCCTATAACTATTAAACGGTACAAGATTTTTTGACGCGGTTTGCGGCATTCGATTCTACGGACATTTGTACATATATGTACGAATTTTCAATTGCCGGGCCCTGCTGGTACAGTTAGACAAAGCGAAAAACCAAAAAATGGATACTTCAAATAGTCAGTAGGGCAGTAAAAATTCGATCACCCTGTATTTAAATAGAAAGTTTTATTTTCCCTTAATTCGGGCACCCTAATTATGGGAAAAATAATTAAAAAATTCTTTGGCCTTTAGTTTTCAAAATAGAAAGTTTTATTTTGATTAGAAATCTCTCATGTTTTTTTCACTTTGTCGGCCTATAACTATTAAACGGTACAAGAATTTTTGACGCGGTTTGCGGCATTCGATTCTACGGACATTTGTACATATATGTACGAATTTTCAATTGCCGCGCCCTGCTGGTACAGTTAGACAAAGCGAAAAACCAAAAAATGGATACTTCAAATAGTCAGTAAAAATTCGATTACCCTGTATTTAAATAGAAAGTATCATTTTCCCTTAATTCGGACACCCTAATTATGGGAAAAATAATTAAAAAATTCTTTGGCCTTTAGTTTTCAAAATAGAAAGTTTTATTTTGATTAGAAATCTCTCATGTTTTTTTCACTTTGTCGGCCTATAACTATTAAACGGTACAAGATTTTTTGACGCGGTTTGCGGCATTCGATTCTACGGACATTTGTACATATATGTACGAATTTTCAATTGCCGGGCCCTGCTGGTACAGTTAGACAAAGCGAAAAACCAAAAAATGGATACTTCAAATAGTCAGTAGGGCAGTAAAAATTCGATCACCCTGTATTTAAATAGAAAGTTTTATTTTCCCTTAATTCGGGCACCCTAATTATGGGAAAAATAATTAAAAAATTCTTTGGCCTTTAGTTTTCAAAATAGAAAGTTTTATTTTGATTAGAAATCTCTCATGTTTTTTTCACTTTGTCGGCCTATAACTATTAAACGGTACAAGAATTTTTGACGCGGTTTGCGGCATTCGATTCTACGGACATTTGTACATATATGTACGAATTTTCAATTGCCGCGCCCTGCTGGTACAGTTAGACAAAGCGAAAAACCAAAAAATGGATACTTCAAATAGTCAGTAGGGCAGTAAAAATTCGATTACCCTGTATTTAAATAGAAAGTATCATTTTCCCTTAATTCGGACACCCTAATTATGGGAAAAATAATTAAAAAATTCTTTGGCCTTTAGTTTTCAAAATAGAAAGTTTTATTTTGATTAGAAATCTCTCAATGTTTTTTTCACTTTGTCGGCCTATAACTATTAAACGGTACAAGATTTTTTGACGCGGTTTGCGGCATTCGATTCTACGGACATTTGTACATATATGTACGAATTTTCAATTGCCGGGCCCTGCTGGTACAGTTAGACAAAGCGAAAAACCAAAAAATGGATACTTCAAATAGTCAGTAGGGCAGTAAAAATTCGATCACCCTGTATTTAAATAGAAAGTATCATTTTCCCTTAATTCGTACACCCTAATTATGGGAAAAATAATTAAAAAATTCTTTGGCCTTTAGTTTTCAAAATAGAAAGTTTTATTTTGATTAGAAATCTCTCATGTTTTTTTCACTTTGTCGGCCTATAACTATTAAACGGTACAAGATTTTTTGACGCGGTTTGCGGCATTCGATTCTACGGACATTTGTACATATATGTACGAATTTTCAATTGCCGGGCCCTGCTGGTACAGTTAGACAAAGCGAAAAACCAAAAAATGGATACTTCAAATAGTCAGTAGGGCAGTAAAAATTCGATCACCCTGTATTTAAATAGAAAGTTTTATTTTCCCTTAATTCGGGCACCCTAATTATGGGAAAAATAATTAAAAAATTCTATGGCCTTTAGTTTTCAAAATAGAAAGTTTTATTTTGATTAGAAATCTCTCATGTTTTTTTCACTTTGTCGGCCTATAACTATTAAACGGTACAAGAATTTTTGACGCGGTTTGCGGCATTCGATTCTACGGACATTTGTACATATATGTACGAATTTTCAATTGCCGCGCCCTGCTGGTACAGTTAGACAAAGCGAAAAACCAAAAAATGGATACTTCAAATAGTCAGTAGGGCAGTAAAAATTCGATCACCCTGTATTTAAATAGAAAGTTTTATTTTCCCTTAATTCGGGCACCCTAATTATGGGAAAAATAATTAAAAAATTCTATGGCCTTTAGTTTTCAAAATAGAAAGTTTTATTTTGATTAGAAATCTCTCATGTTTTTTTCACTTTGTCGGCCTATAACTATTAAACGGTACAAGAATTTTTGACGCGGTTTGCGGCATTCGATTCTACGGACATTTGTACATATATGTACGAATTTTCAATTGCCGCGCCCTGCTGGTACAGTTAGACAAAGCGAAAAACCAAAAAATGGATACTTCAAATAGTCAGTAGGGCAGTAAAAATTCGATTACCCTGTATTTAAATAGAAAGTATCATTTTCCCTTAATTCGGACACCCTAATTATGGGAAAAATAATTAAAAAATTCTTTGGCCTTTAGTTTTCAAAATAGAAAGTTTTATTTTGATTAGAAATCTCTCAATGTTTTTTTCACTTTGTCGGCCTATAACTATTAAACGGTACAAGATTTTTTGACGCGGTTTGCGGCATTCGATTCTACGGACATTTGTACATATATGTACGAATTTTCAATTGCCGGGCCCTGCTGGTACAGTTAGGCAAAGCGAAATACCAAAAAATGGATACTTCAAATAGTCAGTATGGCAGTAAAAATTCGATCACCCTGTATTTAAATAGAAAGTTTTATTTTCCCTTAATTCGGGCACCCTAATTATGGGAAAAATAATTAAAAAATTCTATGGCCTTTAGTTTTCAAAATAGAAAGTTTTATTTTGATTAGAAATCTCTCATGTTTTTTTCACTTTGTCGGCCTATAACTATTAAACGGTACAAGAATTTTTGACGCGTTTTGCGGACATCCTAATTATGGGAAAAATAATTAAAAAATTCTGTGGCCTTTAGTTTTCAAAATAGAAAGTTTTATTTTGATTAGAAATCTCTCATGTTTTTTTCACTTTGTTGGCCTATAACTAATGAACGGTAAAATATTTTTTTACGCGGTTTGCGCACGTCGATTCTATGGACATTTGTACATATATGTACGAATTTTCAATTGCCGGGCCCCGCTGGTACAGTTAGACAAACCGAAAAACCAAAAAATGGATACTTCAAATAGTCTGTAGGCAGTAATAATTCGATCAGCCTGTATTTAAATAGAAAATATTATATTTGCTTAATTAGAATTTATTAGTAACTCGGTCGGTAATTAGTTTCAATATTTTGGCGCTGATATCGGAGCGAGTGTTATGCAGGTTGGGTAGTACAACAAGCTTCTAAATCGCCATTTTGAACACGTTGTACGTTTGTTGTCGTTTCGTCTACGCACTTTGATCCATAAAAGTTGAATTACTGTATTAATTATCTTGAGAATTTGTGATTTTGTTCATCTTTTTATAAAAATTCGATTAGTAAAATAGTCAGTGGTGTATCTATTCGAATTTTCGACTAAATTTACAGCAAACTTTGAAGGTTAAAACGGACAAAAGGTGTTCTTAATTTGTAAGTGTAGTTTCATTAATTTAAGAGACATATATTTGGGGTTTCATATTGTTGCAAATTAATAATAATAGTAAGATTAAACAACATTTCAACTATATTTATAGTTTATACAACTTAATTAATTATTTTTATCTATCAATATTCTTTCTCAAATATACAAATGTCATTTGTAATGATAATTTTATTGTATATTACAATGAATTATTTTCTTTTCAGTAGAAATCAACGAATCTGCAGTGTTCTAGACCATTGGAAATGATATCCAGAGTCGAGATACAATTTTAAAGGACCAGAGAACTGATTCCTAGCGGTTCAGACAGCAAGAAATCATCAAATGTAAGTGGATATTTTTATCTTTATCTCTTATTTTATATTTCTGTGGTCATTATTAAATGTAATTATTTGGTTGGAACAGCTAATATTATTGTTAATGCAACAATACTTTATAATCTACGAGTCGAATCGTAGAATAAAAATTAACTAGTTCAAATCTAGCCATTACTATTAAAGTTGAATGATTAGTTGAAACAGTTCTATCTCTCTAGTGCGTGGAATATCGTATTTTCATCTGACATTCGTGCACAGTTAAAGATACACAATAAGTAAAAATAAATATATTTGGTGTTTTATATTGTTGCAAATTAATATCAGTAGTAAGTTTAAACAATGTTTCAACTATATTAATAGTTATTCATGTTGTTAAAGTGTTACTTTTGCAAAAAGTCATGAGGTATAATATTTGTTAATGTGAAAATTTCAGTACTTTATAAATTGTTTCTACTCACGGGCCCAAATTCATAATAATTCGACCGGACAACATTTTTAACAAATTATAAAAATCTACATAAATTTCTACTTTCAATATAGACTTAAAACTTTAAGAAAAACTGTGGGCCAAATGACTGGTGATAATAGTTCGACCGGTATTTTAAGGGTCATCTTATAGTCCAGATTTAGCTTCTACCGAGACCCTTTACTTTTGGTATAATGAAAAACAACTTCGTAAAGTTTCTGTAAGTATATAATCTATGTTTTAAACTAGTCGAAAGAAATTTGTAGGAATTTAGATAGGTTTTATAATTATATAATTTTATTTTATTATTATAATATAGGTTTGTTGAAAATGTTGACTGGTCGAACCATTTAAAAACTGTTGGATGTAATATCTCATTATACACGTGGATTCATTACATATATCACATTCACATTACATAAATCACTTTAAAAAAATCTGTTGTGGTCAGCACAATACCTCTCGCACTTTTCATTCTGTTACATGAGTATCGAATTTCATATTTGTGCAAACAAATAATTATATCTATTCTTTCATTCTATAAGGAATCTTGTTCTACTCTTCAAAATGGTTCCAATTCATTGACGGAATTGGCAGTATTTCTTAAGGATATTAAGAACTATTACTATTAATATACATACCTACCTATGATTTTAATTATTTAGATAATAATTCAATAAGAAATATTAAATGTACTTACTTCCTAGAAAAAGCTTTCACTAATGTTAGTAAAACTGTTGATTTTTGACACTGACATTTATCTGTCAATTACAAACGTTTGAATTTGACAACTAGTGTAGTCTGGACTGTGTGATTTATTGCAATAGATTATTCTGTATACACATATACACACAAACACATACACACAGACACACATGCACACATACACACAGACA
Organism: Ophonus ardosiacus; assembly: GCA_943142095.1. Taxonomy (NCBI): domain Eukaryota; kingdom Metazoa; phylum Arthropoda; class Insecta; order Coleoptera; family Carabidae; genus Ophonus; species Ophonus ardosiacus. The sequence continues at coordinate 906,226 of OW964841.1, forward strand.
CACACACACACACAGGCAGACAGACACACACACACACACACACACAAATACACACAGATACACACAGACACACATACGCACAGACACACACATACACACAGACACACACATACACACACATACACACATATACACACAGACATATACAGACACACAGACACACACATACACACAGGCACACACATACACACAGACACACACACACACATACACACACACACAGACACACACACAGACACACACACAGACACACATATACACACAGACATACACAGACACACACACACACAGACACACATAGACACAAACAGACACACAGACACACACATACACACAGACATACACAGACACACACATACTCACAGACACACACATACACACAGACACACACATACACACAGACACACACATACACACAGACACATACATACACACACACACACACACAGACACACACACACACACACACTACATACACACACATACATGCACATCATTTTAGCATAAATCCAATATTTCTCTTAGCGAGAGGTAAAAATCGATACTTTTCTCAAGTGTCTTCCGTAATGAACACACGTTTGCCATAAGAAATTTTTTCCAACAGTTTTTTAAATGGTTTCAAGAATACCACAAACTAATAATTAATATTTAATAGGTGGACCTTTGGTTGGTCTGGTGCGTCAAGAAACTTGGAAAATTTGGATACAACTTTCGAGCTTTGGATTTTAACACTACAAAAGCTGCTTTAGTTTGCAACTTTAAGGATCTTGTAAGGATAGCTAAGTACCAGACAAATCTTCGACGTAGGCGGCCATCGATGGATAAACTGGTAGGAAACTTTATTTTTCTCATAATTGTAACGTTTATAAAATATTATCTTGTTCTTATGTTCAACCATGAGAACTTATAGTCAAAGGAATATGACTATATGCCTAATTATCATCTTGTTCTCATACTCAACCATGAGAACTTATAGTCAAAGGAATATGACTATATGCCTAATTATCATTTTGTTCTCATACTCAGCCATGAGAACTTATAGTCAAAGGTATATGTCTAAATATTATCTTGAACTCAAATTCAGTTTTGAGTACTGTCGTAAACGAAATATAACTTTCATAAATGTTCTTATAAAATCAAAACAATTTGAAATTGAAATATCAACTATTTATCAATAAAATCAATATCTGGGAACAAATGATTAGCATTTATTTTTCAGGAATCGGACATCTAGAAGATTAAAAAGTAGTAGCTTTATAAGTTTTAGTATTATTTACGTAAGAATGGCATTGCGTGCAATAAAGTGTAGGCTTGTTAAAGACACGTAATTGAAATAGTTTTTTTGACACACAGGTTATAAAATCTGTTCATAAGGTAACGTTTAGGAAATAATTTGAAACTGTCAACATAGTTCGTAAACATTGACGGGTGTTTTAACATTTTTGTGTTTAGTGTTGATTTATCAATTCATGTGCGTTTTTTGATGCAGGAAAAGATAGTTTCTTATTAGATGTCAGCACAGATTATAAAGCGAATTGAACTTGTGCAATGCCATTCGTACGTGAGGAATACTATAGTTTTAAGTTCTTGGAAATGTATTTTCAGGTTTTAATTAAACTTTGGCTCATCGCGCCGTCGAGCAAACACGCGTTTTCTTTAAAAATTAAAAATAAATTGATTAATTTGAAGTGCAGTCCGTGGCGATCATCCTAAAATCGTGCGTCTACGGTTGCAGCGGTAACCGTACGCGTGGCTTACCCAGACGGTAGCTAGGGAGAGTGCTTGGGAAAAGAAAATACCGGACGTATCGGGGGATGCTTGCAGGTGGATGGATGAGTGAGTCAGGAAGGAGGTAACAGATTCGAAACTTTGATGTGGGTGTTCGGGTTCCTTATTCAATTAACTTCACACGGTCAGAGGGGCTGGGTAGGTAGGGTTCGTGCGCGATAGCCATAATTGAGTGGACTGATATGTACAACGCACCGTCATGTGATATAATCCTGTTGTTATGGTGGATCGCTTCACACTTGTGTGAATGTTTCTAGGGACATAATCCATAGTTGACACAGAAAGCTTTCTTATGGTCGTATGTGCTCTCCTCATCCGGAGGCAACGTAATGTTATCATCATTTAATGGTAATGGCAACGAATAGGTAAAGTTTTTGTTTGAATTAACTTTGTTGAGCACACGGGTTAATAACCGCGTTCGGTGTAGGGTATCCGCGAGAGGCGCGGGCGAATGTCTCCGGGAGTAGCTAGGTAGGTTGGCGTGCACCCTAGGTAGTTACATGTGACTGCTGCCGTGCTCTCTACCTAGTTCGAGTATTAGGCCGTAAATGCTTTGCATCGCGTGGGGTCGGCTTAACCCCCTCGTAAACGTCCGTGAGAACCAACAACGGCGTTCGACGCCACGGAGTTCTCACCATTTGCTTAGCTCGTACTCTTTCTCTCTCACACGCCTTTAGCTTAGTTTAATCTAGATATAAGATAGTTCGCGTAGACATAAGATAGCTTAGATATAAGTAGGAAGGGTTGTTTTTGCTTTTCGAGAGAGAGAGAAAAATTAACGTAACTTGACATTTTTAGACTTGCTTTGAAATCGTTATTAACGTAAAATAGGCTTTTTTAGATTTGTTTTTCTTTGAAATAGATCTTTAACGTAAGATAGGTTGCGCACTTCACTAACTTAATTTGGGGGGGGAACTACAATAATTTAAGTTAGATTATAAGTATTATTGTACACGAAACTGTATTTAATAAATGGTATATATAAGGGAACGTGGGTTTGGCATTTAAGGGCGGTGTTTCCCTTATATATACTATTTATTAAATAAAGGGTTTCGTTTTTAGTTCTAAGATAGTTTTAAAGTTAAAAAAAAACTCCCCACCGCCACTATCTTCAAGATTGCAGTGCCGATTGGAGACGCAGACCATGGATTCTTCTTCATTTGTTTAAAATGTATGTACAATAAAACAAACTTTTATTGCGTTTATTTTAAATTAATACCCATGTTCCTTTAGTTTTAAAGTAGGTAGTTTTAGTAAAAATTGTAATTATTATTAAGTATTTAGACGCGGTCAGGGCAAAGTTAGATTTTAAGTATTGTAAACGAAACTTTGTATTAATAAATATTATATATTTTGGTAAGTGGGAGGTTTGGGTGGTAACAAAATATATAATATTAATATAAAGTTTCGGAAACGGTCTTCAACTGAATAAGAAATCTTTGTACCTTTAAAAATGGGAACAAGGAATCTTATTTAGGGACCACCAAGATTTAATTTGTTAAATTACTATTGTAAACGAAACTCTACAATATAGTATCATTTTCCTTAAAACTTAAATAATATAAATGTAGAGTTTCGTATTAGTTATAAAACTAAAATGTTTGTTACCAAATAAAATTATGGTTATATTATTTGTGTTCAATTCTATTGCATCTTTATTCAGTCCACAGAATAAAGATACAAAATAATTAACAACAAATAATACAACTATAATAATGACAATTTTATTTGGTGACAAACGTTTTAGTTTTATAACTAAATCATGTTTGACACTGTCATAAATTGTTATTAGATTTGTTGACAAATTTAGTAACAATTGTGAACAGAATTATAACACAAAAGAAACTTAAAAGGCATTAGTGTTTAAATATTCTGTTCATAATTATTTCTTGTTAACAAATTTGGTGACAATTTTTTAACGTTGCCAAACAGGCTTTAGTTGTAAAATTGAAATGTTTGTTACCGAGCAAAATTATCATTATTTTGATTGTAAATATCAATTATTTTGTATCTTTATTTTGTAATAGAAGTTACTTTTATTACAAAATAAAGATTCAAAATAGTTTATAATATCTGCAACCAAAATAATGATAATTTTACTTGGTAACAAACATTTCAATTTTACAATTAAAGCCTGTTTCGTAACGTTAAAAAATTGTCACCAAATTTGTTAACAAACTTAGTTGGGAAATAATTATGAACAGAATTTTCAAACACAAATATCTTCTACGTTTCTTTTGTGTTGTAATTCTGTTCACAATTGTTACTAAATTTGTCAACAAATCTAATAACAATTTATTTTAATGTCAAACGGTCTTCAACTGAATAAGAAATCTTTGTACCTTTAAAAATGGGAACAAGGAATCTTATTTAGGGACCACCAAGATTTCATTTGTTAAATTACTATTGTAAACGAAACTCTACAATATAGTATCATTTTACTTTAAAACTTAAATAATTTGAATGTAGAGTTTCGTATTAGTTATAAAACTGAAATGTTTGTTACCAAATAAAATTATGGTTATATTATTTGTGTTCAATTCTATTGCATTTTTATTCAGTCCACAAAATAAAAATGCAAAATAATTAACAACAAATAATACAACTATAATAATGATAATTTTATTTGGGAACAAACATTTTAGTTTTATAACTAAATCATGTTTGACACTATTATAAATTGTTATTAGATTTGTTGACAAATTTAGTAACAATTGTGAACAGAATTATAACACAAAAGAAACTTGAAAGACACTTGTGTTTGAAAATTCTGTTCATAATTATTTCTCACTAAGTTTGTTTAACAAATTTGGTGACAATCTTTTAACGTTGTCAAACAGGCCTTAGTTGTAAATTAGAAATGTGTTTTACAAAGTATATCTGTCATTACAATTTGATTGTAAATATTATAAACTCTTCTACATTTTTATTTTGTAATAAAAGTAACTAATATTACAAAATAAAGATGTAGAATAGTTTATAATATTTACAATCAAATTGTAATGACAGATATACTTTGTAAAACACATTTCTAACTTACAACTAAAGCCTGTTTGGCAACGTTAAAAGATTGTCACCAAATTTGTTAAACAAACTTAGTGAGAAATAATTATGAACAGAATTTTCAAACACAAGTGTCTTTTAAGTTTCTTTTGTGTTATAATTCTGTTCACGATTGTTACTAAATTTGTCAACAAATCTAATAACAAATTATTATATTGTTAAAGTCTTTTGTAATAATAGCAATAAACTTTAATTTTTATAAGATGTCTTGTGTATTTTCTTATAATATAAATATATTTGTATAGTTAAAAATTGAATTTTTTTTCTAAGTCCCTACACGTATGTAGTTTTTAAAATGACCACCAGGGTGCAGCACCTGTTGAAAAACGTTCCAACTTAGAGTAAATTTAACTCAAAAAAGTTTCATTTGTGTACATAAGTACGTACATACATCATTTTGGGGTATACCTAATGGGAATTTAACGCCCTGAATATGGGACGCATATATTTGGATATTTTATGCCTTGAAAATGAGACCTTTACTTGATTTAATTTAACTCAGAAACATTTGATGAAAAATACTAGGTATAATTCCCAATAGGTATACACCTTTTTTAGAGCCTTTTCGTCCCATTTTTACTAACTCAAATACCCAAAGTGAACGTCCCATATTTAGTGGGTTAAATTCCCATTAGGTATAACACCAAAATGATGTATGTACGTATGTTTGTTCAAAGTGGAGTAGTATTTCTGGTTGCCTATATTTTAGGCGCAAACCACTTTCTAATAGGTGCTGCCCTCTAGCGGCCATTTTAGAAACTATATACGTGTAGGAGCAGTAAAGGGGTAAAAAATAAACAATTTACATCTTAAATTATATTTTATTGTGTAATATATTGTACATTAGGGGTAGTTACATGGAATACAACAATGTAAAGTACATATTAACAATAAATACAAGTAAAATGCATACAAACTATTATTTAAACATCCCTATTTCTAATTTTTCAGGACAAGGGTAAGTATATTATTTATTTACAAAGTATATTAAGGGTAGTTACGTGAAATACAACAATGTAAAGTACAAATAAACAATAAATACAAGTAAAATGTATACAAACTATTATTTAAACATCCCTATTTCTAATTTTTCAGGACAAGGGTAAGTATATCATTTATTTACAAAGTATATTAAGGGTAGCTACATGAAATACAACAATATGAATTACAAATACAAGTGAAATTTATACAGACTATTATTTAAACATCCCTAAGCATATTTGTTTATAAAATACAAATAAGAATACATACAATTTAAGCTATGAACATAATAAACAATAAATATTTCTAAAACCAATACAATTTTTATTTAACAACCCGTCATTTATTTCAGGGGGATGTACCACAACAAAGAGACAGGGAAGTATGTAGTTATGTAACATTTATAAGGGAACAAAGAGATGGGAAATTTTTTATGTTCATTCGTGTTCTACGGATTGTAATTAGTCTAATAGAACTAGTCCGGCCCTTCTAGTTTTTATAGTTTTGGAGCTATAACACTTTCTTCTTAACTTAACTTTACCCAGGTTTTGAGTCGAAAATTTTTGATGGTATCAGGATAACAGGAATGAAAAGAGTTCTCATATTTTCAATGTGAGACCGGATTCGTGTTCTACATGTCGTAATTAGTCTAAAAAACCCTGTCCGGCCTTTCTAGCTTTTGTAGTTTTGGAGCTATAACACTTTTTTTAAACCCAATTTTACTCAATTTTACACAGTTTTTGAGTCGAAAATTTTTGATGGTATCCGGATAACAGGAATGAAAAGAGTTCTCATATTTTAAATGTGAGACCGGATTCGTGTTCTACGGGTCGTAATTAGTCTAAAAAACCCTGTCCCGCCTTTCTAGCTTTTGTAGTTTTGGAGCTATAACACTTTTTTTAAACCCAATTTTACTCAATTTTACTCAGTTTTTGAGTCGAAATTTTTTGATGGTATCCGGATAACAGGAATGAAAAGAGTTCTCATATTTTCAATGTGAGACCGGATTCGTGTTCTACGGGTCGTAATTAGTCTAAAAAACCCTGTCTGGCCCTTCTAACTTCTGTAGTTTACGAGCTACAACACTTTTCTTAACCCAATTTTTGGGGTCAAAGACCTGAATTTACTCAGTTTTTGAATCGAAAATTTTTGATGGTATCCGGATAACAGGAATGAAAAGAGTTCTCATATTTTCAATGTGAGACCGGATTCGTGTTCTACATGTCGTAATTAGTCTAAAAAACCCTGTCCGGCCTTTCTAGCTTTTGTAGTTTTGGAGCTATAACACTTTTTTTAAACCCAATTTTACTCAGTTTTTGAGTCGAAAATTTTTGATGGTATCCGGATAACAGGAATGAAAAGAGTTCTCACATTTTAAATGTGAGACCGGATTCGTGTTCTACGGGTCCTAATTAGTCTAAAAAACCTTGTCCGGCCCTTCAACCTTTTGTAGTTTAGGAGATATAAAGCATTTCTTAATTAAAAAGTGTCGCATTTTGAGTCGAAAATTTTCCATAGTATCCGGGGAACAAAAATGAGAAAGAGTTCTACGGATGGTTATTTTATTGCTTATAGTGCTTAAAAAATAAATAATAAAATTTTGGTGTAAACAAAAAAAAATCAAAAAATGTTCAAAAATTTTCTAAAACCCTTATTATAAAAAACTTTGCCCTACGCCCTTCAAACTTTGGTATGATGTAGTTTGACCCTATATTACTCATTCGAATTCCACTAAGGAACAGCGTTTTAAGGAAAACGCTGAAAACCCAGCCGTTTTCGAGATATGAGCCCTTAAAGTTTTTTAAAGGGACTAACACTTAAATTGGTCCATTTATAGAGCTAAAGGGCCGGAAAATAGCGAATCGGGGGGATTCGAACCCGCGCTTTCCATTGGCTTGCACAGAATTGATGAAAACCCTTTGGTTTACAATATATTTGCCCTTCAAGTTTGTGGCGAAGGGCCTGCGCTAATTCCTGAACTAAAAGAGCTAGAAAATCCGGACAAGTGTTGTTAAACCTCCTTGGATCTGCATAAATGAAATCCGTGGTCAAATTTTCCCTAAGGGCTCAAAGAAGCCCTTAGCCCTTTATAAAAGGGCGGACTCCTATCGGATGGTTATTTTCGTACCTAGAGAACTTAATACTAAAAGATAGCATAGAAAAATTCGGAAAAATCCTTAAAAATTAGAATATTTCCCTGTCCCTTTTGTTATTACATAGGAAAGGTAAGAAAAGTACTCTTTTATTTATTTATTCTTATAAAAAATCATATATTATCATCAGCCAGTGTTGTAGTTACCGTATCCTATTGCTGGGTGTACTAGGCCCTTCGCAAAACCTGTAAACAAACATAAACATTGTATATTTTGAGCGGCAAAGTATAAAGATAAACACTTAATTAGAGTGGGGGTATTACGTGATAATATTAATATTATGTTTTTAGAATAAAGACTTCAGTTCCTTTCGGTCTTTGGTGAAGTGAACATCGTGTGCTTGTGTATAATCGTGTAGTGCCATATAGCAACGAAAAAGTTTGAAATTTTTATTGAAATCGTTCTCTATTTACATCGTATAGTTCGCGATATATTTTTAAAAAGTTAGATCTACCTTATAACTTTCTTAAAATTATTTAAATAACTTTAAATAATTTTCAATTTGTTTAAACTTTGTAAAAGAAATCTAAATGTAATAAGTTAATAGTGCATTAAATTTAAATGTGCATATGTACATTTTTTTTTTTGCAATAAAATCTAAATATTCAAAATTTATTTTTAACTTATACAACGTATTTCCGCTTATTATAATTTTCGATATTATTTAAAATGTTGCATAAGTCTCTGTCCTCCCGTTAGTGTTCATTATTTTATCCTTAGTCAAAATTTTATTGTCGTATCGTGAGTTAGTTTACTATACGGTTGATGTATATTTAAAAAAAACCGTTTTTACTATTACTAAAGCAAGTATAATTGTCCGTAAAAGTGTAATGTATTGTCCTACTAATACCAAGTGTTATAGAAGTTATTCTTTTTGGTGTGAGTGTTACGTAATATGTGCTACAAAGTGTATTCTAATCTGAGAAAATCGCCAATGATGATATATTACAGTGATGATATAACAGCGGATGATATATTATGAAAATTCGCCGAAGGTAAGTATAAACCTTTGATATTACATTTACATTTCTTCTAAGTTGTTCAGCACAAAACAAATGTGTCTGCCGTATCCAAATAGTAAATTTTATGTAAAATATAAATTTTTACTTTCCTATTTACTATCTTTATTCTTGTAGTAGTGATAAATGAAAATATGGAACAAGTGTACAGACTAAAATACATTTATTTTAACGCCCTGTAACTCCCGATCCAATAAAAGTTAGAAATTATAATTGAAAGTATCTTAAAGAGAATTTTATGTAGATTCCAAATTTTCATTGTGCAAGTTGCTATCTTTAACGATGTAGGAGTAATAAATAAAAATGTGAAACAACAACGCATGACAAAGTTTAGTGGAATACACAGTTTAACTTACATTTATATTTCACAGAATTTGAAGTCTGGAGATCAGGCGAACCGGTTCACAACTTCACGGTACCGCAGGAGATGGTTTCCTGCTCCAAAACGAAATCATGTCCACCAGGTCCGAAGAGAAGCCCCAGGATACTGTAGATACACGGACGGGTTCTCCAAGTCACGATGTCTGCGTCTCTTACCACTGGAACGTCGAAAACGTGATAATCTGCAAAAAGAAATGATTTATTAATAAAATTATAAATGTAATAACTTATTTATTGTATCTGCAAATTGTATTTATGTGTGTTATTAATACCGCTTTCCTCTATTATTACCTAAAGTTGAAATTTCCTGTAGAAAAGTATTTGTCAATAGTTCAACAATTTTAAAACTTTACTTATGTGTACAGAGATGAATGCTCAAAACAAAATTGAAACGTACAAATTCCTATCTTAATTTCAGAAATTTTGAGCCCTAAAGTTGAAAATTCCAATTCGAATTCATGAAACGTAGTGCACATTCAGAAAACAACCCCCTGAATTCAAATTTGAAGACTGCAAGTCGCTATCTCACTTAGTTTTTAAAATATGTTACTTTTATCATGGTATACACAAAAGACATTTACCTATCTTGAAACAAACATGATAGATTTTTTTTTCAGTAATTCGAATTCCTGAAACTTAGTGTACATATTAAAAACACCCTTGAATTCAAATTTGAAAACTGAAAGTCGCTATCTCACTTTTTTACCTTCTGTTACCTTTAGGTAAGGCAGGTATTGTCTTTCTTAAAAAAAAAAGATGCGTTAGACAGGAATGAGTGAAAAAGAAGAGTAAGAAACAGTGACCCCTAATAAAATTGGAGAAAGCTGAAGAAGAAAGAAGGAATTGTCAAGTGCAATTTACATAGTATATGTTCATGTTATAATTTTATTGGATTTATGGAATCTTTTCAAAGGAACTTTTGGTATGTAACTTGTAAAAAATAGTATGTGTTCGTGTTATAATATTATTGGGTATATAGAATCTTTTCCAAGAAACTATTTTATGGCATTTATCCATTTTTATTTCAATACTTTTACTTCTAAAAATTCACACATAGTTGTTCAAATACTCTAAAAATGCGTACACTTACGTAACATTCTCTGTGCAATCAAATAATATTACTGCCAAGCATATATCTCTACCCACTTTTTGAATTATTGCCCCAAAAGTCAATATAACCCCTATTTACATAAAAACTTCAAAATTTCCAAAAATCTAATCTAGATACTTCTCAATGTGCTGATTCAAAATTTTGAAACCGCAGGTCGATATCTCGTTTCGTTCCCGAGATATTTAGATTTTAAGTTTTGCTCAAAACTTCCCATTTTTGGGCATTAACCCAAAAATGGGTCGAGATATGAACTTGGAGACATCACCATTCGATTCTACGGACAAAAATACATAAGTATAGCAATTTTCATAATATTTGTTCAACTGGTTAATTTTTAATGAATAAAAGTTTGAAAATGGCCAAAATCTGAAAAAATCCTAAGGGGTACCCCTTACGATTTTTTCAGATTTTGGCCATTTTCAGTTATTTTGCTTTAGAGACCGTATGCGGTGTTCAAAAATTCTGAAGATTGGTGTACTTATGTGATTTTGCCCGTAGAATCGAATGGCGTGGTCAAAAAATTCATTTCTCGACCCATTTTTAGGTTATTACCCAAAAATGGGCTGTTTTGAGCAAAATTTTGAACCTATATATCTCGAGAACGAAAAGAGATATCGACCTGCGGTTTCAAAATTAGCGTATTGAGAAGTATCTAGATACATAAATATTAGATTTTTGAAAATTTTGAAGTTTTTATTTAAATGTGGGGTATATTGACTTTTGGGGCAATAATTTAAAAGTGGGTAGAGATATAAACTTGGTAGTAATATTATTTGATTTTAAAGAGAATGTTACGTAAGTGTACGCAATTTTAGAGTATTTATAGAGGTGTATTGGATTTATAAAATATTTTCCGATGAACTTTTGGGATTTGTACAAAATACATCAAATTAACGGAAGGTCTTGTGCTGGCCACAACAGATTTTTTTCAGGATTGAATAGCACCCTTTCCATCAACCCTAAAATTCATAAATTATATTTCGCGTGTAATCCATAGACCTTGTTTATAAATAATAATTAAAAAAAAAACTTACGAGCGACTACAAAATTATGTAATACATAGACATCAACTATAATTTATAATTACTCTTTATTTTGATTGTTGACTATTATTTTTTTATTATCTAATGCCTAACTGTTACATAGATCAATTTTGTCAGTTTGTCAGTTTCATTGTTACAGTGCTAGTGAACAGACGTGTGGTGTGCTTGTGTACTGTGCCTTCGGGGACGACTTCCTAGTGCCTGGAGAGGACTTTTGGACATTTCACGACTTGGACTTATACTTAGGGAAATAATTTATTAATAGTAAGTTTTTTTTTTTTTAATTTTTAAACTACTTTTAGTAACCATTATTGGGTATATAAGCCATTATTTCTAAAGATTGTTTCGGGTGTATATATATACTTTATATTTGAATTATAATTGTTGATGTGTGGAAAAGAATTTGAATTAATTTAGAGTTATTTATAGTATTACTACCATACACAAATGTCATATATTATTAAATAATTAAAAATTTAAATATTCTTCTCAATATTGAATTTCTCACACATACTTATATTAGGTATTTTATTTTAAATAATTACAAACGATTGAAACAGTTCTAAATCCATCCATATTATTATCTGTAACAACTAATCCAAATATTAATACGAATATATTTTTATTGTTACAGAAACATGTAACAGAGATGAACTACAGTTCTAGCCGAACCGTAGAAGGATGTGAGTGAGTTGCAGAAGGATATCTATGCTAATTTCAGCGTTGGAGATGATCATATTGTTGCAGAGCATAACACTGAAGACACCCCAACATGTTTTGGTGCCCCTCAAGAATTATTTGTAAGATTTATGTAAATAAATAAATAAAAGTTATCCTCCTAAACCTTAAGTACTCGAATAACTAATATATGGCGAAAAAAATTGGCACATAATCAATTCATGTCATTAAGCAACACATATCTTCATTTTCATATATATTACAGTTCATTAAATAAGAAAATCATATACCATACATTCATGCATACATAACATTTAAAAGGTACAGAAAAACAAAAAGCTAAGTTCAAATAGTTCCTAATAAAATATAACGAATTGTATAAAGGTACCATTTTTTTCACATTTGCTTACTCTTACTATACTAGCTAGACACGGTTATTAAAAATTGGTAAACATATGTAGAAAGGTCCACAGAATGGAATGGCGCAACTGCCGTTAACGTATCTCTTACTATTCATTAGTTATAGTCCGTCAAAGTCAAAAAATATTGTCAATTTTGCATTAAAAATAAAAATTTCTATTTTGAAAACTAAGGCCTAGAGAATTTTTTCATTATTTTTCCCGTAATCAGCATGCTTGAATTAAGGGAAAATGACACTTTTCATTTAAATACAGGGTGGTCGGATTTTTAGTGGCCTACTGAATTGTATAAAGTTACCATTTTTTTCACTTTTGCTTACTCTTACTATACTAGCTAGACACGGTTATTAAAAATTGGTAAGCATATGTAGAAAACTCCGTAGAATCGAATGGCGCAACGCCCGTTAACGTATCTCTTACTATTCATTAGTTATAGTCCGTCAAAGTCAAAAAATATTGTCAATTTTGCATTAAAAATAAAAATTTCTATTTTGAAAACTAAGGCCTAGAGATTTTTTTCATTATTTTTCCCGTAATCAGCATGCTTGAATTAAGGGAAAATGATACTTTTCATTTAAATACAGGGTGGTCGGATTTTTAGTGGCCTACTGAATTGTTTAAAGTTACCATTTTTTTCATTTTGCTTACTCTTACTATACTAGCTACACACGGTTATTAAAAATTGGTTAGCATATGTAGAAAAGTCCATAGAATCGAATGGCGCAACGCCCGTCAACGTATCTCTTACTATTCATTAGTTATAGTCCGTCAAAGTCAAAAAATATTGTCAATTTTGCATTAAAAATAAAAATTTCTATTTTAGAAACTAAGGCCTAGAGATTTTTTTTATTATTTTTCCCGTAATCAGCATGCTTGAATTAAGGGAAAATTATACTTTTCATTTAAATACAAGGTGGTCGGATTTTTAGTGGACTACTGAATTGTTTAAAGTTACCATTTTTTTCACTTTTGCTTACTCTTACTATACTAGCTAGACACGGTTATTAAAAATTGGTAACCATATGTAGAAAAGTCCATAGAATCGAATGGCGCAACGCCCGTTAACGTATCTCTTACTATTCATTAGTTATAGTCCGTCAAAGTCAAAAAATATTGTCAATTTTGCATTAAAAATAAAAATTTCTATTTTGAAAACTAAGGCCTAGAAATTTTTTTCATTATTTTTCCCGTAATCAGCATGCTTGAATTAAGGGAAAATGATACTTTTCATTTAAATACAGGGTGGTCGGATTTTTAGTGGCCTACTGAATTGTATAAAGTTACCATTTTTTTCACTTTTGCTTACTCTTACTATACTAGCTAGACACGGTTATTAAAATTTGGTAAGCATATGTAGAAAAGTCCATAGAATCGAATAGCGCAACGCCCGTTAACGTATCTTTTACTATTCATTAGTTATAGTCCGTCAAAGTCAAAAAACATTGTCAATTTTGCATTAAAAATAAAAATTTCTATTTTGAAAACTAAAGCCTAGAGATTTTTTACATTATTTTTCCCGTAATCAGCATGCTTGAATTAAGGGAAAATGATACTTTTCATTTAAATACAGAGTGGTCGGATTTTTAGTGGCCTACTGAATTGTATAAAGTTACCATTTTTTTCACTTTTGCTTACTCTTACTATACTAGCTAGACACGGTTATTAAAATTTGGTAAGCATATGTAGAAAAGTCCATAGAATCGAATGGCGCAATGCCCATTAACGTATCTCTTACTATTCATTAGTTATAGTCCGTCAAAGTCAAAAAATATTGTCAATTTTGCATTAAAAATAAAAATTTCTATTTTGAAAACTAAGGCCTAGAAATTTTTTTCATTATTTTTCCCGTCATCAGCATGCTTTAATTAAGAGAAAATGATACTTTTCATTTAAATACAGAGTGGTCGGATTTTTAATGGCCTACTGAATTGTAGAAAGTTACCATTTTTTTCACTTTTGCTTACTCTTACTATACTAGCTAGACACGGTTATTAAAATTTGGTAAGCATATGTAGAAAAGTCCATAGAATCGAATGGGGCAACGCCCGTTAACGTATCTCTTACTATTCATTAGTTATAGTCCGTCAAAGTCAAAAAATATTGTCAATTTTGCATTAAAAATAAAAATTTCTATTTTGAAAACTAAGGCCTAGAGATTTTTTTCATTATTTTTACCGTAATCAGCATGCTTGAATTAAGGGAAAATGATACTTTTCATTTAAATACAGAGTGGTCGGATTTTTAGTGACCTACTGAATTATTTAAAGTTACCATTTTTTTCAATTTTGCTTACTCTTACTATACTAGCTACACACGGTTATTAAAAAGTAATTAGCATATGTAGAAAAGTCCATAGAATCGAATGGCGCAACGCCCGTTAACGTATCTTTTACTATTCATTAGTTATAGTCCGTCAAAGTCAAAAAATATTGTCAATTTTGCATTAAAAATAAAAATTTCTATTTTGAAAACTAAGGCCTAGAGATTTTTTTCATTATTTTTCCCGTAATCAGCATGCTTGAATTAAGGGAAAATTATACTTTTCATTTAAATACAGAGTGGTCGGATTTTTAGTGGCCTACTGAATTGTTTAAAGTTACCATTTTTTTCACTTTTGCTTACTCTTACTATACTAGCTACATACGGTTATTCAAAATTGGTAAACATTTGTAGAAAAGTCCATAGAATCGAATGGCGCAACGCCCGTTAACGTATCTCTTACTATTCATTAGTTATAGTCCGTCAAAGTCAAAAAATATTGTCAATTTTGCATTAAAAATAAAAATTTCTATTTTGAAAACTAAGGCCTAGAGATTTTTTTCATTATTTTTCTCGTAATCAGCATGCTTGAATTAAGGGAAAATGATACTTTTCATTTAAATACAGAGTGGTCGGATTTTTAGTGGCCTACTGAATTGTTTAAATTTACCATTTTTTTCAATTTTGCTTACTCTTACTATACTAGCTACACACGGTTACTAAAAATTGGTAACCATATGTAGAAAAGTCCATAGAATCGAATGGCGCAATGCCCATTAACGTATCCCTTACTATTCATTAGTTATAGTCCGTCAAAGTCAAAAAATATTGTCAATTTTGCATTAAAAATAAAAATTTCTATTTTGAAAACTAAGGCCTAGAGATTTTTTTCATTATTTTTCTCGTAATCAGCATGCTTGAATTAAGGGAAAATGATACTTTTCATTTAAATACAGAGTGGTCGGATTTTTAGTGGCCTACTGAATTGTTTAAATTTACCATTTTTTTCAATTTTGCTTACTCTTACTATACTAGGTACACACGGTTATTAAAAATTGGTTAGCATATATAGAAAAGTCCATAGAATCGAATAGCGCAACGCCCGTTAACGTATCTCTTACTATTCATTAGTTATAGTCCGTCAAAGTCAAAAAATATTGTCAATTTTGCATTAAAAATAAAAATTTCTATTTTGAAAACTAAGGCCTAGAGATTTTTTTCATTATTTTTCCCGTAATCAGCATGCTTGAATTAAGGGAAAATGATACTTTTCATTTAAATACAGAGTGGTCGGATTTTTAGTGGACTACTGAATTGTTTAGTTACCATTTTTTTCACTTTTGCTTACTCTTACTATACTAGCTAGACACGGTTATTCAAAATTGGTAAACATATATAGAAAAGTCCATAGAATCGAATGGCGCAACGCCCGTTAACGTATCTCTTACTATTCATTAGTTATAGTCCGTCAAAGTCAAAAAATATTGTCAATTTTGCATTAAAAATAAAAAAAATTATTTTGGAAACTAAGGCCTAGAGATTTTTTTCATTATTTTTCCCGTAATCAGCATGCTTGAATTAAGGGAAAATGATACTTTTCATTAAAATACAGAGTGGTCGGATTTTTAGTGGACTACTGAATTGTTTAAAGTTACCATTTTTTTTCACTTTTGCTTACTCTTACTATACTAGCTACACACGGTTACTAAAAATTGGTAACCATATGTAGAAAAGTCCATAGAATCGAATGGCGCAATGCCCATTAACGTATCTCTTACTATTCATTAGTTATAGTCCGTCAAAGTCAAAAAATATTGTCAATTTTGCATTAAAAATAAAAATTTCTATTTTGAAAACTAAAGCCTAGAGATTTTTTTCATTATTTTTCCCGTCATCAGCATGCTTTAATTAAGGGAAAATGATACTTTTCATTTAAATACAGAGTGGTCGGATTTTTAGTGGCCTACTGAATTGTTTAAGGTTACCATTTTTTTCAATTTTGCTTACTCTTACTATACTAGCTACACACAGTTATTAAAAATTAATTAGCATATGTAGAAAAGTCCATAGAATCGAATGGCGCAACGCCCGTTAATGTATCTCTTACTATTCATTAGTTATAGTCCGTCAAAGTCAAAAAATATTGTCAATTTCGCATTAAAAATAAAAATTTCTATTTTGAAAACTAAGGCCTAGAGATTTTTTTCATTATTTTTCTCGTAATCAGCATGCTTGAATTAAGGGAAAATGATACTTTTCATTTAAATACAGAGTGGTCGGATTTTTAGTGGCCTACTGAATTGTTTAAATTTACCATTTTTTTCAATTTTGCTTACTCTTACTATACTAGGTACACACGGTTATTAAAAATTGGTTAGCATATATAGAAAAGTCCATAGAATCGAATAGCGCAACGCCCGTTAACGTATCTCTTACTATTCATTAGTTATAGTCCGTCAAAGTCAAAAAATATTGTCAATTTTGCATTAAAAATAAAAATTTCTATTTTGAAAACTAAGGCCTAGAGATTTTTTTCATTATTTTTCCCGTCATCAGCATGCTTTAATTAAGGGAAAATGATACTTTTCATTTAAATACAGAGTGGTCGGATTTTTAGTAACCTACTGAATTGTAGAAAGTTACCATTTTTTTCACTTTTGCTTACTCTTACTATACTAGCTAGACACGGTTATTAAAATTTGGTAAGCATATGTAGAAAAGTCCATAGAATCGAATGGGGCAACGCCCGTTAACGTATCTCTTACTATTCATTAGTTATAGTCCGTCAAAGTCAAAAAATATTGTCAATTTTGCATTAAAAATAAAAATTTCTATTTTAAAAACTAAGGCCTAGAGATTTTTTTCATTATTTTTCCCGTCATCAGCATGCTTTAATTAAGGGAAAATGATACTTTTCATTTAAATACAGAGTGGTCGGATTTTTAGTGGCCTACTGAATTGTAGAAAGTTATCATTTTTTTCACTTTTGCTTACTCTTACTATACTAGCTAGACACGGTTATTAAAATTTGGTAAGCATATGTAGAAAAGTCCATAGAATCGAATGGGGCAACGCCCGTTAACGTATCTCTTACTATTCATTAGTTATAGTCCGTCAAAGTCAAAAAATATTGTCAATTTTGCATTAAAAATAAAAATTTCTATTTTGAAAACTAAGGCCTAGAGATTTTTTTCATTATTTTTCCCGTAATCAGCATGCTTGAATTAAGGGAAAATGATACTTTTCATTTAAATACAGAGTGGTCGGATTTTTAGTGGCCTACTGAATTGTTTAAAGTTACCATTTTTTTCAATTTTGCTTACTCTTACTATACTAGCTACACACGGTTATTAAAAGTAATTAGCATATGTAGAAAAGTCCATAGAATCGAATGGCGCAACGCCCGTTAACGTATCTTTTACTATTCATTAGTTATAGTCCGTCAAAGTCAAAAAATATTGTCAATTTTGCATTAAAAATAAAAATTTCTATTTTGAAAACTAAGGCCTAGAGATTTTTTTCATTATTTTTCCCGTAATCAGCATGCTTGAATTAAGGGAAAATGATACTTTTCATTTAAATACAGAGTGGTCGGATTTTTAGTAGCCTACTGAATTGTTTAAAGTTACCATTTTTGTCAATTTTGCTTACTCTTACTATCCTAGCTACACACGGTTATTAAAAATTGGTTAGCATATGTAGAAAAGTCCATAGAATCGAATGGCGCAACGCCGGTTAACGTATCTTTTACTATTCATTAGTTATAGTCCGTCAAAGTCAAAAAACATTGTCAATTTTGCATTAAAAATAAAAATTTCTATTTTGAAAACTAAAGCCTAGAGATTTTTTACATTATTTTTCCCGTAATCAGCATGCTTGAATTAAGGGAAAATGATACTTTTCATTTAAATACAGAGTGGTCGGATTTTTAGTGGCCTACTGAATTGTATAAAGTTACCATTTTTTTCACTTTTGCTTACTCTTACTATACTAGCTAGACACGGTTATTAAAATTTGGTAAGCATATGTAGAAAAGTCCATAGAATCGAATGGCGCAACGCCCGTTAACGTATCTCTTACTATTCATTAGTTATAGTCCGTCAAAGGCAAAAAATATTGTCAATTTTGCATTAAAAATAAAAATTTCTATTTTGAAAACTAAGGCCTAGAGATTTTTTTCATTATTTTTCCCGTAATCAGCATGCTTGAATTAAGGGAAAATGATACTTTTCATTTAAATACAGAGTGGTCGGATTTTTAGTGGCCAACTGAATTATTTAAAGTTACCATTTTTTTCAATTTTGCTTACTCTTACTATACTGGCTACACACGGTTATTAAAAAGTAATTAGCATATGTAGAAAAGTCCATAGAATCGAATGGCGCAATGCCCATTAACGTATCTCTTACTATTCATTAGTTATAGTCCGTCAAAGTCAAAAAATATTGTCAATTTTGCATTAAAAATAAAAATTTCTATTTTGAAAACTAAAGCCTAGAGATTTTTTTCATTATTTTTCCCGTCATCAGCATGCTTTAATTAAGGGAAAATGATACTTTTCATTTAAATACAGAGTGGTCGGATTTTTAGTGGCCTACTGAATTGTATAAAGTTACCATTTTTTTCACTTTTGCTTACTCTTACTATACTAGCTAGACACGGTTATTAAAAATTGGTTAGCATATGTAGAAAAGTCCATAGAATCGAATGGCGCAATGCCCATTAACGTATCTTTTACTATTCATTAGTTATAGTCCGTCAAAGTCAAAAAATATTGTCAATTTTGCATTAAAAATAAAAATTTCTATTTTGAAAACTAAGGCCTAGAGATTTTTTTCATTATTTTTCCCGTAATCAGCATGCTTGAATTAAGGGAAAATGATACTTTTCATTTAAATACAGAGTGGTCGGATTTTTAGTGGCCTACTGAATTATTTAAAGTTACCATTTTTTTCAATTTTGCTTACTCTTACTATACTGGCTACACACGGTTATTAAAAAGTAATTAGCATATGTAGAAAAGTCCATAGAATCGAATGGCGCAACGCCCGTTAACGTATCTTTTACTATTCATTAGTTATAGTCCGTCAAAGTCAAAAAATATTGTCAATTTTGCATTAAAAATAAAAATTTCTATTTTGAAAACTAAGGCCTAGAGATTTTTTTCATTATTTTTCCCGTAATCAGCATGCTTGAATTAAGGGAAAATTATACTTTTCATTTAAATACAGAGTGGTCGGATTTTTAGTGGCCTACTGAATTGTTTAAAGTTACCATTTTTTTCAATTTTGCTTACTCTTACTATACTAGCTACACACGGTTATTAAAAAGTAATTAGCATATGTAGAAAAGTCCATAGAATCGAATGGCGCAACGCCCGTTAACGTATCTCTTACTATTCATTAGTTATAGTCCGTCAAAGTCAAAAAATATTGTCAATTTTGCATTAAAAATAAAAATTTCTATTTTAAAAACTAAGGCCTAGAGATTTTTTTCATTATTTTTCTCGTAATCAGCATGCTTGAATTAAGGGAAAATGATACTTTTCATTTAAATACAGAGTGGTCGTATTTTTAGTGGCCTAGTGAATTGTTTAAGGTTACCATTTTTTTCAATTTTGCTTACTCTTACTATACTAGCTACACACAGTTATTAAAAATTAATTAGCATATGTAGAAAAGTCGATAGAATCGAGTGGCGCAACGCCCGTTAACGTATCTTTTACTATTCATTAGTTATAGTCCGTCAAAGTCAAAAAATATTGTCAATTTTGCATTAAAAATAAAAATTTCTATTTTGAAAACTAAGGCCTAGAGATTTTTTTCATTATTTTTCCCGTAATCAGCATGCTTGAATTAAGTGAAAATGATACTTTTCATTTAAATACAGAGTGGTCGGATTTTTAGTGGCCTACTGAATTGTTTAAAGTTACCATTTTTTTCACTTTTGCTTACTCTTACTATACTAGCTAGACACGGTTATTCAAAATTGGTAAACATATATAGAAAAGTCCATAGAATCGAATGGCGCAACGCCCGTTAACGTATCTCTTACTATTCATTAGTTATAGTCCGTCAAAGTCAAAAAATATTGTCAATTTTGCATTAAAAATAAAAAAATTTATTTTGGAAACTAAGGCCTAGAGATTTTTTTCATTATTTTTCCCGTAATCAGCATGCTTGAATTAAGGGAAAATGATACTTTTCATTTAAATACAGAGTGGTCGGATTTTTAGTGGACTACTGAATTGTTTAAAGTTACCATTTTTTTCACTTTTGCTTACTCTTACTATACTAGCTACACACGGTTACTAAAAATTGGTAACCATATGTAGAAAAGTCCATAGAATCGAATGGCGCAACGCCCGTTAACGTATCTTTTACTATTCATTAGTTATAGTCCGTCAAAGTCAAAAAAAATTGTCAATTTTGCATTAAAAATAAAAATTTCTATTTTAAAATCTAAGGCCTAGAGATTTTTTTCATTATTTTTCCTGTAATCAGCATGCTTGAATTAAGGGAAAATGATACTTTTCATTTAAATACAGAGTGGTCGGAATTTTAGTGGCCTACTGAATTGTTTAAAGTTACCATTTTTTTCACTTTTGCTTACTCTTACTATACTAGCTACATACGGTTATTTAAAATTGGTAAACATTTGTAGAAAAGTCCATAGAATCGAATGGCGCAACGCCCGTTAACGTATCTCTTACTATTCATTAGTTATAGTCCGTCAAAGTAAAAAAATATTGTCAATTTTGCATTAAAAATAAAAATTTCTATTTTGAAAACTAAGGCCTAGAGATTTTTTTCATTATTTTTCTCGTAATCAGCATGCTTGAATTAAGGGAAAATGATACTTTTCATTTAAATACAGAGTGGTCGGATTTTTAGTGGCCTACTGAATTGTTTAAATTTACCATTTTTTTCAATTTTGCTTACTCTTACTATACTAGGTACACACGGTTATTAAAAATTGGTTAGCATATATAGAAAAGTCCATAGAATCGAATAGCGCAACGCCCGTTAACGTATCTCTTACTATTCATTAGTTATAGTCCGTCAAAGTCAAAAAATATTGTCAATTTTGCATTAAAAATAAAAATTTGTATTTTGAAATCTAAGGCCTAGAGATTTTTTTCATTATTTTTCCTGTAATCAGCATGCTTGAATTAAGGGAAAATGATACTTTTCATTTAAATACAGAGTGGTCGGATTTTTAGTGGACTACTGAATTGTTTAAAGTTACCATTTTTTTCACTTTTGCTTACTCTTACTATACTAGCTAGACACGGTTATTAAAAATTGGTAACCATATGTAGAAAAGTCCATAGAATCGAATGGCGCAACGCCCGTTAACGTATCTTTTACTATTCATTAGCTATAGTCCGTCAAAGTCAAAAAATTGTCAATTTTGCATTAAAAATAAAAATTTCTATTTTGAAAACTAAGGCCTAGAGATTTTTTTCATTATTTTTCCCGTAATCAGCATGCTTGAATTAAGGGAAAATGATACTTTTCATTTAAATACAGAGTGGTCGGATTTTTAGTGGACTACTGAATTGTTTAAAGTTACCATTTTTTTTTTCACTTTTGCTTACTCTTACTACACTAGCTAGACACGGTTATTCAAAATTAGTAAACATATGTAGAAAACTCTATAGAATCGAATGGCGCAACGCACGTTAATATATCTTTTACCATTCATTAGTTATAGTCCGTCAAATATTTGTAGTAATGTAACTCACCATTGTTGAGTGTTTCTGGTTACAATCTCGGTACTCCAAGTCGCTAAGTCTGCAACACCAGGATGTCGGCTTTTCACACAGCTGCATCTGAAAAGAACATAGATATTTAGTATAATGTTATAACAAAAAAAATGTAATTTTGTGCACTCAAATATTTTCGCGCTACTTCTACATTCATAAAATTCAAAACACCGTGAACGAATTACATAATAAGTGAGAAGCAATTATTATTTATAATGACTCATTATTGTTTAATTGTTGACTAGTATTTCTACGGGGTAAATTATTTAACACCCTAACTGTTACATGGATTAATTCTTTCAGTTTGTTTGTTACAGTGCTAGTGTAAAGACGTGTGTGTAGTGTGCTGGTGTACTGTGACCACGAGGACGACTTCCTGGTGCTTGGAGAGGACGTTAGGATACCTGCAGGACTTGGAGTTATATCCATAGATTTCATTTATTCAAAGTGAGTTTTTTTTTAATACTTCATTCATAGTTGTATTTTTTATTTGATATATTAACCATTAATTTGGAGGGATTATTCTAGTATAGATACAAGATATCAGCTATATTTAATAATTGCTCATATTATATCGAAAAGAGTTTGCATTAATTGATAATTATTTAATATTTCTACCATATATACAATCTTCTAATATTTTATCTTGTAAATACTATGTATTAAACACCCCATATAGTTTTACGGCACAGATATTTAAAAAAAAAAAATGTTTTCTAATGTTAAACATCTATGTCACGAATTGTGTTCACCCTGTATATAATTTAATACCATGTATGTCCTATATATTTTACTACATATAATTTGTTCCATATATACGTAATTATGAATGTGTATGATAATACAACTAGTGACGTCATTTTTTTAATGGTGAAATTACGTAACATACCTTATTATTAAAATACTTTAATAACGTACACATTATGCATTAAAATCTATAACAGATCGATTGAAATATTTATTCATTCTTTTGTAATATTGAATATCTCGCACTTTCTTTGGCATTAATATGTCTTTTTAAATAATAATTATATATACTTGAAATAATTCTTAATAATCTACAAATAAAATCATATTATTTTCTATGACCATTAACCACTAATTCGTATTTGTTGCTTTCGAGTATATTTTCTATTGTTGCAGAAAGTTAAGCTGTGCCCTTAAACAGACGATGCTGCAGATGTACCCGAGCGAGTTGCAGTTCATGAATCCTGATAACCCCATTGGAGATGGTCACCCTGTTGCAGAGCATCGCATCCCAAAACAACCCCTACATGGATTTTGTACACCCCAAGTCATATTTATCAAATTTATGTAAATAAATAAAACCACCTCACACCTATAAAGTACTTATGTTATATAACCATTTAGCGTGAAAAATCATCTACTCTACTAATAAAAACTTCATGAACAAATGTCGAAGACATACATACATATAAGCATATTTAAATCATGTCATTATACAATTCACATATTTTCATTTTCATAATTACATTTCAACATCTCAAAGCGTATTGCGTTAGGTTCATATACATACATCATTAACACATATTACATACATATTATTTGAAGTGTACAAGAAACGAAAGAGCTAAGTCTAAACATCACTGATTTCATACATTTGAAAAATAATTACAAAATACTCTCCTACATTCAAATTTGAAAAGTGCAAATAGCTATTTCTCTTAGTTTACGAGATATTAATTTTTAAACTTGCTATTTTCAATAGAGATGTACTCGTCTTGAAACTAGAATTACTGAAAACTTTTTCAGAGATTTACATATTCTACAACTAAATTTTGAAAATGCAAGTCGCTTTTTCTTTTAGTTTTTCATATACTCATTTTTTTAAATTGCTATTGTCAATAGATATACCTGTTGTGAAAGAAACATTGCTGAAAATGTTTTCAGCGATTCCAAAGTGCTGAAATTTCGTTTACGTATAGAAAATAATCCAACAAATAAAAATAAGATTAGAATAATTTGCTATCACTCTCATTTTAAAGTTATTATGCACAACATATGAATCAATAGTACATATTTAAAACTTTAAAATTTCAATATCTCGAAACTATATAAGTGATTGGGACTTAGCTCTATTTTTCTGTACCATCATTTGCATCCCCTCCATACATACGAGTACATACTTGTAATCTAATACTCTGATCGTTCTTAATAAAACAAAAAACATAGTAAGAAAAAACCTGATTTGTATTATTATTATTTATTTTATACTTCATAATATATTCACACATTGCAAAATAGTTATTTGTGTATCTAGAGCGGAAAATGATACTTTACACACATATTTTTTCTGTGTCCGCTGAAAAAGATGATAAAAACATTTTGGTTTCAAATCACCTATGTAAAAAGTCTTCTACTTTAAAACTATCACAAAATAAATGTCTCTCCTGTAAGAATGACGTAATAAGAGTTTCGATGTAATTAAAAATATTACATTTTAAACTTCGAAATGCATTAATTAAGATATTAAACTGATAAATTGACACATTACCCCTATTTATATAGATCACAAATTTCGATTCCACAAAGTTAATCAATATATCAACATTTACATGTTTGATACAATTTAAAACAAATATAGCTACTAGTTCAAATATATTTTATATATTGCAATGATTGAAAATTTTTTAAACTTCATTTTCATATTCAACAATCGAATTAAAAAACCATCTCATAATTTTCTTTTCATTTTGTTTAAACTTTAGTTTACATATTTTAAATATATCTTTCAGCTATGTGCGAATTTGAATTTGAATCCCAAAAGTTTATAGCAAGAGAGACATTCATTTTGAAGTTGTAAAATATATTATTTTAAACTTAGAATATATTTTCAATACTCAAAAAATGTTAGGGAAAAACTTTGTAAGGATTTTCTGTTATAAATAAACATATGATCATCTTATACATAATTAATGTCTTCTATTATTTCTATTTGTTAAAACAAATGATCCTTATAATAGTTCTTTCAACAATTAATCGATCGATTGTTGTCAATCATATATGTTAGCCTACTTGTATATTACAACGAATCATAATAAAGAATTTATATCATATGTTCTTATATATATAATTAAAAGCAACCTATATCAAATATCATCTTTCAAAGTGTTACAGATCAAGATACATTTATTTATGTATATAATTGTCATTCGCATATATCTTTGCAAAATATAGCAATGTATTATGTACACCATTATGTAATATATTTATGACCAATAAATACCGATAATACTATATAATATTTCATTCTAACACCCTACTTCCAAAACAAAAAAATTGCAATCCAAAGATCTAAGTTCATATCCCGCTTAGAAACCAGTTCACAGCCTATAGATCCACAACCAGAACGACGACCAAAAAAAATCTCCCATTCTAAAGATCCAGGTTCGAATCCCGCATACTAGCCACCAGGAACCAGCCGAACATCCCATTCTAGCTACCAGCAACCCGCCCTAGCCATCCACGAGCGCGCCTAGGCTACGAGCCGAGGGCGAGCACGTGGGTGCTAGGCGGGTTGCAGGGAGCTGGGATCGGATCGCTCGGCTGGTTCCTGGGGCCTAGCCAGCAAAAAATTTCTAGAAACCTGTATATAGCTTCAAATAGACGTGATTACGTAACTTTACGACAAAGAGTGTCCGGTTCGACGCCACCGCTCCCGCTGCACGAATGGCTTTAAATTCAACAGACAGCCAGTATTATACATAGCTAGAAATCGTGGTGGGAGACTTGAGATTCATGATTTGCGCACCAGGCCTTACTTCAGCCTACCGTATTGTCAGAAATATGAATTTTTGTGGGTGAATACATTTCGATCGGCCAGAGGGCTCACAAATTCTCGTTTTCGTGACTAGTAGTCTTGCTACACGCTGTACATCGCCGAATCTACACGATTTTTTAAAGTTTGTCACCCAGAAGCCTAGCAACAGTATTGCGATCGATGGATTTCTGAATTTTGGTGGGTAAATGCCTTGCGATCGGCTGAAAATCCGTCTGAGAGCTCAAAAATGCTTGTAGCGGCAGTAAAGTGCTACTTTTCAGACGCTACGGCTCTAAAACGTCTATTTTACACGATTTTTGCGATTTTGTCGACCAGAAGCCTTGCTGGTGCTCGCGGATCGGATTTTGCTGGCTAGGAATTTTTTCGTATAGGCTACTTGCTTCTGTAATCTGCTGTGCACTAGGTTGAGGTTTAGGCGCTAAAATTATATATGCAGGTTGCAGATCGGCGTTTGCTTTGCGGTGCTCCCGAAACGTTTTTTGCTGGTTGCTTACCTATAGGCCGTAAATCCTGTTGATCTCATTTTGGTGATCTAGTTCGTATTTTGGTTAATTGCTAGTTGCTGGAATGCAATTTTTGAGGATAGGAAAATAGGTTTTTGAATTGAGAAATTGTATTCTTTTTTACTGTTTTTATTGGTCATTTATATAATACATTTTATTTGTGTTACATATTTTAATGATATTATTCTATGAGGACTTGTAAATAAATAAATAATGAAATATATATATCGCCAAATATTTATTAAATTGTATCGTATAAGTTATTACATAATATTACAGATTTTTGCGAGTATAATGTATAACATTTTTTTCTAAGACTTATCGAAATATAGATTACTTTAATATACCTATGTAAATACTTTCAAATAAATAATAGTGATGCAAAGATTTGTATACAGAGATACAATTAAAAATAGATCAATAATTTAACACAAATATGTTTAATTTGAATAAATTGACTGCTATATTGTGACTATGTCTTAGAAAAAAACTGTATCAATATGAAATAAAGTAGAGCAATTATAATATAATACTGATATATTCACTATCACATATTCACTATCACAATATTTTTCACCAAATTACACACAAATGTAAGTTATATAGGTTAATGTAATCCAAACTCTAATATAATGTATATACTTACAAATAAATAATACACAATTCAATATTAACTTGTTATTGTCTAATAAATTGGTGAAATACACCCACTTTCAGGTACGAGAATCCGCAATAAACCTTTCTCGACAAGGAGAGGTTTCTCGTGAGACAGCAGACTTCCTAATGATCGATAAAAGCACAGCAAATGGAATTATTACCAAATATAATTGCCAAAATCATTAGCTGACAAGCCAAGATGCAATAGACTCCCGTAAACCAACAAAGCGAACAGATAAAATAATTTAACTAAAATCTAAAGCAATAAATTAATTTTTAGGTCAACAAAAGTCCAAATTCTTGTTTGACCGCCCTAATCTCCGAATTTAAATCCAATAAAACATTTAAGCCAGAAGTTAAACATCCGCGATGGAAAAGAAAAACAAGCCTGAATTATGGAACCATTTAGAAAATGAATGACAAGATGTACACCACAAGGCAGTATTACAAATTTAATTAAATCAATGTCTCGATAGTATTCTGCAGTGATTGTATCAAAAGGAATGATGATAAACTATTCAATATGAATAACAAAATCAAAAACCATTTAACAGATTTTTTTAGTTGTTTTGAAATACGTATATTTTTGGCGCAATACTTTTACATAGCACGATAAATTATTTTGTTACTACATAATTTTATTTACCTACATAGTTTCTGGTTTATAATAGGAACATATTTTATGCACAAATGCATATGTTTATTAATACAAATGTTTCATTGTTGTATCACCTTTACAATATATGATCATGGTTTAAAAATCTGTTTGGCTTAAAACTTTTGCACACCTCTATAGTTAAACATAACATTATAGACATTTCTATAAAGTTGCATATGATATTCAAAAAGCAAGATTAAAAATACTCAAATGTAAAAATGTATTAGCTACTGTTTAATGATGAATTTGATACCTATACAAATGTACATTTAGAACTTGAAGATGTACGTAGAGTCATTAAATATTTCAATATGATTTTTGTCCTTACATTTATTATAAAATTACATAACATACCTTTCAAACTGCAGCTAGATATATATACTACACAATTTTACGTTTAAGTTCTCAAATATATGATACTGAAAGTTGCAAATCATGTACGACCTTCAAAAAGCAAGGTTAGACATTCTAGGTCGTATAAGAATGTATTAATACTATACTAACGTAAAAGAATGTTAAATGCAACAATATATTACATGTATTAAGGCTGTTTTATGATGAATTCAATATACAAATACATATTTATGTAGAACTTGAAGATGTAAGTAAGGTTACGTCAAGATTTTTGTCCTTAAATTTAATAGAAAATCAAGTAATTTACCTTTCAAACTACAGCTAAGCATTCGAATTCAACTGCTCCAAGTCCATTTCACAAATATAACACACAATTAAGTTATTTTAATCACAAAATATATCACAAACACATAAAACCACTTCTTAACATCAACCCGCTTGCAAAGCACGCGACACAGTCACGGACACGCTCACAGCGTGGTCTCATGTGATTGGATACCTATAGCGAAACTAACGATTATGATTGGAGATAATAACGAAGCTTGTGATTGGTGGAAATACAGCGAGAACTCGAATACGATAAAATCATATTGATTTTGAACGGATGAAGAGTATTTATTTGAAAATAATTATTAATTTAAAATCTTAAATAATAATTTGTAATTTAAATTCATCATACAACAGCGTACATCATTGTTTACTGGAAATTATACATAAATAATAACATAATACAAGAAATATTATGAACTAATTTGGTTTTATTGAAAAGTAGATGGCAATGGGCATAAATACCTTTAGAACAGGGTTTATGGGGAGGGTATAAGGGTGCATTTTTTTCGGGAAATTCTTCTCCACGTCTCAGGATTCATTCTCCAACGATGATAATGGAAGAAATCAGGTTTCATGTGGGTACATTGGAAAGGTGTATCGGCCATACTGCATAGATCCCTGTAACACGCAAAATAAATAAAAATTAGGATATTTAAAAGATAAAATATATTTTAATATTTAAATTTAAAGTGTCAAACCCCTATTTTTTGTGTAATAAGTAAAGACACATTCAAAATCCTCATAAAGATATCTAATATTTTATTTCAAATTACACGAATTAAATTCATTGTTAAATAACTTATTATAATTTTCTTTTTACTTTATTTGCAAAAGATGTGAAGCTACCACCAGACAATGACCAAAAATGGCCCATTTGGAAAATTTTAAATCGCCCATGAAGTCAAGTAGGAAAATGTAAAATACATAGGTACAACTGGGGGTACCAAGTCGAACCCACTTTATGTCATTGTAGTCAAGAACAAATAATGACCCACCTGCTCACGTGCGCCATCTTAGGAGAGGAATGCACGAGAGAAGATCTGGCTAAAGGAACATCAGCTGCTCTAAAATGGGCTATTTTCTGGAAAAGTTACTAAATTGACAATTTTTGTATTAATTTATTTTGTATATATTATGTATTTTTACCTCCCGCCAAACCATAGGTAAGAAAAGTAACGTTTTCGGTCCAAAAATTCGATACGGAGTTTTTAGTGAATAAGCACGACTTAAGGTACCTACAACACCTTTTTACAATAATGTGTGTGACGATTTTTCCTTAAAATCTACTAAAATATAATCCAAAACTTTGGTATTTAAACTCGTATATAATTTGAAACATATTAGATCTTGACTTTGATAAACCGGAAGTGGTACTTTACTTAAAGCTCTTAACAGATTTTTGAGGAAAAACGTAATAAAATATAATCCAAAATTTGGTATTACAGACTTTTCTATTTATTGGAACAATAAATTAGATCAACCGGAAGTGATACTTTACTTAAAACTCATTGCTATTTTAAGCATGGAATTGGCGGGAGGTCATTAGATTTTTGTAACTATATTCCGTAAGAATTAATATTTTATGTAATAATTATCGAATTAATATGTGCCAAAATAATTATTTTGTTAATATATTAACCAGAAACAGATATTAATTCGATAGTTTGTGGAGACGTTGGTCCCACCCCAATTTGGGTGTGGTTAAGCCCTGCCACCACGACAAGGTCTCTCCACGTGGGCAGGGAACCCTGTCCAAACCTCCTGCGATTCAAAGGAGTTGAGGACAGAGCCACCCCGGTCTAAACCATAACTGGGGTGTCCTACAAAACCCTAACGATCTCATACCAACTATAAATAGAATCGCCCGCGCCTGAAACCCTAACAAAAATGATAATGAGATGAAATGAACCTATTTGTGGCTTGTTCACGGACGCGGCCTGCTGGGGCCAAGCGCGTTCCAACCACTGATATGCATACGCCGATAAATTATTGTTCATCGTCATATTCCATACAGTGTTTGGACCTACGACCGCGCCCTCCCCATTCCGCGAAAACCGACCCCGTGCAATCCATATAGGAGGGTAAGTTTTCTTGGACGAGGGTTGCTCACCTCACGATAAAAAACAACTTCATTGTGATTACCAAATTAGCTGCTGGTACTAATTTTAGTAATCTGCAACAAAGCTCTTTTTTACCATGTGTAAAGTCCACCGAACATTTTCATGCCCGCGAAAGACTTTCGGCGGAATTTGATGAGTATTCATTGCACAGTATTAAAAATACTGGCACGCCAAATACTCAGTGCCCTAGAAAAAAAGCATAACATACAAAATAAATATATTATATCATATTTATATTATATACGAGCATATATAATATAAGATAATATAATATAAACAATCCCAAAATCCCACCCCAAATATATCATTTATAAATCGATATTCGCGAACGAATTTATGGCAAAAATTAACCCTGCAAACCCCAAACTACTGTTTATAAAAAAATATTCCCGACACAAAACAAAAAATAAAATCAATATTATCAAAATCTGTTCAAAATTTCCCGTACCCGGTTCGCAACAAATTTCGATTATATTCGCGTCTTTAATTCGCCTAGAAGACTTGCTCCTTTCTCGATCCCTCGTTGTCCCCCGTTGTCCAGGTCCTGGGTTCCTGGCCTAATCGATCCGGACCTCATACCGGATTACACGAGCTAATAATAAATAAAAAAACTAAAACAATCCGGACCTTATGCCGGCATGAAATCTACCATTTAAAAGTTAAAGTTAGGATGATGATGATTATATCCCACGGTGTCTAGAAGGACGATAATATCCAGGTCCAAAAGGATCCTGGACTATGCGATGTCAACGGAACGGAAACGATCCGGACCTCATGCCGGGTTACGCGAGCAAATTCACCCGGGACGAAAGTTACAATTTAAGTTAGATTTTCAAGTTAAAGTTAGGATGACGACGCGCCCCCTTAAACTAAACTTAACTAGGCTGTACTGCAATGAACGTTTTTATTTAACTTATTAACTACTTAATTTTAATTTTAAAATTTGTATAAATACAAAATATCTGTTTATTATAATGCTCTTTATCCCTAGTTGGGTGTGGCATCTTTTCTCTAAAGACCCAGAAAATCTCATTTCAAATGAATGAAATAGATTCAAAATTTTCTTTCAAAGATATATAAATATTGCAAAATATTATTGTCTGAATAAAAATGTAGAAAGTACTGCATCTTTTGTCAGATATTAATCAATACTAAATAAAACGTCAATCACACAAAACATTCAGGGGATCATTCATAAATAAAAATTGGTTTTTATTTTCATATTATTCTTATTTTTTTTTTATTTATTTTTTTTATATTTTACCCATACATACGATCCACACTCACTCACACCTTTCATTCTAAATTATTTTTTATTCTCATTTATTAATAATTGAACATTCATTGCAATGTACAGCAACTTCCCAGCAAAATTGTAATAGGTAACACTTTAAAAATGCAAGTTTTCAAAAGCATATAATATAGTAAAATATATGTTTGATAATAGATATTTATACACCAAGTGAGCTAAGATAATGTTTATTCATGAAAAGAAAGTTTAACCCACGAGCCCGTAAGGGCGAGTTGGTTAATTTCTACCAGTGAATAAATATTCTTAACTCACGTGGTTAAAAATTATGTATCACAAAATTGGGTCAAATACTTAAACATTTCCTCTGTTCCACAATTGTTGAGTGCGGGATTTGAACCCAAAACTAATTGGCATACAATAATAGTAAAAAATATAGAAAAATATTTCAATTAAAAGAATGAATTGGTATTATTGAATATTAAAAATTAAAATGAAACAATTTCTAATGAAATTTGCTGACAGGATTTTCCCAAGTTATTATTATAGAAATATATTCAAATAATTGTTTATTAATAACTATTTATTGTTTAATATGAAAGAAAAAACTGAGTACAAGTACGGCGCCCTATCTTATAACTAACTTATCCTAAGCTAACCTTAATTAAAGCTAGTCTTACACTATAAAATTTCCCGGGCAATTTTATAGAGCAAGATTTCGCTTACCCAATCACTCACACACTGTCATTCCTTCATATGCCACATTGTACTCAGTTTTAAATTTATTTAAAGTTGAAATTAAAAAAATATTTTATACAAGCCTGTTTAATAGTAAATAATAATTATATCATTACTGCTTATTACCCATTGTTGGGTGTGTCATTTACCTTATTTTTATTTATTTGATAGTTCATATATTTAAATAAATAAATGAAAAAATCCCTGTCAAAAATCTATAAGACATGTAGTAATGTTTATTTCGCAAATAAATTTTGAAATTGTAAGTTTTAAATAGTTTGAAAAATACATAGGTAAGTATAAGATTTTAGCTATTTTATGTATTGTACTGTATTTTAAAATATTGAAATGTGAATTGTTGTACAATTCATTGTATTGTATTTATATTGTATTGTTATGCCTTATACCCAAATTGTGGGTAAAGCAACAATTGTTAGATTGAGGAACATGTCAAGTTAATTGACCTAAAATATTTTAAAAATTGATATAAAATGTAAAAATTGATAAATTTTCAATTTGCTGGGAAGTTTATTTTCACATACCTTGTCTCAGGATAAACCTGGACATTTTACCAAACTACCACTATACAAATACGAGTATCCCACGTTGTCCTTCTGGGCCCTGAGTTGGTCTAGGCGCACTTTAATTTAATGAATTTAATTCTAAAATTTTATAATTTATTTTTAGGGTAGAAGTAACTACCACAGATATAAATACTATAAAATACAAATAAAAAAATAATAAAAGAATGGTCGAGCACGGTCCAGCAAACCAGGAGAGTACAACCATCCTTTCACTACGAAAGACAAATTGTAAATGGCTGTTTACTACTTTAGGAGGTATATTTTTTAAAATAATTAGTTATCTAATACTTTGTTACTGACGTAACAACCGACAAAAGACTTGTGCTGCAGACAGAAATATACAATTAAATCATAATTTTTGATCGGAGATAAATTTACGTAATTTTAATAGTAAATAAAATATGTATTTTTCAAATAATAAACTCGAAGCGTAGGAATAGTATACTTTTTATTTAAACACATGGTCGAATTTTTAATAAGCTACTTGCAATTTTAAGATATTAGTTTTTGATTTTTCTTGGTAATATTGTATCAGAAAGACACGAAAATCAAAAATTGGTAGACATATGTAGAAAACTCCATAGAATCGAATGGCGCAACGCCCGTTAATGTATCTTTTACCATTCATTAGTTATAGTCCGTCAAAGTCAAAAAATATTGTCAGTTTTGCATTAAAAATATAAATTTCTATTTTGAAAACTAAAGCCTAAAGATTTTTTTCATTATTTTTCCCGAAATCAGCATGCTTGAATTAATCGAAAATGATACTTTTAATTTAAATACAGGCTGATCGAATTTTTAGTGGACTACTGAATTGATTAAAGTTACCATTTTTTTCACTTTTGCTTACTCTTACTATACTAGCTAGACACTGTTATTCAAAATTGGTAAACATATGTAGAAAAGTCTATAGAAACGAATAGCGCAACGTCCGTCAATGTATCTTTTACCATTCGTAAGTTATAGCCCGTCAAAGTCAAAAAATATTGTCAACTTTTGCATTAAAAATATAAATTTCTATTTTAGAAACTAAGGCCTAGAGAATTTTTTCATTATTTTTCCCGTAATCAGTGTGTCCGAATTAAGGAAAAATGATACTTTTCAATTAAATACAGGCTGGTCGGATTTTTAGTGGACTACTGAATTGTTTAAAGTTACCATTTTTTTCACTTTTGCTTACTCTTACTATACTAGCTATACAGGGTTATTCAAAATTGGTAAACATATGTAGAAAAGTTCATAGAATCGAATGGCGCAACGCCCGTTAATGTATCTTTTACCATTCAATAGTTATAGTCCGTCAAAGTCAAAAAATATTGTCAATTTTGCATTAAAAATAAAAATTTCTATTTTGGAAATTAAGGCCTAGAGATTTTTTTCATTATTTTTCCCGTAATCAGCATGCTTGAATTAAGGGAAAATGATACTTTTCAATTAAATACAGGGTGATCGGATTTTTAGTGGACTACTAAATTGTTTACAGTTACCATTTTTTTCACTTTTGCTTACTCTTACTATACTAGCTAGACACGATTATTCAAAATTGGTAGACATATGTAGAAAAGTCTATAGAATCGAATGGTGCAACGCCCGTTAATGTATCATTTACCATTTATTAGTTATAGCCCGTCAAAGTCAAAAAATATTGTCAATTTTGCATTAAAAATAAAAATTTCTATTTTGGAAACTAAGGCCTAGAGAATTTTTTCATTATTTTTCCTGTAATCAGCATGCTTGAATTAAGGGAAAATGATACTTTTCATTTAAATACAGAGTGGTCGGATTTTTAGTGGACTACTGAATTGTTTAAAGTTACCATTTTTTTCACTTTTGCTTACTCTTACTATACTAGTTACACACGGTTATTAAAAATTGGTTAGCATAAGTAGAAAAGTCCATAGAATCGAATGGCGCAACGCCCGTTACTGTATCTCTTACTATTCATTAGTTATAGTCCGTCAAAGTCAAAAAATATTGTCAACTTTGCATTAAAAATAAAAATTTCTATTTTAGAAACTAAGGCCTAGAGATTTTTTTCATTATTTTTCCCGTAATCAGTATGCTTCAATTAAGGGAAAATGTTACTTTTCATTTAAATACATAGTGGTCGGATTTTTAGTGGGCTTCTGAATATACCATTTTATTATTTTCTGTTTCTTTGCTTTGCTGTAATCATGGAAACAGCTGATATGTTCAAATAATGCTAATTGACAGATGTCAGTGTCAAGTGCAATTTGCATAACGTATGTTTGTGTTACAATTTTATTGGATTTATAGAAAGTTTTTCAAGGAACTTTCGGTATAGTATTTGTAGAAAATAGTATATGTTCGTGTCGAATTTTTTCAAAGGAACTTTTGATATGGGTACATAGTTTGCCGCTCCCTATAGGTAGCACTACTTTCCTACCTACATAATCCGCTCTATACAGATCCTGAACGGTATATCTGTGTAGGGATACAGTAGCTGTTAGTCTTTCAACGGGACGTTACGATGTGTCAAGTGACATTACAGTACGTTACGTTGAGACAGGAGAGTACTTCACCGAAATGTATATAGAATAAAACACCAGTTATATTTAGGACAAAATTTGTTTTTGAAACTTGTTAAAGAAAACTTATTTTAAAAGATTTGGGCCCAAAAAAATAATAGTTTGGCCGGTTAATGTTTTCAACAAGCAAATTATAAAATGTACACTAGTTTAAACATAGACTTAAAACTTCAAAAAAATCTGTTGTGGTCAGCACAAAACCTTCCGTCAATACTATGTATTTTGTACAAATCCTTGAAAAATATTCTATTATCCTGTAAAATTGTACCACGAACGTACTACTGGCATTGAAAGTTCCAATCTTGAGGCGAGGCTGCAAATGCAAGTCACTTACGAAGGACATTCTTTCACATCACCTTCTGATCTTATACTTCCCACTTTGTCTGCTGTTTTCATAATTTTAGCAAAGCTGATTGATTTTTGAAAGTTAATCTCTCTGTAACTCTATATCTATTGAATATGAAGGAAAATATATAACCAAACCGTATAGAGAATAAGATATTCTTTCATATTGATACATAAAATGCCAAAAAATGATATTTATCTGAGTTTTTTCAAGAAAAACTGTTAAGAACTTCAAATAAGGGTACTTCCGGTTGACCAATTATAACAAAAATTTAATCAGCTCTTCATATGGATGTACAGAAGAGGAATACGAAATAATTATAACTTTTAGAATTGTAGTATTGGAGTTATCGTCGGAGAAAAATTTGTCACATACACGCACTAGTAAAATAGTATTCTAAGGACCCTAAAACGTGCTTATTCATTAAAAACGCACCACCGAATTTTTGACCAAAGATAATACCTTCCTTACCTAAAGGTGACGGAAGGTAAAATTCTGTTATGGCCAGCACAAGACCTTCCGTCAATTCGATGTATTTTGTACAAATCCCATACCAAAAGGACCGTGGAACAGTTTATGTATAATATCATGTAAAATCGAACACGAACACATACTATTTTTTAAAAATTTCATACCAAAAGTTCATTTGAAAAGGTTCTATAAATCCAATAAAATTATGACATAAACATACACTAAGAAAAATGTACTTAACACATTTTACTTTCTGCTTCAGCTTTCCCCTATTTTATTAGGGCTCGCTGTTTCCTCTTCTCTTCCACTCATTCCTGTCCAACACATCTTCTTCACACAGTCCTTCCTTTCTCAAGTCTTCTGCGTACATATTCTTTTTAGCCTTTCACTGCATGTCACTTGAGAGGACCACTATGAAATACTAATTTTTCATCCCATACTTTCCATATTTGGTTTTGCACTTGCAACACACATCTGTCAATTAGAATTTTGAATGTATCAGCTGTTTCCATGATAAATAGCAAAGCTGACTAATTTTTGAAAATTAATTTCTTTATAATGCTTTAACTCTACATCTATTGAATATGAAGGAAAATGAATAATCAAACCATATAGAGAAGAGTATTTTCTTTAATAAATATAATAACAAAATGTCAAAAAATAATATTTAACTGCGTTTTTTTAAGAAAAACTGCTAAAAACTTCAAATAAGAGTACTTCCGGTGGATCAATTATAACCAAAATCTAATCAACTCTTTATATGGATGTACAGAAGATGAATACGAAAGAATTATAATTTTTAGAATTATAGTATTGGAGTTATCGTCGGAGAAAAATTTGTTACACACGGACACACACACACACACACACACACACACACACACACACACACACACACACACATACATACATACATACAGACATCATCTTAAAAATAGTAAATTCGTATTGTAGGGACCCTAAAACGTGCTTATTCTTAAAAACTCACCACCAAATTTTTGACCAAAGACAATACCTTCCTTACCTAAAGGTGAAGGAAGGTAAAAACATTTAAAATCAGGATATGAGATACAATATAGTAAACTATTATAGTAAAAACTTTTATAATAAGGATGTAAAAATCTAATTTTATCTTCAAAACCCATTTCAAGAAACCAGTCGAATAAATATTTAGATTATCTTAAAATAAATCTAAAAAAATTCTTGTGTATGTAACGAAAAAATTGCAATATATCAAAACATTTGACAGCTAAAATAAATATTTTAATTTCGCATCTAACCAAACAAACAGTGTCACCCGTTGCTAGGCAACAGCGATCGTCATTTCTTTGGCACACTCTAATGCGTCTAATGAGTTTAAAATGATATTTGTTTTACTAGATATTAATGTCTAAAGTTAGGCCAAAACAAATAAGAATCAAGTAGCCATGTCATAGCTGCCTTGATTATGAATGAGGAGCTATCTTTATTTTAAAAACTATTCAATTTTTGCCTCTCGCTAAGAGAGGTAAAATCCAGATTTTAGTGGATAAGCACGATTTAAGGTCCCTACAATCCGATTTTTATTATATCTTATATAGATTTAGAGATAAAGACACTATAATACCGTGAGTATTTTTTAACGTGAAACATTGGGTTTGTCATATCCATAGTTACGATTCGACTTTTGATTGACAGCAATGTATTTGCGTGTCCCACTTAAAATGAAACATAGGGAACGAATTTGACAGATGTATTATAATTTAAATATTGTAAGAAATTTACCCAAGTCAGAAAACCACTCAAGAGCACTAAACATATTTCGGGCACAAGGTGCACACAATATTTTTTCTACAACTAAATTTAATTTTTAGAAAACAGGTATAATTATTTAAACAAAATTAACCTCTAATGACATCGTGTCAATATGACAGATAACCGCTATAAGTTACGTCTTGACATTTGATTGACAGCTATGTATTTACCTGTCTCATTTATAACATAGGGAATGAATTTGACAGAAGTATTATATTTAAGTATTGTCAGAAAATCACTCGGGAACAAGGTGCACACAATATTTTTTCTACAACTAAATTTAATTTAGAAAACAGGTATAATTATTTAAACACAATTAACCCCTGTTGACGTCTTGTCAAATGTCAAATTCGTTCCCTATGTTTCATTTTAAATGGGACGGGCAAATACATTGCTGTCAATCAAATGTCAAGTCGTAACCATGGATGACAAATCCAATGTTTCACATTAAAAAATACTCACGGTATATAGAGTAATCTAATCGCAGAGGCTAAGGCACTAAGGAAACCAGTTGACAAATTCCAATGTTTATAACATAGTTTGTAAATGACACATGTCGGTGTCAAAAATCAACAGTTTTAGTGACATTCTGATAGCTTTTCTGGGAAGTATATTTAATCTTTTTTATTGTTTTATTAATTAAATATTTGAAATTATAGGTAAAATGCATATATCCATCAGAAATACCGCCAATCTGGTTAATGAATTGGAAGAATCTCAGACATTTAGAAACTTCCTCATTCAATGAAAAATAGATATAATTAGAATTATATGTGTGCAGAAGACATGTTAAATACAATAAAAAACAATATTTGGGTAAAGTTCTGAAATATTTTGTTACAAAACGATGGTTCGAAAGCGAAGTGTATTGCAATACAATACTTACATAGCCTAATATGGAAATGGCGAGAGGTCTTGTGCTGACCACACCAGATTTTTATTTTTTTATGATATTTGATATCTATTTTTTTGTAAAACGGAAAATATGTATTTGATAATTAAGAAATTATTGGTATATTTGGGTGTAAATATTTTAAACAAATGAATGATGCGTCTTGTTGCATAGTCGTACGTCTGTAGGGGGTCTGAAATAGCTAATAAATCAAACCGGAAGTCAACGTGAGTTATGGTTTCCGTATTGAGCTCTTGTCATAACATATACGCCCTGATGCACACGGAGGCCAATAATGTCGAAAATTTCAAAAATTTCACTAATATGTTTCGAAGAATTCTTCAAACATATGATTGTAAATCATTAGTTTTTATATAAGAGTTTAATAGAAGAAGAAATTAATTAGAAAAATATTTTCTCCTTAAAATTACACTTCACAATCAATTTTGACAACTTGACTTTTAAATTAAATAACGATCAGACAATACATTTCTTATTTTGAATGCCATGCTATATTTTTACCTCTCTTATCTTATATTATTATTATTATAAGTCTATTATTATAATAATCCGATTATAACATTTTTACATTTAAAATGATTGACAGCAATGTATTATCGCGTTTTTTTTTTTTTAACTGGACATAGGACGTGACATTTAGTATATCTGTGAATGTCATCAAATTGTCATATTTCAAAATGTAAACAGTTGAAGAAAAAGTTCAAATTGTATGGTATAATTCTATACTCTGACATAAGCCTAAGGCAAGAAATAATTAATATGAATTATATTTTATCCCTATTTTTTAATTGATCAATATTTATTTTGTCACCATTGTAAATACAATTTTTTAAATGGCCCCAAATAAAAAAAAATCGTTTGGTGCAAGATCTGGTGGCATTGCAGGCCACTCCACTTCTCCACCACGTCCTATCCAGCGTTGGGGGAATACCTGGTGCAGATATAAGTGAAAATTTTGACGAATCCAATACCTGCAATTTTGTGAATTTACTTCCCGATTAATATAAAATGTCGCTTCATCCGTAAATAAAATTCGATCCAGTAATATTTCCCCAATATTAATTTTGTTCATCATATCTTCGCAAAAGATATTTCTTCGTTCTATATCGTTGTGTAATAACTCTAGGTGATTTTGATATTTAAAACTCTTAAAATGTTCTTGTCTTAAAACCTTGTATACTAGTATTCTTAATTTCAGAAAAAAAAAATGTTGACAGGGTGTTGTCACTTACAATTAATTGCATAATTTCTTGTTTCTTACTATTAACTACAGTACTTGGTCTAATTTTCTTCTTGTGCTGTTTATTGACGTATCCTTTAGTTCTATAGTCATTATAAATTTTTCTTATAGTTGTTGGACTGGGTCGCTTATTAAAAGTTAATGTACATAAGTCAGAAACTTGTTGTAGACTCGTTATAATTACTCCAATTTACAATTTGAACTTTTCTTTAACTGTATACATTTTGAAGTATGACAATTTGATGACATTGACAGATATACTAAATGTCACGTCCTATGTCCAGTTTTAAAAAAAAACGCGATAATGCATTGCTGTCAATCATTTTAAATGTAACTATGGTAATGACATACGCCCATGTTCACTGATAAAAAAAACTCTCGGTATGTGTTTTTGTACGACAAGACTTATATAGCCTAATATGAAAATGACGAGAGGTTTTGTGCTGACCACAATAGATCGTCTTAATATGTAACACTGGTCAAAGACTTAATTTGACTTTAGGAATCCATTAAATTGAAATTCTGAAATACGAAATGCATACAGAGATTTGCAATTTTTTGCAGTCCGACCAGTGCCAGGTAGTGCGACCCCCAGCTGTGCCCGGTAGACCCCAGGCTTAGTAAGCCAAACTATACATACTTTGTAACCAGGCATACCAAAATTAGAATAACAAATTAATTTTTACTTCCAGATTTCAACGGCAATATCCATTTTGACCATCCCTGAATCCATTTTGACTAATTTCGTCGTGACGTCTGTACGTACGTAAGTATCTCGCATAACTGAAAAACGGGAAGCCGTAGAAAGTTAAAATTTTGTATTTAGGATTGTTATAACATCTAGTAGTGCACCTCCCATTTTGGTCATTACCTAACTTTTGGAAGTGGTACTTTACTTAAAGCCTATAATAGATTTTAATGAAAAACTATATTAAAATATAATCCAAAACTTTTCAAATTTAGTGTATAATACTTTTATATCAATAGGAATAATATAATAGATTTTAGATAAAATGGTCCACCCGGAAGTGGTACTTTACTTGAAGCCTATAGTAGATTTTAATGAAAAACTATATTAAAATATAATCCAAAACTTTTCAAATTTGGTGTATAATACTTTTATATCAATGGGAATAACATAATAGATTTCAGCTAAAATGGTCTACCCGAAAGTGGTACTTTACTTGAAGCGTATAATAGATTTTAATAAAAAACTATATTAAAATGTAATC
The DNA here is from genome assembly GCA_943142095.1 of Ophonus ardosiacus. Classification (NCBI taxonomy): domain Eukaryota; kingdom Metazoa; phylum Arthropoda; class Insecta; order Coleoptera; family Carabidae; genus Ophonus; species Ophonus ardosiacus. The sequence continues at coordinate 948,429 of OW964841.1, forward strand.
CAAAACTTCAAATTTGGTATATAATACTTTTATATCAATGGGAATAATATAATAGATTTTGGTTAAAATAGTGTAACCAAAAGTGGTGCTTTACTTGAAGCTGTTATCAGTTTTTCTTGAAAAAAATGGTGTTATTTTGATTTTAATAATAAATGCTTCAAATAAAAGTTTTAGATAATTGAATTCTGCGTCGAAAACATCAAATATGATTAAATTAGCTCTTTGTATAAGCGAGATATGTAAATTTAAAAATTATGTACTTTTCGGTTTCTGTAATTAAGTTTGCTATGAATTAGGACAAAAAAAAAAGAATTTAATGTCAATGCCAAAGTAACAGGCGTACAAGGAAGTCATGTGGTGTCCACATCAGATATTTTCTGCTAACCACATGACGAGTTTTCTGTTTATAAATAAAATGTATACGTAAACTCTATAAAGTCCTCCGGATTTTTGAGTATATCTTCATAAATCTTGCATTCGTTTAAAATTTTGGTTACATTTAGTATTTTACGACTAACTGTGTTTACACATCAATCAACAGGCAGTAAAGTAACAATTTACTTCTTGTTGGCTTTTGTAAGTTTTATGTATAATTTACTGCCAGTAGAATACATAAAACTAAGTGTTTAAAGCACTTATTGAAAGAAGTAATTTCCGATGGAATTTCACGATTTCAATTTTCGTTTTTTGTCTAATTTTAAAAAAGAGATATTGAATTTTCTAGCATCACTCTTGAAATTAATATTTCACGAAAATCTTACATATCTATTGTCTTTGTCTTGTTCGTGTATAGATAATGCAAGACAATAACAAGACAAGAGTTATGCATATATTCGACAAGACAAAAAGCAAGATTTTCTAATGCAATACAGTTTTGAGGAACTTTTTACCTCTCGCTAAGAGAGGTATTGCAATCATGCTAAAAATCACATATCCAGATTATAATAAATAAATAAATATATCATCACGGCATATTACCCATTTCTGAGTGTGCCACAATTTGCTTTATCGCAGATATCGGTAATGATGATGACATATTTGTTCCGTGCGGGCGCTTACCTCACATGCACTTACTATTGGCTTGGAGAGTGCACCACACAGGTCATTTTTGTGCCATTTAAAATTCGAAATATTTGGCGTCGGTCGGGATCGAACCCGGTTCCCCAGGTTCGCGACCAGACACTCTGGCACGCGACCACGGGACCCCAGATTATAATCTTCTATACATTTAAAGATAGAGACTCATAAATATATAAAATAAACAAATAATGTTATTACTACCAAGTTTATATCTCTACCTACTTTTGAATTATTGCCCCAAAAGTCAATATACCCCATATTTAGATAAAAACTTCAAAATTTTCAAAAATCTAATTTTCATGTATCTAGATACTTCTCAATGCGCTGATTCCAAATTTTGAAACCGCAGGTCGATATCTCTTTCCGTTCTCGAGATATTTAGATTTAAAGTTTTGCTCAAAACTGCCCATTTTTGGGTATTAACCCAAAAATGGGTCGAGATATGAATTAGGCGACATCACCATTCGATTCTACGGACAAAAATACATAAGTATACCAATTTTCATCATTTTTAACCAACCGTTTCATTTTTTATGAATAAAAGTTTGAAAATGGCCAAAATCTGAAAAAATCGTAAGGGGTACCCCTTTTGGCCATTTTCAGTTATTTTGCTTTAGAGATTGTATGCGGCGTTCAAAAATTATGAAAATTGGTATACTTATGTAATTTTGCCCGTAGAATCGAATGGTGTTGTCGCCAAATTCATATCTCGACCCATTTTTGGGTTACTACCCAAAAATGGGCAGTTTTGAGCAAAACTTTGAATCTAAATATCTCGAGAACGAAAAGAGATATCGACCTGCGGTTTCAAAATTTGAAATCAGCGCATTGAGAAGTATCTAGATACATAAAAATTAGATTTTTGAAAATTTTGAAGTTTTTATCTAAATGTGGGGTATATTGAGTTTTGGGGCAATAATTCAAAAATGGGTCGTGATATGAACTTGGCGACTCCATTATTCGATTCTACGGACAAAAATACATAAGTATACCAATTTTCATAAGTTTTCACCAACCGGTTCATTTTTTATGAATAAAAGTTTGAAAATGGCCAAAATCTGAAAAAATCCTAAGGGGTACCCCTTACGATTTTTTCGATTTTAGGCCTTTTTCAGTAATTTTGCTTTAGAGCTTGTATGCGGCGTTCAAATATTCTGAAAATTGGTGTACTTATGTAATTTTGCCCGTAGAATTGAATGGTCGTGTCGCCAAATTCATATCTCGACCCATTTTTGGGTTACTACCCAAAAATGGGCAGTTTTGAGCAAAACTTTGAATCTAAATATCTCGAGAACGAAAAGAGATATCGACCTGCGGTTTCAAAATCTGGAATCAGCGCATTGAGAAGTATCTAGATACATAAAAATTAGATTTTTGAAAATTTTGAAGATTTTATCTAAACGTGGGGTATATTAACTTTTGGGGCATTAATTAATAAATAGGTAGATATATAAAACTTGGTAGTAATATTATTTGCTTGTAAAGATAATGTTACGTAGGTAAGTGTCCTCTGCTATAATTTACACTGAAGTGGTCGTCTCTGGTATAATATGTTACATTATTCCTAGCTATATATAATAGTTTCACTTTGACGCGACATCTTTTTCCATGACCACCCACGATTTAGAGTAGGTACTATTTACTAGTTTCAGTAATAGGGAAGTGAATGTTCCAACTAATATTTTTAAAACATTTTCAACCACTTGACTTTAAATTTATGACTAGCGTGAAGAAGAGAATTTACTACAAACATTTTGTTAGGCTTCAGAAACTATGGGAAAATATTTTATGGGTTACACACCAGGACTGTAATGAATTATTTATTTTTAAATACAGAATAAAAATACTAGTATTAAGAAACGTATATACAGATGAAATTTACAAATATTTCTAAGTCAATATTATACAGGATGTCTCACAACTCGCGCCCCAGAGCGAATGAGGAAACACGAGACTGCATTCAGATGTGTAATTTCGAAGAAAAAAATCTGTTGTGACCAGCACAAGACCTCTCGCCATTACCATATTAGGCTATATAAGTATTGTATTGCACTTCGCTTTCGAACCGTCGTTTTATAACAAAATCTTACAGAACATTACCCAAATATTGTTACTTACTATATTTAGCATGTCTTCTGCACACATATAATTCAAATTATATCTATTTTTCATTGTATGAGGAAGTTTCTAAATGTCAAATATTGTTCCAATTCATTAACCAGATTGGCGGTATTTCTGATATACTTCCCAGAAAAAGCTATCAGAATGTCACTAAAACTGTTGATATTTGACAATGACATGTGTCATGTTATAAACATTGGAATTTGTCAACTGGTTTCCTTAGTGACTTGGCCTCTGCGATTAGTTTACTCTATAAATTATAGAGTCTTTATCTCTAAATCTATACAAGATATAATAAAAATTTTAAGTGTATTAGATGGAGAATTTTATGTTCTTCAATAGTTAATAAAAAAAACTTCCAAAAAATTATATTTAGAAGAATTTTTCTAAGAAACTACTACTTCCGGTTGTTCAATTGTTACCAAAACCTTTTCAGCTCTTCCCAGGAATGTCAGATTGAGGAAACTGCAGTTAAATATTTTTTAAGTCTTATAGTTTTTGAGGAATCGTGACTACAACATCCAGACATACATACACACACACACACACACACACAGACATCATTTTAAAAATGTTATAATCGGATTGTAGGGACCTTAAATCATGCTTATTCAATAAAATCTGGATATGCGAATTTTAGCATGAATCCAATACCTCTCTTAGCGAGAGGTAAAAAAAAAAGCTTAAAAGATATTACAGAAAAGACGTCTTAAAATTGACCAATCAGAGACCTACAACTTTAACGTGTGTTTGCCGTAATTTTATGTTACTATGGTTTTATACAAATCAAATCTTTAAAATGTGTGGGCGACTGTAGTTTTCGAAAAATGTCAGTGTCAATTTAAATTTGACAAGGTGAATAAAAAAGGCAAATTCTTACCATGTATTCAGCCGGTGATTACTTAGAAATGATTATAATTTTCGGAGAATGTGGACAATAATATTTTACACAGCTGCTACAACACGTTGCACTGTACGATATAAATGATGATCTCGGATGACACCTTCGCTAACCTAAATTTGTTGACAGTGAAAAGTCAACTCTAAAGTGTCAAAATTACAAATTTTGTAACTCACTAGTAGTATTTTTGAAACCTAGCAACCAGTTTTATTTTGTAATAATATCACCCCACCTCAAGATATCCTTCCGGGATTGGTGGATTAAAAAGTCTTGTAACTCCGTTATGCAAGCAGCCGCAAATTATTTTCTTCTATTTGTTGGCAACCTATTGTCGTGGGCAAGTGTCAGTTTCGTCTGGGGCGCAAGTTATGAGACACCCTGTATACCTTAATATGGAAATGGCGAGAGGTCTTGTGCTGGCCACAACAGATATTAGACTATATACCGCATGAATGCAATTTTCGAATTATTAATTTCTTAACAGAAAATATCGAACTTATTTTTAAAAAAAATGTATATTTTTGGAAACCTTTCAACATAAAATTACTACTGTCGTCTCTGAGATAAGAAAATGGTATACGATACGATAGTAAAATCTAACAAATTTGTTATAGAGATTATCTGCATTTTATCGTATTTTTACTATGTTGTGCTAAAATTCGGCTGGGCCATATGTGTATAAGTGTGTCTGGCCAGAAGTTCTCAAAATGTACCCCGGGGCCTACTTCAATATTGTTATATTATTTTTTCTATATTTTAATACCATTTTTATGGATATAATTGTCATACATACAACCCTAAACAATTGAATTGCCTTAAAACAAGAGAAAAGTATTTACCTACATTAGTTTTGTCATTAAATGTGACAGAAACAATAATTTCGTTTTACTTTCCGTCACCTTTTGGTAAAGAAGGTATTGTCTTTGGTCAAAAAATTCGTTGGTGATTTTTTTAATGAATAAGCACGTTTTAGGGTCCCTACAATACGAAATTACTATTTTTAAGATGATGTCTGTATGTATGTATGTGTATCCGTGTTTGTGTCCGTGTGTGTGTATGTGTGTCCGTGTGTGACAAATTTTTCTCCGACGATAACTCCAATACTACAATCCTAAAAATTATAATTCTTCCGTATTCCTCTTCTGTACAACCATATGAAGAGTTGATTACATTTTGGATATAATTAATCCACCGGAAGTACCCTTATTTGAAGTTTTTAACAGTTTTTCCTAAAAAAAAACGCAGTTAAATATTATTTGTTGACATTTTGTTATTATACATATCAAAGAAAATCTCTTCTCTATATGGTTTGATTATACATTTTCCTTCATAATCAATACATGCAGATTTAAAGCGTTATAAAGAAATTAATTTTGAAAAATTAGTCAGCTTTGCTATTTATCATGGAAACAGATGATATATTCAAAAAATTCTAATTGACAGATGTCAGTTGGAAGTGCAAAACCAAATATGGAACGTATATGATCTAAAATTGATATGTCATAGTGTTCCTCGCAAGTGACACGCAGAAAAAGGCCAAAGAGAAGATGGAAGGACTGTATCGCAAAAGACTTGAGAAAGGAAGGACTGTGTGAAGAAGATGCGTTGGACAGGAATGAGTTGAAGAGAAGAGAAAACAGCGACCCCTAATAAAATAGGGGAAAGCTGAAGCAGAAAGTAAAATGTGTCAAGTGCATTTTCTTAGTGTATGTTTATGTCATAATTTTATTGGATTTATAGAGCCTTTTCAAATGAACTTTTGGTATGAAATTTGTAAAAAATAGTGTGTGTTTGCGTTCGATTTTATATGATATTATATAGAAACTGTTCCACGGTCCTTTTGGTATGGGATTTGTACAAAATATATCGAATTGACGGAAGGTCTTGTGCTGGCCACAACAGATTTTTATTATAATAAATTTGACTCAAAAGCATTACATAAATGAAGAAATGATTGATATTATTAATTACGGTTTTAATATTCGTAGAATGTCAAAACAATACTACATTATACAACAAGGTTCAGAAGATTGTCGTTATTAACCTAGTGCTAAGATTGTATCCCAAGATCCAACCGATAAATTATTGACCTAGTTACCATAGTTACCAAACAAGAGGTAGTGGAATTGAAATAAAGAACCCTAACAATTTGTACCGAACAATTTGACATTTTTCCCTACCCTATGTCACTGGATGTAACATTTTGAGATCGCCTGTTTCTTTCCCTAGCAAGAAGGTTAATGGCCCATCAATCTTCTGACGTGTGGTTCACAGACCACCCCTAATATGCATAGGGGTGGTAACACATATTTCTTCCTCTTAGGTACAGACCTCTTATTCTTAGACATTAGAAAACTATAGGCAAAAAAATCTGATGTGGCCAGCATATGATCTCCCGCCAATTACATGTTTAAAATAGCAATGAGCTTTAAGTAAAGTATCACTTCAGATTGATCTACTTTGTTGTTTCAATAAATAGAAAAGTTTGTAATACGAAATTTTGGATTATTTTTATTATGTTTTTCCTGAAAAATCTGTGAGCAAATACCAACTTTGCGAAGTTATGGATCATTAATATATTTTAAGGAAAAATCGTCACACACACATTATTGTCAAATTCAGCACCAACTTCCTTATGCTCTAAAACGCAATCTGTGGAAATTCTTCGCCGTACATTATCCATTTCGTAAATGTGTAGTTGCAAACTATTATTTGACACTTTGAAATCACGTTCTTATTGAGAGCTGTTTGATATATAATGCTGCAAACATCAAACTTAAATCGAATTATCCTGTATATCTAATATTTATGTATGATAAAAAATATATTATTTGTACAAACCTTAATTTCATTACAATCTTCTTAACACGGTTTCTTTATTAATTTTAATGTAATTGCTTCGTGACAGTGACATTTGTTTAAATATGTCAAATTTGTTATTAAAGTAGTTTTTGTTTGACGCAGAGGCAAAGTGATGTACAAAAATAAATTATTTTATAATATAATATAAAGTTATTTCAAGTTATTTACTAAATGCTTATCGTAGAATTGAAGATTGTACCATTAGATTCAATTTTAATTAGTAAAAGTTTCTAAAAAATTATATTCAATGCATTTTTTACAAGAGAAACGCTTGTATAAATGATACTTCCGGTTATCCGATATGCACTAAAACCTAATGAGCTCTTCCCACATTAGTATAGAATGGGTATACAAAATTTCAAAATTTTCTGATAGATAGTATTTGAGTAATCGTGTCCACAAGATCCACACACACAGACACACACACACATACATACCTACAGACATCATTGTAAAAATGTTAAAATCGGATTCTGGGGACATCAAAACATGCTTATTCACTGAAATCTCTATATCCGATTTTTAGCACGATCCCTATACCTCCCTTACCTAGGGTAGCGGGAGGTGAAGAGATTTTTCTGTCAATACGAACGAACACATGAAATTAACAAATAACCAGTAATCAGTGATCTATTTAATCACTAATTTAACATGCTTTCATGAAACCGGGAATTAATCAGTTAATTATTAACCAAAAAAGAAAAATCCCTTAAACCCTAATAATAATTTAAAAAAAAACTATATACGTATTTCGAGAACTACATTACTTTCTCATTATCAGTAGAAACTACAAAATAATAAGACAGAGAACTTAAGATTCAGCAAACCATGCCAGAGGTCAAAACGGCTCTGAGGAATAAGGGAGAGAACTTGGATTATATAGGGACAGGAGCCATAGGTGAGTGAATTTGACAACTAAGATTAAACAAAGATACTGTCTTATATTAGCGTCTAAGTATCTATTATTATCATATTTTGAATTGTCTATTTTATGATTGTTAATAAACATATATGTTGTGCTACACTAGGTTTATGGGGTCCCGTGGCCGCGTGCCTGAGTGTCTGGTCGCGAACCTGGGGGAACCGGGTTCGATCCCAACCGACGCCAAATATTTCCAATTTTAAATGGCACAAAAGTGACCCCTGTGGTGCACTTTCCACACCAGCTATGAGTACCCGTGAGGTAACGCCTGGTAAGCGCCCACACGGTAAAATATATCGTCATCATTACCGATGTCTACATGTGTTGTAGATACTGGCACACCCAGAAATGGGTAATATGCCGTGATGATATATTTATTTTATTTATTTATATATCTAATAGGTTTTGTTATTTATAGCAGTTTACATTGGTCGTGACATCCACAGAAGAGGTTTAATTTCGTATTCTTGTAAAATTTTATTACGAGCCACTATTTTCGAGGAAATGGCAAAAAGACCTTATTACTTCTCGCTAAGAGAGGTATTAGAATCATGCTAAAATTCGCATATCCAGATTTTAGTGGATAAGCACATTTTAAGGTCCCTATAATCCGATTATAACATTTTTACGATAATGTCTGTGTGTGTGTGTGTGTGTGTGTGTGTGTGTGTGTGTGTGTGTGTGCGTCTGTGTGTGTGGATGTTGGAACCACGGTTTCTCAAATACTATAAGACTTAAAAAATATTTAACTACAGTTCCTCAATCTGATATTCCTGGAAAGAGCTGATTAGATTTTGGTAACAATTGGACAACCGGAAGTAATAGTTTCTTTAAAAAAATCTTCTAAATATTATTTTTTGAAAATTTCTCTTATCACTATTATTGAAGAACATAAAATTCTCCATCTAATTCACTTAAAATTTTTATTGTATCTTGTATAGATTTAGAAATAAAGGCACAATATATAGAATAATTTAATCGCAGATGCTAAGGCACTAAGGAAACCACTTGACAAATTCAAATGTCTATAACATAGTTTGTAAATGACAGATATCAATATCAGTGTCAAAAATCAACAGTTTTAGTGGCATTCTGAAAGCTTTTTCTGGGAAGTACATTTAATCTTTCTTATTGTTTTATTAATTAAATATTTGAAATTATAGGTAAAATGCATATATCCATCAGAAATACCGCCAATCTGGTTAATGAATTCGAAGAATCTCTGGCATTTAGGAACTTCCTCATACAATGAAAAATAGATATAAACAATATTTGGGTAGTGTTCTGTAATTATTTTGTTATAAAACAACGGTTCGATAGCGAAGTGCAATGCAATATTTACAGGGAATTTATTTTAACATGCAACATATGGTGAATCACTTCCATGGTTACTCACTATTGTCAAAAAATGACAGCAATGTAATATTTGTCCATTTTAAAATGCAACATACAAAATTAGTAGTTTTGTATTATTAAAACTAATTTCCAATAAATTAGCCTACATATGATTAACAAATAATCAAAACATGAATGTTGTACATCTTAACAAACTTTAGCTTACAAAAATTCATAACTTTCATGTAATAAATGTTAAAAAATACCCCCAATCACTCTGAGGCAATATTCTAGTCGGCCGTAATAAGAATTGACACCATTTGTGATGTGTTCTGAAGGTATCTCCTGTGCTGCAATACTGATTATAATGTTGGATTTTAAAATGGACAAATATTACATTGCTGTCATTTTTTGACAATAGCGAGTAACCATGGAAGTAATGAACTATAATGTTGCATTTTAAAATAAATTCTCTGTATATAGCCTAATATGGAAATGGCGAGACTACAGATATTTTCGTAAAACTAGCAAAACATCTCTTAACTGTGTGTGGTTGCTGTGTGTGTCCATGTGTGTGTGTGTGTGTGTGTGTGTGTGTGTGTGTGTGTGTGTGTGTGTGTGTGTGTGTGTGTGTGTGTGTGTGTGTGTGTGTGTGTGTGTGTGTCCGTGTGTGTGTGTGTGTGGGTGTTGCAGTTAAACCAAAACTAATTAATCATTAGCACAAGACAGCTAGGCGACTCTACTACTCAAGTTCGTGATTCATTTTCTTTTTCTTTCCACTTGAAGAGGGTTTTTTTGTTTTAGTTTTTTTGCCTTTGCTAATGTCTTACTAACTTAAGGTAGATTTCAAATAAGGCTAAGAGGAAATGAATGTTAAATATCTTCACACAAGCCCTGTCGCATATGAAGTGGTCCGAAGAATTTAGTGCAAAAAGTTAATATTTCAAAATAAAAATTTATCAAATACAAATTATTTATTGAAAAACAAACAGCAATTATCATAAGGTTGGCAACACTGAGTTCTGTGTTTTCAATGACGATTTTTGTGCACTCTCGAATAAGAAAATCTGTTGTGGCCAGCACAATACCTCTCGCCATTTCCATTTTATGTTATAAGTATTGTATTGCACTTCGCTATCGAACCGTCGTTTTATAACAAAAACATTACAGAACTTTACCCAAATATTGTTTTTTTGTATTTAACATGTCTCCTGCACACATACAATTCTAATTATATCTATTTTTTATTGTAGTTCCTAAATTCTTCCAATTCATTAACAAGATTGGCGGTATTTCTTATGGATATATGCATTTTACCTACAATTTTAAATATTTAATTAATAAAACAATAAGAAAGATTAAATGTACTTCCTAGAAAAAACTTTTAGAATGTTACTAAAACTGTTAATTTTTGACACTCACATCTATCATTTACAAACTATGTTATAAACATTTGAATTTGTCAACTGGTTTCCTTAGTGCCTTAGCCTCTGCGATTAGATTATTCTATATATTTTTATTATGTAAGGATATAAAACTAATACATGGTTAAATTCAGAATATGTAGAATCCCATTTGAAAAAATCTGTTGTGGCCAGCACAAGCCCTCTCGCCATTTCCATATTACGCTATAAAAGTATTGTATTGCACTTCGCTTTCGAACCGTCGTTTTGTAACAAAATATTGTTCCAATTCATTAACCAGATTGGCGGTATTTCTGATAGATATATGCATTTTACCACAATTTTACCTATAATTTCAAATATTTAATTAATAAAACAATAAGAAAAATTAAATATACTTCCCAGAAAAAGCCATCAGAATGTCACTAAAAATGTTGATATTTGACAATGACATGTGTCATGTTATAAACATTGGAATTTGTCAACTGGTTTCCTTAGTGCCTTGGCCTCTGCGATTACTTTACTCTATAAATTATAGTGTCTTTATCTCTAAATCTATACAAGATATAATAAAAATTTTAAGTGTATTAAATGGAGAATTTTATGTTCTTCAATATTTAATAAAAAAAAAACCTCCCAAAAAATTATATTTATAAGAATTTTTCTAAGAAACTACTACTTCCGGTTGTTCAATTGTTACCAAAACCATTTCAGCTCTTCCCAGGAATGTCAGATTGAGGAAACTGCAGTTAAATATTTTTTAAGTCTTATAGTTTTTGAGGAATCGTGACTACAACATCCAGACATACATACACACACACACACACACACACACACACACACACACACACACACACACACACACAGACAGAGAGAGAGAGAGAGACCATTTTAAAAATGTTATAATCGGATTCTAGGGACCTTAAAACGTGCTTATCCACTAAAATCTGGATATTTTTTTTTAGCATGATTCCAATACCTCTCTTAGCGAGAGGTAAAAAATTTATGTTAATATAAAACAAAAATGGAATAATAAACATATATTTGTTATAACTATAAGGTACATACATACACAGTAACATTGTAAATATATAATTATATTTTTTATAAAGTGATAAAATATATTTTTGGCATATAATTCTTAGGTATTATTATAATTATTATTTTTCTTTGGAAATTTAAGTACAACATTATATTCTATTCTTAATATTTATAATCTAATTAGTTAAATAAATAAAATTATTTTTTCTAATAGTAAATTATGGCAATTTTTATGTAAATAAGGCTTTATTACAGTGTACAAATTAAGTACAGTGACAATTTACAAAAAAATCTAATCAAGGTTACTGTATTTTAGTACTAAAAAGTTACGGTCTAATTAATGTTGGGACAACTAAGTTTCATACAATAGTGGTTCACTAATAATAACAAGTATCATCTTAAAAGATAACTTATAACCATATGAACTGTCATACCAAATTTCATCCAAATCGAATAAAGCGTTCTGTTATTATAAGCAAAATTAATTTTTTTCGAAGAACTTTGAAGCAGAATTTTGGCTAAATGGTACACTTTCCGGTAGAAGCAAGTTTAGTTAAATCGTCTTATTTTAGCCTCAGGAATCTGTGGTTAAGCCAGGTCCCCCTTTTTTCAGACACTTGTTTTCAAGTTTTTAATACGAGGGTCACTCCAAAATTATTGAGATGCTGGGAAACAGTTGGCTTTGGAAAATTTTTAGTGCACAAATGTCAAACTACAATTAATTAAAATATCTGTCCAATAATAACATCTGGTTGAAGTAATTTATTGTGGTGGAATTCGAAGTGGAAATAAACTGCAACATGAAGTTAGAAAGAGAGCATTATCGCGCTATGATTTACTACGACTTTAAAATTGGATTACGTGAAGAACAGTGCGAGGAACGTCTACGATTGCCATTTGGAGATGAAGCTCCATCTCGAGCAACTATATTTCGCTGGTTTTCAGAATTCAAAAGAGGCCGTAATTTCTTGCGTGATGAGAAACACTCAGGGAGACCTTGTACAGCGGTAGTAGTTGCCATCAGACAAATGATAAAGGATGACAATCGTGTCACCTATCAAACGATGGAAGAAAAATTGTTTCTCGTTGGGTGCCACACAACTTAACGGAAGAACAAAAAGCCAAGCGTGTTACAATTAGTCGCGCCACTTTAAAATTGTTAAATAATGGCGGTCATCGTATTCTTTCTAAAATTGTAACTGGCGATGAAACTTACATACCCTTTTATGATGTTCCAACGCGTCAAGAAAGTAGGGTATGGGTGTTTGAAGATGACCCAACACCAGTTACCGTGAAAAAACAACGTGCACTTAAAAAAGTTATGTACGCTGTATTTTTCAGAAGTACAGGTCTTGTGAAAGCAATTAGGTTAGAGGGACAGAAGACTGTTACTGCCAATTGGTACACAAAAAAATGTCTACCTGAAGTTCTTCGCAGTGTGAAAATTAAGGGTTTAATGCTTCACCATGATAATTCTCCTGATCATGCAATGTGTGACTTCTGGCTGTTTTTTAATTTGAAAAAACATTTACGTGGTCGTCACTTTACGCCAGAAGAGGAGATTAACAACACCATAATGGAGTATTTTAATACGATTCCAAAAAATGAATGGCTCAAAGCTTTCCATCTCTGGAATATTCGATTACAAAAGTGTATTGAAACAGGGGGGGACTACTTTGAACACCAGTAAAACTACATGCTTCTCCTTCAAATAATATTTCTGTATCTCAATAATTTTGGCGTGACCCTCGTATGAGTAAAATCCCTTTTGTACAGACTACAGAGTTGGTTAAAAACCTTGATCAGATTTCTTTAAAAACTTAAACTGTAGTTACTCTTTAAAAATTAAAAACATTACAATCAAATTACCTTTTTTATATTCATCTTTGGGTAAAATCCTCTTGAATTCTTGCTCTTCCCTGTAGTCCATACGCTTGCGGAGGGGCCCGCCCCCTGGCGTACAGCTGATGAGGGGCACTCGGGGCCCCTGTGGGGTACTGCCCAAATTCCCCCCAGCCGAGAAGTGGCCCAGAGAAAGCCGAGTATGCTTGCGGGCCATACCCCAGGCCACTGTGAACGGAGGGATGGCCAGATAAAGACGAAAGGGAGGGGTGTGATAGGGTATGGTGGGGCAAAGAGGGGGGAAGGGGGGTACTGTATCGGGGGACCAAATCCGGCAAGGGGATATCGTCTGTAAATGAAAATAGGGGTATGAGGGATTGAAAAATCCGGGTTAGTAGTTTTTAAAATTATCGAGTGCTATTGGTATTTAGTATTCTTCTTATAAATACAACTCCGAATGTGATATTCACTGGTTTATATGGCTCATGGGTTCTCCGTGAAGACAACGCGACGGAACAAAACGCCCTGTCCGGCAAGACATTTTTGACGAAATACAAAATCACCACGTTGGTACATCAACTGTACTCACTTGACCTAGTGCCATGTGTAATTCTGCGTTAAAAGGCATCAAATACGGGGCTGAGATGTAGTTATAGAAAAAGCGGTAGAGCTTATGAACAACCTAACAAAAAAGGCCTGCAGGCATTGCTTCCAACAATGGAATATTCGCATCGGGCGGTTTAGGATTTGGGGAAGGGAACTACCTGGATGGGAGCAATATTTGTTTTGTGTAATTTTACACATTATCAATGTTCTAAAATCAATCTTGTTATTTTGTAGCCACACCACAGGAGATAATCTATCTACATTACCAAATTCTCACTATTTTCAATTAGAGATTCACGGGCTTGGCTTGAAGCTTGAAAGATTGGCTTGGCTTGGTTTGAAAAAGCTTGAAAAATCAAACCAAGCCTGTCTTTCAAAAAAGCTTGATTTTTCAAGCCAAGCCAAGCTTCTGTTTTATCAAGCCCAAGCCAAACCAAGCCTACCATTAAAAAAAGCTTGAATTTTCAAGCCAAGCCAAGCCTTTGACTGTCAAGTAGCTTGGCTTGAAAACAAGCTTTTTCAAGCTTTTCATAAAATTATTGTGGAGTCCGACAAGACCGTAATTTGCAAACTTCTGAGAATTGGGGTTCCGAAAAGGACCAGCTTCACTACCTGGCAGTTTATTTAGTTTACAAAATTTGTAAAGAGGATTATTATTAAGCACTGTCTACTCAAATAATAATAACATTGCAAGTGGTATAAGGTGTAGCAATAAAATAACGAGATTTTTATTTTTCCGGCTTCCCTGTAAATTTGGATACATTGCAGGCTATGTCATATTAATTTGTCATCTTCCCTCCATTCACTGTTAAAATTTCATGATAATTAGGCAAACCGTTCGGTAGTAGCCTTTGATTGAAATTAACTACTTTCCCGTACTCTCTCGGAATTATGTTAGTGTTAATAAGAAATTCTGTGTGAAACTTAAAAAATCCGCTGCAGAAATGTACGAATTGTTGAAGAATGTTTATGGTGATGAGGGTCTACATAGTTTTCGAGCAGTTTAGAAGATTTAAAGAAGGAAGAAAAGAGATCGGAGACGATTAACGCCTCGGCCGTACACTGACATTTTTTTTTTCGAAATGCGAATGATTGTTCACATGGATTGGGTGCCTGAGGGGCATTTCGTTAACCAAGGATATTACAAGAAGGTTTTGATAACCCTTCATGCACGGGTGAGAAGAAAAAGAGCTGAAATGTGATGGATTCTCCATGAAGACAACGCGCCGGAACAAAACGCCCTGTCCGGCAAGACATTTTTGACCAAATACAAAATCACCGTGTTGGTACATCAACTGTACCAGAGCTGGGCAAGTTACTTTTAAAATGTAACTAGTTACAGTTACAGTTACCTCCAGAAAAAAGTAACTAAGTTACTTAAGTTCCAGTTACTTTGGTGAAAGAACTAAGTTATTTACTAGTTACTCATTAAAAGTAACTTAGTTACCTTGAGTTATTTTCTAACTACTTTTAATGGAGTGAAGTGTAGACTTTGACTGTTGATTTAGTTATTTTGTAGTATACATGTCAGGGAGTTTTTGCACTAACTACGTTAACCTAAATTTTAACGTTATTGCTTGGCAACACCCAATCAGATTATTATTGTTAATGTTAACGGACCTACAGGGCCTTATTACCGCCTAGGCCCACGAGGCCACGGCCTAGGGCCCGCTTTGACAAGGGGCCATCAGGGCCCGGTTGCTGTGATAAAAAAATGAGACGAATTCAAGTCTTGCAACCCTTGGAACAACGAACAAAATACACTATTTTTTGTATAACCTGAAAATTGGAATAATTTTGATGATTTAGTGGCAATTTAATTATAATTTATTAAAACGTATCATTTGTAAGCGAGGAAAACATTTGAAAATAATATATTTTATAAGTCAAATTTAACATTTAGTGACTTTTTAATTCTAGAATTAAAAGTTAAAATAATGTGTTATTTTTAGTTTTTCTGTTTACCGTACAAAAACTTTATTATTAATGAAAATAATTACTTATTTTATTATCTATTATGGCTTGAAATCAATCAACAATAATATTGAATTTAATTATGTATTAAAATAAAAGTTACACATTACAGAGGGTATGCGCGATGCTGCGCTCAACAACTCCACTTTTTAAGTTACTTTGATTAACTTAAGTTACATTCTAATTTTTGAGTTACTTTAAGTAACTAGTAACTAAACACCATAAAGTTGCCAACTACTTTTCCGCAGCAAGTTAAGTTACAGTTACAATATTTTAAAAAGTAACTAAGTTACGTTACAAGTTACGTAAAAGTAACTAGTTACTGCCCAGCTCTGAACTGTACTCACTCTTATTTCCAAATTGTAATTCTGCGTTAAAAGGCACCAAATTCGGGGCCGAGAACTTATGAACAACCTAACAAAAAAGGCCTGCAGGCATTGCTTCCAACAATGGAATATTCGCATCGGGCGGTGCAGGGTTTGGGGAGGGGAACTACCTGGCGGGGAGCAATATTTGTTTTGTCTAATTTTATACATTATCAATATTCTAAAATCAATTTTGTTATTTTGTAGCCACACCACAGGAGATAATCTATCTAAATTACCAAATTCTCGCTATTTTCAACAACAGTATGACATCCGCCATTTTTCCTACGCCCATAGCATCCGTTCAGTGTGTGTATTTACTTTACAATAAACAAAATCCTGTCTACTTCCCAGCCAATGGAAATGCGCCGTGTCGGGTAAACATCAACAAATAAACAAATGAAGGCGTCTGGTTTTGAACGCCAGAGTCCTATGGGAAAACCGGGAGTTGAATTGATTGTTTATGTTTTGTTTTAGACAGAAAAAACATGGAGGAAGAAAAGTTTGTAATTAGCCAGTCAAGCGGTTTACGTCATAAATACAATATTACTAGAAACAATGACGTCATATGTTATAAAGTTCAAAATCCAAATCTTTCTTAAAAACACGTCTGGTATTTTTTTTCCAGCGAAATCCAATTTTATTTAAAATATTCTGAACGATACTGCTTACGCCGTTATAAATACTTCATTCTTGTAGTATATGCAACAAACTATCTAGTATTATGTGAGATCCTATAAAAATACAGAATACTGCATAATACCATACAATTTCTCACTGTTTCTGTACATTGCGTATAGCGTTTGCCACACGCTGCACATATAGATTTAATTTTCAAATTATTACTAACAAATAGAACAAAATATTACCTCAATATCACAATTCAGTGAAAGTAAGACCCCACCAATATATTTTTCATTTTCAAAATAAGTCAATAAATAAACTACAAGCTCTTGAATTTGACATGACAGAGCGTTTGACATTTTGTCAATGAACAACAAACCAAAAAACAAAATGAAATCACAATACCGGTAATACAATACCGTGAGTATTTTTTACGTGAAACATTGGGTTTGTCATATCCATGGCTACGACTTGGTATTTGATTGACAGCAATGTATTTGCCCGTTCCATTTAAAATGAAACATAGGGAACGAATCTGACAGAAGTATTATATTTAAATATTGTAAGAAATTTAGCCGAGTCAGAAAACCACTCGGGCACAAGGTGCACACTATATTTTTTCTACAACTAATTTTAATTTAGAATACAGATATAATTATTTAAACAAAATTAACCGATGTCTACATGCGTTGTAGATACTGGCACACCCAGAAATGGGTAATATGCCGTGATGATATATTTATTTATTTAAATTAACCTCTATTGACGTCTTATCAAATGTCAGATTCGTTCCCTATGTTTCATTTTAAATGGAACGGGCAAATACATTGCTGTCAATCAAATGTCAAGTCGTAACCATGGGTATGACAAACCCAATGTTTCACGTTAAATAATACTCACGGTATAATTAAAAAAATATAGAAAATTTCAAAAATCCTTGAACGACAACGTAAACTGTTTGATTGGCTGTTTAGCTCATATTTATTCCTTAAAATACATTTATTTTTTTCTATCCTCTGTTTCTGTCTAATGTTTTCTAAATGGTCCGTAACGACAAATTGTAAAATTGTGCCCCAAATGTACACAGACGACCCTGGTGGCCTTTGGTGTGAAAAAATAATATTAATGATGTAATACGATATTTTTCACGGTTGTTGTTTTTCTGTCAATATCTCCCCGACAATGTGATTTATGATATAATGACTAGACATTTTTACTAATATGACATATTTCAAAAAGGCATAAATGAATCCCTTTAAGACGAACCTATAGCAGTCTTCAAAATGATGTAAAAAAAATATGAGATTCGCGCGAAATTAACCGTACAGTTTTTGAAAAAATTTGTAGAGGCCGAGTTTTGACTACTTGAAAAACTGCTATTTTTGATAGCTGATACCATCAGTCCTTTGCAATATTTGTTCATTGGTTCCATGTTAATAACATACTAAAAATTTATACTCAAACTCCTAGAAATAGGCTGAGGAGTTGGTTTGTCACTATAAAATCGTTTTAAACTCTAAAATGTAGGAATCGAGATAAAAATAAAGTCTTACCTTTTGAAGAACAGGCATTTGGTGTCCGGTTTGGCTGTCTTTTGTTTTGTTGTGCTTGGAGATGTGTGGGCGGGTCAGGGGGGCTGAAAAATAAAAATTAAAATGTAAATATTATACGGAGGTCGAGCTAGAATTAATCTACATTAATGAGAGTTTAAAACTGGGGACAAAATATAAGACGGGTTTTACGGTAAGATAAAATAGTTATTTTTCTACAGTCACTATAGAAAGTAGCCATTTGCGCTCTCTTTTGTCAACGCAAAATGTCACTTTGCCGCTCATGCGCGACAAAGTAGAAAAAACGCTCGCTGTCCAAATTTCTAAGTATACAATGTTGAGAAATGTCACTTGTCTACATTCTTAATGAAAATGTTTAGTTAGGAACTAATGGCACTGTAATTACACATTTATCACGTTCACAAGTCAATTTGACATATGTTCTGTCGGTATTTAACATAACCTAACAAAATGCCACACTGCTGTGAAAATGAAATAGGGCATTCATTTACAAAAACGAAAGTATAAAATGCTTAGATTAGATTGAATAAAAACTCAAGAAGAATGGAAAATAACGATAAAATAAAATTAAATATAAAATAAATTGTGTGAACAGTTATGTTTAGTAATAGGAATGATTGTACACAGATGGCGGTAGGATAGTTGCGAGTCGTACTGACATCTGATCTCTAGTTAACTATTTATTTTGATTACAATAAAGTTATTAGTTATTTCGTTACTTAAATAATTGCGAGAAGTCAGTCAATGCACATACATGTCTATATAATCACAAATTCCTTGAAATATATGTTAATTTTTTCAGTGTGACAGGCGTGACAACTAACCACACATTTTGCTACAATAACTCATCAAATCATCACAAATCCTTGCTTCCACGCTCTAATTTTGGTTTTTTTTTTATGGAATAGATGGCTAATGTAACGATATAATCATTTAAAAGCCTTTTTAAATTTAAACCGTATCTTTTGTATTAGCCAATCGTTATTTATTGAGCAGTACTGTAAGTATAAAGTGTACATTTTATTATTTTTTCTTATGGTGGAGGACCTCCTTCGTCGCGCGGCAACAACCTCTCAATCGACAATGTCGCATTTTGCGCTCTTAATAAGGTATTATTTGCTGTAAAATATTAGTCATGGTAGCAATTATTATTAGTAGTACTAAGCAGTCATTTTGTTACTTTGTTCAGATTACAAAATCATTTTGCAACAATTAAAGATATTTAATCTGTTACTGGGACAAATTTTATTTTTTTGTATCCTGTGACATTATATTTTGTAAAGATTCCCAATTCTTCTTCCAGCCATATATTTATTTGTACAGGTAACTAAAACTTTTGTGTAGACAGGGTATTCCCTGGTATACAGCATAATTCACTGTTCGTGTTATACAATACTATACTACGTCGTGTCTCATTTGCTTGCGCAGTTAAGTTTAGCCTGTCGAAAATTGTGTTTTAAAAGTGCTTGTTTCTTGTGCCCGTCAATAAAAATGGATGATTTTGTAAAATATATTTTAAAACAATGGCAATTAGAGTGTCTTATTAAGAAATTTGAAGGTATGTATCGATTATTGATAAATCTATTATAATTTAAGTGACTATTGTTTCATACGTTATTTTGTTTATATAATATTTGTTACATGTATATAGATTATAATTATAAATAAATAAAATTATTATAATACGCATGTATTTAATTTTTACCTTACTACCTCATTAATGCCTTTGTATATCTATCAAAAATTTATTAGTTTCCAAAACAAATTCATAGTTATTAATGGTAACTTATTTTATTTCTTCGCATAACAAATTTATATTTCTTAATGGTAACTTAATTTATTTGTTTGTATAACAAATTTACATTTCTTAATGGTAACTTATTTTATTTGCTCGCATAACAAATATCTTTTGTTATATATAACACTTTTTTACCAGCAAATTTACCTAGGGAACTGTAACAAATATATTTGCTGGTCCTATATTGACAAAAAAAATTTGCTGCTGGAACTCATTTTTGGTAATCACAATAAAGTTTTTATTTACCGTGCAATACTTAACCTGTAGTTAAGAATTTAAATAGAACCGGTATAAAAGAGCATTAAACTTACAATGAACAAATTTTAGCAAATAGCTACAAACTACATGCTCCTCCATCATTTGTATCTCGACCGCGCGCGTATGTGTGTCTGGTGTCTGTGTATCTCTTGTACAAGACGAATGCTCTCGCATACTTTCGGGCTATTAATCGCCGTAGTGTGACTGGCAACCCAAAATAACACATCTCAAATTGTGACACATTGCCTTGCGTAGCAAATGACACTACGGACTACGGGGACGGGGATCCTGCCTGCTGTCTGTGATGTATGTGTGTGGGATATACTCGGTTAACTTCGTAACGAGGGAGAGTATGTGTGTGTTTATGTTTGTAAATACTATTTGACAGATTAGGATTAAAGGATTAAGAAGATTTATAAGATTAAAATCTCAATTTCACCTATTGTTCTAACGGGTAAAGGCCTGTTTATAATGAAGTAACGCAAGCGGTAACACAGTTGCGGTTAGGTAAGAGTGTGGCGATTAAATAACAAGATTGATCTTAGAACATTGACAATGTATAAAATTACACAAAACAAATATTGCCACCTTTTGAGGCTTTGAGGTTTGCATCGACTCGGCCCGAAAATAAAAATTACCGGCCCGACTCGAAGATCGACTCGACAAAAAAATTAGCTAGCCCGGCTCGAAAATTGACTCGAAATCGGGTCGGGTTTCGGGCCGGGCCGGGCCAAAGCTTGAAATTGGGTGCATCCGGCATTCCTAATGTTGATTTTTACCTCCCGCTACCCTAGGTAAGGGAGGTATAGAGATCGTGCTAAAAATAGCATATAGAGATTTTATATAATAAGCACGTTTTGATGTCCCCAGAATCCGATTTTAACATTTTTACAATTGTAACAAACCAGGTTTGTTGAAATATTTCGTTTTAACAAAATTATTTGCAATTTGTGTCAATTTAATGTTATTAACCTTTTTGGCTATACGCGAGGATATTACACTTGCCATTCAGCAAAATTATTGCAATCTTGCATTCTATTTATATTATATAAATAGAATGTTAAATATAATGAGAGAAAACGGTTGACAGTCAGCAGTCAGAGAGTCCACAACGAGATTCGATTCGATCAACCCCGCTGAAGATGATACCCTAGATCTTCAGGGGTAGTCTACCCCTAGGTATGAGAAATACATTGCTAAATATCGTTCGTTGATTGTAATATCATATAAATATATTTGCATTTATTTTGTTTATTATTTAACTTGTTTTTGTTAATACAAATCATATTTATTTTTGTTTACTTTTGTGTTTAACTATTTTATAACCTATGACCGCTATTCTGTCTTTTGTTTTATTATTAATAAATAATTTCTAAATTATTTCTTATTAATAATTGTGCCACCAATTCAGTGCAGTGATCAGCTAACCCGCTGACGCAACAGACAACAGGGTTAGTACACCCTACTTAAATCGTTAACGTCGCTACTTCTGTTGCACCCCAGTAGCGATTGTTACACAATGATGTCTGTAGGTATGTATGTGTGTGTGTCTGTAGGTATGTATGTGTGTGTGTCTGTGTGTGTCTGTGTGTGTCTGTGTGTGTGTGTGTGTCTGTGTATGTGTGGATCATGTGGACACGATTACTCAAATACTATCAATCAGAAAAATTTGAAATTTTGTATACCCATTCTATACTAATATGGGAAGAACTCATTAGTTTTTAGTGTATATCGGATAACCGGAAGTATCATTTATACAAGCTTTTAACAGTTTTTCTTGTAAAAAATTCATTGAATATAACTTTTTAGTAACTTTTACTAATTAAAATGGAATACAATGGTTTAATCTTCAATTCTATGATAATAACATTTAGTAAATAACTCTAAATAACTTTAAATATGAATATATAATATAATTTATTTCCATGTATCACCTAGCCTATGCGTCAAACAAAATCATAATTTTAATGACAGGTTTGACATATTTAAACAAATGTCACTGACAGGCAGCAATTATATTAAAATTAATAATGAAACCGTGTTAATGAGAAAATAATAGTAAAATAATCTGATTTAAATTTGCTAATTGCTATTTTTGCAGCACTATAAATTAATATTAATTTACAACTACACATTTACGAAATGGATTATGTACGGCGAAGAATTTACAAAGATTGCGTTTTAGAGCACCTAGAAGATGATGCTGATTTTTATAAGAATGTACGTGTGTGACGATTTTTCCTTAAAGCCTATTAAAATATGATCCAAAACTTCTCAAATTTGGTATTTAACTCATATATAATTTGAAACAACATATTAGATTTTAAGCATATCGGATGTAGTAAGTACTTAATTTGGAGCTCTAACAAATTTTTGAGGAAAAACAATAAAACAATCCAAAATTTCGTATTACAGACTTTTCTATTTATTGGACAACAAATTAGATTTTATTTACAAACGATTAACCGGTAATGATACTTTACTTAAAGCTTAATGCTATTTTAAACATGGAATTGGCGGGAGGTCATGTGTTGGCCACATCAGATTTTTATGTTAAGGCGAAATGTTTAACTTTTTTCGTGTCAAACTTATAAAAAACCTCTACATTCTTATAACTTTCAACATTAGTTAACATAAGTAGTTTAAGTTTGTTATAAAAATTACTGACCTACGAGTATTTAACACTTTGTTTAACAATGAATTTAAACAACTTTTTCACAAATCTTATATAAAAAAATAGAATTTTAATTTACATAAGGATTTTTTATCTAACTTTGTTTCTGCTCAAAAATAGGACAAGAAACCATTATGATAGGAACAAAAATCACTTTTATTTAAGTATACGAGTAATAACAATAATAACAGCAACATCACAATATAATTATTATGCTTTAATGAATAACCTTGAATTCTTGAAGTAAAATAATACATTTTTATTTATTAATATGTGAACTGTGTTGTTATTAAATCATTTTGATCCTTTTTAACTTCATCCATTTTCATTAAAATATTAAGGAAACTGTGCATTTGAATGAACTATAAGATTTTTCGGGCCGGGCCAAAATCAAAAGTCCGACTCGCCTCGATTTTTGAAAATGATTAGCCCGATTCGTCCCGATGGAAACAGCTGAGATATTTAAAAAAATTTAATTGACAGATGTCAGTTGCAAGTGCAAAACCAAATATGGAAAGTATAGGATCTAAAATTGATATTTCATAGTGTTCCTCGCAAGTGACTTGCAGAGAAAGGCCAAAGAGAAGATGGAAGGACTGTATCGCAGAAGACTTGAGAAAGGAAGGACTGTATGAAGAAGATACGTTGGACAGGAACGAGTGAAAGAGAAGAGGAAACAGGGACCCCCTAATAAAATAGGGGATTTATAGAACCTTTTCAAATGAACTTTTGGTATGGAATTTGTAAAAAATAGTATGTGTTCGTGTTCGATTTTACATGATATTATATAGAATATGTTCCAAGGACCTTTTGGTATGGGATTTGTACAAAATACATCGAATTGACGGAAGGTCTTGTGCTGGCCACAACAGATGTATTATTCACATTGTCAAACACACGTTAAAGGTGTAGGTCTCTGATTGGTCTATTTTACGACGTATTTTCTCTGATATCTTTTAAGCTAGATTTTTTTTTCTTCGAAATTACACATCCAAATCGATGTATATTTAAATTAATAAAAAATAAATAGCGAAAGGTATTGTGTTGGCCACATCAGATGTTTTGCTAAACAGTCCAATTTCCGTTCTTATTCTTAGGACTCTTTATTTTAAATAATTCAACACTTAATTGACAAACAATCTATATATTAAACAACCCAAATCACATTTTTCGTGTAACAGTAAAATTTATTAATTTAATTTTATTCCGAAAATACAATCCGCGCTTCTGTTTCCAATAACCGTGACATGTAAAAATACGACAATCGTTCTCGTTGCCAGGCAACGTATATAAACGTCAAACAGAACGCCACAACTGTCTCGTAATTTCTCGCAATGGCTTCGTGGATAAATTACATCTCTGTATTACCGATGCAGAGAATCGTAACATATCTTGATGGATAGTGTTCTTATGATCTTAAGATATAGCACCCTGTATAGCCTAATATGGAAATGGCGAGAAGACTTGTGCTTATCACAATAATTTTTAATTAATATTCAAAACTAAGGACGATATTTTTTCGCACCCTATACCGAGAGTTTTTTTTATCAGTGAACATGGGCGTATGTCATTACCATAGTTACATTTAAAATGATTGACAGCAATGTATTATCGCGTTTTTTTTAAAACTGGACATAGGACGTGACATTTAATATATCTGTCAATGTCATCAAATTGTCATATTTCAAAATGTATACAGTTGAAGAAAAAGTTCAAATTGTATGGTAAGAAATAATTAATATAAATTATATTTTATCCCTATTTTTTAATTGATCAATATTTATTTTGTCACCATTATAAATACAATTTTTTAAATGGCTTCAAAGAAAAAAAAAACGTTTGGTGCAAGATCTGGTGGCATTGCAGGCCACTCCACTTCTCCACCACGTCCTACCCAGCGTTGGGGGAATACCTGGTGCAGATATAAGTGAAAATTTTGACGACTCCAATACCTGCAATTTTGTGAATTTACTTCCCGATTAATATAAAATGTCGCTTCATCCGTAAATAAAATTCGATCCAGTAATATTTCCCCACTATTAATTTTGTTCATCATATCTTCGCAAAAGATATTTGTTCGTTCTATATCGTTGTGTAATAACTCTTGGTGATTTTGATATTTAAAACTCTTAAAATGTTCTTGTCTTAAAACCTTGTATACTAGTATTCTTAATTTCAGAAAAAAAATTGTTGGCAGGGTGTTGTCACTTTCAATTAATTGCATAATTTCTTGTTTCTTACTATTAACTACAGTACTTGGTCTGATTTTCTTCTTGTGCTGTTTATTGACACATCCTTTAGTTCTGTAGTCATTGTAAATTTTTCTTATAGTTGTTGGACTGGGTCGCTTATTAAAAGTTAATGCACATAAATCAGAAACTTGTTGTAGACTCGTTATAATTACTCCAATTTACAATTTGAACTTTTCTTTAACTGTATACATTTTGAAGTATGACAATTTGATGACATTGACAGATATACTAAATGTCACGTCCTATGTCCAGTTTTAAAAAAAACGCGATAATGCATTGCTGTCAATCATTTTAAATGTAACTATGGTAATGACATACGCCCATGTTCACCGATAAAAAAAACTCTCGGTATAATGCACACAAATAAAAATGTATACTTTACAATCAAAATAATTTTCTGTGAAATTAATGAGAAATTTTCAGTCAAACTCCGTAAATTAATTTCTCCTATAAACTACGGAAATGATATTTCTTCTTCTTTTTCTTCTTCCCGTGCGTATTTTTAAATAACACTAATAAACATTTCAGAGGCTACATGATTTTTAAATAAATATCTTCTAGTGAGAAATGTGAATTTTTTTGTTCACAGCACTCTGGGATATAAATAACCGGGAGTTTTTTTACTCCCTCTTTATTCAAGTGATTTGAAGTCTATTTCGGTCTTTGTTTACAGTATAATATTAGTTTTTTTTTTCTACTAACAATATGTTTGTATTGTCTTCTGAGATTTTTTGAATTTACTCTGTACTGCGTTTCAGATGTACTGACTAATTTTTTTTTACAAACAAAACCTCCCACTATTTAATTTTTATTAATTTAAATACATACCTATACATATTTACTAATGCTGCAAAACTATATAATGTTCTATTACATATAACTATTGCTTTATTTACTATTTTCTGTTTAAAATGTTATTAAACATTAAATATTTGGCATTTGAACAGACTGCTAGATAAAATTTATTTTAAAAATTTAGCGGTGCAGACACTCCGATTTTATTTTTTCTGTGTGAACCGTAACAGATATCACAAATTACACACAGAGAGAAAAGTTTACTATTGAATGTATCTTTCTAAAAAAAAAATAATTTTTTGCCCTTCTGAAGTGTAATGGGAACTTTACAATTGTATACACAGCAAGTGTAACCTACATTTTACGCTTACTGTGTTGTAACTTGTCTAACTATGCGGTAAAATAATCAAAATACACTGGACGTTTATGGGCATTTAGAAAAGAAATCATCTTTACTATAATAAAGTTCATGTAAAAAAGTACTACCTACATAAGTTATTATTTTACTTTAACATTTCCTGTATTTAAAATTAATTTATATAAACCAAAATCACAGCAGCGACATCTGTCATTGTAAAAATCCGCCGTTACCGACATAGTCACCGATCGATATACCTGTCAAATACGCGAGGCGAACATTGCTGAAATGTCAAATATCGACACCTACCTATTATTTATTACGAAGAAAACATGAGCAAATAAATATATTATCAGTCATAAACAACGTCTATTATTACAAATAAATTTTCGCTAGAAGAAGTACTCTAATGAAGGTAAGTAAAATCAAATTTGGAAATTGACTTAACCCCAGTATTTTAAACTAACCCTTTTCAGAAGTACAACCTATCTCATTAAAAAAAGTGATTTTTGTTATCGTCGGCCAAAAAAATTGATACAATTCTCGTGCGTGAAGTATTTTACAGCGCTCCAGCTAATAAGGCACTCGCCTTAAGGGCTCGTGCCTTAAACAAAGTTGTCGCGCTGTAAAATACAACTTACACGCACTCGAATGTAAATAACTATTACGTTATCGGCGTAGCCATTAAAAAGTTACGGTCTAGTCAATGTTGGGACACCTAAGTTTCATACACTAGTGGTTCACTAATAATAACAAGTATCACCTTAAAAGATGACTTATAACCATATGAATTGCCACACCAAATTTCATCCAAATTGACTAAAGCGCTCTGTTATTATAAGCAAAATAAATTATTTTTTTTCGAAGAACTTTGAAGCAGATTTCTGGCTAAATGGTACACTTTCCGGTAGAAGCAAGTTTGGTTAAATCGTCTTATTTTAACCTCAGGAATCTGTGGTTAAGCCATGTCCCCCTATTTAAAAGACACCTGTACATGTTTTATAAGAAATATAATAAATTTATATGCCCTAAATGTTATTATTTAAGATCTTAAGAATAAGATTTTAGAGTTTTGAAGGAGCACTATGCCTTGAAGTTGACGCGCACTAATTAAACAAATCATGTTCGTTGCTATAATTTGTACAAAATATCAAATTTACTGTCAAAGAATAGCTTTTTAGTTTCTATTTTATGAAATATAATATTAATATTGAATATGAACATCAAATGAAATCGAATTATATAATTCACTTTGTGTTCATTTGTTTTCAATTAAGCTAACGCAGACAAAATATGATATTTAATAAACTTTTCTTTACAATATAAAATATACACAATCATTTATTTAAAATACTAATACTTTAATTCCCAAGTACTAATACAACAATAATAACGTACTAATATCAATAAATATGACTTACCACGTTCGGCAATTGTAGCTGCACAGAAACTTTTCTTTGTCCGTTCGAAACACACATTTTTTTTGTCTTTCCACACAAATTATACACCAAAATGACCGCGAAAGAATAACGAATCGATTGGTATATAACATAAAGTCAGTTTCAATAATTTTACCCCGAAACACTTTAAGAAACTACCCGACAATACACTAATCGTAAAGGAACTCGCGAACTAAACTGACAGTTCAAAACAATTGTTACGCTTGAGAATCACAGCCCACTACGGGCAAAAACAAGAATATTCGTATATTTTAAGATAATAGTTTGCTAAATAAAATATTAAAATATGAACAGTGGTTACTGCGTTTAATTGTTAAATATTGTAACACAATTTTTAAATATTTAATAATATACAGGGTGTTCATTTTTAAGTGACCATCATTGCTATCTCAAGAATTATAAGAGATACAAAGGCGGATAAATGGGCAAACAATTTCTATTTCACAAGATAAATTTAAAGAAAAGAAAAAATTATTAATTAGTAATTCAATAAGAAGTATTAAATGTACTTCCCAAAAAAGCTTTTAGTAATGTAAGTAAAACTGTTGATTTTTGACATTGATATTTATCTGTCAATTACAAACATTTCAATTTGACAACTGGTTTCCTTGGTGTAGTCTGGTCTGTGCGATTTATTGCAACGGATTATTCTATATATTATATTGTCTTTATCTCTAAATCAATAGAAGATATAATAAAAAATATAAGTGTATTAGATGGAGAATTTTATATCTTTCGATTGAAATAATAAAATTATCAAAAAATAATTACATAGAATTTTTCTTCCCATTAATGTCAGATTAAGGAATACGTAGTTAATTGGTCTTTAGTCACACACACACACACACACACACACACACACACACATCGTAAAAATTTATAATCGGATTATAATGACATTAAAACATGCTTATTCACAAGAATCTGTATATGCGATTTTTAGCAGGAATGTAATACCTCTCTTACAGTGAGAGGTAAAAACCTGTTGTGGCTAGCACAATACCTCTCGCCATTTTCATATTAGAAAGATACAATGAAAAATTTTAAATGTACTAGATAGAAGATTTTTTGTTCTTCAATATTTGTATTAAGTAACAAAAATTTTCAAAAATTATGTTTAGATTTTTTTAAGAAACTACTACTTCCGGTTGTCCAATTGTTACCAAAACCTTTTCAGCTCTTCCCAGGAATGTCTGGTTGAGGAATTCATAGTTAAACAGGTCTTAAGTCTTATAGTTTTTGAGGAATCGTTCCTTCGACATCCAGACACACACACACACACACACACACACACACACACACACACACACACACACATACATACATACATACACACATACATCATCGTAAAAATGTTAAATTCGGATTATAGGGACCTTCGCTGGAAGAAGTACTCTAATGAAGGTAAGTAAAATCAAATTTGGAAATTGACTTAACCCCAGTATTTTAAACTAACCCTTTTCAGAAGTACAACCTATCTCATTAAAAAAAGTGATTTTTGTTATCGTCGGCCAAAAAATTTGATACAATTCTCGTGCGTGAAGTATTTTACAGCGCTCCAGCTAATAAGGCACTCGCCTTAAGGGCTCGTGCCTTAATCAAAGCTGTCGCGCTGTAAAATACAACTTACACGCACTCGAATGTAAATAATTATTACGTTATCGGCGTAGCTATTAAAAAGTTACGATCTAATCAATGCTGGGACACCTAAACAGGTCTTAAGTCTTATAGTTTTTGAGGAATCGTCCCTCCGACACACACACACAGTCACACACTCACACAGACATCATCGTAAAAATGTTAAATTCGGATTATAGGGACCTTAAATCGTGCTTATTCACTAAATCTGGGTAAAAATCTAATTTTACAACACAGTTTTTTTTAATACATTATTTCGTTTGTAAGGTAATGGTTCCGGGTTCAAATAACTAACATGATCTTGAAATCGGATGTATAATTCTATACCTCCCTTACCAAGGGTAGCGGGAGGTTAAAATATATAAAAATAACTCACCAATCATCGGAGTCACAATCACGGAATCCTTTGGCAAAAGGATTACTTTGGATTTTGAGTTGAGTTATCTGAAACAATCAAAAAACAATGGGGTCATCTCACAATTCCCACTACATTTTATTTTTTACTTATTTTAAACATTTTTCTTTATTTCTATATTCATTGCCAAAACCATATTAACGATTAATAATCTTACCCTACATACATCAGTAAGCAATGAACAATAATTAATTAGTTATGTAAAAAATTCATATGAAATTATTTTCAACTTACCCTGTGATTTTGGTAGGCAGTTACTGCCGTAAACGCTGTTTCAGGAAAAACAAAAGTTTTGAATCCATCCCTGGAAGTGGGTTCCGTGCAAGACGATGCGCTGTTGTTTCTAGGGGGTAAGTACACAACATGAAATCTAGGTTGGTACCTATGCATGGAGTTCAAGATTATCTGAAACCGAGAAATTGCATACAATGTAATTTAAATTTATGTCCTTATGCCAATATATATTTTATAAATATTTCATCACGGCATATTACCCATTTCTGGGTGTGCCAGTATCTACAACACAAGTAGACATCGGTAATAATGACGATATATTTTACCGTGTGGGCGCTTACCAGGCGCCACCTCACGGGCACTCACAGCTGGTGTGGAGTGTGCACTTTTATGACGTTTTTTACCTCCCGCTACCCTAGATAAGGGAGGTATAGGGATCGTGCTAAAAATCACATATGGAGATTTTAGAAATGACCACGTTTTAAGGTAACTAGAATCCAATTTTAAAATTTTCACGATGATGTATGTATGTGTGTATATGTGTGTGTGTGTGTGTGTGTGTGTGTCTGTGTGTGTGTGTATGTGTATGGATTTTGCTAGCACTCAAACTCAAATACTATCATTCAAAAAATTCTGAAACCTTGTATTTCTACCCTATTCTACTATAAAAAGACACCATTAATTAAATGCCTTTTTTCGCATTTTATGTCTCATGAAAATTAAAGATTATTGAATTTTCTACAGGAATACATTAATACTTTTTCTATATATTTTGCAGATAAATTTAAAAATATTTTTTTTTTTATACATCCCGAAGCCTAAGATAAACACAATTCCTTTGTTACACAGTTCATATTTCAAATGAATGTAACTGACAGTAAATGTCACTGTCAAAAAACTAATCACTTCAAATTAATAATAGTAACATTTTAAAAAGAAAATAGTAAACAAATCAATAGTTTTATGCAGTGGAACAGTTTGCAGCGTTAGTAAATACGTAAGTATGTACTTAAATTAATAAAAATGGATAGGAAAGTGTGTTGATTGTTGCGTGTATTGTGGTCCAAATGCGGTTATTCGCTACCGAAAATCAGTCACTTTAATATGTTCTTATGTATGAATGCTATGATGATTGTGGACAAGGCGAAAGAAGAATGTTGTTAAAGAGTGAAGTGAGTCAGCTGAGTTCTTACTCTTATCCCTTTTCTTATTGTTACTATTGTTTCCGGGTTTTTGCTAACCCACTAAGTGGGAAACGCGTGATTTTATGTATGTATGTATGCAAAAATTAAATAGCGGGAGGTTTTGTGTTGGCCACATCAGATTTTTACTACCTTAGGTAAGGGAGGTATAGGGATCGTGCTAAAAATAGCATATAGAGATTTTATATAATAAGCACGTTTTGATGTCCCCAGAATCCGATTTTAACATTTTTACAATGATGTCTGTAGGTATGTATGTATGTTGAAATTTTGTGTACCCATTCTATACTAATATGGGAAGTGCTCATTAGTTTTTAGTGTATATCGGATAACCGGAAGTATCATTTATACAAGCTTTTAAGAGTTTTTCTTGTAAAAAATTCATTGAATATAATTTTTTAGCAACTTTTACTAATTAAAATGGAATATAATGGTTTAATCTTCAATTCTACGATAATAACATTTAGTAAATAACTCTAAATAACTTTAAATATGAATATATAATATAATTTATTTCCATGTATCACCTAGCCTATGCGTCAAACAAAATCATAATTTTAATGACAGGTTTGACATATTTAAACAAATGTCACTGACAGGCAGCAATTATATTAAAATTAATAATGAAACCGTGTTAATGAGAATATAATAATAGAATATTTTATTAAGGTTTGTAAAAATAATATATTTTTCATCATACATAAATGTTAGATGTACAGGATGATCTGATTTAAATTTGCTAATTGCTATTTTTGCAGCACTATAAATTAATATTAATTTACAACTGCACATTTACGAAATGGATTATGTACGGCGAAGAATTTACAAAGATTGCGTTTTAGAGCACCTAGAAGATGATGCTGATTTTTATAAGAATGTACGTGTGTGACAATTTTTCCTTAAAGCCTATTAAAATATGATCCAAAACTTCTCAAATTTGGTATTTAAAACTCATATATAATTTGAAACAACATATTAGATTTTAACCATATATGATAAATCGGATGTAGTACTTAATTTGGAGCTCTAACAAATTTTTGAGGAAAAACAATAAAACAATCCAAAATTTCGTATTACAGACTTTTCTATTTATTGGACAACAAATTAGATTTTATTTACAAACGATTAACCGGAAATGATACTTTACTTAAAGCTCACTGCTATTTTAAACATGGAATTGGCGGGAGGTCATGTGTTGGCCATATCAGATTTTTTTTATATACATTCCGAAGTCTAAGATAAACACAATTCCTTTGTTACACAGTTCATATTTCAAATGAATGTAACTACAGGTTAATGTCACTGTCAAAAAATTAATCCCTTGAAATTAATAATAATGAAATTTTAAAAAGAAAATATTAAATAAAACAATAGTTATATGCAATGGAACAGTTTGCAGCGTTAGTAAATACGTAGGTATGTATTTAAATTAATAAAAATTATATAGCGGGAGGTTTTGTGTTGGCCACATCAGATTTTTTTCGTCGGGTATTCCTGGGATTAAGTAGGTACGAGGGGAGTTTTTTATGTTATCTACCTAGCTATGAAAACAACGAGTTAGAGAACAAATAAAATTTTATTTTTCAACGTAAGAACCATTAACACTAACACACTTATTCAAACGTTTTTCTAATAAAGCTACGCCTGCAAAAAAAAAATCTTTTGGTAATTCTGCAAAATACGACTCCACTGCGTTTTTCAAGTCATCATTCGATAAAAAGCGACTCTCTCTCAAACGTGTTTTGAGTTTTGGAAAGAAATAATAGTCGGACGTGGTCAGGACTGTAAGGTGGATGTTGCAATTCGTCAAAGCCGCATTCATTGACTACTGCTTGAACAATTCGTGCTTTATGCACCCTGCAGTTGTTGTGCAGAAGCAGCATTTTCTGATCATAATTGTGGGGTCTTTTTTTCGCGTATAGCCGCTTTCAAGTTCTTAATTGTGTCTTTGTAGACATGAAAATGTCACAGCAACTTGACATAAGAAAATTGTCGCGATAGCATATTGTTTTCATAGCTAGGTAGATAACATAAAAAAACTCCCCTCGTATCTTGTAGTTTGTAGTATTATGGTAATCTACTTACATGTCCATTTTCATCAAGTTGGTTGTTCGTGAGTTTGAGTTTATCAAACGAAATTGTTTGTTTCATCCACTGACTTCCAGTGGCGGGGCTATCAGGGTGGACATGAATCCGAGGGGGCGAAACAGGATCAGCCTTCCCTGCCACAACCCAACTAGAACTAAAACAGAAATATTAAAAATATGTAGATGACTTAATTATGAATTTGATTTTGCTTACCTGTGGAAGGCATATCTATATCGTTTGTCATCCACAGGTACAAAGTCCATCATTAGGATGTACTCCGCCATTGGATCGAGTCCCGAGAGTCGAACCTGGAAAGTAGGAAACATACGCCTTCCTGCCTTTGTTACTATCATCTCCGTACCTTAACACACAAAATCGTAATTGGTATTCTTCAAGCCGTAACAGCATTTAGAAAATACTAGCTCTGTTCGATGAGAAGTGCTTGAAGTGCAGAGCAGAATAGTGCAGTGCAGTGTAGTGTACACTAGTACAGTCTAATTCTTGTGGTTTCATAAAACACACTAGTGTATATTTGGGCAAGTTTGCTCAGTTGTGAGTAATCAAGCCAAGCGTAGCCAAAGGTGTAAAAGGTTAGGTTGTTTATAAACACAGTCATGTCATAAAGCTGCAAAGAAGTGACTGCTGAAATGCCTGTTTTAAAGAGCATAATGTTTGAACTAATAAACGATTCTGACGAAGATCAATCATCACTTGATTCTTCATCAGATTCAGAGACATATATTAATTAATTCTTTATATAACAAAACAAAGAGAATATACTATATCTGAATCCATTATTTTATTTTCCCAATGTGTAAAATTTTAGGTTAATAAAAAGATGTGTAGATAGGATAGAAATAAAATGTCTACCGAACAACATTTAGTTACCCCCACTCCTAGTCTGCACTTTCTACACCACCTCGCGAGTCAGGTCAGAAACGTGAGCACTAGTTCTTAAAATTTTTGTCATCGAACAGCCTGCCAGAAGCTGCCCGTTTCTCATAAAACATGTTAGTGTAAGAAAGCTAACACTAGGGCGGTCTAGTACATATCATCGAACAAAGCTAATTACACCGATTTTTCACGCTTGACTGTTACGTCATAGTTTGAAGTTCGTACGAGGGTCACGCCAAAATTATTGAGATACAGAAATATTATTTGAAGGAGAAGCATGTAGTTTTACTGGTGTTCAAAGTAGTCCCCCCCTGCTTCAATACACTTTTGTAATCGAATTTTCCAGAGATGGAAAGCTTTGAGCCATTCATTTTCTGGAATCGTATTGAAATACTCCATTATGGTGTTGTTAATCTCCTTTTCTGACGTAAAATAACGACCACGTAAATGTTTTTTCAAATTAAAAAATAGCCAGAAGTCACACATTGCAAGATCAGGAGAATTATCATGGTGAAGCATTAAACCCTTAATTTTCACACTGCGAAGAACTTCAGGTAGACATTTTTGTGTGTACCAATTGGCAGTAACAGTCTTCTGTCCCTCTAACCTAATTGCTTTCACAAGACCTGTACTTCTGAAAAATACAGGGTACATAACTTTTTTAAGTGCACGTTGTTTTTTTATGGTAACTGGTGTTGGGTCATCTTCAAACACCCATACCCTACTTTCTTGACGCGTTGGAACATCATAAAAGGGTATGTAAGTTTCATCGCCAGTTACAATTTTAGAAAGAATACGATGACCGCCATTATTTAACAATTTTAAAGTGGCGTGACTAATTGTAACACGCTTGGCTTTTTGTTCTTCCGTTAAGTTGTGTGGCACCCAACGAGAAACAATTTTTCTTCAGGCAAAATTTTTGCTATTGCTGCAGGTCTCCCTGAGTGTTTCTCATCACGCAAGAAATTACAGCCTCTTTTGAATTCTGAAAACCAGCGAAATATAGTTGCTCGAGATGGAGCTTCATCTCCAAATGCCAATCGTAGACGTTCCTCGCACTGTTCTTCACGTAATCCAATTTTAAAGTCGTAGTAAATCATAGCGCGATAATGCTCTCTTCCTAGCTTCATGTTGCAGTTTATTTCCACTTCGAATTCCACCACAATAAATCACTTCAACCAGATGTTATTATTGGACAGATATTTTAAATAAATTGTAGTTTGACATTTGTGCACTAAAACTGTTTCCCAGCATCTCAATAATTTTGGAGTGACTCTCGTATATTAGATATACGTATCGAAGACAGAATGTAGGAAACCATAAGTAAGACAGAGATAAACATACGATACGTATGTCTAATATACGAACATCAAACTATGATGTAACACGGTCAAGTGTGAAAAAACGGTGTGTACATATTATATTTATTATTTACCTAAAGCATGGAATTCATCCCATAAAGGTTTCATCTCAAGGCTGACATGAGCATTATGAAGAGCAACTGAAGGAGTCATCAAGGGCTGTTCTTGGGAGCATCTGAAAACAAATAAAGTTTTTGCCCTCCTGAAGTGTAATGAGAACTTTACAATTGTATACACAGCAAGTGTAACCTACATTTTACGCTAACTGTGTTGTAACTTGTCTAACTATGCGATAAAATAATCAAAATACACTGGACGTTTATGGGCATTTAGAAAATAAATTATCTTTACTATAATAAAGTTCATGTAAAAAAGTACTACCTACTTAAGTTATTTTTTTACTTTAACATTTCCTATATTTAAAATTAATTTATATAAACCAAAATCACGGCAGCAACATATGTCATTATTGTAAAAATCCGCCGTTACCGACATAGTCACCGATCGACATACCTGTCAAATACGCGAGCATTGCTGAAATGTCAAATATCGACACCTACCTATTATTTATTACGAAGAAAACATGAGCAAATAAATATATTATCAGTCATAAACAACGTCTATTATTACAGATAAATTTTTGCTAGAAGAAGTACTCTAATGAAGGTAAGTAAAATCAAATTTGGAAATTGACTTAACCCCAGTATTTTAAACTAACCCTTTTCAGAAGTACAACCTATCTCATTAAAAAAAGTGATTTTCATTATCGTCGGCCAAAAAATTTGATACAATTCTCGTGCGTGAAGTATTTTACAGCGCTCCAGCTAATAAGGCACTCGCCTTAAGGGCTCGTGCCTTAAACAAAGCTGTCGCGCTGTAAAATACAACTTACACGCACTCGAATGTAAATAACTACTACGTTATCGGCGTAGCCATTAACAAGTTACGGTCTAATCAACGTTGGGACACCTAAGTTTCATACATTAGTGGTTCACTAATAATAACAAGTATCATCTTAAAAGATGACTTATAACCATATGAATTGCCACACCAAATTTCATCCAAATTGAATAAAGCGTTTTGTTTTTATAAGCAAAATTATTTTTATTTCGAAAAACTTTGAAGCAGATTTCTGGCTAAATGGTACACTTTCCGGTAGAAGCAAGTTTGGTTAAATCGTCTTATTTTAGCCTCAAAAATCTGTGGTTAAGCCATGTCCCCCTATTTAAAAGACACAAAGCTGTCGCGCTGTAAAATACAACTTACGCGCACTCGAATGTAAATAACTATTAAAGAATCATACTTGACACGTTTCACAATATTTCGCACTGGGCATAAATGTTATAGCAACACCAAGGTAATAATTTTTTCAATAAAATTTACCTTGAGTGGTGGGATATTTTTGACGGGATATTGTTGTTATCTCCGTCGCTCTCAGACGATAAGGAATCTGTGTTTCCCAAGGATGCAAAATGCCTTCTGTCCTTTCCTGCTGTCTGTAAACAAGCTGTAACAAAAGAGTAATTTACTTTTTTGGTAAATTATCAAGTACCTAATTATAAAACATAATATTTAATTTATAGTATAATACAGTTCTAATTTACCAAATAAATAAATTATGGTAACTTTAATTCCTACAGGATTCATTTTAGAAAAACTAAACATATTCCTTTGCTATAAATATAACATTTAGTTTATTTGTAGGTAAAACATTGTGTTAAATTGTAAGAAGAGTATTATAAGATATGATTAAGTAATCTCTCATCACTTTAAGTAGATTTGGCTTCTGTAGCTGCATGTTTCAGATAACAAAAAAGTCTCACTATTTAAAACATCTTAATGATGATCTCTTACATAATTATCAAACTATCTACTCTACGCTGACATTTGAAAATCTTTTCATATAGCATAAAAAAAATCTGTTCTGGCCACAAGACCTCTCGCCATTTCCATATTAGGCTATATAAGTATTGTATTGCACTTCGCTTTCGAACCGTAGTTTTATAACTAAAACATTGCAGAACTTTACCCAAATATTGTTTTTTATTGTATTTAACATGTCTTCTGCACATATACATTTCTAATTATATCTATTTTTCATTGGATGAGGAAGTGTCTAAATGTCATAGATTCTTCCAATTCATTAACCAGATTGGCGCTATTTCTGATGGATAATTTCAAATATTTAATTAATAAAACAATAAGAAAGATTAAATATACTTGCCAGAAAAAGCTATTATAATGTCACTAAAACTGTTGATTTTTGACATTGTCATTTACAAACTATGTTATAAACATTTGAATTTGTCAACTGGTTTCCTTAGTGACTTAGCCTCTGCGATTAAATTATTCTATATATTATAGTGTCTTTATCTCTAAATCTACTTATACAAGATATAATAAAAATTTTAAGTGTATTAGATGGAGAATTTTATGTTTTACTCCCAAAAAATTATATTTAGAAGATTTTTCTAAGAAACTACTACTTCCGGTTATTCAATTGTTACCTAAAACTTTTCAGCTTTTCCCAGGAATGTCAGATTGAGAAAACTGTAGTACCGTGAGTATTTTTTAACGTGAAACATTGGGTTTGTCGTATCCATGGTTACGGCTTGATATTTGATTGACAGCAATGTATTTGCCCGTTCCATTTAAAATGAAACATAGGGAACGAATTTAACAGAAGTATTATATATTGTAAGAAATTTAGCCGAGTCAGAAAACCACTCGGGCACAAGATGCACACTATATTTTTTCTACAACTAATTTTAATATAGAATGCAGGTATAATTATTTAAACAAAATTAACCTCTATTGACGTCTTATCAAATGTCAAATTCGTTCCCTATGTTTCATTTTAAATGGAACGGGCAAATATATTGCTGTCAATCAAATGACAAACCCAATGTTTCACGTTAAAAAATACTCACGGTAGTTACACACACACACACACACACACACACACACATACATCATTTTAAAAATGTTATAATCGGATTCTAGGAACCTTAAGTCGTGCTTATTCAATAAAATCTGGATATGCGACTTTTAAGCACAAGACCTCTGCATTAACATTTCTGGTAGACACAAAAAATTGTAATTAGATCTATTCTTTATTTTTCGATTTCTCTAAGTAAAACAACAAAGGTGTTTCACTTGTCAGTTGGCCAGATGCATCTGCGAATATATAACGGTTTGACATTTCGACAGCGAAATAGCATACGGTATAAAGATTCCTACATCTTGTCCGGTCTAAATCTAGTCACCCGTGCATACAAACAACACATTGTCACGACAAACATTTGCTACGAGGGACCAAGATACAACACAAGGCTCTAAGATACAACTCTAACCATACACATACAAATAATTAAGACGAAACGCTACAGCGCGCACTATTCAACTATTCACTACAAACTATACATATTATTGACGTAGGAAGTATAATCTACAAACAGAGCTGGGCAGTAACTAGTTACTTTAGGAACTTAGTTACTAACTAGTTACTTTTACGTAACTTGTAACGTAACTTAGTTACTTTTTAAAATATGGTAACTGTAACTGTAACTTAACTTGCTGCGGAAAAGTAGTTGGTAACTTTACGGTTTTTAGTTACTAGTTACTTGAGTAACTTAAGTTACTTAAAGGAACTCAAAAATTAGAGTTGTTGAGCGCAGGGCGCAGCATCGCGCATACCCTCTGTAATGTGCAACTTTTATTTTAATACATAATTAAATTCAATATTATTGTTGATTGATTTCAAGCCATACTATATAATAAAATAAGTAATTATATTCATTAATAATAGAGTTTTTGTACGGTAAACAAAAAAACTAAAACTAACATTATTTTAACTTTTAATTCTAGAATTAAAAAGTCACTAAATGTTAAATTTGACTTATAAAATATATTATTTCCAAAAGTTTTCCTCGCTTACAAATGATACGTTTTAATAAATTATAATTAAACTGCCACTAAATCATCAAAATTATTCCAATATTCAGGTTATACAAAAAATAGTGTATTTTGTTCGTTGTTCCAAGGGTTGCAAGACTTGAATTCGTCTCATTTTTGCAAATTCCCTACTCGCAAGATAAAATGTTACTTTTAATTTTTATGTTACATTATAATGTAGGTCCGCAGGGCTTTTTTATCAGATTTTTTATCACAGCAACCGGGCCCTGATGGCCCCTTGTCAAAGCGGGCCCTAGACCGTGGCCTCGTGGGCCTAGGCGGTAATAAGGCCCTGTAGGTCCGTTAACATTAACAATAATAATCTGATTGGGTGTTGCCAAGCAATAACGATAAAAATTAGGTTAACGTAGTTAGTGCAAAAACTCCCTGATATGTATACTACACAATAACTAAGTCAACAGTCTAAGTCTACACTTCACGCCATTAAAAGTAGTTAGAAAGTAACTCAAAGTAACTAAGTTACTTTTAATGAGTAACTAGTAAATAACTTAGTTCTTTCACCAAAGTAACTGGAACTTGAGTAACTTAGTTACTTTTTTTTGGAGGTAACTGTAACTGTAACTAGTTACATTTTAAAAGTAACTTGCCCAGCTCTGTCTACAAACTAACCGTACACGTTTTGAAAATTGTTTTTAAGAGGCCAAGTTATGACTACAGTCCTTTGCAAAATTTCAAAATTTCGTTTGGAACATATTGTCCATTGGTTTTATGTTAATAACATACTAAAAATTAGGCGAACCGTTCAGCAGTAGCCTTTGATTGAAGTTAACTACTTTCTCGTACTCCGCCGGAATGTTAGTGTTAATATGAAATACGGGGTCTAGGGGCCGCGTGCCTGAGTGTCTGGTCGCGAACCTTGGGGAATTTGGTTCGATCTCGACCGACGCCAAATATTTCGAATTTTAAATGGCACAAAAGTGACTCTTCACGCCAGCAATGAGTGCTTGTGAGGTGACGCCTGGTAAGCGCCCGCACGGTACAAATATGTCATCATCATTAGCAATATCTGCGATAAAGCAGATTGTGGCACACTCAGAATTGGGTAATATGCCGTGATGATATATTTATTTATTTTATTTATACATACATATATACATAAAATCACGCGTTTCCCACTCAGTGGGTTAGCAAAAACCCGCAAACAATAAGAAAAGGGATGAAAGTAAGAGCTCCACTGAATCACTTAACTCTTTAAAAACATTATTCTTTCGCCTTGTCCAAAATCATCATAACATACATACAAAGAACATATTAATGTGACCGATTTTCGGTCATTTTATTATTTAATATGAAATTCTGTGTGAAACTTAAAAAACAGAAAAGTACGAATTGAAGAATGTTTATAGTGATGAGTCTATCTAGTACTCAACTTTTCGAGCAGTTTAGAAGACGGAAGAAAAGAGATCGGAGACGATTAGCGCCTCGGCCGTGAACTGATATTGTTTTTCTCGAAATGCGAGTGATTGTTCACATGGATTGGATGCCTGAGGGGCATTTCGTTAACCAAGCATAGTACAAGAAGGTTTTGATAACCCTTCATGCACGGATGAGAAGAAAAAGGGCTGAAATGTGATGGATTCTCCATGAAGACAACGCCCTGTCCGGCAAGACATTTTTGACGAAATACAAAATCACCGTGTTGGTACTTACTTTTATTCCCAAATTGTAACTCTGCGTTAAAAGGCACTAAATTTGGGGCTGATATGTAGTTATAGAAAAAGCGACAGAGCTTATGAATAAGCTAACAAAAAAGTCCTGCAGGCATTGCTTCCAACAATGGAATATTAGCATCGGGCGGTGTAGGATTCGGGGAGGGAACTACGTGGCGGGGAGCAATATTTTTTTTTGTGTAATTTTATACATTATCAATGTTCTAAGATAAATCTTGTTATTTTGTAGCCACACCCTCGTATTTCCTTAAACTGGCACGATTTTTCAAAGACCACACATACATCTTTACATAGTTTCAAGAATCTGTCAGCTTGTGCTGGGACAGGATGCCTTCAAGTCATTAGCAGCGTTCCCTGGATGCTCGAACGACGTCTACATAATACCAGTTAATTTCACGTCGCGTCGGACTAAATACGTAGACGGTGTCACAGACGGGACAACAGAATGCATTGGATAAGTGAAAATTGTAAATTTGGACAATGAGATAAAATGATTAAAAGGAATTATCAAGATTGTGCCTAACTTCCTGATAATATAGTATAGCCAATTTGTCAAAAAATACAATCGAATAGTTATTTGTTTCATTAATACAAAATCTCTCTCTATTTCCATTTTATGTTATACAGGGTGTTATGTAAATATACAATCGCTGAACCCATGGTAGAACTAACCCCGTAGATAGTAAATCATTACATGCTTCCTAGTTCCTATAAGAACTGGAGGCCTTAAAAACTGACCAATTACGTTTGTATTTCGTCAAACATAACTTGCCGGACAGGGCGTTTTGTTCCGGCACGTTGTTTTCATAGAGAATCTGTGAGCCGTTTTCTTACATTTCAGCCCTTTTTCTTCTCATCCGTGCATGAAGGGTTATCAAAACATTCTTGGTTAACGAAATGCCCTGAAACCTACACCGCCCGATGCGAACATTCCATTGTTGGAAGCAATGCCTGCAGGCCTTTTTTGTTAGGTTGTTCATAAGCTCTACCCCTTTTCTATAACTACATTTCTGCCCGGAATTTAGTGCTTTTTAACGCAGAATTACACATGGCATTAGGTCAAGTGAGTACAGTTGATGTACCAACACGGTGATTTTGTATTTCGTCAAAAATGTCTTGCCGGACAGGTCGTTGTCTTCATGGAGAATCCATCACATTTCAGCCCTTTTTCTTCTCACCTGTGCATGAAGGGTTATCAAAACCTTCTTGTAATATGCCCCTCAGGCACCCAATCCATTTGAACAATCACTCGCATCGATGCACGGCCGAGGGGCTAATCGTCTCCGATCTCTTTTCTTCCTTCTTTAAATCTTGTAAACTGCTCGAAAACCTGAGTACTAGATAGACCCTCATCATCATAAACATTCTTCAACAATTCGTACATTTCTGTAGCGGATTTTTTTATTTCATATTGACACTAACATAATTCTGGCGGAGTACGAGAAAGTAGTTAACTTCAATCAAAGGCTACTGCAGAACGGTTTGCCTAATTATCTTGAAATTTTAACAGTAGTTGTAGGAAATTAATATGATATAGTCTGCAATGTTGCCAAATTTACCTTTAAATCCGTGACCTTTATCTTTAAACACCTTGTATAAATATTTCTTTTTCGAACGAATTAAACCTGTAGTTGGGACAAGCATCTTTAATGTAATTCCTTTACTATGTACAATAAATACGACAGCCTCCGACGGTAGATAATTGAAGACCAAGCCGCCTGATTTTAAAATAAACCAACCGAAACGGCGTCGGCTGAGCGTAATGTTTCGTAGATAAATCTCCTACAACTTCGTATTTGTACCATAAGATTTATATATTCTAGCTACTAATTTCTTACTGTTTCCTACAAAAAAATCAATAGGAAATACTAGTTTGTATATTTAATTGGAAGTGGGTAATGTCCTGTTGAGATTATTTAATGCTCAGGGATAGTTTATGATTAATTTTATTTATAAATTTACATTAAGAAATTTTGATTTATAATTTACAATTTTCTGAAATTCTGGATTTGACCAACCAGTATCTATCACATGACTTGTCACTGCTTGTCATTTGATGTTTCTTCAGATTTTAGGCTACAATTTTATTTTTAAACCCATGAATTTGTTAGACGCTAATGAACAAGATTTTTTAAAATTATTAAAATATCTTTCAGAATTTATATTAATAATTGGAATAATACTACCTTCTATTACTTTAAATTCTGTATTTATTTATTTATTTATTATTAAAAACCCAACGTTTCGGCACCATAAACTGATGCCTTCTTCAGGGGAAAAACATTGACAAATATGTGAAATAACAAAAACAACAAGTAACCAAGGTAACAAGAAAAGTTCGTTAATGTTACCTTTTTACCTCCTGCTACCCTTGGTAAGGGAGGTATAGGGATCGTGCTAAAAATCTAATATCGAGATTTTAGTAAATGACCACGTTTTAAGGTCCCTAGAATCCATTTTTATGTGTGTGTGTGTGTGTGTGTGTATGTGTGTATGTGTACGAATTTTGTTTGCACTCTAACTCAAATACTATCATTCAGAAAATTCTGAAACCTTGTATTTCTACCCTATTCTAATAGGAATAGAAGCCATTAGATTTTGGTGTAATTTGGATAAACGGAAATAGTACTTTACTTGAAGCTCATAATGGTTTTTCTTCAAAAAATACCATTAAATGCCATTTTTTCGAATTTTATGTCTTATGAAAATTAAAGATTATTAAATTTTCTACAGAAATACATAAATACTTTTTCTATATATTTTACAGATAAATTTAAAAATAATTTTTTTTATTAGTCGCGAAGCCTAACAGTTCATTTTTCAAATGAATGTAACTGACAGTAAATGTCACTGTCAGAAAACTTATCACTTCAAATTAATATTAATGACATTTTAAAAAGAAAATAGTAAATAAAGCAATAGTTTTTTGCAATGGAACAGTTTGCAGCGTTAGTAAATACG
Source organism: Ophonus ardosiacus (assembly GCA_943142095.1). Classification (NCBI taxonomy): domain Eukaryota; kingdom Metazoa; phylum Arthropoda; class Insecta; order Coleoptera; family Carabidae; genus Ophonus; species Ophonus ardosiacus. Next base: position 993,109 of record OW964841.1, read on the forward strand.
TAGGTAGGTATGTATTTAAATTAATAAAAATTAAATAGCGGGAGGTTTTGTGGTGGCCACATCAGATTTTTTAGGTATACAATTTTCTAGACAATATATGCATGCCCGGCAATAACTTGGACGGCAAACATGCATCTTCTCAGGAAAAACTCTCCTTTTGCCAGAGGAAAAACTGTCCCAAAAACTGGCAGAGAAGTGATCTGTATAACTCAGAGACGCTTTATCGGTAGCGAAATACCGCAGCCGTACTCTTTATTAACAGATGTTAGAAATAGTCTAGAAAAAATTGTATACATATTACAAATTACAACATATTTAATATTGGAAGCCATGCGCGACTAAGTTCTAATCCGTCACAATAATTGAGATTGATATTTCTTGTTTTATAAATCTCAATGGCTTCTCTATTTAATCCATATCAACCGGAAGTTTCCTTATTTGAAGTTTTTTTTTCTTGAAAAAACGCAGTTAAAGAAACTTGTTTATAGAATGAACAAAACAAAATACTTATATAGCCTAATATAAAAATGGCGAGAGGTACTGTGCTGGCCACAGCAGATTTTTAAAGTTACCTATAAATTAACCTTAAGACTCCATTTTAGATTTAATTAATCTATTAAAACATTTTGCATAAACATACTAAACAATTCTTACCTTCTATTTGTTTCATGGGAGTAACAGTTGAATAACTATTCCAGTTTTCTGAATAATAGCAATCAGCCCCCATAGGCACCGCACTGTCACCATCTTCAGAATTGTTTCTTCGTTGAAATTGATGATGAATCATTTTTACACTTTTCACTAATTTTTCACTTAAAAATGCTTCACAATATTCACAATAAGTTTTTCTTCACATATTTTATCCCAAAACTAAATAATCGTCATTTATATATTAAAAGTTTGAATAAAACAATAATACTTGTCGTTCAATATTTATAATTGTTTTGGATCTGCCAAGAAAAGATTAAGAATAATTTATATTTATAGGTACAGGTTAATTAAAGAAATAGAGACGAAGACTGTGTCCAATGTTGCGCTTTAATCACCCTAATATCTAAATCCTAAATTTATATGCCCTAAATCTAGTGATTATTCAGGATTTAGGAATTAGATTTTAGGGTATGCCTTGAAGTTGACGCGCACTAATTAAACAAATCATGTTCGTTGCTATTTGTACAAAACGTCAAATTTACTGTCAAAGAATAGTTTCTTAGCTTCTATTTTATGAAATATAATATTAACATTTACTCTCAAGCATCAAATTGAATCGAATTGTACATTTCATTTTTGTTGTTCTAAAGTGTTGCCATAATAGTCAGTGCATGTGATGTAACACTCGAAGTTGTATTTATGTGAAGAAGACCTAAATCCTAAATACTAAATGCCAAAATGTGACATTGGACACAGCCTGAAATTGTGGCTAATTTTGTTAAAATATACAGTTATACAAAAAAGTTTTCGCGCGGCAATAATTTCAATAAATTTTAGGAAAAATAGCTGTTTAAAACCCAATATATTTATTATTTTTTTAATCCAAAATGAAAAAGCCCTAAAATAGGGTGACATGGTTTAACCACAGATTCCTGAGGCTAAAATAAAACAATTTAGCTAAACGTACCTTTAGGAAAAAGTACCATTTAGCCAGTAATAGTTTTTCTTGTAAAAATTCATTGAAAATATTTTTTTAGCAACTTTTACAAATAAAAATTGGATATGAAGGTACAATCTTCAATTCTACGATAATAACATTTAGTAATTAACTTGAAATAACTTTAAATATTAAATTATAAAATAATTTATTTTTGTACATCATCTTGCCTATGCGTCAAACAAAAACAATATTTTAATAACAATTTTGATATACAGGGTGTCTCTTGAATAGGGCGACATGACTTAACCACAGATTCCTGAGGCTAAAATAAGACGATTTAACCAAACTTGCTTCTATCGGAAAGTGTACCATTTAGCCAGAAATCTGCTTCAAAGTTCTTCGAAAAAAATCCGAAAAATTTTGCTTATAATAATCGGACGCTTTATTCGATTTGGATAAAATTTGGTATGACAGTTTATATGGTTATAAGTCATCTTTTAAGGTGATACTTGTTATTATTAGTGAACCACTAGTGTATGAAACTTAGGTGTCCCAACATTAATTAGACCGTAACTTTTTAATGGCAACGCCGAAAACGTGAAATAGATACATTCAATAGTAAACTTTTCTCTCTGTGTGTAATTTGTGATATCTGTTACAGTTCACACAGAAAAAAATTAAATCTGAGTGTTAAACAAATAGTTTTTGATGACAGTAACGAGTTGTTAATCTTCACAACTTATTTAGGAGTAAGCTGAGATATTTAATCGTCTTATTTATAATAATGGTAGTAAAATACTATTAGGCCGAACAAACGGATGTAACTAATTTTAAAATATTGCGAAGAATATTTTTGACAACCCGTAAAACAATTGTTACTGTCATTAAAAATTACTTGTTTGACATTTGGATAGACTGCTAGATTAAATTTATTTTAAAAATTTAGCAGTGCAGACACTCAGATTTAATTTTTTTTCTGTGTGAACCGTAACAGATATCACAAATTACACACAGAGAGAAAAGTTTACTATTGAATGTATCTCAAGTTTTCGGCATTGCCATTAAAAAGTTACGGTCTAATTAATGTTGGGACACCTAAGTTTCATACACTAGTGGTTCACTAATAATAACAAGTATCACCTTAAAAGATGACTTATAACCATATAAACTGTCATACCATATTTCATCCAAATCGAATAAAGCGTCCGATTATTATAAGCATATATATCAAATAACACTATTATTTTTCCTAAAATATAATGAAATTATTGTCATATGCAAACTTTTTTGTGTAACTGTATGTCACACCATAATTTAACTCAAAAAATAATTATTTTAAAACTCACTATTCAAAATAAATGCACTTAATAATAAACAAATACAGCCACTCATTTAAAATTTCACTTTTCACTATAATAAAGTTGTTATTCGCACTATTAAAATAAACTATTTCACAGTAATTTGTTAATCATCAACCAGGTAAGATTCAAAGTTTTCATCACCCGTGATTTTCAGTTTTTCAAGTGAGAAAAGTGAAAACTTGAAACTGAAATGTAACAGTAGGAGAATATACAGTTGGCTTGGAAAGTGATGAGATCCCAGTTGACAAGTGAAAAGTAGTGGGGGTGTTTAAGATAGGGGAGGGGGTAAAGAGGAGTTAAGGGGAGGAACGATGGACAGTCAAAGACAGAAGTAACTATAATTAGTCTCCTAGTATTGTTACAAATTTCGAAAAAAATTACCTCTCGCAATTTATTATTTTATATATTTATATGTCTCTATCTTTAACTCCATAGAAGATATAATGAAAATTTGAAATGTATCGGGTAGAGATTTTTATATTAATTAATATTAGTAACAACAGAAATTTTCAATTTAGTTTTGGAGATATTCACCCCCAAATATTTTCTCAAAATTACCCATTTCTAGGCTAGATCTCTACCTAGTTTTGAATTATTGCCCTAAAAGTCAATAAACCCCATATTCAGATAAAAACTTTAAAAATTTCAAAAATCTAATTTTTTTGTATCTATATGCTTCTCAATGCGCTGATTCCAAATTTTGAAACCGCATGTCGATATCTCTTTTTGTTCTCGAGATATTTACATTCAAAGTTTTGCATGAAACTACCCATTTTTGGGTAATAACCCAAAAATGGGTCGAGATACGAATTTGGCGACACCACCATTCGATTCTACGGGAAAAATTACATAAGTATACCTATTTTCATAATTTTTGACTAACCGGTTAATTTTTTATGAATAAAAGTTTGAAAATAGCCAAAATCTGAAAAAATCGTAAGGGGTACCCCTTAGGATTTTTTCAGATTTTGGCCATTTTCAGTTATTTTGCTTTAGAGACTGTATGCGGCGTTCAAAAATTATGAAAATTGGTATATTTATGTAATTTTGCTAGTAGAATCGAATGGAGTTGTCGCCAAATTCGTATCTCGGCCCATTTTTGGGTTATTACCCAAAAATGGGCAGTTTTGAGCAAAACTTTGAATCTAAATATCTCGAGAACGAAAAGAGATATCGACCTGCGGTTTCAAAATTTGGAATCAGCGCATTGAGAAGTATCTAGATAGATATAAATTAGATTTTTAAAAATTTTTAAGTTTTTATGTAAATGGGGGGTGTATTGACTTTTGGGGCAATAATTCAAAAATGGGTAGAGATATAAACTTGGTAGTAATATCATTTGATTGTAAAGACAATGTTACGTAAGTGTACGCATATTTAGAGAATTTGAACAACTGAGTGAATTAGAAATTAAAGTCTTAAAAGAAAATTGTTATTCTGTTATTATTATTATTGAAGAACATAAAATTCTACATCTGATACCTTTAAAAAATTTATTATATCTTGTACAGATTTAGAGATAAAGGCACTGTATTATACAAAAGTCTAATCACAGAGGCACTAAGAAAACCAGTTGACAAATTCAAATTTTTATAACATAGTACATTTAATCTTTCTTATTGTTTTATTAATTAAATATTTAAAATTGTAGGTAAAATGCGTACATCCATCAGAAATACCACCAATCTTGCTAATGAATTGGAAGAATCTGACATTTAGGAACTTCCTCATACAATGAAAAATAGATATAATTAGAATTGTATGTGTGCAGAAGACATGTTAAATACAATAAAAACAATATTTGGGTAAAGTTCTGTAATGTTTTTGTTATAAAACGCCGGTGCGATAGCGAAGTGCAATACAATACTTATATGGCGAGAGGTATTGTGCTGGCCAAACAGTTTTTTTTTTAAATAACTTGAAAAGTACTAAGTTTTAAAGAAACTTCTTTCTTGGATTATACAGCCAATGAGAGGGCGTTTCAGGTTGGACTCCGCCTATAAACAAAGTAACGCTGCTTATGATTGGTCTATCTTTTAACACCCAGATAAACCACATAAATTGTGGCTTATCCAATGTTGAAATGTAACAAATAGAGGAATGTCACAGAGAGTAAATTTATTACTGCTGTACAGTGTATATAAGATCAAAGAAAACACAGAAGTCTAAAGCGTGATTTTCACCGATTGTTCTAATGCGTAAGAGTTATAATTAATAAGTAAGCACAATGCGTAAAAATGTTTATCATAAAGCAACGTTTACACTATCATTTCCAGCTTTGCATAAGGATTAATGCTTAAGTTACATGATCCTTTGGAGACCAAGTAATAGCTGCGCTCAAAAATATGTAAATTATTTAATTGCAGTTCAGAAGACACAGTATTGATACGTCCCCTATTGTATATCTGAGGTAGAGAAGCGTAACGAAATGAAGGTAACGCGTAGCTAAGTCTGTACTACTGAACTATGAGCACAAATTAATAATTCTAGAAAATAGTGTTTACCGCGCGAAACTCCTCAGCCTCTATTTCTAGAAGTTTGAGTATAAATTTTTAGTATGTTATTAACAGAAAACTAATGAACAATATGTTACAAACAAAATTCTGAAAATGTATAAAAGACTGATGATACCAGCTATCAAAAATAGATGTTTTTCAAGTAGGTACTCATAACTTGGCTCCTAGAAATTTTTACCGTCCGTCACCTTTCGGTAAGGAAGGTATTGTCTTTGGTCCCTACAATACGAATTTACTATTTTTAAGATGATGTCTGTATGTATGTATGTATGTATGTGTGTTTGTGTGTGTGTGTGTGTGTGTGTGTGTGTGTGTGTGTATGTATGTGTGTCAGTGTGTGACAAATTTTTCTCCGACGATAACTCCAATACTATAATTCTAAAAATTATAATTCTTTCGTATTCCTCTTCTGTATATCCATATGAAGAGTTGATTAGATTTTGGTTATAATTGATCCACCGGAAGTACCCTTATTTGAAGTTTTAACAGTTAAATATTATTTTTTGACATTTTGTTATTATATTTATTAAAGAAAATACTCTTCTCTATATGGTTTGATTATTCATTTTCCTTCATATTCAATAGATGTAGAGTTAAAGCATTACAAAGAAATTAATTTTCAAAAATTAGTCAGCTTTGTTATTTATCATGGAAACAGCTGACATAATTACTCAAAAAAATTTAATTGACAGATGTCAGTTGCAAGTGCAAAACCAAATATGGAAAAAAGTATAGGATCTAAAATTGGTATGTCATAGTGTTGCTCGCAAGTGACACGCAGAGAAAGGCCAAAGAGAAGATAGAAGGACATTACTTAGTGTAGTTTATGTTATAATTTTATTGGATTTATAGAACCTTTTCAAATGAACTTTTGGTATGGAATTTGTAAAAAATAGTATGTGTTTGTGTTCGATTTTACATTATATTATATAGAATCTGTTCCAAGGACCTTTTGGTATGGGATTTGTACAAAATACATCGAATTGACGGAAGGTCTTGTGCTGGCCACAACAGATTTTTTTATTAAAAATATTGAACATAAATTTCTCCATCTAATACACTTAAAAAATTTATTATATCTTTTATTAATTTAGAACTATAATCTATAATAACACGGCGACCCTTGTAGTTCTCATAATCACCGCAAAAGGCGTTAAAATGTTACCGTATAATTCCCTTTTTAACAAAATATTAACTCATACAATTAATAGATGACTTTAATCAAACATCTTTGAAATACTAAACTATACACTCATTTCTTTGCTAATAAACCTAACTTGACAATATGATTTCTAACCCAACAAAACATAGCAAACCGCATGTTTTAGAGAAGTGTTAATGTAGTTTATGAGGCGTGTAGTAGCGGAAGGAGTAGATCAAAGTAGGTGCTTTCATCTGGAAAATACGACAATGCGTACCATATGGGCCATGCGCGCAGATCAAAAACGTCGCAGTAAATTTCTGCTATATGCGTATAACTTGGGATAACGTTATGAGTGTATGAGAAAAATTAGTGAAATACTAGTTTTTGTATAAAAAAAAAAAATATGAAATGTATCACATACAGGACCGGATTTATTGTAGAAGCAAAAATATAAACAGTGGATTACACAATATTTTACCTCTCGCTAAGAGAGGTATTGGAATCATGGTAAAAATCACACTCGGACCATAGAATCCGATTATAACATTTTTACGATGATGTCCGTGTGTGTGTGTGTTAAAAAATATTTAACTACAGTTTCCTCAATCTGACATTCCTGGGAAGGGTTGATTAGATTTTGGTAACAATTGGACAACCGGAAGTAATAGTTTCTTTAAAAAAATCTTCTAAATGTAAATTATTGAAAATTTCTGTTATTACTATTGTTGAAGAACATAAAGTTCTGTAATTATTTTGTTAGAAAACGACGATTCGATAGCGAAGTGCAATACAATACTTATGTAACGTAAAATGTAAATGGCAACAGGTATTGTGCTAGCCACAACAGATTTTTTTACCTCTAGCTAAGAGAGGTATTGGATTCATGCTAAAATTCGCATATCCAGATTTTAGTGGATAAGCACGTTTTAAGGTCCCTATATTCCGATTTTAACATTTTTACAATGAAGTCTGTGTGTGTGTGTGTGTGTGTGTGTGTGTGTGTGTATGTGTGTGCCAGTTTAACTATGAATTCCTTAATCTGACATTCATTGGAAGAACTGCAAAGGTTTTGGTAACGAATGGACAACCGGAAGTAGTAGTTTCTTAGAAAAATTCTTCTAAATATAAATTTTTGGAAATTTTTCTTATTACAAATATTGAAGAACAAAATTGTCCATCTAATAATTTTTATTATATCTTGTATAGATTTATAGATAAAGACAATATAATATATAGAATATTCTAATCCACTTGACAAATTCAAATTATTTATAACATAATTTGTAAACGACATATGCCAGTGTCAAAAATCAACAGTTTTAGTGACATTCTGATAGTTTTATTAATTAAATATTTGAAATTATAGGTAAAATGCATATATCCACCAGAAATACCGCCAATCTGGTTAATGAATTGGAAGAATTTCTGACATTTAAAAACTTCCTCATACAATGAAAAATAGATATAATTAGAATTATATGTGTGCAGAAGACATGTTAAATACAATAAAAAACAATATTTGGGTAAAGTTCTGTAATATTTTTTTATAAAACGACGGTTCGAAAGCGAAGTGCAATACAATACTTATATAGCCGAATATGGAAATGGCGAGAGGTCTTGTGCTGGCCACAACATATTTTTTTATTTTCAAGTGACTTGAAAAGTTTTCTCTCTCGTACAATGACGTGAGTGCAAGAGAGATAAAGAACCGATTTTTAATGTAAAACTTTTAAAGTCCCTACAAGTTTTGACTGTCAAATGTCATTAGTGTTTATATTTTTGACGTGTACAAGTATGGTGCTATATAGTGATTGATTTTAAACTGAAGAATGGCAAAATGGAGTAGAGAAATAATTGAAATCCTGATAGCTGTGTATGAAAAATTCAAAAATTTTGAAATTTTGTATAAAACTGATGATATCAGCTATCAAAATAGCTGTTTTTTTTTTCAAAAAGTGTAAGGTTAATTTGTAGATTATACATGTTTTACATCATTTTGAGGACTGCTATAAGATTTATATTAAAACTAGTATCTAATGAAGCCTTACTAATAAGCCAATAAGATATTTTTAGTATATTTGCAATTAAATTCTCGCTACATCCAGTAGGCGTTGACATTCAGTGTCACAGCAATCTCGGATGAGTTTTTCACACCACATTTTTCCGTCAACAGGGCAGCAGCAATATTCCTTAGGAAACATGTTTTTTTCAACATTCAGTATAAAAATAAACCAAATTTGCTTCTAAATTTGTAACTGTGCTGTATGTTTACATTCATAAAAATGGAAAAATAATGAAATTCCTTGAAGTCTACGGTGCTTTTTAACAAGAAATAGTTGCTTCAGGATGTGTCCCTAATATCTAAATCCTAAATTTATATGCCCTAAATCTAGTGATTATTTAGGATTTTAGGAATTAGATTTTAGGGTTTTGCAGGAGCACACTATGCCTTGAAGTTGACGCGCACTAATGAAACAAATCATATTCGTTGCTATTTGTACAAAACGTCAAATTTACTGTCAAAGAAAAGCTTCTTACCTTCTATTTCATGAAATATAATATTAACATTTAATCTCAAGCATCAAATATGAATCGAATTGTATAATTCATTTTTGTTGTTCTAAAGTGTTGCCATAAAAATCAGTGCATGTGATGTAAGCCTCAGTATTAAATGCAGTAAGTACGGGTAAACGAGAATTTACTCGCTATTTTCGTTTTGTTACATAAATATCGAATTAAACATTTCTTGTAACACACAAATACTTCTGATTCTATATTCTTTCATTCTATAAGGAATCTTATCCTACTCGTCTAAAATGTTCAAGATGGTTCCAATTTATTGAAGAGTATTTTGAGACCAAAGATAAATCGCTCTATAAAAAAGGTATCGAAATGTTAGAGAAGCGATGGAATGAATGTCTCACCCTTGAAAAAGACTTTAATAAATTATAGGTATATTAACTTATTAAGGGGTCTATTCAGAACTCAATATTTGTGTTGTCGTTATGGTCTTTATGGTTGTTATGTACTGTAAAGATTGTTAATATCAAATTTGGTATTCTCAGAACTGAAGGTAGTTACCGTCAACAATTGTTACGTGTTTTGACAGTCTTTATCATAACGACTGATAAAACAATGTATTTATGGTTGTTATCACGTTATTTCTAATATTTGACAAGTGACAGATTATTACATCAATCAAATATTATTAATAATGGCCTTTCTGCTAAATATTAGCAGGATGCAGTTGATTATTAGCATGGATCCTGCTTCGACTTAAAAAATGATAAGAACGATAAAAACCGTCGTGGACGAAAGTTACTTTTGACGTAAATACATATTTCTTTGAAAATATTATATTCTGTGATAGGTATTCGTGAAAACCTTGTTATTTATTCTGGTGCTAATGTGTGCTTTTTCTTTAATCAAAATAAAAAAAAATCTTTTCATAACTTTTCAGTCACGTTGGGATCAGTGGTAGGAATTAACATACCCGTTCTAAATAATTTAAAAGTTTTCAAATACAAACGTCATATTCTTCTTTAGTTGTCAACACATTATTAAAAGAATAAAGCGTTGACATATAAGGTTAGGTTAAGTTCATATATGCATAATGAAGTTAGCTACTGTCAAATAATCTGGTTCATTCACAAATATTATTTTGTAAAGATTGTCAATAATACCGACGTAGGTTCTGAATTGACAAATTCATAAAGATTGTTACAAATGTCTTTATGATAACAATCTTTATATCCGTAACAACCTTTATGACTGTGTTTCTCTGAATAGGCCACTAAATGTTGTCATTTTTAAATATTTCATTGTAAAAGAGCGCCCGTTGCGCCCTCCCTATTAAAAATTTCTAGCGACGCCCCTGAGAAGAGGCCTTAACTTGAATGGTTTTAAAAATTAATATAAAATTCACAGAGCAATGTCAGTGTCTCTGATCATGAACTGTATATATTTCCAGCCCAGAATGTTAGTCACTAGGTTCTTCCTCTGTTTTTCAGCCTTTCAAGCGTCGAGTTCAAAAGCCGAAGCAATTTGTTCCACCGCTGAAAGATTCATATACAGCGGGTGCTGAAAAATATACTTACTAATGCTGTCTCTCTCGCACTTACAGTAGAGGTACAGCAATGGATGGATGTTTAATCAGACTTTTATATTGCCAATAAAACTATGCAATTTATATTCTCCTTATATGCAATTATATCAGAATTAGAAGTATTGGCCAAAAAATTATATTTAGAATAATTTTTCTACGAAACAACTATTTCCGGTTGTTCAATTGTTATCAAAACCTTTTCAGCTCTTCCCAGGAATATCAGATTGAGGAAACTGCAGTTAAATATTTTTTAAGTCTTACAGTTTTTCAGGAATCGTCCCTCCAACATCCACACATCCAAACAAAGACACATATACATATACACACATCCACAGACAGACGCACACACACTCACACACAGACATTATAAAAATGTTATAATCGGAATGTAAGGCCCTTAAATCGTGCTTATTCACTAAAATCTGGATATGCGAATTTTAGCATGAATCCAATACCTCTCTTAGCGAGAGGTAAAAAACTATACGGTTAATTTGTGGGTCATACTTTATTACCTCTTGCTAAGAGAGGTATTGGATTCATGCTAAAATTCGCATGTCCAGATTTTATTGAATAAGCACGATTTTAGGTTCCTAGAATCCGATTATAACATTTTAAAATAATGTCTGTGTGTGTGTGTATGTGTGTATGTGTGTATGTATGTCTGGATGTTGAAGACACGATTCCTCAAAAACTATAAGACTTAAAAAATATTTAACTGCAGTTTCCTCAATCTGATATTCCTGGGAAGAGCTGAAAAGGTTTTGGTAACAATTGAACAATTGGAAGTAGTAGTTTTTTAGAAAAAATCTTCTAAATATAACTTTTTGGGAGTTTTTTTATTAAATATTGAAGAACATAAAATTCTCCATCTAATACACTTAAAAATTTTATTATATCTTGCATAGATTTAGAGATAAAGACACTATAATTTATAGAGTACACAAATCGCAGAGGCTAAGGCACTAATGGCCGTTTGCACCAACGTAACTTAAATATTAAACTCGGCTTAAATTGACAATATTGCATCGAAATGAAATGTCAAATGAATTATAATATATTGCTGTCAACAATGCGATTTGCATTTTTTTGTTTAAGCCTAGCTTAAAATTTAAGTTTTTTTGGTGCAAATGGGCATAAGGAAACCAGTTGACAAATTCCAATGTTTATAACATGACACATGTCAGTTTTAGTGACATTCTGATAGCTTTTTCTGGGAAGTATATTTAACTTTTCTTATTGTTTTATTAATTAAATATTTGAAATTATAGGTAAAATTGTAGTAAAATGCATATATCCATTAGAAATACCTCTAAACTGGTTAATGAATTGGAACAATCTCTGACATGAAAATGATAAAAAAATAGATATAATTAGAAGTATATGTGTGCAGAAGACATGTTAAATACAAAAAAAAAAAAACAATATTTGGGTAAAGTTCTGTAATATTTTGTTATAAAACGACGGTTCGAAAGCGAAGTGCAATATAATACATATATAGCCCAATATGGAAATGGCGAGAGGTCTTATGCTGGCCACAACAGATTTTTTTTTCATAATATGTATGGTCTGTAGTGAATAGTTTACAAGTGCGTGTTGTAGCGTTTCGCGGGAATCTCATGTTTTGCTTCATTTTGAAGACTGCTATAGGATCGCCTGACGTAATTATTCTGTATAAAAATTTTTACTATATATCTTAACCTTTCTGGAAGTAAAACTTGTACGGAAACTCGTCATTAAAGTTGTCCACACTTCATTTCTTGTCTTTGAGACGTGAGAGTGTAGCTATCTGTTCCTAGATAGCTAATGTCTACAGGCAGAGGAAGTCACATATGTTTCCTATATTTTTATAAACACAGCATCCAGACTTGGTAATATATGGGCTTTCCGTAACAGTAAATATACAAACTTAGGCTGTGTGCGCTGTGGCATTTTGGCATTTAGTATTTAGAATTTAGGTTTTCTTCACATAAATGTAACTCCGAATGGCACACTAGTAATATCCATTTGTTTGTATGGCAACACTTTTTAGAATAAAAAAATAAATTATACATTTTGACTTAATTTGATGCTTAAAATTAAATATTAATATTATAAACAATTCTTTTTTCCTAGGGTTATCGCTCAAATGCAGCTGTAGACACGTGTTTCGCTCTTATTAGAACTCATCAGTACATCATTTTTATAGTTAAACTGGTCTTATATCTTATAGTTTTTGAGTTATCGTCCCTCCAACATCCACACATACATACACACATACACACATCCACAGACATCATCGCAAAAATGTTAAACTTGCTTTATAAGCACCTTAAGTCGTGCTTATTCACTAAAATCTGGATATGTGATTTTTACATGAATCCAATACCTCTCTTAGCGAGAATAAAATCTGACTGTCTACTCCGCGAAATTTTTAAAATATATTTAATCTAGCAGTCTGTCCAAATGCCAAACATCTAATTTTTTACTACAGTAACGAGTTGTCAATCTTCTCTACTTGTTTAGGAGTAAGCTACTAAGATATGTAATCGTCTTATTTATAACAATGTTAGTAAAATACTAATAGGTCGAACAACAAATGTTACTAATTTTAGAATATTACGAAAGAAATTTTAGACAACTCAAACAATTGTTACTATCATTAAATAGCTATTTATGTATTAAGGGCGAAATGATAAAGATTTTGGCCCGCGGTTGATTGAAGCCCGACGCGTAGCGGAGGGTTACAATGCACCTAGGGCCAAAATATATTTCGCCCGTAATACATACAATATTTTTTGCACATCCGGTGTAGTGTTACTTCATCATCGTGATCAAAGTATAACGTTGTCACGGATAAAAAAGAAAACAAGCAAGTGTAACAATGTTCTTCAGTATTATTAGTTTAATTTGTAATTAATTGTAGTAAATAAATAATTCGGCAAAAGTCATTAATCTAAATTTTGTTGTTGTTGGTCATTATCAAAAACTTAATATTTAAAGTACTGTTCGGAATTTTCTTATAACAGACATTGTATTTGCCGAATTATTGTTATCTCGTTGTTTGGCAAACATCATCGGTTTGATTCTCATGGGTCATGAGAATGTGAGTCATCTTGATCTTGACAAGGGTTGTTTCTCTCGTGATGCTTCTGATGAACGCGGTACTTGATTGGTGCGCTGACGTCAGAATTGACCAATAAGAATCCAGATTGGTGATGTAGTGTCAAACAATGGGATAATCAGGGACAATAAATTGACGATCAAAAGTTAGTCGGTTGGTTAGTCGGAGTTAGTCGGAGTAAGAAGCCGTTAGTTAGTCAAGATGTAAGTGTAAATATTCATAGTTGTGTAAGTTAATAATAATATTTTTCATAATGTAACTTTTTCCGCTCTGTTTCTAAATTATTTTAAAAAATTCTACTTGTTTTTATTTTTATTGTATTGCTATCTTCTATTTTAATTATATTTTGTTAATACAGTTATTTAATAGAAAATCGTTTCATTATTATATCGCCTTGCCCTCCAAACAAATAAAATTATAGTTTATATCCAAATTCAAAATTAGGTTTTGGTTATTTACCTATAAATAACCTGGTGGCACGCTACCAATAATTTGGATTATTAATTGTTTTTCTTCAAATTCCAAATTATTTAATTTAGATTCCCGCGTTTTCCCTTTTTTAAATAGTCCCGTTAATTTTAAACCCGTCCTAGTGTTACACAAGTTAATGATAGATGTAATTATTTTAACTGGGCACGAAAAGCTCTAGGGCGAAAATAACTACATTTTCGCCCTCGGTCAAAAAAGAGTGTCATTTTGCCCTTAAAATAATGCTATTTGTCCGACTTTTACGCCCGGATGTGCAAAAAATTAGTTATTTGACATTTGGATAGACTGCTAAATAAAATTTATTTAAAAAAATTCATGGTGCAGTCCTTCAGGTTTAATTTTTTTCTGTGTGAATAATAGATGTTCATAATTAGAATTTTTATGTGCGTACCAAAATTGTTAAATACAATATGTCCTTATACTTATAAGCTAATATGGAAATGACGAGAGGTATTGTGCTAGACAACACAGATTTTTTTTTATATTATTCATGTTACATCAATTTTTGTTTGCAAACATTGTTACAAAATCGCAAAATATATGTTGTTATGTATAAAAAATGAACAGTTGTGTGACTCCTTTTATCGTGATCAGTATCATTTTCATAATTCATGTCTAAATTATTTTTGTAAACATAAATATAGCATTATTATTTCTAAATTTAAAATTTCATTTAGTAAATAAGAATGTCTACATGCTCTACTGTTTCCAATAGTTTAGCTTTCGTACAGTAGATGCCGCAAAAGTAGTTGCCTTCTATTTTTGGATCATACGTCGGCTAAGCTTGGTTTGAAACTTAGCTAAATTTAGCTACTCGTGCAGTGTGGGGCTCTGGTGTTTAGTAGAATATATAATTAGAAAACAGTTTTGATAACTTTAAAAACATGAAATTTTTAAAAAATTATTTAAATTTATATTATATCTCTATTGAAATTGAAATTATAATGCTAAAATAACAATTTTTATATGGACACGAAACAACTAATTGAGAAAAGGATTTTTTAATTTTTCAATAATATACAACTGGTTTCCATGGGGTTATTTGGGCTGTGAAATTCATTACATTGGATTATTTTATATATGTATATTTACCTTTTCTTATTGTATTATTTATTAAATATTTGAAATTATAGGTAAAATTGTGGTAAAATGCATATATCCATCAGAAATACCGCCAATCTGGTTAATGAATTGGAAGAATCTCTGGCATTTAGAAACTTCCTCATACAATGAAAAATAGATATAATTAGAATTATATGTGTGCAGAAGGCATGCTAAATACAATAAAAAACAATATTTGGGTAAAGTTCTGTAATTTTTTGTTATAAAACGACGGTTCGAAAGCGAAGTGCAATACAATACTTATATAGCCTAATATGGAAATGGCGAGAGGTATTTGACACCTTTAATAGAATTAATTATATTAGGATATATTATTATTAAGTAAAATTTTGTAAATTTTTGCAAAATGACGTTTGATTATATTTTTTTAATATTGGTAATTCTGAACATGTATGTTGCTAAATATTATGTCTATTATTATACTTTTCAACCTGTATTGTGATTTCATTTTGTTTTTGGTTTCGTTGTTCATTGACAAAATGTCAAATGCTCTGTCATGTCAAATTCAAGAACTTGTAGTTAATTTATTGACTTATTTTGAAAATGAAAAATAGATTGGTGGGGTCTTACTTTCACTGAATTGTAATATTGAGGTAATATTTCGTTCTATTTGTTAGTAATAATTTGAAAATTAAATCTATATGTATAGCATGTGACAAACGCTATACGCAATGTACAGAAACAGTGAGAAATTGTATATTATGTAGTATTCTGTATTTTTTTAAGGATCTCACATAATACTGGATAGTTTGTTGCATATACTACAAGAATGAAGTATATATAACGGCGTAAGCAGTATCGTTCAGAATATTCTAAATAAAATTGTCTCTAGTGATATTGTATTTATGACGTAAACCGCTTGATTCGCTGGATGGCCCATATATAGTTTTTACCTTCCGTCACCTTTAGGTAAGGAAGGTATTGTCTTTGGTCAAAAATTCGGTGGTGAGTTTTTAATGAATAAGCACGTTTTAGGGTCCCTACAATACGAATATACCATTTTTAAGATGATGTCTGTATGTATGTGTGTGTGTGTGTGTGTGTGTGTGTCCGTGTGTGTCCGTGTGTGACAAATTTTTCTCCGACGATAACTCCAATACTACAATTCTAAAAATTATAATTCTTTCGTATTCCTCTTCTGTACAACCATATGAGGAGTTGATTAGATTTTGGTTATAATTACTCCACCGGAAGTACCCTTATTTGAATTTTTTATCAGTTTTTCCAAAAAAAACGCAGTTAAATATTATTTTTTGACATTTTGTTATTATACATATTTAAAAAAATACTCTTCTCTGTGTGGTTTTATTATACATTTTCCTTCATAATCAATAGATGTAGATTTAAAGCGTTATAAAGAAACTAATTTTGAAAAATTAGTCAGCTTTGCTATTTATCATGGAAACAGATGATATATTCAAAAAATTCTAATTGACAGATGTCAGTTGGAAGTGCAAAACCAAATATGGAACGTATAGGATCTAAAATTGATATGGCATAGTGTTCCTCGCAAGTGACACGCAGAGAAAGGCCAAAGAGAAGATGGAAGGACTGTATCGCCTGAAAGGAATGCCTGTGTCAAGAAGATGTGTTGAACAGGAATGAGTGGAAGAAAAGAGGAAACAGCTACCTCTAATAAAATAGGGGAAGCTGAAGAATAAGAAGTGTCAAGTGCATTTTACTTAGTGTATGTTTATGTTATAATTTTATTGGATTTATAGAATAGAAATAGTATGTGTTCGTGTTTGATTTTACATGATATTATATAGAATCTGTTCCAAGGACCTTTTGGTAAGGGATTTGTACAAAATACATCGAATTGACGGAAGGTTTTGTGCTGGCCACAACAGATTTTTTTTATATATACTACAAAAATTTACAATTTTGGAGTCTCTATAGGTTTTCTCATGAAGTATTTTTATTTCAGCATTTGTGTGTGTGTGTGTGTGTGTGTGTGTGTGTGTGTGTGTGTGTGACCGCATGGTCGCCAGGGGCGCTCTAATCGCAAGCTAACGCCAACACACAGGCACACTAGATTTAAATTACAAATTAGCTTAGTTTATAAATTATTTTCTCCTCTGACGGCTGTGTCAGAACAACAGTGGATTTTTTCTTTCTACCTTCTGATTTCAAATGCTTTGTTTTTTCTGTAGGATTAAAATTTGATAAATAAATATATATTTCAAAACACCTTTCAACCTGAATGAATGGGGCGTTAATTTATGGAAATTTTTAATGTATTTTGTGTTAAAAAATGATGAGTTCATAAATAAATTTGTTGTATTTTTAAATAGCAATATTATTATACAGTGTGTTCAAAAAACTCGCAGTAAGCTATGAAGAAAAAAGTATTTAATTATGAGGGTTTATTGTCTTCGTAACAACAGCAGTTGTTTATTGTTTACCTGTCAAACGAAGTGCCAAATTTGATTCTACAAAAAATACCATTAAACGCCATTTTTCGCAAAGATTATTGAATTTTGTACAGGAATACATTCAGGTGTCTCACAACTCGCGCCCCAGACGAAACTGACACTTGCCGACGACAATAAGTTGCCAACAAATAGAAGAAAATAATTTGCGGCTGCTTGCATAACGGAGTTACAAGACTTTTTAATCCACCAATCCCGGAAGGATATCTTGAGGTGTCATGATATTATTACAAAATAAAACTGGTTGCTAGGTTTTAAAAATACTTCTAGTGAGTTACAAAATTTGTTTGACTTACACTTTAGGGTTGACTTTTCACTGTCAACAAATTTGGGTTAGCGAAGGTGTCATCCGAGATCATCATTTATATCGTACAGTGCAACGTGTTGTAGCAGCTGTGTAAAATATGGTGCTATGAGGATCCGGCAAAACTTGGATCCGAGTACCCGGATCTTAAAATATCCGGTTCCTCGGATATCCGATGTACGGATATTGAAGCGGATATACGTAAATTTAATTCGGATTCGGATCCGGATCCAGATTTGAGTCCGGATCCCTTTTGGATTCGGATCTGAACTTGGATCTGGATCCGGATTCGATGTTTTGTTTCATTCAAATATTATCATCGGTTTCAATACTGGGAATATTCGAATCCGAGAACCGATGTGGATTCTGAATTTCCATATCTAAAATCCGATACTCATACTCATATTCGGATCCGGATCCAAAATCCAATACTCAGATTTGGATCCAAAATCCGATTCTCAGATCCGGATCCAAAATCCGATACTCAGATCCGGATAGTTCAACAATCAATTATCCGGATATCCGGATATTTTTGGATCCGAAACCGAAGCTATCCGGATCCGGATCCCACCACTAGTAAAATATTATTGTCCACATTCTCCGAAAATTATAATGATTTCTAAGTAATCAGCGGCTGAATACATGGTAAGAATTTGCCTTTTTTTATTCAACTTGTCAAATTTAATTTGGCACTGACATTTTTCGAAAACTACAGTCGCCCACACATTTTAAAGAAGATTTGATTTGTATAAAACCCTAGTAACGTAAAATTACGGCAAACACACGTTAAAGGTGTAGGTCTCTGATTGGTCAATTTTAAGACGTCTTTTCTCTAATATCTTTTAAGCTAGATTTTTTTTTCTTTGAAATTAGACATCCGAATGCAGTCTCGTGTTTCCTCATTCGCTCTGGGGCGCGAGTTGTGAGACATTCTGTATATTTTTCAGATAAATTTAAAAATATTTTTTTTATTAGTCCCGAAGCCTAAGATAAACACAATTCCTTTGTTATACAGTTCATATTTCAAATGAATGTAACTGACAGTAAATGTCACTGTCAAAAAACTAATCACTTCAAATTAATAATAGTGACATTTTAAAAAGAAAATAGTAAATAAAGCAATAGTTTTCTGCAATGGAACAGTTTGCAGCGTTAGTAAATACGTAGGTATGTATTTAAATTAATAAAAATTAAATAGCGGGAGGTTTTGTGTTGGCCACATCAGATTTTTATACTCGCCGTCAAATGATTATGGACTGATGTTCAACTTTTATCCCTTTCCGCACCCTGTCTCTTGCCCAGCAGTGTTGCCGCTTGTAACTTGACATAATTAAAAATTTTAATACATCGTACATGAAGAAAATATTTTAACAAATAAGTAAGGTAAGACAGTAATACGTAATATAAAAATTGTTTCCGTGGAAAATTTATATTTATATTTTGTCCAAAGTTTCCACACATTAAGCTAAGGTCGCGTTTGCGTTAAAATACGATAACCGGTAAGATCTAAATAAATGGTAAGAATAATTGATTATTATGTGAACAGTACCACACATGCACTTGCTATTAAATCCAAAGTTTTCTTCTTATTTTATAAATTACAAAATTTTTTCAGGATGTAACGCCAATTTTTTGAAAAAATTGTGTACATTGACAATAATTGTTTTCCTAAATGTTTTTTATAAGAACCAGGCCTATTTAATTCATGAGTTTCACTCATTTTCTTTTCAAAAGTCTAATTATAATGCAATTTTTAGGATTAGGAATAAAAAGCGCACGCAAGTACTAACGAAAATGTCAAAATATAAAATGACATTGACAGTTTGCAGATATTTGTACAGGTACACTTAAAAAATTTGGCATCAGTGTAGAAATCTCCAGTCCATAATGAGCCTGTTTCACATTTTTCAAAAACTATTTTAAATGAAAGTTTATGCAATGATTTTTATTTTAATAATTTGTTGTTATTTGTGGAAATAATTAAATAAAAAGATTGGCGTCCTGAAAAACTACCCCCCACTCATGTGACGTAGAAGCACATACATTACATCATTAATAGCCAATAGGAAAATAGTTTTTCCATCACCTACGTTTATTCATATTATTTATATAAATAAAGGTAGGCTAAAGTTTGTCACATGTTAATAAAAAAATCTTTTAATTTGAAATTTGACGCTGATATTTCTCATTATAATTCAATAATAAAGTAATAATGGCTAATTCAAATTACACTCAAGCTAAGTCGGACAATTTACCGAAGGTCGATAGCTGGATGATGGCTGAATTTATATCAGAACGATTGTTTTACTGCTACCGAAATAAGGGGTGTTAAAGAGTTGAGGTAAAATAAAATATAAAAACTGAATTTACTATATAAATTGATAATATATTTTACTTTAAAGTTCTGGTCGTGATTCTTACATTAAATCTGCTATAGGACATGTAGATCTATCATCAGCTCTTCGACCTACTGCTTCTAGCCACAATTTTCTTTTCTTCTTTTATAAAATTTATAAACTCTATAGTAGGTTTGTTCCTAACAGTATTTTTGTAAGAAGGCACAATACAATATTGTAAATTACTCATTTTATTTTGAACTTTTTATTACCTACGTATTATACAAGTTGAACCAGTCTAAAAATTTGACACTTGTTTGACAACTTTGACAATACACTTGACACCTTAGAACCGCTGAAGATGTATGTACTCTGACGTCACATTCTGTTTCAGATCACGTGACTTATTCAAAATTTTATCCAAATTTCAAAAATTAATTGTAAAATATCTAAAAGATATATCGTGATATTTTCAAATTTGAGGTTCTTTAAAGAACAATGTCTTTTAAAATTTAATATTAATTAGTATAGTTGTGGAATGTGTAGTTTCCAAAATAGTGTTGGAGAAAAACTTTTTCCTGTACAGTAGCCTGTTGTGCTCCAGCACGTGTGTAGATAATGAGCATGTATACTCCTTGATTAGTATGTACATATAGATGAGCAAAATGCGTGGGCCGATTTAGGCCCGGGGACAGTTGTACATCACACGGACACCCTGTCATTACCCGACCGGGTCTGCTACCGTGCACAATATGCTAATCTCTATAGCCGCATTGAATCTGGATTGAAGCTAAGGTATCAATGCTAGAGGTACCTATAGGTCTAAGGTAGGTCCAATCTTAGAAGAAATATCAAGTAGGGAGTGATGCTTAAAATGTGCGACTAGTTTTGAAGGCATATAAAAATTAATTAGTACGAGGGTGACAATTTAATAACAAGATTGATCTACTATTGACAATGTTTAAAATTACACAAAACAAATATTGCTTCCCGCCAGGTAGTTCCCTCCCCGTACCCAACACCGCCCGATGCGAATATTCCATTGTTGGAAGCAATGCCTGCAAGCCTTTTTACCTCCCACTACCCTAGGTAAGGGAGGTATAGGGATCGTGCTAAAAATAGCATATAGAGATTTTATATAATAAGCACGTTTTGATGTCCCCAGAATCCGATTTTAACATTTTTACAATGATGTCTGTAGGTATGTATGTGTGTGTGTGTCTGTGTGTGTGTGTGTCTGTGTGTGTGTGTGTGTGTGTGTGTGTGTGTGTGTGGATCATGTGGACACGATTACTCAAATACTATCAATCAGAAAAATTTGAAATTTTGTATACCCATTCTATACTAATATGGGAAGTGCTCATTAGTTTTTAGTGTATATCGGATAAGCGGAAGTATCATTTATAGAAGCTTTTAACAGTTTTTCTTGTAAAAAATTCATTGAATATAATTTTTTAGCAACTTTTACTAATTAAAATGAAATATAATGGTTTAATCTTCAATTCTACGATAATAACATTTAGTAAATAACTCTAAATAACTTTAAAAACGAATATATAATATAATTTATTTCCATGTATCACCTAGCCTATGCGTCAAACAAAATCATAATTTTAATGACAGGTTTGACATATTTAAACAAATGTCACTGACAGGCAGCTATTATATTAAAATTAATAATGAAACCGTGTTAATAAGAATATAATAGTAAAATATTTTATTAAGATTTGTAAAAATAATATATTTTCCATCATACATAAATGTTAGATGTACAGGATGATCTGATTTAAATTTGCTAATTGCTATTTTTGCAGCACTATAAATTAATATTAATTTACAACTACACATTTACGAAATGGATTATGTACGGCGAAGAATTTACAAAGATTGCGTTGTAGAGCACCTAGAAGATGATGCTGATTTTTATAAGAATGTACGTGTGTGACGATTTTTCCTTAAAGCCTATTAAAATATGATCCAAAATTTCTCAAATTTGGTATTTAAAACTCAAATATAATTTGAAACAACATATTAGATTTAAACCATATATGATAAAAAAAAATGGTTAATGAATTGGAAGAATCATTAACATTTAGAAACTTCCTCATACAATGAAAAATAGATATAATTAGAATTATATGTGTGCAGAAGACATGTTAAATACAATAAAAAACAATATTTGGGTAAAGTTCTGTAATGTTTTTGTTATAAAACGACGGTTCGATAGCGAAGTGCAATACAATACTTATATAGCCTAATATGGAAATGGCGAGAGGTCTTGTGCTGACCACAACAGATTTTTTTTTAGTAGCGAATGCTATTGTTTCGAGCAGTATATTTCGTTTATAGGTAGTTCTCAATCTGCATCTAACAGTAGTACAAAACACTAGCTTTTCAACTTCTCTAGTAGTCTCTGATTAACCTTATGTCCTTTTCTTCTTATTCTTTATGTTTTTTTTTCCAAGTCTATTCCACTGCTCACTAGATTATTACCTACAGTTCTACAACGTGGTTGTTGTAGTGAACTCGAAGACTTCTTCTTAGGCGATGGTCGAAGTACTGGTGATTAGCTCAGGTCCAACTTGACACACCTACTCACGTACAGCCTCCGTGGAAGAAGAAGAATAAGAAGAAAAAGAGTTGAGAACAGAAGAGAAAAGAATATGATAACAAACTAAGATGGGAAAATATTGAAGGGGGAATTTTTATATGGCTTCTAAATAATAATTTAAAATATCTGTTGTGGTCAGCACAAAATCTTCGGTCAATTCGGTGTATTTTGTACAAATCCTATACCAAAAGTTCCTTGGAAAAAATTATATAAATTCTAAGATAAAAAATCTGTTGTGGCCAGCACAAGATCTCTCGCCATTTCCATATTAGACTATATAAGTATTCGCTATCGAACCGTCGTTTTATAACAAAAACATTACAAACCTTTACCAAAATATTGTTTTTTATTATATTTAACATGTCTTCTGCACACATATAATTCTAATTATATTTTTCATTGAATGAGGAAATACCTAAATGTCTGAAATTCTTCCAATTCATTAACCAGATTGGCGGTATTTCTGATGGATATATGTATTTTACCTATAATTTCAAATATTTAATTAATAAAACAATAAGAAAAATTAAATATACTTCCCAGAAAAAGCTATCAGAATGTCACTAAAACTGTTGATATTTGACAATGACATGTGTCATTTCCAAACTATGTCAACTGGTTTCCTTAGTGCCTTAGCCTCTGCGATTAGAATACTCTATAAATTATAGTGTCTTTATCTCTAAATCTATACAAGATATAATAAAAATTTTAAGTGTATTAGATAGAGAATTTTATGTTCTTCAATATTTAATAACAAAAATTTCCAAAAAATTATATTTAGAAGAATTTTTTTCAGAAACTACTTTTGGTTGTTCAATTGTTACTAAAACCTTTTCAGCTCTTCCCAGGAATGTCAGATTGACGAAACTGCAGTTAAATATTTTTTAAGTCTTATAGTTTTTGAGGAATCGTGACTACAACATCCAGACATACACACACACACACACACACATCCACACAGACATCATTTTAAAAATATTATAATCGGATTCTAGGGACCTTAAATCGTGCTTATTCAATAAAATCTGGATATGCGAATTTTAGCATGAATCCAATACCTCTCTTAGCGAGAGGTAATAATATTAGATTTTTTTTAAGATACTACTACTTCCGGTTGTTCAATTGTTACCAAAACCTTTTCAGCTCTTCCCAGGAATGTCAGATTGAGGAATTCATAGTTAAACAGTTCTTAAGTCTTATAGTTTTTCAGGAATCGTCCCTCCAACATCCAGATACACTCACACACACACCTACACACACACATCAATTTAAAAATGTTATAATCGGATTCTAGGGACCTTAAATAGTGCTTATTCAGTAAAATTTAGATATGTGAATTTTAGCACGAATCCAATAGGTACCTCTCTTAGCGAGAAGTAAAAATTTGGTGGTGAGTCTATCAATTCCTCTTAAAATTACATTTCACGATTAATTTTAACATACATAAAATCACGCGTTTCCCACTTAGTGGGTTAGCAAAAACCCGAAAACAATAAGAAAAGGGATGAAAGTAAGAGCTCCACTGAATCACTTAACTCTTTAATAACATTCTTCTTTCGCCTTGTCCAAAATCATCATAACATTCATACAAAGAACATAATAATGTGACCGAATTTCGGTAGCGGATAACCGTATCCGGACCACAATAATACATGGGCGAAGTTAGGGGGGGGCTTGGGGGGGCTAAGCCCCCCCAAATGCTGAATTAGCCCCCCCAAAAATATTAGATCATTATCACACACATATTTCAGAACATAAAGTGAAAAACATATTTTTTCGACAAAGACACTTTTTCCATAGACAAACTGGGCAAAGATATAAGCATATCTGACATTACATCTGTTGTCAGAAAATACACCTTTCCAAATACATATAGATATATGCAAATTGCTTTAACGTTGCCAATTTCATTTGCATCATGTGAAAGGTCCTTTTCGACAATGAGGAGGATTAAAAATTGGCTAAGGTCGACCGTGGGTCAAGACCGATTCAGTACTTTAGCCCTTTCCCATATTGAAAATGACATTACAAAATCCCTAGTTCTAGACGATGTTCTGGAAGAGTTTATTAAAACAGGGAATAGAAAACTGTTGCTACACTAATTTTGTATCAATACCTTTTATAGTTATTTTTTTTATTATTAATAAATTCTTGATTTGTTTTTATTGGACCTTACTCACACCTTTATTATAATAGACTTTGAAATAAATAATTCTGATATTAAATAATATAATTTACACAGTTAATATTTGATGGCTGGTAGTGACAACTGCGTGAACCGGCAAGTCTGTGTAATAGCCGCGCCATATTGTGTTGTGTTTAGGCAGTCTATCGAGGTAAGTTAACAATCCGTTAAATATACTCTTTTCTATAATGTTGTGTAATCTGGCAATTTATTTTTGTACATGAAAGAGGAAAAACATTCAGCTTCACATCCCTTGAAAAAATGTAACTTTCAATTATAAGGCATTTAACCTTGAACGAAAAAAAAATTTCGCCTGCGGCGCCTTTTTACCTGCCCCCCCCCCCCCCTCTAATATACGCGCCGGGGCTTTAGCCCCCTCAACTCTGATGACCTAACTTCGCCCATGCAATAATAGTTACGCAACAATCATCCTTCGCCATATATGTCCCATATATTACTATGGTCGCAAACCCCAATCATTTCTCATCGCGTACCCCAAAATTACAACCTCAGACAATCTAAGTCTCATATACATAACCTCACAATTAAACGGCAGCAATGGCTGTCAAAATCTCAACATCCCGAGGGCGAATTATAATAACCTACTTCTAATTAAGGGTTTCAATCCCGCATTATCATCCGTATTGACGTTTACAATCCGAATGAACGGTTATTAACACTTTAACACCTAGTGTATAATTCTACTTTCAATATTTCTATTCGTTTGACGTTGATTGTTTTAATCAACGGTTGCTATGGTGACGGTGATTGTAGGTTGTTTAGTAATTAGTCTAATTGATTCAGAAAAATTGCCCGTATAGGAATTAGATGAAAATAAAACCGGCTATAATTATAATTGAAATGTACCCTCATATTAAGATCAATTTGTAAATATAAACGTATCAACATATTTTTTTTCTATTCTACTTTTAGATTAAAGTATGGGCCATCCAGCCAATCAAGCGGTTTAGGTCATCGTTTAGGGATTTTTGAAATTTTCTATGTTTTTACCTCCCGCTACCCTTGGTAAGGGAGGTATAGGGATCGTGCTAAAAATCTAATATCGAGATTTTAGTACATGACCACGTTTTAAGGTACTAGAATCCATTTTTAACATTTTCACGATGATGTCTGTATGTGTGTATATGTGTGTATGTGTGTATGTGTACGAATTTTGTTTGCACTTTAACTCAAATACATTCAGAAAATTCTGAAACCTTGTATTTTTACCCTATTCTAATAGGAATAGAAGCCATTAGATTTTTGTGTAAATCGGATAAACAAAAATGGTACTTTACTTGAAGCTCATAATGGTTTTTCTTCAAAAAATACCATTAAATGCCATTTTTTCGAATTTTATGTCTTATGAAAATTAAAGATTCTTGAATTTTCTACAGGAATACATTAATACTTTTTCTATATATTTTACAGATAAATTTAAAAATAATTTTTTTTATTAGTCGCGAAGCCTAAGATAAAAACTATTCCTTTGTTAAACAGTTCATTTTTCAAATGAATGTAACTGACAGTAAATGTCACTGTCAAAAAACCAATCACTTCAAATTAATAATAGTGACATTTTAAAAAGAAAATAGTAAATAAAGCAATAGTTTTATGCAATGGAACAGTTTGCAGCGTTAGTAAATACGTAGGTATGTATTTAAATTAATAAAAATTAAATAGCGGGAGGTTTTGTGTTGGCCACATCAGATTTTTTAAAATATATTTTATTAACGTTATTTTTTTGTTTTTAACTTTTGGTATGGAATTTGTAAAATATAGTACGGGTTCGTCTTGTAATTTTATTGGATATATAGAATCTTTTCCAATGAACTTTTTTATAGCATTTATCCATTTTTATTTCAATACTTTTATTTCTAAAAATTCACACAGTTGTTCAAATACACTAAAATTGCGTATACACTTACGTAACATTCTCTTTACAATCAAATAATATTACTACCAAGTTTATTTCTCTACCCATTTTTGAATTATTGCCCCAAAAGTCAATATACCCCACATTTAGATAAAAACTTCAAAATTTACAAAAATCTAATTTTTATGTATCTAGATACTTCTCAATGCGCTGATTCCAAATTTTGAAACCGCAGGTCGATATCTCGTTTCGTTCTCGAGATATTTAGATTTAAAGTTTTGCTCAAAACTGCCCATTTTTGGGTAATAACCCAAAAATGGGCCGAGATATGGATTTGGCGACAACACCATTCGATTCTACGGGCAAAATTACATAAGTACACCAATTTTCATAAATTTTGAACACCGCATACAATATATAAAGCAAAATAACTGAAAATGGGCAAAATCTGAAAAAATCGTAAGGGGTACCCCTTAGGATTTTTTCAGATTTTGGCCATTTTCAAACTTTTATTCATAAAAAATGAACCGGTCGGACAAAAATTATGAAAATTGCTATACTTATGTATATTTGTCCGTAGAATCGAATGGTGATGTCGCCAAATTCATATCTTGACCCATTTTTGGGTTATCACCCAATAATGGGCAGTTTTGAGCAAAACTTTAAATCTAAATATCTCGAGAACGAAACGAGATATCGACCTGCGGTTTCAAAATTTGGAATCAGCGTATTAAAAAGTATCTAGATACATAAAAATTAGATTTTTAAAAATTTTGAAGTTTTTATCTAAATGTGGGGTATATTGACTTTTAGGGCAATAATTCAAAAATAGGTACAGATATAAACTTGGTAGTAATATTATTTGATTGTAAAGAATACGTTACGTAAGTGTACGCATTTTTAGAGTATTTATATATAAGTATACATAATGTATAGTCATGTGTTAATTTTATTGGATTTATAGAATATTTTCCAATGAATTTTTGGTATGGGATTTGTACAAAATACATCAAATTAACGGCAGATCTTGTACTGGCCACAACAGATTTTTTAAATATATTTTATTAACGTCTGACCTATGTAAACTTTATCACAATCGTAGATTTTTAAACTGACGGGCATGCTAAAAAAATAAATATATCATCACGGCATATTACCCATTTCTGGGTGTGCCAGTATCTACAACACATGTAGACATCGGTAATGATGACGATATATTTTACCGTGTGGGCGCTTACCAGGCGTCACCTCACGGGCACTCATAGCTGGTGTGGAGAGTGGACCACAGGGGTCACTCTTGTACCTAATGTTTATAAAAGTCCATCAAATACCAATCCGATCTCTTCCGATCTAGCACGACAACACCCGATCAAGTCTTCTTTTATCCACGTTTTCGCTACACTATAATTATCTCAAAGCTTCTTCTTTAATAAGCATTTTCAAACTACTGCCCCGTTTCACAATAAGATTTCTTCTATTCTATAGTCATAACAATTTGGAAGGCATGGATACCGCACGGCAATCTTCTGGTGTTACGCCATGTAATATTCTTGGACGGAGTATGACACCGTTATTTATGACGGTGTACCCAACCCGGCAATTTGCGCGCTACTATAGAACTCACTGCGTTTTTTCACTGTTTTTTGGAGTTATTAAAATTTGTTGTTATAGTGTGTGTATGTGTTTATTTAAAAATGAACTACTGTTTTTTATGTAGTTTGAAATTTTGGAAGAAATTAATCCTCTAGGGGTTGGTTTAAGATTAATTATGAAAAATATGCACATGATTCAACTACAGTCCAGAAGACACAGTATTGATACGTCCCCTACTGTATATCTGAGGTAGAGAAGCGTAACGAAGTGAAGGTAACGCGTAGCTAAGACTGTACTACTGAACTATGAGCCCAAATTAATAAGAATTCTAGAAAATAGTATTTATCGCGCGAAACTCCTCAGCCTCTATTTCTAGGAGTTTGAGTATAAATGTTTAGTATGTTATTAACATAAAATCAATGAACAATATGTTCCAAAAGAAATTTTGAAGTTTTGCAAAAGACAGATGATATCAGCTGTTAAAAATAGCTGTTTTTCAAGTAGCCATAACTTGGCCCATAGAATATTTTTACCTTCCGTCACCTTTAGGTAAGGAAGGTATTGTCTTTGGTCAAAATATTCGGTGGTGAGTTTTTAATGAATAAGCACGTTTTAGGGTCCCTACAATACGAATTTACTATTTTTAAGATGATGTCTGTATGTATGTGTGTGCGTGTGTATGTCCGTGTGTGTGTGTGTGTGTATGTGTGTCCGTGTGTGACAAATTTTTCTCCGACGATAACTCCAATACTATAATTCTAAAAATTATAATTCTTTCGTATTCCTCTTCTGTACATCCATATGAAGAGTTGATTAGATTTTGGTTATAATTGATCCACCGGAAGTACCCTTATTTGAAGTTTTTAACAGTTTTTCTTAAAAAAACACAGTTAAATATTATTTTTTGACATTTTGTTATTATATATATTAAAGAAAATATTCTTCTCTATACGGTTTGATTATACATTTTTCTTCATATTCAATAGATGTAAATTTAAAGCATTATAAAGGAATTAATTTTCAAAAATTAGTCAACTTTGCTATTTATCATGGAAACAGCTGACATAATTATTCAAAAAAAATTAATTGACAGATGTCAACAGCAAGTGCAAAACCAAATATGGAAAGTATAGGATCTAAAATTGATATGTCATATTGATACTCGCAAGTGACATGCAGAGAAAGGCCAAAGAGAAGATGGAAGGACATTACTTAGTGTAGTTTATGTTATAATTTAATTGGATTTTTAGAACCTTTTCAAATGAACTTTTGGTATGGAATTTGTAAAAAATAGTATGTGTTCGTGTTCGATTTTACATGATATTATATAGAATCTGTTCCAAGGACCTTTTGGTATGGGATTTGCACAAAATACATCGAATTGACGGAAGGTCTTGTGCTGGCCACAACAGATTTTTTTTAAACTATGCTGTTAATAAGAGGAAAAATATTTAAAGAAAATATTTCTGAGTGTGCCACAATTTGCTTTATGACAGATATCGGTAATGATGATGACATATTTGTACCGTGCGGGCGCGTAACAGGCGTCACCTCACGGGCATTCATTGCTGGTGTGGAGAGTGCACCACAGGGGTCACTTTTGTGCCATTTAAAATTCGAAATATTTGGCGTCGGTCTGGTTAAATATATACAATACTTATATAGCCTAATGGCGAGATGTCTTGTGCTAGCCACATCAGATTTGTTTTAAAGTACCGTGAGTATTTTTGACATGAAACATTGGGTTTGTTTTATCCATGGTTACGACTCGACATTTGATTGACAGCAATGTATTTGCCTATCCCATTTAAAATGAAACATAGGCTGTGTCCGATGTTGCACTTTTGACACCTTAATATCTAAATCCTAAATTTATATGCCCTAAATCTAATGATAATTTAGGATTTTAGGAATTAGATTTTAGGGTTTTGCAGGAGCACACTATGCCTTGAAGTTGACGCGCACTAATTAAACAAATCATATTCGTTGCTATAATTTGTATAAAACGTCAAATATACCGTCAAAAAATAACTTCTTACCTTCCATTTTATGAAATATAATATTAACATTTAGCCTGTGTCCGGGAACGAATTTGACAGAAGTATTATATTTAAATATTGTAAGAAATTTAGCCGAGTCAGAAAATCACTCGAGCACGAGGAGCACACAATATTTTTTCTACAACTAAATTTAATTTTTAGAAAACATGTATAATTATTTAAACAAAATTAACCACTATTGACGTCTTGTCAAATATCAAATTTGTTCAAATTATTAAAATATCTTTCAGAACTCATATTATTAATTGGAAAAATACTACCTTTTGTTTAGTTTAATTTATTATTTTAACCCAACGTTTCGGCACCATAAACTGGTGCCTTCTTCAGGGGATACAATGACATATTTTTTGAATAACTTGTTGTTTTTGTTATTTCAAAAAATATGTCATTGTATCCCTGAAGAAGGCACCAGTTTATGGTGCCGAAACGTTGGGTTAAAATAATAAATTAAACTGAAAAAAAGGTAGTATTTTTCCATTCAAATTTGTTACATATATTTCATTTTAAATGGAACAAACAAATACATTGCTGTAAATCAAATGTCAAGTCGTAATCATGGATATGACTAATCCAATGTTTCACGTTAAAAAAAAAATCTGTTGTGGTCAGCACAATACCTCTCGCCATTTCCATTTAATGTTATATAAGTATTGTATTGTACTTCGCTGTTAAAACGTTGTTTTATAATAAAAAAAATACAAAACTTTACCCAAATATTGTTTTTTATTGTATTTAACATGTCTTCTACACACATATAATTCTAATTATATCTATTTTTCATTGTATTAGAAAGTTCCTATATGTGAGAGATTCTTCCAATTCATTAACTAGATTGGCGATATTTCTGATGGATGTATGCATTTTACCTATAATTTCAAATATTTAATTAATAAAACAATAAGAAAGATTATATATACTTCCTAGAAAAAGCTATCTTTTTCATTCTATTAGAAAGTGTC
Source organism: Ophonus ardosiacus (assembly GCA_943142095.1). Taxonomy (NCBI): domain Eukaryota; kingdom Metazoa; phylum Arthropoda; class Insecta; order Coleoptera; family Carabidae; genus Ophonus; species Ophonus ardosiacus. Next base: position 1,024,893 of record OW964841.1, read on the forward strand.
AAAAATTCTTCCAATTCATTAACCAGGTGGTATTTCTGATGGATATATGCATTTTACCTATAATTTTAAATATTTAATTAATAATACAATAAGAAAGATTAAATGTACTTCTCAGAAAAAACTGTTGATTTTTCTCACTGACACCTGTCATTTACTTTTTAGAAACTACTACTTCCGGTTGTCCAAGTGTTACCAAAATTTTTTCAGCTCTTTCCATGAATGTCAGATTGAGGAATTCATAGTTAAATCGGTTTTAAGTCTTAAAGTTTTTGAGGAATCGTCCCTCCTATATCCATACATGTACACATACATACACACATACATAAATCGTGCTTATTCAAAAAAGTCGGGACTTGCAATTTTTAGCATGATTCCAATACCTCTCTTAGTGAGAGGTAAAAATACTCACGGTATAAGATTTCTGTACAGTAGTTCTATTTTTGTCGTACATAACATACTTCTGTATTATTTATTGAACGGTTTATAATATTCTCTACAAAACTACCCCCCCCCCCCCCTCGCTCCCTGCTGCATTTTTTCGGTACCAGACTTCCTATATTTAAATTTCCTAATAATAAATAATGACCCCACTATCGGAACATTATAGATAATATTTCTTCCTCTGCAATTTGTGGTGAGCAGCGTTTATCGCTCTGCCGCCATAATGTCGGATAATTCACATAATAACCAACCTGGGACCATGTCCAAGTGTACCTACTTTGCCCAAACGTAATTGTCTAATTGTCTAATTGTTTAATTGGCCTAGTTTTACTAGAAATTCGTGGTGTAATCGATAATCGGTATGAATTTTGGAAACAGCAGATTGGGACTCGAAAATTATAACTTGGCAACAATGGGGTCTTTTTATGAACCTGTAGTGTTTTTAAAAGTTGTGTTCATCGAAACTAAAAATTTGTTGTGGCCAACACAAGACCTCTCGCTATTTCCATATTAGGCTATATAAGTATTGTATACCGAGAGTTTTTTTTTTATTAGTGAACATGGGCGTATGTCATTACCATAGTTACATTTAAAATGATTGACAGCAATGTATTATTACGTTTTTTTTAAAACTGGATATAGGACGTGACATTTAGTATATCTGTCAATGTCATCAAATTGTCATACTTCAAAATGTATACAGTTGAAGAAAAAGTTCAAATTGTATGGTATAATTCTATACTCTGACATAAGCCTAAGGCAAGAAAAAATTAATATAAATTATATTTTATCCCTATTTTTTAATTGATCAATATTTATTTTGTCACCATTGTAAAAACAATTTTTTAAATGGCACCAAAGAAAAAAAAATTGTTTGGTGCAAGATCTGGTGGCATTGCAGGCCACTCCACTTCTCCACCACGTCCTATCCAGCGTTGGGGGAATACCTGGTGCAGATATAAGTGAAAATTTTGACGAATCCAATACCTGCAATTTTGTGAATTTACTTCCCGATTAATATAAAATGTCGCTTCATCCGTAAATAAAATTTGATCCAGTAATATTTCCCCACTATTAATTTTGTTCATCATATCTTCGCAAAAGATATTTCTTCGTTCTATATCGCTGTGTAATAACTCTTGGTGATTTTGATATTTAAAACTCTTAAAATGTTCTTGTCTTAAAACCTTGTATACTAATATTCTTAATTTCAGAAAAAAAATTGTTGACAGGGTGTTGCCACTTTCAATTGCATAATTTCCTGTTTCTTTCTATTAACTACAGTACTTGATTTTCTTCTTGTGCTGTTTATTGACGCATCCTTTAGTTCTGTAGTCATTGTAAATTTTTCTTATAGTTGTTGGACTGGGTCGCTTATTAAAAGTTAATGCACATAAGTCAGAAACTTGTTGTAGACTCGTTATAATTACTCCAATTTACAATTTGAACTTTTCTTTAACTGTATACATTTTGAAGTATGACAATATGATGACATTGACAGATATACTAAATGTCACGTCCTATGTCCAGTTTTTTAAAAAAACGCAATAATACATTGCTGTCAATCATTTTAAATGTAACTATGGTAATGACACACGCCCATGTTCACTGATAAAAAAAAACTCTCGGTATATATTTGACATTTCTGATATACACAAAAACACATCTTCTTCTTTATATATTTTTTAATTCATTCTTATTCTCTTATTCTTCTAATGGTCGAGATTCTTGCAATTCATGAGGTAATAACAAAAATAACAGAAATTTACAAAAAATAATATTTAGAAGATTTTTTTAAAGAAACTATTACTTCCGGTTGTCCTATTGTTACCAAAATTTTATCAGCTCTTCCCAGGAATGTCAGATTGAGGAAAATGACTTAAAAAACAGTTGGACAACCGGAAGTAATACATAGTTTCTTTAAAAAAATCTTCTAAATATTATTTTTTGAAAATATCTGTTATTATTATTATTGAAGAAATTTTTTTTTATTATATCTTGTATAGATTTAGAGATAAAGGCACTGTAATATATAGAATAATCTAATCGCAGAGGCTACGGCACTAAGGAAACCAGTTGACAAATTCAAATGTTTCTAACATAGTTTGTAAATGACAGATTCTGTATTAAAAATCAACAGTTTTAGTGACATTCTGAAAGTTTTTTCTGGGAAGTACATTTAATCTTTCTTATTGTTTTATTAATTAAATATTTAAAATTGTAGGTAAAATGCATATATCCATCAGAAATACCGCCAATCTTGTTAATGAATTGGAAGAATCTTTGACATTTAGAAACTTCTTCATACAATGAAAAATAGATATAATTAGAATTATATGTGTACAGAAGACATGTTAAATACAATAAAAAAGAATATTTGGGTAAAGTTCAGTAGTGTTTTTGTTATAAACGACGGTTCGATAGCGAAGTGCAATACAATACTTATATAGCCTAAAATGGAAATGGCGAGAGGTATTGTGCTGGCCACAACAAGAAGCTAATAATTTAAGTCCGTATTCCATTCACACCCACTATTTTTTTTGGCCGTTACACAAATAACCAATTATTTACAATATTATAAAAATTATAAAATTTCACAACTAAATATAAACGCTGTTGGCATCTGTTTCATAGGTATCTATATATCCACCGATTACTTCCAAAGGCTTCTTTGATGTAATTACAGGTTTCGAAGTTATTTATGGCCTTCGCTCTTGCTCGAAAATTATTTTGGTTGGATCAATTTCCGGAATACTAGGGCAGTAATTTCCCTAATAATAAAAGTATGGGGTAAAAATAGATAAAGGCGGTAGTATTATAGCCAGAAGGGCGTTATGAAGCCACTAGAAATAATAGGAAACTGTAAAACGGTTGAATGATAGGTGGTGGATTACTAAATTCAGTTCAGAACTTCATCTGCGATACTCTGAGTTTTTTAAAAAAGGTGTTACTTTGTTAGAACATTAGTGAAATAAGTGTCTTCAAGTACATGAAGATTATATTGAAAAAATTCTGATGTGGCCAGCACATGACCTCCCGCAATTCCATGTTTAAAATAGCAATGAGCTTTAAGTAAAGTTTCACTTTCGATTGATCGTTTGTAAACAAAATCTACTTTGTTCTAATAAATAGAAAAGTTTGTAATACGAAATTCTGGATTATATTTTATTATGTTTTTCCTGAAAAATCTGTTAAAGCTTCAAATTAAGTACTACATCCGGTTTATCATATATAGGCAAAATCTAATATGTTGTTTCAAATTATATAAGAGTATTAAATACAAACTTTGCGAAGTTTTGGATCATTAATATATTTTAAGGAAAAATCGTTACACACATTATTGTCAAAATCATCACTAAATTCCTTATGCTCTAAAACGCAATCTGTGTAAATTCTTCGCCGTACATTATCCATTTCGTAAATGTGTAGTTGCAAACTATTATTTGACACTTTGAAATCACGTTCTTATTGAGAGCTGTTTGATATATAATGCTGCAAACATCAAACTAAATTATAAAATAAATTAATATATATTTCATCACGGCATATTACCCATTTCTGGGTGTGCCATTATCTACAACACATGTAGACATCGGTAATGATGACGATATATTTTACCGTGTGGGCGCTTACCAGGCGTCACCTCACGGGCACTCATAGCTGGTGTGGAGAGTGCACCACAGGGGTCACTTTTGTGCCATTTAAAATTGGAAATATTTGGCGTCTGTCGGGATCGAACCCGGTTCCCCCAGGTTTGCGACCAGACACTCAGGCACGCGACCACGGGACCCCATAATAATATATAATGCTGCAAACATCAAACTTAAATCGAATTATCCTGTATATCTAATATTTATGTATGATGGAAAATATATTATTTTTACAAACCTTAATTTCATTAGAATAATATTTAAACTACCCAATTCTTCTTAACACGGTTTCATTATTAATTTTAATGAAAATTGCTTCGTGACAGTGACATTTGTTTAAATATGTCAAATTTGTTATTAAAATATTGTAAAGTATTTTATAATATAATATAAAGTTATTTCAAGTTATTTACTAAATACTATTATCGTAGAACTAAAGATTGTGCCATTATATTCAATTTGTATTGGTAAAAGTTGCTAAAAATTTATATTCAATGAATTTTTTACAAGTAAAACTGTTAAAAGATTGTATAAATGATACTTCCGGTTATCCAATATACACTAAAAACTAATGAGCTCTTCCCACATTAGTATAGAATGGATATACAAAATTTCAAATTTTTCTGATTGATAGTATTTGAGTAATCGTGTCCACAAGATCCACACACACACGCACATACACATACATACCTACAGACATCATTGTAAAAATGTTAAAATCGGATTCTGGGGACATTAAAACGTGCTTATTATATAAAATCTCTATATGCTGTTTTTAGCACGATCCCTATACCTCCCTTACCTAGGGTAGCGGGAGGTAATAAACTAGAATAAACAATAAATACTGTTTAAGTTTTGTGTACAAAATTTTCTATAAGTCTCACGAGAATTTGCACTGATGTAAAGTTACATTACCTTTGTAAAACAAGGTGCAAACTCTCCCAATTTCACAGTTCGTCATTGTTATATACTCTGCAATTATACAGCAGGTTTCTTGTTTGAACCGTGTCCATGTCGATATATTTATTTGATTTATTTTATAACCTTCATTATAATCTTCTCATAATATATTCGAACTCAGAGTAACACAATGAGAGAGACAAAGATGGCTATACTTCGGTAGCTAGGCCTAAGGCTCACACACCCACAGAGGAAAATAATGTTGCTTAGTATGAGGTAACGCTGTCTCCCTCTTTCACAGAATTTTGCGAAATTTTACAAAGTTGTATTGACTCAAGAACTGAATCCAAAAGAACACAGATTGCGTCGGGAGTTTGCTGATTTAGAAGATAATTACGAGGGTCACGCCAAAATTATTGAGAAACAGAAATATTATTTGAAGGAGAAGCATGTAGTTTTACTGGTGTTCAAAGTAGTCCCCCTCTGCTTCAATACACTTTTGTAATCGAATTTTCCAGAGATGGAAAGCTTTGAGCCATTCATTTCTGGAATCGTATTAAAATACTCCATTATGGTGTGTTAATCTCCTCTTCTGACGTAAAATAACGACCACGTAAATGTTTTTTCAAATTAAAAAATAGCCAGAAGTCACACATTGCAGGATCAGGAGAATTATCATGGTGAAGCATTAAACCCTTAATTTTCACACTGCGAAGAACTACAGGTAGACATTTTTGTGTGTACCAATTGGCAGTAACAGTCTTCTGTCCCTCTAACCTAATTGCTTTCACAAGACCTGTACTTCTGAAAAATACAGCGTACATAACTTTTTTAGGTGCATACCCTACTTTCTTGACGCGTTGGAACATCTTAAAAGGGTATGTAAGTTTCATCGCCAGTTACAATTTTAGAAAGAATACGATGACCGCCATTATTTAACAATTTTAAAGTGGCGCGACTAATTGTTTTTGTTCTTCCGTTAAGTTGTGTGGCACCCAACGAGAAACATTACAAATTACTTGTTTGACATTTGGATAGACTGCTAGATTAAATTTATTTTAAAAATTTACCAATGCAGACACTCAGATTTCATTTTTACCATAACAGGTATCACAAATTACACAGAGAAAAAGAAAAGTTTACTATTGAATGTATCTTTCTGAAGAAAAATAATTACACGTTTTCGGCATTGCCATTAAAAAGTTACGGTCTAATTAATGTTGGGACACCTAAGTTTCATACACTAGTGGTTCACTAATAATAAGTATCATCTTACAAGATATGAACTGTCATACCAAATTTCATCCAAATCGTATAAAGCGTCCGGTTATTATAAGCAAAATTAATTTTTTTTCGAAGAACTTTGAAGCAGAATTCTGGCTAAATGGTACACTTTCCGGTAGAAGCAAGTTTGGTTAAATCGTCTTATTTTAGCCTCAGGAATCTGTGGTTAAGCCATGTCCTCCTATTTAAGAGACATCCTGTATAACACTGAGCAATCACTGTTTATATACAATTCCTTTCGCCTGTATGAGTCTGTGGTTTTTTTTTACCTATATTAGAACAGTTCCACCAAGTATCGCCAATGTACTATCTTTATTGTACTAAACAGTTTTTTTTTTTTTTTTGTTATTCACTGTCTTTTATCATCATCTCCACTCCATATTTTTGGGCAAAGAAACAATCCCCTTTCCCCTCTGTGCACGTGCTTCCAGTCAGCCGTAGTGAACGCCGATACTTCTTGACTCTTGACTGACTATTATTATGATAATGACGGGGTAACTATGGTACCGGTCATAAGCTAGCTATCTGGCCACTACGGAGTCTATCGCTGTGTTGTTGAGGACGACAGACTACCGCGTTGTCCAACACAGAAATGTTTAAAGAGTAATGCAGATTAGATATGGTGAAAATGAAATGACAGAAGACTTACGTCATCGACCCGAAAAAAACCTTATAAAATGAAATATGACATAGAAATTATTGTATGAGCAAAACACAAATAAAAGACTGGTATAAACGGTTCAGAGATGACCGCACATTTGTTGATAGTAACCCACGTTCTGGGCGGCCTTCGACGACAAAAATATCGAACGTGTGCAACTTGTGATCAATGAAGATCGTCGATTGACTGTGCGAGAACTAGAATTTGATCTGGGAATACCGAAAACTACTGTTTGGAAGATTTTAACTGAAAATTTGCAAATGGTTCGTGTGTGTAATTGCTAACGGTGGAACAAAAAAATCTTCGCCTTGAAATCGCTCAGGACAATTTGGAAATGGTCAATAATGATCGACTTTTGGCAGTTCCCAAGATTAAAAATGTCGCTCAAAGGACACTGATTCGACGATAAAGAAACAGTCGAAACTAATACGACGAATGCTCTAAAGGCAATACCAAAAAACGAATTCCAAGACTGCTTCCAAAAGTGGAGACAATCGAAATGATGAAGACGGTATTTGGGACGAGTGTATGAACAAAACACAAATAAAAGACTGGTATAAACGGTTCAAAGATGGCCGCACATCTGTTGATAGTAACCCACGTGCTGGGCGGCCTTCGACGACAAAAATATCGAACGTGTGCAACTTGTGATCAATGAAAATCGTCGATTGACTGTGCGAGAACTAGAATATGATCTGGGAATACCAAAAACTAGTGTTTGGAAGATTTTAACTGAAAATTTGCAAATGGTTCTTGTGTGTAATTGCTAACGGTGGAACAGAAAAACCTTTGCCTTGAAATCGCTCAGGACAATTTGGAAATGGTCAGTAATGATCGACTTTTGGCTGTTCCCAAGATTAAAAATGTCGCTCAAAGGACACCGATTCGACGATAAAGAAACAGACGAAACTAATACGACGAATGCTCTAAAGGCAATACCAAAAAACGAATTCTAAGACTGCTTCCAAAAGTGGAGACAATCGAAATGATGAAGACGGCATTTGGGGACGAGTGTATGAACAAAACACAAATAAAATACTGGTATAAACGGTTCAAAGATGGCCACACATCTGTTGATAGTAACCCACGTTCTGGGCGGCCTTCGACGACAAAAACACCGGATAATATCGAACGTGTGCAACTTGTGATCAATGAAGATCGTCGATTTACTGTGCGAGAACTAGAATATGATCTGGAAATACCGAAAACTAGTGTTTATTATATTATATTATTATATTATATTATATATTATGATCGACTTTTGGCTGTTCCCAAGATTAAAAATCTGATGTGGCCAACACAAAACCTCCCGCTATTTAATTTTTATTAATTTAAATACATACCTACCTATGTATTTACTAACGCTGCAAACTGTTCCATTGCAGAAAACTATTGCTTTATTTACTATTTTCTTTATTATTTAATATGTCACTATTATTAATTTGAAGTGATTAGAATAAACTGTGTAACAAAGGAATTGTGTTTATCTTAGGCTTCGGGATTAAAAAAAGAAAAATGATCTGTAAATTATATAGAAAAATTATATACCTGTACAAAATTCAATAATCTATAATATTTATAATGACAAAATGCGAAAAAATGGCATTTAATGGTATTTTTTGAAGAAAAACCATTATGAGCTTCAGTAAAGAAATACAAGGTTTCAGAATTTTCTGAATGATAGTATTTGAATTAGAGCGAAGACAAAATTTCTACACATACACACACACACATACATACACACATACAGACATCATCGTGAAAATGTTAAAAATGGATTCTAGGGACCTTAAAACGTGTTCATTTACTAAAATCTCGATATGTGATTTTTAGCACGATCCCTATACCTCCCTTACCAAGGGTAGCGGGAGGTAAAAATGTCGCTCAAAGGATACCGATTCGACGACAAAGAAACAGTCGAAACTAATACGACGAATGCTCTGAAGGCAATACCAAAAAACGAGTTCCAAGACTGCTTCCAAAAGTAGAAAGGCCGTTGGAAGCGTATTCTTCAATCAAATGGGGACTACTTCAAAAGATGCCACCAGCCCGATGACGCAGAATAACAGCAGCGGGGAAATATAAAGGAAGGTCGGATACTTTTCGGACAGACCTCGTATATAACGTCATTAATTTAGGGATATTTTTTGATGTCGTACCATAAACAGTCTATAAACTATACGTTGGAACAAACCTAATATCTCTTCAAACTTTTCAACAGACCTGTACCAATACGTGCCCAACTAAACTACAAATGCAATTTGTATATCCTTCTGCGTACTTCTGTGTTGACTTGACCGACAAAAAGAAGAAATTGTTACACGGTTCTTTCTCTATAATTTATAATTTGTTCTTTTGCTTCTTTATTTTTAAATATTGCCGTGCGTATCTGAGTATCAGAGAAGGCTGTCGTTGACCATCCGGCCAACGAAACAGACGACTATCAACGTAACTATCAACCTACTATGATCACCAGTAATTTTGCATGGTTTCAGAGAGGAAAAATTGCTGTAGTAAAGACGAAAAATAAGAAAAAAGCAAGGCGCACTTTAAATTTTGAAGTATAGTAATTTTTTGTCTACCAGTATTTTTTAACAAAGCATGGCAACGGGGTTTGTTACCCAAAACAAATTTGGATGAAATAAATGACAAAAATCAGTTGTGGCCAGCACAAGACCTTCCGTTAATTTGATGTATTTTGTACAAATCACATACCAAAAGTTCATTGGAAAAGATTCTATATATAATATCTCTACCCATTTTTGCCCCATATATTTGCCCCAAAAGTCAATATACCCCACATTTAGTTAAAAACTTCAAAATGTGCTGATTCCAAATTTTGAAACCGCAGGTCGATATCTCGTTTCTTTCTCGAGATATTTAGATTTAAAGTTTTGCTCAAAACTGCCCATTTTTTGGTAGTAAACCAAAAATAGGTCGAGATATGAATTTGGCGACAACACCATTCGATTCTACGGGCAAAAATACATAAGTATAGCAATTTTTATATTTTTTGTCCGACCGGTTCATTTTTTATTAATAAAAGTTTGAAAATGGCCAAAATCTGAAAAAATTCTAAGGGGTACCCCTTACGATTTTTGCGATTTTTGGCCATTTTCAGTTATTTTGCTTTAGAGATTGTATGCGGTGTTCAAAAGTTCCGAAAATTGGTGTGCTTATGTAATTTTGCCCGTAGAATCGAATGGTGTTGTCGCCAAATCCATATCTCTACCCATTTTTGGGTTATTACCCAAAAATGGGCAGTTTTGAGCAAAATTTTAAATCTAAATATTTCGAGAACGAAACGAGATATCGACCTGCGGTTTCAAAATTTGGAATCAGCGCATTGAGAAGTAAATAGATACATAAAAAAATAGATTTTTGAAAATTTTGAAGTTTTTATCTAAATGTGGGGTATGTTGACTTTTGGGGCAATAATTCAAAAATGGGTAGAGATATAAACTTGGTAGTAATATTATCTGATTGTAAAAAGAATGTTACGTAAGTGTACGCCACACATTCACACACATACATGCACACACACACACACACACGAACATCATAGTAAAAAAAATTAAGTAAAAATTTTTTAGCATGAATCCAATACCTCTCTTAGCGAGAAGTAAAAATACAAAATTTTTGAGATGACTTTTTCTAAGTCTTTTTGATATATGAAGACATATGATATATCACCAATGGGTGTTATTCAATTAAAACAAGCTCGCAGCGGTAAAAAAACAAAATTAATAGACTAATGTTTCTCTACGCTCAGCTGTTCAAGTGTAAATTTATATCATTGGCTATTGATTTGAACGGGTGATTATATTATTTAGTAGATATTCCTTTAGATTATTTTGTAAATATATCAACAAATTATTACATTTTTTGTATCAGTAATATAAATATCATTTTCACGCTTTATATTAGACAAATTTTTTACCTCTCGCTAAGAGAGGTATTGGATTCATGCTAAAAATTTCATATCCAGATTTTAATGAACAAGCACGATATAAGTTCACTAGAATTCGATTTTAACATTTTTACGATGATGATGATGATGATACAGGATACCCATTTTATAAGTTCCCGCCTTAAAGTTTACAAATACTCAAAACAGAATACATTTCATTGGCCACTTGGTAAATATTAGTACTTTAAATTGAATAATCACAGAAGGTATAAGGGCAAAACAAAATTTTAAAAAGCAAATCACTTATGAAGTAACATGGGTTGCCTATTTTTAAACTTGAAGGCGGGAACTTATAAAATGGGCACTTTGTGTGTGTGTGTGTGTGTGTGTGTGTGTGTGTGTGTGTGTGTGTGTATGTGTTTGTGTGAAAGTTGGAGAGGCAATTTCTCAAAAACTATAATACTTAAGACCAATTAAACTACGTATTTCTTAATCTGACATTAGTGGAAAGAGCTGAAAAAGTTTTGGTAACAATTAAACAACCGGAAGTAGTAGTTTCTTAAAAAAATCTTCTTAATACAATTTTTGGAAATTTATGTTATTACAAATTTTAAAGAATGTAATATTCTTTACCCAATACATTGAACATTTTTATTATATCTTCTATAGATTTAGAGAATTATAATAGATATTTATACATCAAGTGAGCTAAAATAATGTTAAAGTTAATTTCTTCGAGTGAATAAACAATATCTTAGCTCACGTGGTTTATATAATATTTTATTCAATTTTGACGAAATAATAATAACCATTATAATATTTAATTTTAAAATAAATAAATAAATATATCATCACGGCATATTACCCATTTCTAGGTGTGCCAGTATCTACAACACATCTAGACATCGGTAATGATGACGATATATTTTACCGTGTGGGCGCTTACCAGGCGTCACTTCACGGGCACTCATAGCTGGCGTGGAGAGTGCACCACAGGGGTCACTTTTGTGCCATTTAAAATTGGAAATATTTGGCGTCAGTCGGGATCGAACCCGGTTCCCCCAGGTTCGCGACCAGATAATTTTGATAAAATAAAATACTAATCAGTTAGTAGACTGTACATGACAATCGTCGATGATAGACGTCAAGTCATCTATATAAAAAGCATTATTGTCTGTTATTTGTGTCGTGAAAAATAATGAAAATGGCTGACAATATCTAATAAATACTGTGATGAGTGTTATTTTCGTGCCTGATATTATTTTAAATGAATTATGGAGTTAATAATGACAGTTTCGGTTGTCCAATTGTTACCAAAACCTTTTCAGCTCTTCCCAGGAATGTCAGATTGAAGAATTCATAGTCAAACAGGTCCTATGTTATATTATAGGGACCTTAAAACGTGCTTGTTCACTAAAATCTGGATATGTGATTATTAGTATGAATCCAATACCTCTCTTAGCTAGAAGCAAAAAGTGTTAAAAGTGAAAGAAAATTTCCTTTAAGCCTTTAATGTAACGTAACTCTTTAAATCCCTAAAAACTAATTATTATAAATCCCAGCTCCTACCATCCCTATATCATTTATCATAACATCCGATAGTACGTTCCACCTACAGCCCTAGGCGACTTGAAATTAACGGGCAGAAAAAATAAACTATTAGCTCCACACATAGGCGGCTCTGTTACGGCTGAAGTGGCCAGGTCACAATAACTAGAAAGAATGCATTTGTTTTAAGCTGCTGAAGATGAAAAAATCTGATGTGGCAGCACATGACCTCCCGCCATTTCTTGTTTAAAATAGCAATGAGCTTTAAGTAAAGTTTCACTTCCGGTTGATCGTTTGTAAACAAAATCTACTTTGTTGTTCCAATAAATAGAAAAGTTTGTAATACGAAATTTTGGATTATATTTTATTATGTTTTTCCTGAAAAATCTGTTAGAGCTTCAAATGAAGTACTACATCCGGTTTATCATATATAGTCAAAATCTAATATGTTGTTTCAAATTATATAAGAGTATTAAATACCAACTTTGCGAAGTTTTGGATCAGTAATATATTTTAAGGAAAAATCGTCACACACATTATTGTCAAAATCATCACCAACTTCCTTATGCTCTAAAACGCAATTTGTGTAAATTCTTCGCCGTACATTATCCATTTCGTAAATGTGTAGTTGCAAACTATTATTTGACACTGAAATCACGTTCTTATTGAGAGCTGTTTGATATATAATGCTGCAAACATCAAACTTAAATCGAATTATCTTGTATATCTAATATTTATGTATGATGGAAAATATATTATTTTTACAAACCTTAATTTCATTAGAATCATATTTAAACTACTAAGTTCTTTTTAACACGGTTTCATTATTAATTTTAATGAAAATTGCTTCGTGACAATGACATTTGTTTAAATGTGTCAAATTTGTTTTTAAAATATTGTTTTTGTTTGACGCAGAGGCAAAGTGATGTACAAAAATAAATTATTTTATAATATAATATAAAGTTATTTCAAGTTATTTACTAAATGCTATTATCGTAGAACTAAAGATTGTGCCATTATATTCAATTTGTATTGGTAAAAGTTGCTAAAAAATTATATTCAATGAATTTTTTACAAGAAAACTATTAAAAACTTGTATAAATGATACTTCCGGTTATCCGATATACACTAAAAATTAATGAGCTCTTCCCACATTAGTATAGAATGGATATACAAAATTAAAAAGTTACGGTCTGATCAATGTTGGGACACCTAAGTTTCTTACATTAGTGGTTCACTAATAATAACAAGTATCACCTTAAAAGATGACTTATAACCATATGAATTGTCATACCAAATTTCATCCAAATTGAATAAAGCGTTCTATTATTGTAAGCAAATTTTCTTTCAAAGAACTTTGAAGCAGAATTCTGGCTAAATGGTACACTTTTCGGTAGAAGCAAGTTTAGTTAAATCGTCTTATTTTAGCCTCAGGTATCTGTGGCTAAGCCATGTCCCCTTCTTTAAGAGACACCTTTATAATATTTGCACGCTGTACTTTGCAGAGTGAACCCGGCGTACCCAGGATTACAATTACAAACAGTTTCGTATTACGAAGAACTCTATTATAAGAAAACTATGAATCTAAATCTAAACAACAAAGAATATTATTTTCATTATTTCTATAATTGTTTCGTGACAATATCAGATAAGAAAATGATACACAAACTCACAAAATTGTTGTCACCAAGATGTTATCTCCAAATTATAACCTAACATTTCGTTTCCTGTATTCTAATTAATTCTTATCAAAAAGTTAATTGAATGAATGTAATGTTGCATGTTACATAATTTTTACTTATGTTACATTAAATTTTATGTTTGCAGTTATGATACTAAATTTGAGATAAGGCTAAATTTGTTTGAGTTATAATTTTATTTGTACTCATATATGAATACAAATGAGTACTTATATTAGTGTTTATTATGTGACAATATAAATATCATAAAATAACACAATGTATTGATTTGACTACAAGTTGTTTGCAAATTATAATAGCAACTTTGGAATATATTGTCCCGTATGTAAAAAATCTGTTGCGGCCAGCACAATACCTCTCGCCATTTTCATTTTATGTTATATAAGTATTGTATTGCACTTCGCTATCGAACCGGCGTTTTATAACAAAAACATTACAGAACTTTGCCCAAATATTGTTTATATTGTATTTAACATGTCTTCTGCACACATACAATTCTAATTATATCTATTTTTTATTGTATGAGAAAGTACCTATATGTCAGAGATTCTTCCAATTCATTAACAAGATTGGCGGTATTTCTTATGGATATATGCATTTTACCTATAATTTCAAATATTTAATTAATAAAACAATAAGAAAGATTAAATGCACTTCCTAGAAAAAGCTTTTAGAATGTTACTAAAACTGTTAATTTTTGACACTGACATATCTGTCATTTACAAACTATGTTACAAACATTTGAATTTGTCAATTGGTTTCTTTAGTATAGTTTAGCCTCTGGCATGTATTACATCCGAATATTCTATATATTATAGTGTGTTTATCTCTAAATTTGTACAAGATATAATAAAATTTTTAAGTGTATTAGATGGAGAATTTTATGTTCTTCAATATTTGTAATAACAAAAATATCCAAAATATTATATTTAGAAGATTTTTTCTAAGAAATTACTACTTCCGGTTGTCCAATTGTTGCCAAAACCTTTTCAGCTCTTCCCAGGAATGTCAGATTGAGGAATTTATAGTTAAAAAAATCTTATAGTTTTTGAGTCCTTCCAACATGCACACACACACAAACATACACACACAAACAAACAAACACACACTCAAACATCGTAAAAATGTTAAATTCTGATTGTAGGGACCTTAAATCGTGCTTATTCACTAAATCTGGGTAAAAATATAATTTTGCAACACTATATTCAAATCAACAGTTTTTTACCTCCCGCTACCCTTGGTAAGGGAGGTATAGGGATCGTGCTAAAAATCTAATATCGAGATTTTAGTAAATGACCACGTTTTAAGGTCCCTAGAATCCAATTTTAACATTTTCACGATGATGTCTGTATGTGTATGTGTAGGGATTTTGTCTTCACTCTAACTCAAATACTATCATTCAGAAAATTCTGAAACCTTGCATTTTTACCCTATTCTAATATGAAAAGAAGCCATTAGATTTTGGAGTAAATCGGCTAACCGGAAATGGCACTTTACCTGAAGCTCATCATGGTTTTTCTTCAAAAAATAGCATTAAATGCCATTTTTTGCATTTTATGTCTTATGACAATTAAAGATTATTGAATTTTCTACAGGAATACATTAATACTTTTTCTATATATTTTGCAGATAAATTTAAAAATATTTTTTTATTAGTCCCGAAGCCTAAGATAAACACAATTCCTTCGTTACTCAGTTCTTATTTCAAATGAATGTAACTTACAGTAAATGTCACTGTCAAAAAACTAATCACAATAGTTTTATGCAATGGAACAGTTTTCAGCGTTAGTAAATACGTAAGTATGTATTTAAATTAATAAAAATGGATAGGAATGTGTGTCGAAGGATGATTGTTGCGTAACTATTATTGTGGTCCGGATGGGGTTATTCGCTACCGAAAATCAGTCACTTTGATATGTTATATGTATGAATGCTATGATGATTGTGGACAAGGCGAAAGAAGAATGTTGTTAAAGAGTGAAGTGAGTCAGCTGAGCTCTTACTCTTATCCCTTTTCTTATTGTTACTATTGTTTCCGGGTTTTTGCTAACCCATTAAGTGGGAAACGCGTAATTTTATGTATGTATGTATGTATGTAAAAATTAAATAGCGGGAGGTTTTGTGTTGGCCACATCAGATTTTTTTAATACATTGTTTCGTGTTCAAATAACTAACATGATCTTTTCACAATTTATTCCTGTATTTGAATACTTTTTGACATTTCAATCTCAAGGACCTAACCTCCTGAATCACCATTTTAAATTTAATTGTAACCACAGACCTATTCTTCTTCCTCTTCGTGTTTGGAGTTGCGTGTCTGTCTTTCCGGAATCCCAGTGTTTACTATTTAGCGTTCACCTTCAATGGCACCCTTTGCGTGCGTGCGTGTGAGTGTGTGTGTGTGTGTGTGTGTGTGTGTGCATGCGTGAGCTTAATGTCGAAAGCTCACCTCGTCTGTCTTCACCACAATCATCGGCAAATGAAAGCTTAATGTGGCACACATCACGTAAAGTTCACACACGAATGTGGAATAAGAATAAGAGAAACAATGCGTAATAATATGAAGGTCATTTATTGACTAAGAATTTCTCATAAAGAGGTTATTTGTTAAGAAGGGACCCTTGTGTGCAGAAGACATGTTAAATACAATAAAAAACAATATTTGAGTAAAGTTTTATAATTTTTATTTTATAAAACGACGTTTTGACAGCGAAGTGCAATACAATACTTATATAACATAAAATGGAAATAGCGAGAGGTATTGCGCTGCCAACACTATATTTTTACCTCTCGCTAAGAGAGGTATTGGAGTCATGCTAAAATTCGCATATCCAGATTTTATCGAATAAGTACGATTTAAGGTCCCTACAATCCGATTATAACATTTTTAAAATGATGTCTGTGTGTGTGTGTGTGTGTGTGTGTGTGTGTGTTCCTCAAAAACTATAAGACTTAAAAAATATTTAACTGCAGTTTCCTCAATCTGACATTCCTGGGAAGAGCTGAAAAGGTTTTGGTAACAATTGAACAACCGGAAGTAGTAGTTTCTTAGAATAATAAGAATAATTTTTTAGAAGTTTTATTTTATTAAATATTGAAGAACATGAAATTCTCCATCTAATACACTTAAAATTTTTATTATATCTTGTATAGATTTAGAGATAAAGACACTATAATTTATAGAGTAATTTAATCGCAGAGGCTAAGGCACTAAGGAAACCAGTTGACAAATTCCAATGTTTATAACATGACACATGTCATTGTCAAATATCAACAGTTTTAGTGACATTCTGATAGCTTTTTCTGGGAAGTATATTTAATTTTCCTTATTGTTTTATTAATTAAATATTTGAAATTATAGGTAAAATGCATATATCCATCAGAAATACCGCCAATCTAGTTAATGAATTGGAACAATCATTTTTTTATTAATATTCGTTATTCAGCATATACATTCGTATTTTTTACTACTTAAGAGCCCTACGTATGATATTACCTAGGATTTTAGGAATTAGATTTTAGGTATTTTTAGGAACACACTATATCTTAAAGTTGACGCGAACTAATTAAACAAATCATGTTCGTTGCTATAATTTGTACAAAACGTCAAATTTACTGCCGAAGAATAATACTTCTTAGCTTCTATTTTATGAAATATAATATTAATATTTAATCTGAAGCATCAAATAAAATCAAATTGTATAATTCATTTTTGTTGTTCTAAAGTGTTGCCATACAAACCAATGGATGTCATTAGTGTGCCATTCGGAGCTGTATTTATATAAAATATATCTGAATCTTAAATTCTAAATCACTGTATATATTTACAATTATTGTTGTATATTGAGCTTTAGAGTTATTGTAAACTTAGCTTTAGTTAAGAGCTATCTACAAGTTTGCAATATAAGTTTGTTATTAACAATTAAGATAACACACACAAGTTATAATATTGAATAAACTTTACCTTACAATATAAAATATAAACAATCATTTATTTAAAATACTAATACTTTAAGTCCCAAGTACTAATACAACAATAATAACATACAAATAACAATAAATATGACTTACCACGTTCGGCAATTGTAGCTGCACAGACACTTTTCTTTGTCCGTTCGAAACACACACATTTTTTTTGTCTTTCCACACAAATTATATACCAAAATGACCGCGAAAGAATAATGAATCGATTGGTATATAACATAATGTCAGTTTCAATAATTTTACCCCGAAACACTTTAAAAAACTACCCGACAACACACTAATCGTAAAGGAACTCGCGAACTAAACTGACAGTTCAAAACAATTGTTACGCTTGAGAATCACGGCCCACTACGGGCAAAAACAAGTATATTCGTATATTTTAAAATAATAGTGTTCTAAACAAAATGTTAAAATAGGAACAGTGGTTATTGCGATCGATTGATGAATACTGTCATATACAATTCCGTGGCCAGCACAAAACCTCTCGTCATTTTCATATTAGGCTATATAAGTACTTATTGTATTTAACATTGTGCATTGGATAGAGAATTTTGTATTCTTTAATATTTGTAGTAACATAAATTTCCAAGACAATAATATTTAGAAGATTTTTTTAAACTATTACTTCCGGTTGTCCAATTGTTACCAAAACCTTTTCAGCTCTTCCCATTAATGCCAGATTAAGGAAGTTAAATCTGTCTTTAATCATACACACATACATACACACACACATACACACACACACACACACACACACACACACACACACACACACACATAAACACACACCGAGAGAATGTTTGTAAAAATGTTAAAATCGGATTATAGGGACCTTAAAACGTGCTTATTCACTAACATCTGGACATGCGATTTTAACATGAATCCAATACCTCTTTTAGCAAGAGGTAAAAATCTGTTGTGGCTAGCACAATACCTCTCGCCAATACTACTAACAAAATTATACAATGCAATAAAAATATATTTCTCTTGTGGCTCAAAATAAATATGTATACCAAATTTCATTAATATATTTAAACAAATGACCATTTAATTAATAAATTCTTGTATGTTGTTCACTCCAAAAAAAAAAAAATACGGTTTTCACAATTTTAAATGGTTTCTTACCATGCTTAAACCACTATTACAATAATTCTGAAAATTAATAAACTTACATAAAAAAATACGTAGAATTTAATGGTAGAGTCGACAAGTTTGTATCTCGACCCAGTTTTGGGCGGCAAATACCTACCCATTTAAGGGTTGAAGATACGTTCTTAATTTTAACAAAAATCGATTCCTCATGTCAAAATACATATGCGTACCAATTTTTGTTACTATTCCCCAAAGGATATACTAAATATCTCAATTTGTATTTGCCCTAAATTTTCGGAATTTTGCCGGCGTCTGACGCGTAGCTTGCCCACAAAAAATTCATAGATTTGCGGTGAAATTCAAAGTGTGTTTATTTGGAATTCTTTCAACAAAAAAAATTTGAAAATTGGTACAATTATATAAGAATATATGTAGAATCTAATGGTGCAGTCGAAAATTGTTTATCTCTACCCTGTTTTGGGTGGTGAATATCTACCCATTTAAGGGTTGAGGGTACGACTTTAATTTTAAGAAAAATCGATTCTATGGGTCATAATACATATGTTTACTAATTTTTGTTACAATATTACAACAGGTAATTCAGTAATATCAAAACAAAATATTCAGAGGTCATTGACCCTAAATGTGTAGCATTTAGAATATTGTATTACTGTAATAATACCAATAGTTCAATAATTCTGAAAATTGGTGTACATGTACAAAAAAATATGTAGATTCGAATGGTAAAATCGGCATGTTTGTATCTCTACCTAGTTTTGGGTAGCAAATATCTACCCACTTAAGGATTGAACACACTATTCAAATTTTACCAAAAATCGATTCCTCGGGTCAAAATACATATGTACACCAATTTTCGTTAATATTTTTCAAAGGATATACTAAATATTTGAACTTGTATTTGCCCTAAATTCGCAAAATTATACCGGCAATTGACGCATCGCTTGCACACAAAAAATTCGTAGATTTGCGGTAAAATTCAAAGTGTGTTTATTTGAAATACCTTTAACAAAAAAAATTGAAAATTGGTACACTTATATAAGAATATCCGTAGAATCTAATGGCAAAGTCGAAAATTGTTTATCCCTACCCAGTTTTGGGTGGTGAATATGTACCCATTTAAGGGTTGAGGGTACGACTTTAATTTTACAAAAAATCGATTCTAGGGATCCTAATACCTATGTTTACTAATTACTCATAAAGATATAAAACTAAAACAATTACATTAGGATATCGGTTAGAATTTGAAATAATAAAATACCTTAATTCATATATTTGGGTATAAAATTAATATGGTATTATGTAACTTTTAATTTTGAGTAACTTTCTTCAAAAAAACATTTTTTAAAAATGAGAAATAAAGCCGTTATTTAATAATTTATGAATCAATAATTCTAATATAATATTGGTATAGCCACCTATTGACAAAATTTATAAACAATGGTTGGACTTAGTGAATATTTTGTTATTGATTTTCAGAAATTATTATTTCAAAACTGGGGCATCAAATCAAAAAAAGTTTCAAATAAAATTTTCTCAAAATACTCTATTTTAATTATTTATACAATAATCTGAATTACGTAGTTTCTATTTTTGGAGATATAAATATTCAAATAAATAAAACATTTTCCAAAAAACTAAACGCAAATAAAATGAATTATTAGTTAAAAAATATATAGAATTAAATAATAAATAGAGTTTGTTACAAAAATTATTTTGTAAAAAATTTTGTTTGCGAGAAATAAATTAATTTTTATTTTTATTCATTATCTTTGAAATTATAACGAATATAAAAAAAAGTTTCAACGAGACTATCATTTATTTTTATTTATAAATATTTTTCTTATGACAAACTTTGTCGAAATGTTATTAGTTTTGCCAAAAAATAGATTTTCTCAAAATTATTAATACCAAAATAATACTACTGCTGTACTCTATGATGAAACTTATGAACTATAAAATAATTATTTAAACAAATGTCATTTGAATATTAACCAAATGACAGGTGGAAAATTTGTTTATTTTATCATTTTAAATAAATTAATATTTAAAATATAGTTTGATACACGATTTTATGTTTATTATAATTAAAATATGCATTATTTGTCCATTTTGTTTGACGTTTGTTATATCTTCAGCAAGATGTCTCCACGTGTATTTCAGCAAATCTGACCTTCAAGAAAACCAGGACTGTAATTAAAAATTGTTGTTTACAGAAAATGTTTAACAGTTTTTTGGGCCAAAATTTATATGTATTTCAACAAGGATAAGACAATAGTTTATAAAAAATACAAAATAAATGATCAAACTTGTTTATTTAAGAATATATACTGAAATATTGACTAGCAGAAAATTTCCTGAATACGTCTTGTGTGATAGCAACAAATTATTTATGGAATGCAAAATATGACTGGCGCTGGCGCCTAAATACCAAATAATAAATATAGGTATTTCTTCAAAATTTGACTACGTACAATAATTTTCCAATTAAATATTGTTATTATATATAATTTGGAGGTTAAATAAATATAATATTGTATGTATCATCCATTTTTTATTATAATAAATACCATATTTTGTTATATGCTGTACAGAATAAAAGTAGTTCATTGTTTATTAATATTATGTACAATAATTGTTAACTATAACTTATTGTAAACAGTATGCAAATAATATAGTTTACAGAAATAAACATATAATACAAAATAAATAAAAATTATTATGTATAACACCGAGATGGCACCTACATTTTTTTGTTTTTATTTTTCTTCACTAAATTTTCATGAAAAGTTAATGTGTTATACATCAGAAGATTCAGCACAAAATTCTGAGTATAAAAATATAAAATTCATAAATTATAACTATAATATATCGCTAATACCTTATACATTTCATTTGACATACTTGGATTTTTTTCAGATACAATTTTCAGTACAAAATTTTCATTAAAAGTTAATAAATTATACATCAGCAGATTCACCGTGAAGCACTGAGTAAAATGATACTAAATACTTGTACTAAAATATTAAAGTAACACTAACATTATCCATCTAGTCTTATTAAAGGTTATTTATCATTAATTTGTTGTTTGATGTCATCTGTTTGTGTTTTGTCTTCTTTGATTCGTCCCACATTCTTCGTCTACATAAAAACAACCCCCGGAGTTTAGTCCTGCGATATTTCATCCCTTAAACAACAATATTCTTCGCTAGACAACTCCAAACATTTGCAATGCTTACATCAAATTTCAGATGGAACTTGTCATCTTCTTCTTAAGTGAAATTCTGTACAAAATATGAATAGAAACAATAATGATACTTTTGTTTTAAATCTATATAATGAACCAAGTGTTGTTACTAAATTTGTAAGAATTATTACCCGAAGCTCTGTGTAAGAGCTAATAAACCTTTGTTTTTAAAAACCTGTTTCGCAAAGCGGTTATTATAACTAGTTTCATTCATAAACTGGTTGAATGACCGGTTTTTATAACCAGTTTTGGCCCAAACCGGTTTTTCAAGTTCAATACTCGCTCACAATCTTTTTTAAAAACCTGTTGGAAACCGGTTTTTATAACTATTTCGCATTCATAAACCGGTTTAATCACCGGCTTTTACAACCAGTTTCTTCAAACCGGTTTTTCAAGTTCAATACTTGCTCAAAATCTGGTTTATTTTATTGTAAACTGGTTTCATGCCCTGAAATACAATTTATTTACATATCCATTGTTTAAACAAATGTTTTATTACCAAATATCACCTTGCAACAAAATAAAAACTGAATAAATTACTTTTGTTTTCAGTTCCAATTATGTACATTTGTTTATCCATTATTGTTGTCAGCTGTCATTTGAAATTAGAGGTTATAAAATTGTTATTAACAATTAATAAAATATTAGTTGTTATTAATTTCTAGTGCATAAAATTGATGATTGTATCCAAAAACATTAATTAAACAAATTATAACACATGTTTAATAAATTGTTATTAACAATATTAGTTCAGGACTTTTCTTACAGATGGCATCACCAATATTGATTTGTATGATCCAATTTGAAATTATTGATATGTTCAATAATTTAAGCGGTTTTCTAGGGACATTTTTAGCACGATCCCTATACCTCCCTTACCAAGGGTAGCGGGAGAAAAAAAAATATTCGTACTTAATAATAAAAGTTAACATAGTTACCAAAATCTACATTTTCCAAAACTACTTTTTCCAACCCCTCACCACATGTCAACATTGGGCAACGCACCCTTTATAATATGCCCTTAACAACCCTTATAATTTCTACCCTCCGTCCCTTTAAGTCAAATCATAACATGTGTAACAATAATTCATCGCCACGTTATACAAATATGTATTGCCGATATGTGTACTATGCCTTTTATCATATAGAGACGATTACGCTGAAGTAGGGATATTCAGGCTTTAGGGTGGCAATACTGGATGCAGTTCGGCCCTAGAGACAGCATTGTTGCAGTGGTTAATTATGAATGTGGCTGATTTAGTGGAAAATTATAATTATAAGGAAATTGATTTTTTAATTTATGATTTAAAGATGATAACAAATTTTAAATTATATAACTTTTCATTCTGAGTAACTTTCTTCAAATAAACTTTTTAAAAAAATGAGAAATAAAGCCGTTATTTAATAATTTATGAAGCAATAATTCCAATATAATATTGGTATAGCCACCTATTGACAATAATTATAAACAATGGTTGGACTTGGTGAATATTATGTTATTGATTTTCAGAAATAATTATTTTAAAACTGGGGCGTCAAATCAAAAAAAGTTTCAAATAAAATTTTCTCAAAATACTCTATTTTAATTATTTATACAATAATCTTAATTATATAGTTTCTATTTTTGGAGATATAAATGTTTAAATAAATAAAACATTTTTCCAAAAAGTATTCGTAAATAAAATAAATTATTAGTTAAAATATATTTAGAATTAAATAATAAATAGAATTTGTTACAAAAATTATTTTGTAAAAAATTTTGTTTGCCAGAAATAAATTGATTTTTATTTTTATTCATTATCTCTGAAATTAAAACGAATATAAAAGAAAAATTCAATGTGACTACCTTTTATTTTTAATTACAAATATTTTTTCTTATGACAAACTTAGTCGAAATGTTATTACTTTAGCCAAAAAATGGATTTTCTCAAAATTGTTAATACCAAAACAATACTGCTGCTGTACTCAATGGAGAAACTTATGAACTATAATTTCATGTCTTATAAATACATTGATGTATCTTGTAAATATTTATTACATATATATATATATATATATATATATATATATATATATATATATATATATATATATATTATATTGTTCAAAGCGGCTTGTACTATCAAAAAAATTAATAAATTTTTATTGGATTTTCCAAAATCAATATTAGTAGTGCCATCTGTAAGACAAATCTTTAACTGATATTGTTAATAACAATTTATTAAACATGTGTTTTAATTTGTTTAATTAATGTTGTTCAATGCATTCTTTAATTTTATGCACTAGAAATTAATAACAACTACTATTTTATTAATAGTTAATAACAATTTTTATAACCTCAAATTTCAAATGACAACTGAAAACAATAATGGATAAACAAATGTACATAATTGGAACTGAAAACAAAAGTAATTTATTCAGATTTATTTTGTTACAAGGTGATATTTGGTTAGTAAACATTTGTTTAAACAATGGATATGTAAATAAATTGTATTTCAGGGCATGAAACCAGTTTTTCAGTAAAATAAACCAGATTTTGAGCGAGTATTGAACTTGAAAACCGGTTTCGGAAGAAACTGGATTGGCAAACCGGTAATGAAACCTGTTTATAATGAAAACTAGTTATGAAAACAGGTTTATAGAAAACAAAGTGTATTAGCTGTTACTAGAGCTTCAGGCTTCAGGCAATAATTCTTACAAAGTTGCTTTTAATGCCTCTTGAACCAAATGGACATAGCAATGTTTCATGTATTATAATACGGTATGTATATTAGTATATAATAATCAATACATATCATTATTATTATCATTGTATACGTTTTTTTTTTATAGAATTCCAAATGTTTGGAGTTGTCTAGCGAAGAATATTGTTGTTTAAGGGATGAAATATCGCAGGACTAAACTTCAGGGTTTGTTTTTATTTAGACGAAGAATGTGTGACGAATCAAAGAAGACAAAACACAAACAGATGTCATCAAACAACAAATTAATGATAAATAACCTTTAATAAGACTAGATGGATAATGTTAGTGTTACATTAATATTTTAGTACAAGTATTTAGTATCATTTTACTCAGTGCTTCACGCTGAATCTGCTGATGTATAATTTATTAACTTTTAATGAAAATTTTGTATTGAAAATTGTAACAGAAAAAAAATCTAAGAATGTCAGGTGAAATGTATAGGTATTAGCGATATATTGTAGTTATAATTTATGAATTTTATATTTTTATACTCAGAATTTTGTGCTGAATCTTCTGATGTAAAACACATTAACTTTTTGTGAAAATTTAGTGAGGAAAAATAAAAACAAAAAAATGTAGGTGCCATGTCAATGTTATACATAATATTTATTTATTTCGTATTATATGTTTATTTCTGTAAACTGTATTATTAGCATAATGTTTACAATGTGTTATAGTTAACAATTATTGTATATAATATTAATAAACAATGAAATACTTTTATTCTGTACAGTATATAACAAAATATGGCATTTATTAGAATAAAAAATGGATAATATGTACAATATTATATTTATTTAACCTCCAAATTACATATAATAACAATATTTAATTGAAAAATTATTGTATGTGGTCAAATTTTGAAGAAATTCCAATGTGCATTTTATGGTATTTAAGCGCCAGCGCCAGTCATATTTTGCATTCCATAAATAATTTGTTGCTATCACACAAGACGTATTCAGGAAATTTTCTGCTAGTCAATATTTCAGTATATATTCTTAAATAAACAATATTGATCATTTATTTTGTATTTTTTATAAACTATTGTCTTATCCTTGTTGAAATACATATATATTTTGGCCCAAAAAACTGTTAAACATTTTCTGTAAACAACAATTTTTAATTACAGTCCTGGTTTTCTCGAAGGTCAGATTTGCTGAAATACACGTGGAGACATCTTGCTGAAGATATAACAAACGTCAAATAAAATGGACAAATAATGCATATTTTAATTATAATAATCATAAAATCGTGTATCAAACTATATTTTAAATATTAATTTATTTAAAACGATAAAATTAACAAATTTTCGATCTGTCATTTGATTAATATTCAAATGACATTTGTTTAAACAATTATTACTTAGTTCATAAGTTGAATCATAGAGTGTAGCAACAGTATCATTTTGGTATTAATAATATTGAGAAAACCTATTTTTTGGCTAAACTAATAACATTTCAACTAAATTTGTCATAAGAAAAAATATTTATAATTAAAAATGAAAGGTAGTCTTGTTGAAACTTTTTTTTATATTCTTTTTAATTTCAGAGATAATGAATAAAAATAAAAATTAATTTATTTCTGGCAAACAAAATTTTTTACAAAATAATTTTTATAACAAACTCTATACATTATTTAGTTTTCAATATATTTTAACTAATAATTTATTTTATTTACGTATAGTTCTTGGGAAAATGTTTTATATATTTAAACATTTATATCTTCAAAAATAGAACCTATATATTTAAGATTATTGTATAAATAATTAAAATAGAGTATTTTGAGAAAATTTTATTTGAAACTTTTTTCGATTTGATGCCCCAGTTCTGAAATAATAATTTTTGAAATTCAATAACATAATATTCATAAGTCCAACCATTGTTTATAAATTTTGTCAATAGGTGGCTATACCAATATTATATTAGAATTATTGATTCCTAAATTATTAAATAACGACTTTATTTCTTATTTTTAAAAAAAGTTTATTTGAAGAAAGTTACTCAAAATTAAAAGTTACATAATACCATATTAATTTTATACCCAAATATATGAATTAAGGTATTTTATTATTTCAAATTCTAACCGACATCCTAATATATTTATTTTAGTTTTATATCTTTATGAGGAATTAGTAAACATAGGTCTTAGGATCCATAGAATCGATTTTTCGTATAATTAAAGTTGTGCGTTCAACCCTTAATTGGATAGATATTCACCACCCAAAACTGGGTAAAGCTAAACAATTTTTGACTTCACCATTAGATTCTACGTATATTCTTATATAAGTGCACCAATTTTCAAAATTTTTTGTTGAAGGAATTTCAAATAAACACACTTTGAATTTTACCGCAAATCTACGAATTTTTTGTGGGCAAGCGACGCGTCAATCGCCGGTATAATTCTGCGAATTTAGGGCAAATACAAGTTCAAATATTTAGTATACCATTTTAAAAAAATTAACAAAAATTGGTGTACATATCTATTTTGACCCGAGGAATCGATTTTTGGTAAAATTTGAATAGTGTGTTCAACCCTTAAGTAGGAAGATATTTTCTACCCAAAACTAGGTAGAGATACAAATATGCCGATTTTACCATTCGAATCTACATATTTTTTTGTACATGGACACCTATTTTTAGAATTATTGTACTATTGGTATTATTACAGTAATAAAAGATTCTAAATGCTACACATTTAGGGTCAATGACCTCTGAAAACTTTGTTTTGATATTACTGAATTATCTGTTGTAATAATTTAACAAAAATTAGTAAACATGTGTATTATGACCCATAGAATCGATTTTTCGTAAAATTAAAGTCGTACCCTCAACCCTTAAATAGGTAGATATTCACCACCCAAAACTGGGTAGAGATAAACAATTTTCGACTCCACCATTAGATTCTATGTATATTCTTACATAAGTGTACCAATTTTAAATTTTTTTTGTTGAAGGAATTCAAAATAAACACACTTTGTATTTACCGCAAATCTACGAATTTTTAGTGTGCAAGCGACGTGCCGGTCGCCCACAAGATTCCGTAAATTTAGGGGAAATACAAGTTCAGATATTTAGTATATCCTTTGGGGAATAGTAACAAAAATTGGTACACATATGTATTTTGATATGAGGAATCGATTTTTGTTAAAATTAAAAACGTATCTTCAACCCTTAAATGGGTAGGTATTTGCCACCCAAAACTGGGTCGAGATACAAACTTGTCGATTCTACCATTAAATTCTACGTATTTTTTTATACAAGTTTGTTAATTTTCAAAATTATTGTACTAGTGGTTTAAGCATGGTAAAAAACGATTTAAAATTGTGAAAACCGTAACATATAAGAATTTATTAATTAAATGGTCATTTGTTTAAATATTTTAATGATATTTGGTATACATATATATTTTAAGCCACAAGAGAAATATATTTTTATTGCATTGTATAATTTTGTTAGTAGTATTGGCGAGAGGTATTGTGCTGGCCACAACAGATTTTTACCTCTCGCTAAAAGAGGTATTGGATTCCTGCTAAAATCGTATATCCAGATATTATTGAATAAGCACGTTTTAAGGTCCCTATAATCCGATTTTAACATTTTTACAAACATTCTCTCTGTGTGTGTTTATGTGTGTGTGTATGTATGTGTGTGTGGATGTTAGAGAGACGGTTTCTCAAATTCTATAAGATTAATGATGAATTTAACTTCCTAAATCTTGCATTCATGGGAAGAGCTGAAAAGGTTTTGGTAACAATTGGACAACCGGAAGTAATAGTTTAAAAAAATCTTCTATATATTATTGTCTTGGAAATTTATGTTACTACAAATATTAAAGAATACAAAATTCTCTATCCAATGCACAATGTTAAGTACTTATATAGCCTAATATGAAAATGACGAGAGGTCTTGTGCTGGCCATTTTTTATACAAGTTTGTTAATTTTCAAAATTATTGTACCAGTGGTTTAAGCATGGTAAGAAACCATTTAAAATTGGAGTCAACAACACATAAAAATTTATTAATTAAATGGTCATTTGTTTAAATATTTTAATGAAATTTGGTACACATATTTATTTTTAGCCATGGAATCGATTTTTTATAAAATGAAAATCGTACCTTCCGTCAATTAATGGGTAGATATTTGCTACCCAAGAATGGGTTGAGATATCTCAAAACTAGGGCGTTAAATAGAAAAAAGTTTCAAATAAAATTTGCTCAAAATACTATACTATATGAGGTGACGCCTGGTAAGCTCCCGCACGGTACAAATATGTCATCATCATTACTGAAATCTGTGTCCAACACAGATTGGCACACCCAGAAATGGGTACTATGCCGTGATGATATATTTATTTATTTATTTAAAATACTCTATTTTAATAAAAGTTTCATAAAAGAAATATAATTTAACAGTATTGTACAATTTTTGGCGGGAGGTATTGTGCTGACCACAACAGATTTTTTATTTAAAAAATTGTATATGATAGTATTCAATAATCGATCGTAGTAACCACTGTTCGTATTTTAATATTTTATTTAGCAAACTATTATTTTAAAATATACGAATATACTTGTTTTTGCCCGTAGTGGGCCGTGATTCTCAAGCGTAACAATTGTTTTGAACTGTCAGTTTAGTTCGCGAGTTCCTTTACGATTAGTGTGTAGTCGGGTAGTTTTTTAAAGTGTTTCGGGGTAAAATTGTTGAAACTGACATTGTGTTATATACCAATCGATTCGTTATTCTTTCGCGGTCATTTTGGTGTATAATTTGTGTGGAAAGACAAAAAAATGTGTGTGTTTCGAACGGACAAAGAAAAGTTTCTGTGCAGCTACAATTGCCGAACGTGGTAAGTCATATTTATTGTTATTAGTACGTTATTATTGTTGTATTAGTACTTGGGAATTCAGCTATTAGTATTTTAAATGAATGATTGTTTATATTTTATATTGTAAGGTAAAGTTTATTCAATATTATAACTTGTGTGTGTTATCTTAATTGTTAATAACAAACTTATATTGCAAACTTGTAGATGGCTCTTAACTAAAGCTAAGTTTACAATAACACTAAAGCTCTATATACAACAATAATTGTAAATATATGCAGTGATTTAGAATTTAAGAATCAGATATATTTTATATAAATACAGCTCCGAATGGCACACTAATGACATCGATATAATATTGTTCTCATTGGTTGAATTTTCAAGTGTTTTGCTTCATGATTGGTTAAAAACTAGTCGTTAGAATTTATTATTGTAACAAATTACTGCATTTTCGAATACACTTGTTTCCAAAATTCCCGCTTTTCTATCCATCCTACCCCATATGTGAACATGTGCATGTCGTTGACATCTTTCCAAGGGTTGCTGGATTGATGTTGTTGCTAATTTACCCCCATAACACCCTACTACCCTTAGCAGACTCCTGCTATGAACAATAGATAAATAACCCTATAGTAAAAGCCGTAACTTTTGCCCAAAATGTGATCTAGAGAACAAACGCGGTCATGGTGGATAATCAGGGAAATTTATAATCTAGGGATGATTTTTTAGGGTGAGTTACAGGATGAAGAGTTAATTATTAGGGGGTGTAAAATGGTATTGATATACAGGTAGTCTGGTGGAGAATTTATTTCAAGGGGTGGTTTTTTTATTAGGGTTTTTCGAAATAAATTTAGGGCAATTAGTTTTTATATATTTTATGTGGTAAATGCATATACCTATTAACTAATATATTGCTAATGCTCGAATCTTTCCCATAAGAGTAGGTGAAGGAAACACTGTGAAATGGAAATATCATTTCTGCATAAGTCTATCTCTCACAAACACCCAACCGGCAATTATGCGCATGCTCGGAAATCTTGACTATTATTGGCTAACGCTGACAGCGTCGCTGGCTGGGCTGCGTTCCAAAATCCTACTCTCAGAGTTTACTCAACCTGTTCCAAAACAGCCAGAGTTTACTCCAAAGTGATGTTCTACTTACTCTACTAACGAGGAGGGTATAGAAATTACTCCACAATATTTTCAAACGTAGATGCTCACGATTCTCAACATATGAAAGTGATTTGCCTTCTTGAGGAAGAAAACATGCTTTTGGTTGAAAATAAACATAAGTAAATACATTGGCGTGTATTACGAGCATACTTTTATAATAAAAGCGCTTTTATGGAGCGTACTTTCACATTATATTGAGGAGAGTGCTCCATAAAAGCGCTTTTATTACGGGCTTGACATTAATGTTGTAATTATAAGTAGTTTTGTTAGTTTTATAAAATTATTTTAAATTTAGTATTAGTATTCTTGGTTTTGGAACGCTGCCCTGGTGATGCAGCGAGCACATGGTTTGATTTCATTTCTGTTTGTAGTTGCACTTCAAAAGCATTTGCTTTGTGTTTCATACAGTAATTTATTGTCACCTAAATAAATTAATCCTGACCAGATTGTATTCCTATTATTTTTACAGTACAACAAAGTAAATTATTTAATTCAAATTTAGTACTAGAATATGTCAATGTTTTTTATTATTACTAATATTTATATTCAAGAATTTACATACAAAATAAATAGTAGGTACATTGTTTAATTTCTCAAATTTAAATTTAAAATTTCTCGCGCTAGTCGTTAATAAACAGAACTCTGTGATTCGCAAAAAGTGATCATGATTTTCTCGTTAGCCAATAATAGTCAAGGTTTCCAAGCATGCGCATAATTCGCGGTTGGGTGTTTGTGTGAGATAGACTTATGCAGAAATATTTCCATTTCACATTGTTTCCTTCAAGAAAAGCAAAGGATCCGCAATATATTAGTTAATAGGTATATGGGTAAATGGAAAAATAACACTTACCTTTGTTGTCTATTTGAGAATCTGAAACTTTTCAATAAAGGATCTTTAAATTAATAAAAATTCAATAATAATTTTATATAATTTTAATTTACTTATTTCTATGACACTTATAATACACTACAATTATAATTAGATGGCCTTAGAATCATATATACATTCCCTTAATTATATATAAATATTTAAGGATTTCTAATAATATAGTTACCGATACATTCATATGTACAAAAAAGCATAAAACTTAACATTATGAAGCTTACATAACTTTTATACAGTACTGTACATATTGGCACTTTTTTAAACATTCGTGTCCATTTTTCATAGCCTACTACAGTGCAAAATAAATAACAAATCAGTGCATATGAAACAGTTGGATTGGATACTGAATCACAACTATATTTACAGCTGTCTAGCCGTCAGACTGAATAAGGAGCCCGAAAATACACGATGTCTTACGAATAGAAAATCATACTCACTTTTTATTAGATTATTTTAAAAATAAACACAATAATCTTACCTAACGCACAAAAATCGCGAATGGTGAGGTGTCTATCTCTCTCTAACTTTCGTGTATAGGTGGACCAAGCAGATATGCAAAAATGTATTTTTCTACAGTCACTATAGAAAGTAGCCATTTGCGCTCTCTTTTGTCAACGCAAAATGTCACTTTGCCGCTCATGCGCGACAAAGTAGAAAAAACACTCGCTGCCCAAATTTCTAAGTATACAATGTTGAGAAATGTCACTTGTCTACATTCTTAAAGAAAATGTTTAGTTAGGAACTAATGGCACTGTAATTACACATTTATCACGTTCACAAGTCAATTTGACATATGTTCTGTCGGTATTTAACATAACCTAACAAAATGCCACATTGCTGTGAAAATGAAATAGGGCATTCATTTATAAAAACGAAAGTATAAAATGCTTAGATTAGATTGAATAAAAACTCAGGAAGAATGGAAAATAACGATAAAATAAAATTAAATATAAAATAAATTGTGTGAACAGTTATGTTTAGTAATAGGAATGATTGTACACAGATGGTGGTAGGATAGTTGCGAGTCGTACTGACATCTGATCTCTAGTTAACTATTTATTTTGTTTACAATAAAGTTATTAGTTATTTCGTTACTTAAATAATTGCGAGAAGTCAGTCAATGCACATACATGTCTATATAATCACAAATTCCTTCAAATATTTGTTAATTTTTTCAGTGTGACAGGCGTGACAACTAACCACACATTTTGCTACAATAACTCATCAAATCATCACAAATCCTTGCTTCCACACTCTAATTTTGGTTTTTCTATGGAATAGATGGCTAATGTAACGATATAATCATTTAAAAGCCTTTTTAAGTTTAAACCGTATCTTTTGTATTAGCCAATCGTTATTTATTGAGCAGTACTGTAAGTATAAAGTGTACATTTTATTATTTTTTGTTATGGTGGAGGACCCCATTGTGGCGACTGTAGAAAAAATCTTGTGTGTGTTTCGAGCGCAAATGGACATTGTCGATTTCGAGAGAATGCCTCTCAATCGACAATGACGCATTTTGCGCTCTTAATACACAAATAGCTATTAAGCTTTTTTCTTCATGTTCATTGTTAATTTGTCGTACTGGTACTAGCTGACGCATGCGTACTTTTTACTGTTAGAAAGAGATAGCCACCCCACCATGACAGTTGAGTGGATACAGCTCGCGCCGTTGTAAAGAGATAGGAGTCGCCGGTCCATTTTGTATATAGAGGTCACTGCTGGCACTGCTATACGCAGAGTTGGACACTCATAACAAAAATATAGTCTTTTAATAGGGGTGATGAGATTTCTCGGGTCTTGATATTATTTTTCTGCTCGAAAACTTGAGTATAATTCTGGCGGAGTACGAGAAAGTAGTTAACTTCAATCAAAGGCTACTGCCGAACGGTTTGCCTAATTATCTTGAAATTTTAACAGTGGATGGAGGAAAGATGACAAATTAATATGACATAGCCTGCAATGTTGCCAAATTTACAGGGAAGCCGGAAAAAATAAATCTCGTTGTTCAATTGCCCCACCTCGTATTTACTCTAGTTTGCAGACCCTGTGGCACTCCGGATGTAGGAATAAAATGCATCGTGTATTTTCGTGGCTCTTCGGGTCTAACGATTAGACTATTATTTACAAGACATGTACAGAGCGTATTACACTATACGTTAGGATCGCAAAAAAGATTTGTGTAAAAAGATATGATTTAAAATGATATTTAGCACTAATATATAAATTTTTTCACAAAATATTAATTGTCTTTTAGTTTCACATTAATAAATTGTTGATATATGTATTTATAAATATATTTTTGTACCGTTTCAATAGTTGTAATAAAATATCATAATTTTTACGAATTCCTGGGTGTTTCATTCTGCTTTGGGCACTCGTCTCTATTATGGTAAATGCACCAAAATATACCGGGTATAGATAATACGTCGAAGATTACATATTTTTTAGATAGTTCACTTCACTGTATTTAAGTGTCTAAATCACTCATTTAATATTTTTATATCACTGTATTTAATTCATTAAACTATAACTTGTTTTTAAAAGAAACCCAGTCCTTTATGGTCCATACTCCCAGCCCTATTTAGGGCCGCTCCCTTTTGAGCTACCAAACCAGCCCCTCATTTTGCATCTGACTGGGTTCATTGAAACCAGCCCCGGCCCCAAGAAATTCGGGACTAGGGCCTCTTGTTGGTCCAAGAAGTTGTTCGGGGCCACCGAGAAACCCTTCCCCCATGGGGCCGGGACAACCAGGGCCAGATGGCGGGTTGGGGCCAGAGTTAGGGCCTGAGTTTGGACCTGGACCTGAAGGAGGGCCGCCCGGTAATGATGGGTTTGGGCCGGGGAAGTCCAGGTTTAAGGGGTGGTCCATTGGGCCGCCTGAAACAGAAGAAAAAATATTGGTATACTTTTAACATTACAATAAAATCATATTGGCTGATTACAGTGGAAAACATTTGAAGATTTCTTATTTGGAATAATTGAGATGATGTGAAATAGTTGGCTTTGGAAAATTTTAGTGCACAAATGTCAAACTACAATTTATTTAAAATATCTGTCCAATAATAACATCTGGTTGAAGTGATTTATTGTGGTGGAATTCGAAGTGGAAATAAACTGCAACATGAAGTTAAGAAGAGAGCATTATCGCGCTATGATTTACTACGACTTTAAAATTGGATTCCGTGAAGAACAGTGCGAGGAACGTCTACGATTGGCATTTGGAGATGAAGCTCCATCTCGAGCAACTATATTTCGCTGGTTTTCAGAATTCAAAAGAGGCCGTAATTTCTTGCGTGATGAGAAACACTCAGGAAGACCTTGTACAGCGGTAGTGCCAGAAAATGTAGCTGCCATCAGACACATGATAAAGGATGACAATCGTGTTACCTACCAAACGATGGAAGATGCCCTTAATGCCACACAACTTAACGGAAGAACAAAAAGCCAAGCGTGTTACAATTAGTCGCGCCACTTTAAATTGTTAAATAATGGCGGTCATCGTATTCTTTCTAAAATTGTAACTGGCGATGAAACTTACATACCCTTTTATGATGTTCCAACGCGTCAAGAAAGTAGGGTATGGGTGTTTGAAGATGACCCAACACCAGTTACCGTGAAAAAATAACGTGCACTTAAAAAAGTTATGTACGCTGTATTTTTCAGAAGTACAGGTTTTGTGAAAGCAATTAGGTTAGAGGGACACAAGACTGTTACTGCCAATTGGTACACACAAAAATGTCTACCTGAAGTTCTTCGCAGTGTGAAAATTAAGGGTTAATGCTTCACCATGATAATTCTCCTGATCTTGCAATGTGTGACTTCTGGCTATTTTTTAATTTGAAAAAACATTTACGTGGGCGTCATTTTATGTCAGAAGAGGAGATTAACAACACCATAATGGAGTATTTTAATACGATTCCAGAAAATGAATGGCTCAAAGCTTTCCATCTCTGGAAAATTCGATTACAAATGTGTATTGAAGCAGGGGGGGGACTACTTTGAACACCAATAAAACTACATGCTTCTCCTTCAAATAATGTTTCTGTATCTCAATAATTTTGGCGTGACCCTCGTACGACATAAGTAGATAGATAATACGTTAGAAATTTGTATTTATAAAGTTAATAGATAAGATTTGCATTATAAAGTTCTTTTGAACATTTTGAAAATAGCATATTTTTGTTCTTGTATGAATAACATGGAAGTATAAATCGGTAGAGGTGAGTTAGGGTTTTAGTTTGAATTTGGCGCCACAAATTGATCGTTACACTAACGTGGTCTACTGCACTAAGATTTATCTGAACGGGGCTTTACTAACCTGGTTGAGAGAACCCCATCCCATGATGGAAGAACCCCTCCACATGGGGGTGGAACCCTGGCGGTGGTGGGCCTCCATATCCAAACTCAAACTTCCCCTCCGCGGCAAAGTAGGGGAAACCACCCCCTCCATCTTCCAATCCACCTGGAGAGAGGTTCATGGGGAATCCCCTCATCTTGCGAGAAGAACCAAAGAACGGACCTCGACCCATCGAAGTCAGTTGTTTCAAGCGACGTTCTTTGCTTCGTTTGTTCTGGAACCACACCTAGAACAAAAGAAAGAGAGGTTAGTCGTTAGATAAACTCAGAAACAGAGCTACGTTTAATATGATTTGAGACCTAGGTGCCAGACAAATAAATATTGACACTAACATAATTCCGGCGGAGTACGAGAAAGTAGTTAACTTCAATCAAAGGCTACTGCCGAACGGTTTGCCTAATTATCTTGAAATTTTAACAGTAGATGGAGAGAAGATGATAAATTAATAAGACATAACCTGCAATGCAGCCCTTTTTCTTCTCACCCGTACCTGAAGGGTTCTTGTAATTATGCTTGGTTAAGGAAATGCCCCTCAGGCACCAAATTCATGTGAACAATCACTCGAATTTCGAGAAAAACAATGTCAGTACTCGGCTTGATTGATCGTTCTTCGTCATCTTAGATCACTGACAATGTATAAAATTACACAAAACAAATATTGCCACCTTCTATGTACTCTCCTCCCCGAACCCAACACCGCCCGATGCGAATATTCCATTGTTGGAAGCAATGCCTGCAGGACTTTTTTGTTAGGTTGTTCATAAGCTCTGTCGCTTTTTCTATAACTACATTTCGGCCCCGAATTTAGTGCCTTTTAACTCAGAATTACAATTTGGGAATAAAAGTAAGTACCAACACGGTGATTTTGTATTTCGTACAAAATGTCTTGCCGGACAGGGCGTTACTTCATGGAGAATCCATCACATTTCAGCCCTTTTTCTTCTCACCCGTGCATGAAATCTTCTTGTATCCATGTGAACAATCACTCGCAATTCGAAAAAAACGTCAGTGCACGGCCGGGGCGCTAATCGTTTCCGATCTATTTTCTTATATGGGGTCCCGTGGCCGCGTGCCTGAGTGTCTGGTCGCGAACCTGGGGGAACCGGGTTCGATCCCGACTGACGCCAAATATTTTCAATTTTAAATGGCACAAAAGTTACCCCTGTGGTGCACTCTCCACACCA
The DNA here is from genome assembly GCA_943142095.1 of Ophonus ardosiacus. Classification (NCBI taxonomy): domain Eukaryota; kingdom Metazoa; phylum Arthropoda; class Insecta; order Coleoptera; family Carabidae; genus Ophonus; species Ophonus ardosiacus. Next base: position 1,062,497 of record OW964841.1, read on the forward strand.
GCTATGAGTGCCCGTGAGGTGACGCCTGGTAAGCGCCCACACGGTAAAATATATCGTCATCATTACCGATGTCTACATGTGTTGTAGATACTGGCACACCCAGAAATGGGTAATATGCCGCGATGATATATTTATTTATTTATTTATCTATTTTCTTCCTTCTTTAAATCTTCTAAACTGCTCGAAAACTTCAGTACTAGATAGACCCTCACACCATAAACATTCTTCAACAATTCGTACATTTCTGTAGCGGATTTTTTAAGTTTCACGGCGTATAGCCTGCGCAGAATAACGGTAACGGCGACCCTATTCTCTAGTGAATTACTTAAAAATACTTAATTTGCTTTATTATAAACGCTGTCCTACTATGTTAAAATCTTTTAACTGTTGAATCTATCGTCAATGTTATTTATTTACTTAAAACTAAATGACTTGCACTTCCTTATTTCCTGAATTCATTATAAAGACCACACTATTTCACATTCACACAAACACACACACACACACACACACACACACACACACACACACACAGTCGTACACATGTAGATTTGTGAGACATAAATACAACTCGAACATGTGTGAAAAAGTTAACATATTACGGACACACAAGTAGAGTATTAAAGATTAAGCTACTGCATGCACCATTAGCAGGAAATTGTCGCCTTGGTAACGGTAATAAGATGGGAAAAAATTAGAAACTTTTTTCTTCAAGATATATTTTAGGAGGAAGATCTTTTCCTATTTCGCTTTTATAATAATTATTTAATATATGTTCCATAAGTTCTGGCTCAAATTACAACAATTTTTTACCTCTCGCTAAGAATATTGGATATAAAATAATCCGTTACAATCAAATAATATTACTACCAAGTTTATAACTTTACCTACTTTTAAATTATTGCCCCATAAGTCAATATACCTCACATTTAGTTAAAAACTTCAAAATTTTCAAAAATCTAATTTTTATGTATCTGGATACTTCTCAATGCGCTGATTCCAAATTTTGAATCCGCAGGTCGATATCTCTTTTCGTTCTCGAGATATTAAGATTCAAAGTTTTGTTCAAAACTGCCCATTTTTGGGTAATAACCCAAAAATGGGCCGAGATATGAATTTGTCGACATCACCATTCGATTCTACTGGCAAAACTACATAAGTGTACCAATTTTCATAATTTTTGTCCAACCGGTTCATTTTTTATGAATAAAAACTTGAAAATGGCCAAAATCTGAAAAAATCCTAAGGGGTACCCCTTACGATTTTTTTAGATTTTGGCCATTTTGAGTTATTTTGCTTTAGAGATTGTATGCGGTGTTCAAAAATTGTGAAAATTGGTGTACTTATGTAATTTTGCCCGTAGAATCCAATGGTGTTGTCGCCAAATTCATATCTCGACCCATTTTTGGGTTATTACCCAAAAATGGGCAGTTTTGAGCAAAACTTTTAATCTAAATATCTCGAGAACGAAAAGAGATATCGACCTGCGGTTTCAAAATCTGGAATCTGCGTATTGAGAAGTATCTAGATACATAAAAATTTGATTTTGGAAAATTTTGAAGTTTTTATTTAAATGTGGGGTATATTGACTTTTGGGGCAATAATTCAAAAATGGGTAGAGATATAAACTTGGTAGTAATATTATTTGATTGTAAAGAAAATGTTACGTAAGTGTACGCATTTTTAGAGTATTTATATTTCAGTATACATAATGTATATTCATGTGATAATTTTATTGGATTTATAGAATATTTTCCAAGGAACTTTCTCAATGGAATTTGTAAAAAATTGTATTATGTTTGTGTTACAATTTTACTGGATATATAGAATCTTTTCCAATGGACAACAGATTCTTACAGTTCTTACTCTTATTCTTTTCCATATTTCTTATTGTTATGATTGTTTTCGGGTTTTTGCTAGCTCTCAAGGTGGGATACGCGTGATTTTATATATATGTATGTACGTATGTCTGTATAACCGTGAGTATTTTTTAACGTGAAACATTGACTTTGTCATATTCATAGTTACGACTTCATATTTGATTGACAGCAATGTATTTGCCCGTTCCATTTAAAATGAAACATAGGGAACGAATCTGACAGAAGTACTATATTTAAATATTGTAAGAAATTTAGCGGAGTTAGAAAACCACTCGAGAGTACTAAACATATTTCGGGCATAAGGTACACACAGTATTTTTTTACATCTAAATTTAATTTTTAGAAAACATGTATAATTATTTAAATAATATTAACCTCTAATGACATCTTGTCAATATGACAGATAACCCTTGAATTTCCCTATAAGTTATGATTTGACATTTGATTGACAGCAATATATTTGTCTGTCTCATTTAAAATGACACATGGGGAATGAATTTGTCAGAAGTATTATATTTAAATATTGTAAGAAATTTAGCCGAGTCAGAAAACCACTCGGGCACAAGGTGCACACTATATTTTTTCAGAATACAGGTATAATTGTTTAAACAAAACTAACCTCTATTGACGTCTTATCAAATATCAATTACGTTCCCTATGTTTCATTTTAAATGGAACGGACAAATACATTGCTGTCAATCAAATCTCAAGTAACCATGGATATGACAAACCCAATGTTTCACGTTAAAAAATACTCACGGTATAGAATTCTACTATAAGTTCGTTAGATATCCAGTCTCCAGTCTTTTGCTTTTTCAAAATACGAAAGTACGCATCACGCTTAACCGTCAAATTGATCCGACAAAAGAAACCCGCCTGATCAGGTTTCATATTTGATACAGCGTGTCTGTTTGTGATTGTAGCCGCAAGACTATCACCATCTTAACACCTGAAAATATAAAATATTTATAATGTCGTAAAAACGCTATTAAAAATAATATTTATATATATGAAACGGCACCGCGGAGCGAGACGTTTTACGGGCAGATCTGACTTATTTACGACGCGTACTGCGATACCCAGCCGAGAAAAAAGGCAGCGGACCATAAAGCCATGCGCTATAATATTATATGGAAGAATGAACAAGAAAATCGAAGCAAGCGACGGAGAAAATACAAGACAGTTTCGGTACTGGAATTTTGAATATTTTCATCATAATTCATAATTTGCAATGTTTCATATGGAGTCTCGTCACAGAATAAACATCTATACAGAAGCGACAGTCAGAGAGAGAAACGAAAATTAGAGAGAGAAAGAGTATGCCAACAAATTTAAAGGGCTAATCGGATTGTTTCGGCACATCTTAGTATCTTACGATTCTTTGTTCTTTTCATTATCTCGACGTGAACATTTTCCGTTAGGGGTCAATAATAAAAGTATATTGAGAAACACAAATTGATTTCTAATAAAAACAAATATGTTATTTTTTCTACAAACGATAGGAAAAATCATTATCATAAAGAAAAACATTATATTTCACATATTCTGGAGGAACTGTTGTCTCAGCTTGTCACGACCATGTATTTTAGGGTTATGGCTAATTCAAGCAAACCAAACACGTCTTCTCACTTTTGACATATGTCATTTTGTGAACCGTTTGTGAATTTTAAAAGTGGTGTTAGTTTCTGATAAAATGGAAACAACGAAGAAGGTAGAATCGGGAGGACTTGTTTGTTCATATAAAGACTGTATAAATAGATTTAAAAAATGGAGAAAGGGAAATGTAAGTTTTTTTCGTTTCCGAAAGATCCAGAAATGTAAGTTATGTAAAACGACTACCATATCATGTAAAAGGTATATTCATTTAATAAATATAGGTGTAAAATGTGGCTCAAGGCCTGTGGAAGAGAAAATTTGATGGAGAAGGATATATGGGACATATTCATCGAGTCTGACGTTTGTTTCTCACATCAAAGATATAGAAAATTCTGCATTGTAATAAATTTGTAAAATTCAGGTATTTGTTTAATAAAAGTATAAGTATGTTATTATTTTATATAATTTCTTTTTAATTCGTTAATAAAATTAAAATTTTAGTACTTTTATGTTTTAATTTTTCTTTTACCATTTAAAACAATTTAAATTTCGCGCATAAATTTGCCAACAAATTTAAAGTTCAAGGTCATAAACGTAAAATCACAACAACAATGGTGCCGGCAAGGAGTGTCGCTTCTGTATTCTGTGGTCTCGTGGCCGCGTGCCTGACCGGCGCCAAATATTTCGAATTTTAAATGGCACAAAAGTGACCCCTGTGGTGCACTCTCCACGCTAGCAATGAGTGGCCGTGAGGGGACGCCTGATAAGCGCCCGCACGGTACAAATATGTCATTATCATTACCGATATCTGCGATAAAGCAGATGGGCACACTAAGGCTGTGTCCAATGTCGCATTTTGGCATTTAGTTTTTAAGATTTAGGTCTTCGATTCAATTTGATGCTTGAAATTAAATGTTAATATTATATTTCATAAAATAGAAGCTAAGAAGCTATTTTTTGACAGTAAATTTGACGTTTTGTACAAATAGCAACGAACATGATTTGTTTAATTAGTGCGCGTCAACTTCAAGGCATAGTGTGCTCCTGCAAAACCCTAAAATCTAATTGCTAAAATCCTTTAGGTATATTTTAAAATCTAAATTTTAAATTGTAAATTAGTAAATTGAATTCAGCCCTTAGTTGAATGACATTCGATTGTTTTTTATGACGAATCTAGTTTTAATACTATGTGAGAGTAGTTAATAAAAAAGAGTAACGAACAGATTTGAAAATATCTACAGAGTTTCAAAAATTGTTTCTATTAAATACGTTAATATATAGGGAGTAATTATTATAATTTAAAGTCAAATTACACCAAATGAACATTACTTTAATGATGTTTTTTTAGCAGGAAACACAGTATCAAATTTTTGTTGTCTGTAACTGTCATGTAATGACAAATGAATGAAATTTGTTTTAGTTAGGTCAAGGATTGTAATTATTTTTCTTTTAATACATGTTGACAAATTTTTATGTTCAAAAATTATTGTAAATATAGTAGTTAATAGTAAATAATTGCAGAAAATTATATAGTAGGTAAAATACCAGTATTTTCTTCATTTACGAGGCGTTGCAATTAAATAACAAGATTGATCTTAGAACATTGACAATGTATAAAATTACACAAAACAAATATTGCCACCTTCAATGTACTCTCCTCCCCGTACCCAACACCGCCCGATGCGAATATTCCATTGTTGGAAGCAATGCCTGCAGGCCTTTTTTGTTAGGTTGTTCATAAGCTCTGCCGCTTTTCTATAACTACACCTCGGCCCCGAATTTGGTGCCTTTTAACGCAGAATTACACATGGCACTAGGTCAAGTGAGTACAGTTGATGTACCAACACGGTGATTTTATATTTCGTCAAAAATGTCTTGCCGGACAGGGTGTTGTCTTAATGGAGAATCCATCACATTATCAAAACCTTCTTGTAATATGCTTGGTTAACGAAATGCCCCTCAGGCACCCGATCCATGTGAACAATCACTCGCATTTCGAAAAATACAATGTCAGTGCACGGCCGAGGCGCTAATGGTCTGCGATCTGTTTTCTTCCTTCTTTAAATCTTCTAAACTGCTCAAAAACTTGAGTACTAGATAGACCCTCATCACCATGAACATTCTTCAACAATTCGTACATTTCTGTAGCGGAGTTTCACACAGAATTTCATATTGACACTAACATAATTCCGGTGGAGTACTAGAAAGTAGTTATCTTCAATCAAAGGCTACTGCCGAACGGTTTGCCTAATTATCTTGAAATTTTAACAGTGGATGGAGGGAAGATGACAAATTAATATCATATAACCTGCAATGTTGCCAAATTTACAGGTTGTTAAGAAGATCTATAAACGCACTGATTTTGGCACTTTTCGTTTTTAAAAGTTGTATGAGTGATTTTGAGATAATTTATGTTACTAAAATAGAAACAGACTTACTCGCAAACAAGAAAAAATTCATTATTCTAAGAAAAAATCCAACATTCCTCTATCAAACTTAAAACGCAGACATCAGCCATCAGAAATCCTTTACCTTTTTGACATTTGAAAATCATAACCTCAACTCACAAACCCTCACCTCAAAATTAGCATAAATTCTTATATTCCAGTATATTTCACGTGTCGCCTGCTGTCTAACTGTAACGGGGGCGTAGCCCCGCGCCCCGGGGGGCCTTGTCGGTCTCAGCAGGGCCCCAAAGAGGCTCAGATGGTTGCCGGAGACAATAGAATAGTAACATGTGTAGAGTAGGTACACACTACGTAGCATATGGCTAGCTTGTTTGTTCCTTGCGAAATAACAGACGGAGTGCAAAAGACAGATTGAAAATCGATCCCGATCGACGCCGAGTATTTCGAAATTTAAATGGCACAAAAGTGACCCCTGTGGGGCACTCTCCACGCCAGCAATGAGTGGCCGTGAGGGGACGCCTGGTAAGCGCCCGCACGGTACAAATATGTCATTATCATTACCGATATCTGTGATGAAGCAGATGGGCACACTAAGACTGTGTCCGATGTCGTATTTTGGCATTTAGTTTTTAGGATTTAGGTCTTCTTCACATAAATACAACTCCGAATGGCACACTAGTGATATCGATTGGTTTGTATGGCAACACTTTAGAACAACAAAAATCAATTATACAATTCGATTCAATATGATGCTTGAGAGTAAATCTTTTATAATAAACAGGTAAATTCAGTGTTTGGTATCAAATGAGAGGTATCGTGGAGGGCTGCCATGCAGAAATGTCAAAAATTTGGTAGATAGATCGGATTTGTTTTTTGCTTAAAGTTGTCAGAACCATGTCGTGTTTGGTATCAAATGAGAGGTATCGTCGAGGGCTGCCATGCACATTGTGTGGGCAGGTTGCGTGGGCATTTTGGTTGGGCAAATTACGTGGGCAGTACGAGTGGGCACGTTGCGTGGATATTTTGGGTGGGCACGTTGCGTGGGCATTTTGGGTGGACAGGTTGCGGTGGCAGTTTGAGTGAGCAGGTTGGGTGGGTAGATTGCGTGGGCATTTTGGGTGGGCAGGTTGCATGGGCAGTTTGGGTGGGCAGTTTGGATGGACAGGTTGCGTGGGCAGTTTGGGTGGGCAAGTTGCGTGGGCAGGTTGCATGGGCCATTTGGGTGGGCAGGTTGCGTGAGCAGTTTGGGTGAGCAGATTGCGTGGGCTGTTTGGGTGGGCGGGAAAAAAATATTTTGAAAGACTCTTAGCGTTAGCACTTTGCGTTTACATTGTTCAAGACGGATTGGACATAAGTAAAACTATTATAAAACACTATCGGCGGAGCCCTAGGGAATACTCGCTAGTGTTAATACTATATTTCATAAAATAGAAGCTAAGAAGCTATTCTTTGGCAGTAAATTTGACGTTTTGCACAAATTATAGCAACGAACATGATTTGTTTAATTAGTGCGCGTCAACTTCAAGGCATAGAGTGTATATATATTTTCATTCATATTCAATAGATATAATGTTAAAGAATTAGATATTAACTTTCAAAAATTAGTTAATTTTGCTTTTTATCATGGAAACAGTGATATATTCAAAAAATTCTAATGGACAGATGTCAGTGTCAAGTGCAAAACCAAAGATTGAAAGTGTAGGATCAGGATGTGGTATGGTGTTCCTCGCGAGTGACATGCAGTTGCAGCCTTGTCTTATGATTGGAACTTCCAATGCGGGGAGCACGAGGAAGACTAAAGAGATGGAAGGATTGTATGGTAGAAGACTTGAGAGAAGAAGAACTGTGTGAAGAAGATGCGTTGGACAGGAATGAGTAGAACAGAAGAGTAAGAAACAGCGACTTTTAATAAAATAGGGAAAGCTGAACAAGAAAGAGGAAGTGTCAAGTGCATTTACATAGTGTATGTTCATTCATTATGATTTTATTGGATTTATAGAATCTTTTCTAAGGAAATTTTGGTATGGGATTTGTACATAATACATAGAATTGACGGAAGGTTTTGTGCTGGCCACAACAGATTTTTTTTCATATATTTATAATTAATTACCCTGATCCTAAAAGCTAAAACCATAACACCCTTCTTGATTCGACACAGTTTTTGTATTCCCACTAACTCCGAACCAGAGTCTTATATCAAACGGTCCCGCTTATATCCCAAATACCTAGAACTATAATAAATGCTATGAAAACAGTTGTTAAGTAGCCATTCCAAACCATGACGAAACGTCATATTTTTTCTTTATGAGCGCCCGAGTGAAATGGACCGTGCTCACCGGAGAAAAGGAAGATGACCAGAGGTATAAAGTTTGTGGCCGAAAAGTTTCGAGATGATTTAGATGTAGAGGTTATGAGTAGGTACAGCCAGACGGTGGCATGAGATAGTTTTGTGTTGGCAATAATATTTGTGCATATAGTGTCTGGTTGCCAATCAGGTGACCTGGGTTAGATCCCGGCCAGCGCAGACTTTTAATCGCACAAAAGTGCACTCTCCACACCAGCTATGAGTGCCCGTGAGGTGACGCCTGGTATACCTTGTCCAGATTTCATTTGAACAAATGACTTTTAAATCCTCTGTGTTACTCCTAATCTTTGCTAACATGAACGAAACTGTATAATCAAACCGTATAGAGAATAAGATATTCTTTCATATTGATAATCACAAAATGTCGAAAAATAATATTTAACTGCGTTTATTTAAGAAAAACTGTTAAAAACTTCAAATAAGGGTACTTCCGGTGGATCAATTATAACCAAAATCTAATCAACTCTTCATATGGATGTACAGAAGAGAAATACGAAAGAATTATAATTTTTAGAATTACAGTATTGGAGTTATCGTCGGAGAAAAATTTGTCACACACGGACACACACACACACACATATATACATACATACATACATACATACATACATACAGACATCATCTTAAAAATAGTAAATTCGTATTGTAGGGACCCTAAAACGTGCTTATTCATTAAAAACTACCACCGAATTTTTTGACCAAAGACAATACCTTCCTTACCTAAAGATGATGGAAAGTAAAAAATGAGCTGATGTATGGAATTTGTCTAGTCAAATATTTTTACCTTCCGTCACCTTAGGTAAGGAAGGTATTGTCTTTGTTCAAAAAATTCGGTAGTGAGTTTTTAATGAATAAGCACGTTTTAGGGTCCCTACAATACGAATTTACTATTTTTAAGATGATGTCTGTATGTATGTATGTATGTGTGTGTGTGTGTGTGTCCGTGTGTGTGTGTGTGTGCGTGTGTGTGTATGTGTGTCCGTGTGTGACAATTTTTTCTCCGACGATAACTCCAATACTACAATTCTAAAAATTATAATTCTTTCGTATTCCTCTTCTATACATCCATATGAAGAGTTGATTAGATTTTGGTTATAATTGATCCACCGGAAGTACCCTTATTTGAAGTTTTTAACAGTTTTTCTTAAAAAAAACGCAGTTAAATATTATTTTTTGACATTTTGTTATTATATTTATTAAAGAAAATACTCTTCTCTATATGGTTTGATTATTCATTTTCCTTCATATTCAATAGATGTAGAGTTAAAGCATTATAAAGAAATTAATTTTTAAAAATTAGTCAGCTTTGTTATTTATCATGGAAACAGCTGACATAATTATTCAAAAAAATTTAATTGACAGATGTCAGTTGCAAGTGCAAAACCAAATATGGAAAAAAAGTATATAGGATCTAAAATTGATATGTCATAGTGTTGCTCGCAAGTGACACGCAGAGAAAGGCCAAAGAGAAGATGGAAGGACATTACTTAGTGTAGTTTATGTGATAATTTTATTGGATTTATAGAACCTTTTTAAATGAACTTTTGGTATGGAATTTGTAAATAATAGTATGTGTTCGTGTTCGATTTTACATGATATTATATAGAATCTGTTCCAAGGACCTTTTGGTATGGGATTTGTACAAAATACATGGAATTGACGGAAGGTCTTGTGCTGGCCACAACAGATTTTTATATATTTAAAGAAGCTTTACGTATGTGTCTGCCATAAAACCTAATTACTCAATAAATGGTTAGTCTTAGTCATGAGCGTTCTCGGAGTAAACTTTCCAAACTTCGCACGAAAATCACAAATTCCTCTTTTGCCTTGCAAAAACCTCCATTTTTAACTCTTCAAAATCATCAAAAAGCTAATTATCTATTTGGCACACGACTTCACTCCTCTACGGTTGGTCTCCGTTGAAAGTGCTTGCAGTAGGTCCAATTTGTCACTGTTGCTTTCGTCCCAATCGCCTATGTCACGCTGACAAAGATAGAAACACAACAGCAGTGACATATGACATAAAGAATCAAAGTGAGACAGATGAAAGGGTTGTATGGTTCGTTGCCTGGCGACAAGAATCATCTGTGAATAATTGTCAAGGTGTGCCATGGAAAGACAGTTGAGTTCAGTTTGTTTGAGAAATTAATAGGTGGATATACATGATTATAAATCTGTTGTGGCCAGCACAAAACCTTCCGTCAATTCGATGTATTTTGAACATATCCCATACCAAAAGTTCCTTGAAAAAGATTCTGTATATCCTATAAAATTGAACACGAACACACTATTTTTTACAAATTCTATACCGAAAGTTCCTTTCCCTATTTTATTAGGGGTCGCTGTTTCTTACTCTTCTCTTTTAATCATTCCTGTCCAACGCATCTTCTTTAGACAATTCTTCCTCTCTCAAATCTTCTGCTACACAGTCCTTCCATCTTCTTCTCTTTGGAGGGACACTCTATCACATTCACACATAACTTTCTGACCCTATACTTGCAACTTTGGTTTTGCATTTGACATTGACATCTGTCAATTAAATTTTTCTGAATATATCTGTTGTTTCCATAATTTTAAGTTAATCTCTCTTAATGTCTCTATAACTCTATATCTATTGAATATGAACGAAACTGTATAATCAAATCGTATAGAGAATAAGATATTCTTTCATATTGATAATCACAAAATGTCGAAAAATAATATTTAACTTCGTTTTTTCAAGAAAAACTATTAAAAAATTTCAAATAAGGGTACTTCCGGTGGATCAATTATAACTAAAATCTAATCAGCTCTTCATATGGATGTAAAGAAGAGGAATACGAAAGAATTATAATTTTTAAAATTGTAGTATTGGAGTTATCGTCACACACGGACACACACACGGACACACTCATACACACACATACAGACATCATCTTAAAAATAGTAAATTCGTATTCTAGGGGCCCTAAAACGTGCTTATTCATTAAAAACTCACCAATGAATTTTTTGACCAAAGACAATACCTTCCTTACCTAAAGGTGACGCAAGGTAAATATTACAGAACTTTACCCAAATACTGTTTTTTATTGTATTTAACATGTCTTCTGCATACATATAATTCTAATTATATCTATTTTTCATTGTATGAGGAAGTTTCTAAATGTCAGAGATTCTTCCAATTCATTAATCAGATTGGCGGTATTTCTGATGGATATTTGAATTTTACCACAATTTTACCTATAATTTCAAATATTTAATTAATAAAGCAATAAGAAAGACTAAATGTACTTCCCAGAAAAAGCTATCAGAATGTCACTAAAACTGTTGATTTTTGACTCTGACATGTGTCAATTACAAACTATGTTATAAACATTGGAATTTGTCAACTGGTTTCCTTAATGCCTTAGCCTCTGCGATTTGATTACTCTATAGATTATAGAGTCTTTCTCTCTAAATCTATACAAGATATAATAAAAATTTTAAGTGTATTAGATGGAGAATTTTATGTTCTTCAATAGTTAATAACAAAAATTTGCGTAAAGAATAACATCCTGTATATATTTAATGAATATTACCATTGTCACTATGTTGACATCAAAATAAAGTACCTTTTAAAATATAAACACTTGAAAAAAACCACCAAAAAAAACGTTCAAAGGTTCGGTAGTCGTCCACATGATGTTCAATCTAGAGAGCTATGCATGTAATCTTAGAGACAGCTGAACAGCGATGTTGCTAGCATGGCAGACTGCACTTTCAAGGCCTGTAAGTGAACTGGACGATTGCAGCTTCGTGACATTTTGACGATGTAATTAAAATTCTTGGAGCTCGCGTTCTTTTTAGGGATGTTTTAAATATTTTAGTGAGTACGTTTTCGCAAGGCGTGAAATGGAAATATTTTACAGAAATGAATGATAAGAAGTTGTTTGCAGAGAAATGTGACGGTTCCAAGCACATTTTAAGACAATCCTATAGTAATGCTACAGCCCTAATCTGCCTTGAAGGATGATATTCCAAAAACGCTAAATAACTCTTTATTTCTTACAAAAAGCGTAAATATGAATATTTGTATCCCTAACTTGAGAAATGACGGGTTCTCCATACAAACTTTCATCCCCTATTTCACCCCTTCAAGTTTTATTTTTGCGATAAAGAGTAGCCTATGTCTTTCTCTGAAGTCCAATCTATCTCTATACCAAAATTCATCAAAATTGGTTCAGCGGAAGAAACGATGGGTTCCCTATAAAAACTTTCATCCCCTATTTCACCCCTTCACGTTTTATTTTTGCGACAAAAGGTAGCCTATATCCTTCTCCAAGATCCAATCTATCTCTATACCAAAATTCATCCAAATTGGTTCAGCGGTTTAGGCGTGAAAACGTAACAGACAGACAGAGTTACTTTCGCATTTATTATATTAGTATGGACGACTTAGTATGATCTCTAACATACCTGTATGACTCTCATAGGTAATCCTGTTTCTTTCGCCAACTGTTCTCTGATGTGCCTAGTAGGTTTCGGCGTTTGACTGAAAGCTGTTTTCAGTATTTCTAGTTGTTTCGCCTTGATGGTCGTGCGAGGGCCTCGGCGTTTGGAGCCCGCTGTTCCGTCTTCCGGGGATTTGTTTTCTGCTTGAGAATCGCGAGTTTCTGGGTCTCCGTCTAGCGAGGTTTGGTCTTCGGAGTCGTCTTGAGGGGTTTTCGAGTCCTGAAAGAAGAAGAAACTTCATTCAATGTAGAAGAAAGTAATGTTTGGAAGCTACTAATGCATAAAGGCCTATTTATAATGAAGTAACGTTAAACGCAACGGAGCAATGTAACTGGTAACGCAAACACAAAATTTGTCATTTACGAAAAATGCCAAAGATAGCACTTCTAACCAGGGCATCGAACCCGCCAAAAACTGGGTTCGGTTTAGGTTCAGGTTAATTTGTTCTTTGAAAGATGGGTTCGGGTGCGATTTTGGTTCAAGCATTAATAAAATTTGCGGTTTTGTTCGCGGTTCAGGTTCGAAATAATGTAAAATGAGAGCCGGAATTTACGCAAAACGCAACAAGAAACGAACACAATTTTCACGAAAAGTCAGCCCAGACAGCAACGCAGACGCCTAAGACGTCGATTATCGGCTGTATTTACTTTTCGAACTAAAAATTAACCTGAACCGGAGTTGAACCCCGAACCTGAATTTTAATACTCGGTTCGGTTTCGACTCAGGTTTAATTAAAAATATATCTGAGGTTCGGTTCTCGGTTTGGGTTCCCTAAAATGTTAAGGTTTGGTTCCGGTTTTGGTTCGCTTCAGGTTCGGGTTCAATGCCCTGCTTCTAACCAGTCAAAAGCGCTTGCTATACATTTACGAGGGGTGGTAATTAAATAACAAGATTGTTCTTAGAACATTGACTATGAAAAAAATTACACAAAACAAATATTGCAACCTTTAATGTACTCTCCTCCCCGTACCCAACACCGCCCGATGCGAATATTCCATTGTTGGAAGCAATGCCTGCAGGCCTTTTTTGTTTGGTTGTTCATAAGGTCTGCCGCTTTTCTATAACTACATCTCTGCCTGGAATTTAGTGCCTTTTAACGCAGAATTACACATGGCACTAGGTCAAGTGAGTACAGTTGAAGTACCAACACGGTGATTTTGTATTTCGTCAAAAATGTCTTGCCGGACAGGGCGTTGTCTTCATGGAGAATCCATCACATTTCAGCCCTTTTTCTTCTCACCCGTGCATGAAGGATTATCAAAACCTTCTTGTAATATGCTTGGTAAACGAAATGCCCCTCAGGCACCCAATCCATGTGAACAATCACTCGTATTTTGAAAAAACAATTTTAACCGCTGTCTTCCTATTTGAGGAGAGTATATTTAAGTAATTCTTTGTGAAATTCTTCTTAAAAAACATATTAAAATAGTTGTTTACTTATATGCAACTTTAGACGTTTTTATGATACATAATTAACGATAATCCTTTTTATTTTCGTGGCTTTTATAATTTATTATACTATGATTAAAGGCTTATAACTTGAAATAAAGTTGCGTTGAATAAAGAAGAAAGTTCACCGACGATTGCCCGACTTGTTTGTGTGAGACCGACCGACCGGTTGCCGGCATACTGAACTTTGTAACTGCGGGCTTAGAACATTGAAAACAATGTACCTTTAAAATAATTTTATTGCATTTATTTAAAAGTTAAACATTTGCGCGAATTGGACGCTGTTTATGGGGACTCTTCTTCATCATTTTCTGAATTTAAACGTTTTAGATGCATTATCAGATCGGGAAAATTTATATCTGTCTTTCAAATTTGAATTTACACATCTCATCAATACTTCTTGATATAAATTTCTGGGTGTGCTAGTATCTACAACACATGTAGACATCGGCAATGATGACGATATATTTTACCGTGTGAACGCTTACCAGGCGACACCTCACGGGCACTCATAGCTGGTGTGGAGAGTGCACCACAGGGGTCACTTTTGTGCCATTTAAAATTGGAAATATTTGGCGTCTGTCGGGATCGAACCCGGTTCCCCCAAGTTCGTGACCAGACACTCACGTATATTATCACTATTATCAGAAATAAATATTTAATAAAAATCTGTTGTGGCCAGCACAAGACCTCTCGCCATTTCCATATTAGGCTTCTTTATATATTTTTATGTTTTTTAATTCATTTCAAGACAATTAGGCAAACCGTTCGGCAGTAGCTTTTGATTGAAGTTAACTACTTTGTCGTACTCCGCCGGAATTATGTTAGTGTCAAAAAATTCGCTACAGAAATGTACGAATTGTTGAAGAATGTTTATGGTGATGAGGGTCTATCTAGTACTCAAGTTTTCGAACAGTTTAGAAGATTTAAAGAAGGAAGAAAAGAGATCGGAGATGATTAGCGCCTCGGTCGTGCACTGATTGTTCATGGATTGGGTGCCTGAGGGGCATTGTTAACCAAGCTTATTACAAGAAGGTTTTGATGACTTCATGCACGGGTGAGAAGAAAAAGGGCTGAAATGTGATGGATTCTCCATGAAGACAGCGAGCCGTAACAAAATTTATTCCCAAATTGTAATTCTGCCTTAAAAGGCACCAAATTTGGAGCCAAGATGTATTTATGGAAAAGTGGCAGAGCTTATGAACAACCTAACAAAAAAAGGCCTGCAGGCATTGCTTCCAACAATGGAATATTCGCATCGGACGGTATTGGGTACGGGGAGGAGAGTACATTGAAGGTGGCAATATTTGTTTTGTATAATTTTATACATTGTTCTAAGATCAATTTTGTCATTTGTGAATTCTGAGACATTCTGTATATGACACTTACCGACGCAAGCGAACTGCCGATTTCTCCATGCGATAGGCTATTGTTATTCGTTTCTCCAGGAGTGCTTCCAGGAAGACTTCCTGATCCATGAATTGAACTGTGGTGCTTGAGGACCGTTCCTGTTGAACTACCATCATCGTCTTCTTCATCTTCACTTGCTGATCCAAGCAGCGAATCTGCAAGAAAGATACAAAAATTAGAAATGACAGTTATAATTGGTTGTTTTGTTTCTTTTAAAACTTCGAAGGTCTTCTCATATTTTGAAACGTTCAGATTTGTTAATTACCTCTTGCTAAGAGAGGCATTGGAATCATGCTAAAATTCGCATATCCAGATTTTAGTGGATAAGCACGATTTAAGGTTCCTAGAATCCGATCATAACATTTTTAAAATGATGTCTGTGTGTGTGTGTGTGGGGATGTGTGTATGTCTGGATGTTGGAGGGACGATTCCTCAAAAACTATAAGACTTAAGACCTGTTTGACTATGAATTCCTCAATCTGACATTCCTGGGAAGATCGTTACCAAAACCACACACACACACACACACTAAATGTGCCGCTCTGTGAAAATATAGACAAACTATATACCATCAATTTCCATTACATATATTTAAAGTCAAAACAAAAAATTCTAATAACTGTACTTTAAATCCGGTAAAAAGTAAAAAAAATACTCGCTTTATAAAAATATATTTTCATAAGTCCATATTTCCATACTTATAAATATTCATATGATTCTACAATCTCAACAAAGCGGCAAACACAAACAGCATTTGAAGAGTATTTGCGGTATTTCGCTACCGATAAAGCGTCTCTGAGTTATACAGTTCACTTGTCTGCCAGTTTTTGGGACGGTTTTTCCTCTGGCAAAAGGAGATTTTTTTCCTGAGAAGATGCAAGTCCATTGGTTACCTTGGTTACTTGTTGTTTTTGTTATTTCACATATTTATGTCAATGTATCCCCTGAAGAAGGTACCAAATTGTAATCCTGCATTAAAAGGAAAAAATTCGTGGCAGAGATGTAGTTATAGAAAAGCGGCAGAGCTTATGAACAACCTAACAAAAAAGGCCTGCAGGCATTGCTTCCAACAATGGAATATTCGCATCGGGCAGTGTAGGTTTTAGGGCATTTCGTTAACCAAGAATGTTTTGATAACCCTTCATGTACGGATGAGAAGAAAAAGGTCTAAAATGTGAAAAACGGCTCATGGATTTTCCATGAAGACAACGCGCCGGAACAAAACGCCCTGTCCGGCAAAACATTTTTGAAGAAATAAAACAAAAACTGAATTGATACGTCAAACCGTTTTTGTGTTATTTAAAATTAAAATCTTATCACTCTTAATGAAAGACTATATTTTTATCTTGTAGAGTAAGGCAAACGTAAAAATACTTGTAAGAATGGCTCGTAAAATGATTTCTTTATTTTGCTTTGTATTTTGAAGACGTCGTAAGACATAAAATGAAAAATTTTACAGTTCATAATATTTTACAGCTTTATTATAAATCATAATGCCTGCGTCACACTATAAGTTAAATATTTATGTTTGTTTAAAAAATAAAATAATCCATCATTCAAAATAATGGTACATTACGAGTGAAAATATTGAGAATTCTGTTCGCGCACATGTCAGAGGAGTCTTTGTTTACTAAGAGTCGGTTTACGATAAATTTACAATTTATAATTTAGATTTTAAAATATAAACTTACTTCAAACGCAAACGATTTTAGATTTGGAATATAAGTGCCCAGGCTCATAATATTTCGGCCGGCTTACAATTCCAATCAAACTCCTTAACAAATAATAAAAACTGCACGTATGGTGAAAAATTTCTAGAATTTTTTTTACTCCTTTAAAATATATGCTTTGAACTTACAAAAACTGAATACTTTATTAAAGTAACTAAGTACAAGTTATAAAACAAAAACTGTGGTCCAACAGTCGGGTCATAAGAGTTCGGCCGGAATTTAATATTGAGTTACATCGCCTTTATTACTTATAACAATGTTTATTCTGCTAGGTATTATGTCCACTAGTTTTGCACATTCTTCTGGTAGAATATTATCCTACATATGTTGCAAAGAATCTTTTAATTGGGGTACTGTACGTGCCGGATGTTTCCGAAGATGTTTCTTCATATATCGCCAAAGGGACTCAATAGGAGATAAATCTGGACTAGAAGATGTCCATTTTTAAATGAATATTTCATGCTCCTTGAACCATGTTTGAACATTTTTTGCCATATGACACGGTGTGCCGTCTTGTTGGAAGATGAACTCACCTTCGGTCGTTTCGCAATTAGCGAAACTTTCTTCCAAAATGTCACGGTATTTCTGTGAGTTCACTGGTACATTAATAAAGTGTATTTACCCACGCCCCTTCCAGACATACAATCCCAGACTATAACAGACGCTGAGAACTTGACTTATTTCACTAAACAGTCGTTTTGGTAAGTCTCCGCAGATGTACGCAACACTAGCTTCCGCGAGTTTTCTACGCAAATTTGGCTTCGTCACTCCAAATTACGCTGTACCATTGTCTTTGAGTCCAGGTTCGGTGTTCTCGAACCCATTTCTGTCTAATACTATTTTGTAATTTTGTTAATAATGGTTTTTCTTTTGCCTGTTGCAAAAATTAAATAAGCTATTAACAAATTATACAAAAAAGGTAGTAGAATATTACTTTATGCAACTTATATCCTATATTTCGTTGTAGACATAAAACTTCCTTTGCTATACCCTCCCTCTATAGCACAGTTATTTCTTTAGTATTTGACCGCGGATTTTTTTACTATTCTACGTAAAGCTAGCTTGTTTACTTTTGTAATAGTAGATGGTCGGCCGGTTTTGGTTTTTTCATCGACTCCGCCTGTTCTTTTATATAAATTAATGTTATATTGCACTGTCGAAATAGGAACAGAATGCGAAACAGATATTCGACGTGCCAAAATTCCCTTTTTATGTTTATATTTGTGCAATGTTTGTTCTGTATTAACAGCAGCGCATTATTTTTATGACTAGTATGATAAGAGGCCGAACTATTATGACCCATCAGTTGGACCATACTTTTTGTTATATAAATTTAGTTTATTTGGCGATTTTAATAAAGTATTCAGTTTTTGTAAGTTTAAAGTCTATATTTTAAAATAGACGAAAAAGATTTGTAGAAATTATTGACCATTTGGGTAGGTGTAATAAATTGTTAAAATATGAACTTACATTAATAACTTTGGTTATTCAGACGATCCTAGTGAACTACGTCCAAACCATAAATTCATTAATCCTAACCTAACATAAACTCAATTACGAGCAGGTGCTACAAATATTGAGAACCCCTGTTCATCCAATCAAATTATCCTGAAACAAAACACTAGCGGGCTCATAAATAAAAATAAGGGAAAGAAATAATCATGAAAGAAAATTAAATTATTAACTCCTTCGGTTCCAAGAACAAAAAATAAAAGAGTTTGACTCGTTCATTTATCTAAAGTAGGTTGGTACCCCTATTAATAGCTTGACCGGTAATCTAGTTAATATGTAAATAAGGCTGGCTTTTTGAAAAGATATATGCGAAAATTAAGACAGTCACGAAAAATGTTAGGAAGTGGTTTATAAATTAATATACTAGTGCTAGTACATATATTTAATTAATACAAAATAATAAGATTGATCTTAGGAAGCAATGCCTGCAGGCCTTTTTACCTTCCGTCACCTTTAGGTAAGGAAGGTGTGTGTGTGTGTGCGTGTGTGTGTATGTGTGTCCGTGTGTGACAATTTTTTCTCCGACGATAACTCCAATACTACAATTCTAAAAATTATAATTCTTTCGTATTCCTCTTCTGTACATCCATATGAAGAGTTGATTAGATTTTGGTTATAATTGATCCACCGGAAGTACCCTTATTTGAAGTTTTTAACAGTTTTTCTTAAAAAAACGGAGTTAAATATTATTTTTTGATATTTTGTTATATTTATTAAAGAAAATACTCTTCTCTATATGGTTTGATTATTCATTTTCCTTCATATTCAATAGATGTAGAGTTAAAGCATTATAAAGAAATTAATTTTCAAAAATTAAGCTTTGTTATTTATCATGGAAACAGCTGACATAATTATTCAAAAAAATTTAATTGACAGATGTCAGTTGCAAGTGCAAAACCAAATATGGAAAAAAAGTATATAGGATCTAAAATTGGTATGTCATAGTGTTGCTCGCAAGTGACACGCAGAGAAAGGCCAAAGAGAAGATGGAAGGACATTACTTAGTGTAGTTTATGTTATAATTTTATTGGATTTATAGAACCTTTTTAAATGAACTTTTGGTATGGAATTTGTAAAAAATAGTATGTGTTCGTGTTCGATTTTACATGATATTATATAAAATCTGTTCCAAGGACCTTTTGGTATGGGATTTGTACAAAATACATGGAATTGACGGAAGGTCTTGTGCTGGCCACAACAGATTTTTTGTTAGGTTGTTCATAAGCTCTACCGCGTTTCTATAACTACATCTCTGCCCGGAATTTAGTGCCTTTTAACGCAGAATTACACATGGCACTAGGTCAAGTGAGTACAGTTGATGTACCAACACGGTGATTTTGTATTTCGTCAAAAATGTCTTGCCGGACAGGGCGTTGTCTTCATGGAGAATTCTTCACATTTCAGCCCTTTTTCTTCTCACCTGTGCATGAAGAATTATCAAAACCTTCTTGTACTATGCTTCGTTAACGAAATGTCCCTCAGGCACCCAATCCATGTGAACAATCACTCGCATCAGTGCACGGCCGAGGCGCTAATCGTCTCCGATCTCTTTTCTTCCTTCTTTAAATCTTTTAAACTGCTCGAAAACTTGAGTACTAGATAGACCCTCATCACCATAAACATTCTTCAACAATTCGTACATTTCTGTAGCGGATTTTTTATTTCATATTGACACTAACATAATTCCGGCGGAGTACGAGAAAGTAGTTAACTTCAATCAAAGGCTACTGCCGAACGGTTTGTCAAATTAACTTGAAATTTTAACAGTGGATGGAGGGAAGATGACAAATTAATATGACATAGCCTGCAATGTTGCCAAATTTACAGGGAAGCCGAAATTTTATAAAAACACAAATCACTCTCAAACAACATCTAAGCGGTCCACCCCCCTCATAAGAAACTTATCGATAACCAAATGTTAACACGTTATTATTGATGTGTTAGATAATATTTGATTAGTTGCCCTAGTAAACAACCCCAAATTTCAAGTGGCCGGCCACTCACTTAATATTTACGGTATACATGGGGGTGCGAAAATTGCGATCTTCAAATATTTACCCACCTTCTTCAACAAGTTCTAACACGAACAAGAAGTAGTTGGTAACCTTTTCACTCAAGAGTTTGATGCTATACTTATTGAGAGAGGGAGACTATAAAAATATAGCGAAAACATGAACTGCAAACATGAAAATTATACAAGAGGAGGTCAAAAAATTCTGTTGTGGCCAGCACAAGACCTTCCGTTAATTTGATGAATTTTGTACAAATCCCATACCAAAAGTTTAGTGGAAAAGATTCTATATATCCAGTAAAATTGTAACACAAACATAATACAATTTTTTACAAATTCCATACAGAAAGTTCCTTGGAAAATATTCTATAAATCCAATAAAATTATCACATGAATATACATTATGTATACTCATTTATAAATACTCTAAAAATGCGTACACTTACGTAACATTCTCTTTACAATCAAATAATATTACTACCAAGTTTATATCTCTACCCATTTTTGAATTATTGCCCCAAAAGTCTAAATACCACACATTTAGATAAAAACTTCAAAATTTTAAAAAATCTAATTTGTATGTATCTAGATACTTCTCAATGTGCTGATTCCAAATTTTGAAACCGCAGGTCGATATCTCGTTTCGTTCTCGAGATATTTAGATTCAAAGTTTTGCTCAAAACTGCCCATTTTTGGGTAATAACCCAAAAATGGGTCGAGATATGAATTGGGCGACATCTCCATTCGATTCTACGGGCAAAATTACATAAGTATACCAATTTTCATAAATTTTGAACACCGCATACAGTCTCTCATGCAAAATAACTGAAAATGGCCAAAATCTGAAAAAATCGTAAGGGGTACCCCTTAGGATTTTTTCAGATTTTGGCCATTTTCAAGTTTTTATTTATAAAAAATTAACCGGTTGGACAATAATTATGAAAATTGGTGTACTTATGTAATTTTGCCCGTAGAATCGAATGGTGTTGTCGCCAAATTCATATCTCGACCCATTTTTAGGTTATTACCCAAAAATGGGCAGTTTTGAGCAAAATTTTAAATCTAAATATCTCGAGAACGAAACGAGATATCGACCTGTGGTTTCAAAATTTGGAATCAGCGCATTGAGAAGTGATACATGAAAATTAGATATTTGAAAATTTTGAAGTTTTTATCTAAATGTGGGGTATATTGACTTTTGGGGCAATAATTCAAAAATGGGTAAAGATATAAACTTAGTATTATATTTTTTTTATATTAATATTTAGAAGATCTTTTTTAAGAAACTAGTACTTCCGGTTGTTCAATTGTTACCAAAACATTTTCAACTCTTCCCAGGAATGTCAGATTAAGGAATTCATAGTTAAACTGGTTTTATGTCTTATAGTTTTTGAGGAATCGTCCCTCCAACATCCACACATACTCACATGTACACACACACACACACAGACATCATCGTAAAAATGTTAAAATCGGTTTGTAGGGACTTTGAATCGTGCTTATTCACTAAAACCTGGATTTGCGATTTTAGCATGAATCCAATACCTCTCTTAGCGAGAGGTAAAAATCTCAAATATTTGAAGGTGATTTCTTTGAACGCCTGTATATATACACTATTCGTCTTATGACGTCAGAGAACAGTTGCTACACACAGTTGACGACTCACTGATGTGCATTTGTCAATGTCTTCTACTGACAGTCAAATTTTTTATTCATATTTTATTAATAACTCGTAGCTCTCGACCAAATAAATGATTGGATATTATGAATTAAAAATGTTTTCGAATGTCAAAATTTTCCTACGGCCCCGAAGTATCTAATTTATCATGTGGATCATTTATCATTGTAAATATGTGGAAATATTGAGACACGAAAAAAGAAAGAAGAAGAAATTTGAATATTAGAATAGGTGATACTTGTATATCGGGTGGAAATAATAATGGGGTATTCCGACATTTTTTAAAAATATTTTTTAAATTAGTACAGACCAGTAGGACTCTGAATATCTAACTTTGAGTAAGAAAATGTATGCATCACATGAGATATGAATTTAAAATTTTTTTTATCGCAATTCAAATGTTCTTATCATGGCGCGCTTATGACGTCAACTCGATGGTGACATCTGCAACGAACTTCAGCGCCTAAATCCTCATGTTCATGACAGCCATTTGCTTGTTTACATATGATTTTAGTAGCAGCGTGTATTTCGGTGTTTGTCCTGTGTTTGTTTATGGTAAAAATAGGAGTAATAATTATTAAGTGGACGAAATGTCCAACAAGAAATATACCCGCGCGTGTTAACTACTGGCGCCATCTGTGTTTTTAAACGAAAATATTTACGTTGAAATGAGCTACAGATTATCAACTTGACGTCACAAAGGACGTTTCTAGAGCTGTAAAAATTCCAATTTTGTAACATTATATTATATTTTTCTACTATATGAAGATGGAAACTATAGAAAAAATCTGATGTGGCCAACACATGACCTCCCGCCAATTCCATGTTTAAAATAGCAGTGAGCTTTAAGTAAAGTGTCATTTCCGGTTAATCGTTTGTAAATAAAATCTAATTTGTTGTCCAATAAATAGAAAAGTCTGTAATACGAAATTTTGGATTGTTTTATTGTTTTTCCTCAAAAATTTGTTAGAGCTCCAAATTAAGTACTACATCCGATTTATCATATATGGTTAAAATCTAATATGTTGTTTCAAATTATATATGAGTTTCAAATACCAAATTTGAGAAGTTTTGGATCATATTTTAATAGGCTTTAAGGAAAAATCGTCACACACGTACATTCTTATAAAAATCAGCATCATCTTCTAGGTGCTCTAAAACGCAATCTTTGTAAATTCTTCGCCGTACATAATCCATTTCGTAAATGTGTAGTTGTAAATTAATATTAATTTATAGTGCTGCAAAAATAGCAATCAGCAAATTTAAATCAGATCATCCTGTACATCTAACATTTATGTATGATGGAAAATATATTATTTTTACAAACCTTAATAAAATATTTTACTATTATATTCTCATTAACACGGTTTCATTACTAATTTTAATATAATTGCTGCCTGTCAGTGACATTTGTTTAAATATGTCAAACCTGTCATTAAAATTATGATTTTGTTTGACGCATAGGCTAGGTGATACATGGAAATAAATTATATTATATATTCATATTTAAAGTTATTTAGAGTTATTTACTAAATGTTATTATCGTAGAATTAAAGATTAAACCATTATATTCCATTTTAATTAGTAAAAGTTGCTAAAAAATTATATTCAATGAATTTTTTACAAGAAAAACTGTTAAAAGCTTGTATAAATGATACTTCCGGTTATCCGATATACACTAAAAAACACACACACATACATACCTACAGACATCATTGTAAAAATGTTAAAATCGGATTGTGGGGACATCAAAACGTGCTTATTATATAAAATCTCTATATGCCAATTTTAGCACGATCCCTATACCTCCCTTACCTAGGGTAGCGGGAGGTAAAAAGTTATTATTTTGCATTAATTCCATATCACCGGAATACCCCATTGCTCATTTGTTTCATATCGGCCTAATAACTATAATATTTTGCAACCGCTCTCTTCAAATTATGCCCACTACTATCCAACGCCTTCTATATATTCTGACCTAATGTCAGAAGTCAGCGTTTTATATTCACGTGTTGTATGCTTTATAAAGTACCCGTATTATTCTAATGCGTTAGACAAGGACAGCCTCACTTATCAAATACGCAACGCGTATATGATAGACAAGGATGACAGACAAGTGACAGCTTAAAACGTAACCCACATAACCTGAAGGGTATAAGTTGTAAACTTGAAAGACGTTTGGTTGGTGAAACGTTTTTTGTAACGGAATATGTTAGATTGGTATTTCAAATTTGCATATTTTGTTGTACTGTCTTGCGTTATAAGTCAAAATCTTAATTTTCTAATGTTTATACAAATTTATTGTTATTAAAATATCTTTCAGAACTCATATTGAAAAAAAAAATAACATAACATACTAAAAATTTATACTCAAACTCCTAGAAATAGAGGTTGAGGATAAAAACTATTTTATAGAATTCTTATTAATTTGGGCTCATAGTTCACTACAGCACAGTCTTAGCTACGCGATACCTTCATTTGATTACGTTTCTCTACCTCAGATATACAGTAGTATGCATATACCTATTAACTAATATATTGCTAATGCTCGTATCTTTCCCATAAGAGTAGGTGAAGGAAACACTGTGAAATGGAAATATCATTTCTGCATAAGTCTATCTCACACAAACACCCAATCGGTAATTATGCGCATGCTCGGAAATCTTGACTATTATTGGCTAACGCTGACAGCGTCGCTGGCTGGGCTGCGTTCCAAAATCCTACTCAAAGTCGTTTCAAAACTAATAACCTTACTCTCAGAGTTTACTCAACCTGTTCCAAAACAGCCAGAGTTTACTCCAAAGTGATGTTCTACTTACTCTACTAACGAGGAGGGTATAGAAATTACTCCACAATATTTTCAAACGTAGATGCTCACGATTCTCAACATATGAAAGTGATTTGCCTTCTTGAGGAAGAAAACATGCTTTTGGTAAGTAAATACATTGGCGTGTATTACGAGCATACTTTTATAATAAAAGCGCTTTTATGGAGCGTACTTTCACATTATATTGAGGGGAGTGCTCCATAAAAGCGCTTTTATTACGGCCTTGACATTAAAGTTGTAATTATAAGTAGTTTTATAAAATTATTTTTAATTTAATTTAAATTTTTAACTTCAACAAAACTCTCATTCGTTCCAAAACACAACACATCATACTCTACGCCAAAACTCGGTATTCTTGGTTTTGGAACGCTGCCCTGGTGATGCAGCGAGCACATGGTTTGACTTCATTTCTGTTTGTAGTTGCACTTCGAAAGCATTTGCTTTGTGTTTCATACAGTAATTTATTGTCACCTAAATAAATTAATTCTGACCAGATTGTATTCCTATTATTTTTACAGTACAACAAAGTAAATTATTTAATTCAAATTTAGCACTAGAATATGTGAATGTTTTTTATTATTACTAATATTTATATTCAAGAATTTACATACAAAATAAATAGTAGGTACATTGTTTAATTTCTCAAATTTAAATTTAAAATTTCTCGCGCTAGTCTTTAATAAACAGAACTCTGTGATTCGCAAAAGGTGATCATGATTTCCTCGTTAGCCAATAGGAGTCAAGGTTTCCAAGCATGCGCATAATTCGCGGTTGGGTGTTTGTGTGAGATAGACTTATGCAGAAATGATATTTCCATTTCACAGTGTTTCCTTCAAGAAAAGCAAAGGATCCGCAATATATTAGTTAATAGGTATATAGTAGTGTGTCTTCTGCACTACAATTAAATCATCTGCATATATTTGAGCGCAGAGATTCAAAAATTCCCCTATTGCATAGTTGCTGGCATCTCTCGCGAGTCTAGAGCTCACTACAATGCGAGTCGCGATTTTCTTTGCCATTTCGTTTCGCAATTGTCAATTCGCCATGGAGAACAAAACAGCGGCGTCATGGCTCACTAAGACACGGTGGGTTAGTTTACGGGCAGGCGCTCGTTTAAACCTGTCGTAAACGCGTGTGACCTGAAGGTCGTAACTGGAATCGAAGCCGACGCGCAAGGTCATCATAGAACAACTTGATGGCTATAAAGTTCGGATTATGGCCAGAAGAATTTTTTTTGCAATATTTTTTTGGGCGTACGAGAGTTGTAAATATTTATTGTGAAATAAATAAATAAATATATCATCACGGCATATTACCCATTTCTGAGTGTGCCACAATCTGCTTTATCGCAGATATCGGTAATGATGATGACATATTTGTTCCGTGCGGGCGCTTACCTCACATGCACTTACTGCTAGCTTGGAGAGTGAACCACACAGGTCATTTTTGTGCCATTTAAATTCGAAATATTTGGTCGGGATCGAACCCGGATCCCCAGGTTCGCGACCAGACACTCAGGCACGCAGCCACAGGACCCCCTTTCCTTTAGCTTCAGAAATAAATAAAAATAACTAGGCGTTAGGTCGATGAATACAGTGGATATAAGAAACTACTACTTCCGGTTGTTACCAAAACCTTTTCAGCTCTTCCCAGGAATGTCAGATTGAGGAATTCATAGTTAAACAGGTCTTAAGTTTTAAAGTTTTTGAGGAATCGTCTCTCTAACATCCAGACATACATACACACACACACATACACACATCCACACACACACACACACACACACACACACACACACACACACACACACACACAGACATCATTTTAAAAATGTTATAGTCGGATTCTAGGACCTTAAATCGTGTTTATTCACTAAAATCTGCAAATGCGAATTTTAGCATGAATCCAATACCTCTCTTAGCGAGAGGCAAAAAATCTGTTGTGGCCAGCACAAAACCTTCCGTCAATTCGATGTATTTTGTACAAATCCCATACCAAAAGGTCCTTGGAACAGATTCTATATAATATCATGTAAAATCGAACACGAACACATACTATTTTTTAAAAATTTCATACCAAAAGTTCATTTGAAAAGGCTCTATAAATCAAATAAAATTATGACATAAACATACACTTTGAAAAATGCAAATGACACATTTTACTTTCTGCTTCAGCTTTCCCCTATTTTATTAAGGGTCGCTGTTTCCTCTTCTCTTTCACTCATTCCTGTCCAACGCATCTTCTTCACACAGTCCTTCCTTTCTCAAGTCTTCTGCGATACAGTCCTTCCATCTTCTTTTTAGCCTTTCACTGCATGCCACTTGAGATGACCACTATGAAATACTAATTTTTCATCCCATACTTTCCATATTTGGTTTTGCACTTGCAACACACATCTGTCCAGATAATCAATCATTAAAATTCTCTCAGCATCTCAAAGTGCAGTCGCCAAAATCTAACTGGGCCCCAAATTTGCGATATATATTTAATCACACTTAGTGATAATTAAATTTTAAGCACAATGATAGTGAAATCCGGCGTTTGCAGCAATTTTGGAAGTACCGCTTGTGTGCATCTTATTCGCGGTGCCCCCCTGGGCGCTTGAGTCGTGAGGGCCCCCGGGGCGTGCCTCTGGTGGGCCCCCCGGACAGGCAATCTGCCCGCAGTGCCGACACTAACACTAGATATATCACACCAACATAGAGTAAGCAAGATGGTGTGCAACAATGATTGGTGTAGTTTCTACCTAATGTACGTACGATGAAGATAAACATTTAATATTGTACAATACGAGATCTGTTGCACATACGAGGGTCACGCCAAAATTATTGAGATACAGAAATATTATTTGAAGGAGAAGCATGTAGTTTTACTGGTGTTCAAAGTAGTCCCCCCCTGCTTCAATACACTTTTGTAATCGAATTTTCCAGAGATGGAAAGCTTTGAGCCATTCATTTTCTGGAATCGTGTTAAAATACTCCATTATGTTGTTAATCTCCTCTTCTGACGTAAAATGACGACCACGTAAATGTTTTTTTAAATTAAAAATACGGTGGATGCTCAATGACTTTAATACCATTTTCTTTCAAAAAATTAACAGTTGTCGCAGCGGTATGGGAGGACGCATTATCATGGTGAAGCATTAAACCCTTAATTTTCACACTGCGAAGAACTTCAGGTAGACATTTTTGTGTGTACCAATTGGCAGTAACAGTCTTCTGTCCCTCTAACCTAATTGCTTTCACAAGACCTGTACTTCTGAAAAATACAGCGTACATAACTTTTTTAAGTGCACGTTGTTTTTTCACTGTTACTGGTGTTAGGTCATCTTCAAACACCCATACCCTACTTTCTTGACGCGTTGGAACATCATAAAAGGGTATGTAAGTTTCATCGCCAGTTACAATTTTAGAAAGAATACGATGACCGCCATTATTTAACAATTTTAAAGTGGCGCGACTAATTGTAACACGCTTGGCTTTTTGTTCGAGAAACACGAAGTTCTTCATGCAAAATTTTTGCTATTGCTGCGGATCGAATGCCAAGGGCATCTTCCATCGTTTGATAGGTGACACGATTGTCATCCTTTATCATTTGTCTGATGGCAGCTACTACCGCTGTACAAGGTCTCCCTGAGTGTTTCTCATCACGCAAGAAATTACGGCCTCTTTTGAATTCTGAAAACCAGCGAAATATAGTTGCTCGAGATGGAGCTTCCTCGCACTGTTCTTCACGTAATCCAGTTTTAAAGTCGTAGTAAATCATAGCGCGATAATGCTCTCTTCCTAACTTCATGTTGCAGTTTATTTCCACTTCGAATTCCACCACAATAAATCACTTCAACCAGATGTTATTATTGGACAGATATTTTAAATAAATTGCAGTTTGACATTTGTGCGCTAAAAATTTTCCAAAGCCAACTGTTTCCCAGCATCTCAATAATTTTGGAGTGACCCTCGTATATTGGACTAAAGAATATTTTTTGTATACTATTGCTAGAAATTATTAGTGTTGCCAGAAGTCGAGACGAGACGAGACTTGGGGCCGGTCTTGTCTTGGTCTTGACTTGGTCTCGACTAGAGTGGTCTCGTCTTGGTCTTGTCGAGACGAGACTTGATGTCAGTCTCGTCTCGTCTCGAGTCTCGACAAGACTCTCGACTTTGCTTCCATTAACATTTTTTTTTAAAATCCCATCTAATAGTACATAAAATTCTAAGAACAGCAGTACAATCGCGATTCAAAAATTCCAAATAATATTTGAGATATTTATTATTTTTTCTGTAAATATCATCAACTTGATACTTGAGCTCTTGAAATAATTAATATGAATATATACATACATACCGAGTGTTGTTTCTTATTAATAAACATAAAATATGAAGCAGTAAGTAAATGGACAAAAATCCCCAAAAAAGTAACTCCTTTCGCTATTTTTATTATATTTTTCTAAATAAATGTATCCCCTAGTACGCGTACCACAGGTTGAGAACTTCTGCTTTATATCAAAATTTTGACGAATGTATTTAGAATAATAATGGTATATTCAATAAAACTGTAGGTAGTTACATAAATACAATTCTCTAACAAAAAAAAAAACACTTATTTGAAAAACAAATAAATTATAATAAACGTGCTTAAATTTATAAAATTAGAAAAAAAATTCGTAACTAAGAAACTTTAAAAATAACAGTTGTACGGTTTAACGAATTATAAATAGATTAACTTTCCAAAATCAGTCAGCTTTACTATAATCATAGAAACAGCTGATATATTCAAAAAATTGTAATGGGGTATTCCACTCAATTTTTTTTATTATTTTAAATAAAACTTCATTCAGTTTTGAAGCAATTCATAGTATTAAAAAATCTTAATTGTTCCTAGTTTAACAGTATTTTATTTTCGAGAAATCAGTGTAACGTCACATTTCCCCTATACTTGTCTTTCTCACACACACTGCTCTGAGTACGCTGCGAGAGAAAGATAACAATTGTATGACGTCAATTTTCCCTTTTAGCAAATGTGAAATATCTCGTAAAGTCATTATTTAAAAAATGTTTTCATTGTTTTAACTATTATTTATTGAGCCATACTTTATGTTAAATTGAATTTTTTAATTTTTTTTGTTATGGTGGAATACCCCATTGACAGATGTCAGTGTCAAGTACAATATACATAATGATTGTTCGTGTTATAATTGTATTGGATTTATAGATTTTTTTCCAAAGAAAGTTCGGTATGGAATTTGTAAAAAATAGTATATGTTCGTGTTATAATTTTATTGAATATATAGAATCTTTTCTATGGAACTTTTGATGTGGGATTGGTACAAAATACATCAAATTGACGGAAGGTCTTGTGCTAGCCACAACAGATTTTTTATGTACCTACTAAAACTTCTTTTACATGTTGTAGAAGGTAAAGTTAAAAATAAAATCAAGCCATGGAGTAAAAATGGATAGAATTTTTTGGAGATATCTAATAATTCTTCATTTGGTATTTCTTTCTCAAGAGGTTCCTCTTTCCACTTATGAAACCATAATAATGATTCCTCATAAAAATTGTCTATGTTATGTTTCATTTAATTCTTTATCATACATTTATACTTTTCTTTATTACATGGTTTTATATTTTTAGGATGCAAAATTGTTAGATTGACTAAAGTATTGTATTCGGAAATATTTGGATTTGGGTTGGGCAAACCTACCTACTTTTATTACTAGCAGATGTCTAAAAGTGGTTGTTATTGTCTGGTAATATGCAACATTTGTAGCACAGGCCGTTGTAAAATTTATTGTTCCATTATAGGATTTTTACAAGAAAAGAAATGTTGTGCTATTTTTTACCCATTTTTTAAAAATTATATTATATTAGGGAATTGGAAAAACAGTTTGTTTTACACATTTGTGCATACAAAGTTTTAAGAAAATTGTTAAAGAAGGGCTTGTACATTACGACTTTTATATTTCTATTTTCTTTAAGGCTTTAAGTAAACGTTGATTATTGTCTTCAATTTTTTCATATGAATGAATTTATACGATGTATTTTAATTTTCTCTGTATACGCGAGTGTACTTGCATTGTGCATGTGTTCTTACGAGAAATGCTTAATACCAGTTTCTTAGAATATCTGATACCAATTTTCCCAAATTGTTATACCTGTAACTACATATTTTAACAATGTCCCTTACATTTCACTTTGTTGAGATAAAGTTTTACTTTCATTATACATCACATAAAAGATACATAAACTTTTATCTTTTGAAGCACATATTTTCCAATTTTTTTTTACTAAATGATACATTATGATTTTTTTGTTAGTTTTTAATGATAACACTAGAAAATGTTGGAAAAGTATTTTTACATAAATTATGGATACAAAGTTTGAGAAGAATTAAAGCTTCGTTTTTTTATATTTTTACTGTTTCTTTACAAAATAATTATGTAACTGATTTGTTAGTATTAATAGTTTACATTATTTGCAATTAATATATTCCTATTTCTACATGCGATATTATTCATATGTTTCAATGGAAGAATTATTTA
The DNA here is from genome assembly GCA_943142095.1 of Ophonus ardosiacus. Taxonomy (NCBI): domain Eukaryota; kingdom Metazoa; phylum Arthropoda; class Insecta; order Coleoptera; family Carabidae; genus Ophonus; species Ophonus ardosiacus. Next base: position 1,094,375 of record OW964841.1, read on the forward strand.
GGAGAATAAGAAGTACATCCGTTGAAAATGTATTTTTTATATTTTTACTGTTTCTTTACAAAATAATTATGTAACTGATTTGTTAGTATTAATAGTTTACATTATTTGCAATTAATATATTCTTATTTCTACATGCGATATGTATTCATATATTTCAATGGAAGAATTATTTAGGTGAATAAGTACATCCGTTGAAAATGTAGAATATGGTTATTTTAAAACGGGAATTTCCCTAAGATCGTAAAATCTTTGTGTGCATTTTCGTAAAATTCTAAGAATCACAATAGATTCTTTAAAAATAAAAGAAAATTAATGTATATTTGAAGGGAACGTTATTTTTGTTATAATATATTAATTTAATAAATAAAACTGAAGTACATTGCTAACTTGCAGAATGCACCACAGATGTAACTTTTGTGTGCTATTTGAAAATTGGAAATATTTTTGAAGATGTAGTCGGTATTTCATATACCCAGTTGTACCAATATATTAATTGGGAATTAAACAAAAATTAAATTAAAATCAACATGTGTAGTATAAAATAAAGGTTGATCTTAATTTAATAAAAAATATTGGTGCATTAAAATAACATAAGAATTCTAAATTGATACTTCTTTCATTTCATCCCACTTACCTTCTAATTTAAATTCATTTAAAACTTATATTTGGATTATTTAGATGAATAAAGAATACATCATATTTACATAAATTAATGTTTCTGGGACACAATTATGAAAGTAGAAAATTACAAAATTTGAAAAAATAATATCTCTCTTATTTATTCGAATTTTCAATCAGTATTTACAGCAATACTCTCAGTTTTTGAAGCACTTTTTGAATAGGTATATGTTTAAAAAAATACCTTTGATCTGAAGTCGAGAGTCTTGTCGAGACTCAAGACTTTCTCGACAAGACTTGATGCTAGTCTCGTCTCGTCTCGACTTTTCTAGTCGAGACTAAATGATGGTCTCGTCTCGACAAGACCAAGACAAGACGAGACCAAGACCAAGACTGGTCTTGGTCTTGTGGCAACACTAGAAATTATAGAGTGGCCAAACCTCAGGGCTCGTATTAGATACACAGTATTTATTTTCCTCTACACATCATTTATCCATTCGCTCTTCGACTAAGTTTTACAAGAACTTTAACACTCTTCGGCGCCCCTGCTGCGAGATTCCCAATCCCACAGCTCTTCTCAAGATCTCAAGACCTGTGCCTCTCGGTCGCTGTGTGCGTGTGTGTTTGATGGTGTGTTAGAGAACCGTAATGCCTTGTTTCTCAGCGGGCCAACTGCTAATTGGGCTGTGTTGTACGGCCGGCTGATCTCCCACTGAGACCGGCCCTGTTCAAACTCGAGAGACAATGAGCGGCACAAAACGATAAAGGGATATAGGAAGAATAGATGTAGATAGTAAATTTTGGGGAAATATATTATGGTGGAATGGTGTGGTTTGATGTTTTGAAGAATATAATTACTAAGAGGGGTAAACCATGAAACAAAAGAATCTATCTATCTACTAAATAAAATCTGATTAGTGATTTAGGTATAAAATTTAATTCTCTGAAACATTTATGTGAAAAGTTTTTGTCCTAAACTTCCCACATTAGTATAGAATAGGTAATAGTTATTTACATGAGTGCGTGTAAGTTATATTTTACAGCGCGACAGCTTTGTTTAAGGCACGAGCCCTTAAGGCGAGTGCCTTATTAGCTGGAGTGCTGTAAAATACTTCACGCACGAGAATTGTATCAAATTTTTTGGCCGACGATAATGAAAATCACTTTTTTTAATGAAATAAGTTGTACACATCAAAACGTGCTTATTCACTAAAATCTCTATATGCGATTTTTAGCACGATCCCTATACCTCCCTTACCTAGGGTAGCGAGAGGTAAAAAATTACAGAACTTTACCCAAATATTGTTTTTTATTGCATTTAACATGTCTTCTACGCATAATTCTATCTATTTTTCATTGTATGAGGAAGTTCCTAAATATCAGAGATTCTTCCAATTCATTAACCAGATTGGCGATATTTCTGATGGATATATGCATTTTACCTATAATTTCAAATATTTAATTAATAAAACAATAAGAAAGATTAAATGTACTTCCCAGAAAAAGCTATCAGAATGTCACTAAAACTGTTGATTTTTGACACTGACATTTACAAATTATGTTATAGTGTCTTTATCTCTAAATCTATACAAGCTATAATAAAAATTTGAAGTGTATTCGATGAAGAATTTTGTTCTTCAATATTAGTAGTAACAAAAATTTTCAAAAAATAATATTTAGAAGATTTTTTTAAGATAGTACTACTTCCGGTTGTCCAATTGTTACCAAAACCTTTTCAGCTCTTCCCAGGAATGTCAGATTGAAGAATTCATAGTTAAACCGGTCTTAAGTCTTATAGTTTTTGAGGTATCGTCCCTCCAACAACCACACGTAGACACACACACACACACACACACACACACACACACACACACACACACACACACACACACACACACACACACACACACACACACACATGGATATATGCATTTTACCACAATTTTACCGATAATTTCAAATATTTAATTAATAAAACAATAAGAAAGATTAAATATACTTCCCAGAAAAAGCTATCAGAATGTCACTAAAACTGTTAATTTTTGACACTGATATGTGTCATTTACAAACTATATTATAAACATTGGAATTTGTCAACAGGTTTCTTTAGTGCCTTAGCCTCTGCGATTAGATTACTCTATAAATTTATAGTGTCTTTATCTCCAAATCTATACAAGATATAATAAATTTTTAAATGTATTAGATGGAGAATTTTATGTTCTTCAATATTTAATAAAAAAAAACTCCCAAAAAATTATATTTAGAAGAATTTTTCTAAGAAACTACTACTTCCGGTTGTTCAATTGTTACCAAAACCTTTTCAGCTCTTCCCAGGAATGTTAGATTGAGGAATTCATAGTTAAACCAGTCTTAAGTCTTATAGTTTTTGAGGAATCGTTCCTCCAACATCCAGACATCCATAGACATACACACACACACACACACACACATACACAGACATCATTTTAAAAATGTTACAATCGGATTATAGGGACCTTAAAACGTGCTTATCCACTAAAATCTGGATATGCGAATTTTAGCACGATTCCAATACCTCTCTTAGCGTGAGGTAAAAAACGATAGTGTAAAAATGATAGACCAATTTGGAGATTATGTTGAAAAAATATTTCAAACGACTCATTTGTTCCTTTTTATATTAACTACAATAATGTGTGTAACCTATCTTTATCACTTTACTTCTCCATACCATTAAAATTGCTATTGTTCTATCTTAAAACTACATATAAACAGATTTCTCTCATTCTCTTCGGAGTTCGGACGGGTCTGAAATTTGAAACAAATAAACAAACAACGATTCCTCACGAGCGACCCTTGACCCGGGCGACCTCTACAAATCACACACCACTGGAAGCATTCGTCTTCCATGCAGAGTCGAACAGCGGGTCGCAGAGCCACAAGAAATATTACAAGATGAGTAGCTTTGCTGGCGATGCTAGGTTCGTAAATGTAAAAGGGTTTTTTTCTACAGTCACTATAGAAAGTAGCCATTTATGCTCTCTTTTGTCAACGCAAAATGACACTTTGCCGTTCATGCGCGACAAAGTAAAAAAAAACGCTCGCTGTCCAAATTTCTAAGTATACAATGTTAAGAAATGTCACTTGTCTACATTCTTAATGAAAATGTTTAGTTAGGAACTAATGGCACTGTAGTAACACATTTATCACGTTCACAAGTCAATTTGACATATGTTCTGTCGGTATTTAACATAACCTAACAAAATGCCACACTGCTGTGAAAATGAAATAGGGCATTCATTTACAAAAACGAAAGTATAAAATGCTTAGATTAGATTGAATAAAAACTCAAGAAGAATGGAAAATAACGATAAAATAAAATTAAATATAAAATAAATTGTGTGAACAGTTATGTTTAGTAATAGGAATGATTGTACACAGATGGCGGTAGGATAGTTGCGAGTCGTACTGACATCTGATCTCTAGTTAACTATTTATTTTGATTACAATAAAGTTATTAGTTATTTCGTTACTTAAATAATTGCGAGAAGTCAGTCAATGCACATACATGTCTATATAATCACAAATTCCTTGAAATATTTGTTAATTTTTTCAGTGTGACAGGCGTGATAACTAACCACACATTTTGCTACAATAACTCATCAAATCATCACAAATCCTTGCTTCCACGCTCTAATTTTGGTTTTTTTTATGGAATAGATGGCTAATGTAACGATAAAAGCCTTTTTAAGTTTAAACCGTATCTTTTGTATTAGCCAATCGTTATTTATTGAGCAGTACTGTAAGTATAAAGTATACATTTTATTATTTTTTGTTATGGTGGAGGACCCCATTGTGGCGACTATAGAAAAAATCTTGTGTGTGTTTCGAGCGCAAATGGACATTGTCGATTTCGAGACCTCTCAATCGACAATGTCGCATTTTGCGCTCTTAATACACAAATAGCTATTATATTTGATAACTAGTGAAACTTAGGGTACGAGGGTTGTAAAATATTTATTATCCCCAACATGAGGTGAGGTATTGTGCTGGCTGTAACAGATTTTTTAAAAACCTTTTAACAAATTAATTCATAATTTAACGATCCCTACAAAATTGACAAATAAACAACCCGTATTGGCTGATAACAATATTTCAAAAGACAAAAAGATATAGCGTTCAAATGTTTCAAAATAAAACAAAAGTTTTTCTCCTCATTATATAGGTTCTCACATTCATATCTACGTGGGTGGATAGACAAAGATAGGGATATGTATGTCTCTTTCTACTCGTCGAAGAAGGAAAAATATGTGTAGGGTGTGGAGAAAAAAGTATGAAATTTTTCTCGAACTGAAGATAAAGTTGTTGTTTGAAATTACGACAATATATGAACGTTTGAACGTCTTTGTTAGAAGGTTTCGCTATGTTCAATTATTTACGTTAGATTTATTTTTGTTTGTTATAAAAGTTGTACATATTTACTACTTGTAGTTATAGACTAAATCATAAAGGCTGTCCCAAATAATGTATTCCTAATGTAAGAAAAGTATGATTCTAGAATAACAAAATTGATCTTAGAACATTGACAATGTATATAATTACACAAAACAAATATTGCCACCTTTAATGTACTCTCCTCCACGAACCCTACACCGCCCGAAGCGAATATTCCATTGTTGGAAGCAATGCATGCAGGCCTATTTGTTAGGTTGTTCATAAGCTCTACCGCTTTTCGATAACTACATCTCGGCCCCAAATTTGGTGCCTTTTAACGCAGAATTACAATTTGGGAATAAATTTTGTTCCGGCGCGTTGTCTTCATGGAGAATCCATCACATTTCAGCCCTTTTTCTTCTCATCCGTGCATGAAAACCTTCTTGTAATATGCTTAGTTAACCAAATGCCTCAATCACATTTTCTTCCTTCTTTAAATCTTCTAAACTGCTCGAAAACTTGAGTACTAGATAGACCCTCATCACCATAACATTCTTCAACAATTCGTACATTTCTGTAGGGGATTTTTTGTTTCACACAGAATTTCATATTGACACTAACATAATTCCGGCGGAGAACGAGAAAGTAGTAGTGCTGTGAGAATCCGGCAAAACTTGAATCCGAGTACCCGGATCTCAAAATATCCGGTACCTCGGATATCCGATGTTCGGATTTTGAAGCGGATATCCGTAAATTTAATTCGGATTTGGATCCGAATCCAGATTTGAGTCCGGATCCCTTTTGGATTCGGATCTGGACTTGGATCTGGATCCGGATTTGATGTTTTGTTTACGGATCCGGATCCGAATTTTAATTCTGGATCCAATTCTATTAACTATATCAAACAAAAATTTATTGTGGATTATTTCATAATCAGATTTATTTGGTTCTGAAACTCCATGATAATACTTATACATTCAAATATTATCATCGGGTTCAATACTGAGAATATTCGAATCCAAGAACCGATGTGGATTTTGAAATTCCATATCTAAAATCTGATACTCATACTAATATTCGGATCCGGATCCAAAATCCAATACTCAGATTTGGATCCAAAATCCGATTCTCAGATCCGGATCCAAAATCCGATACTCAGATCCGGATCCAAAATCCGATACTTAGAGCCGGATAGTTCAACAATCAATTATCCGGATATCCGGATATTTTTGGATCCGAAACCGAAACTATCCGGATCCCATCACTAGAGTAGTTATCTTCAATCAAAGGCTACTGCCGAACGGTTTGCCTAATTATCTTGAAATTTGAACAGTGGATAGAGGGAAGATGACCAATTAATATGACATAGCCTGCAATGTTGCCAAATTTACAGGGAAGCCGGAAAAAATAAATCTCGTTATTTAATTGGCACACTTCGTAGTACATTTCAATAGTTGGCCGACGATAACTTTAAAACTTAAATCATAAGTTAGTGTTGAATATTCAGATAGTTATTATGAAATAACTCTAAAATATCCTTATAAGGAACTAAATATATTTGAATATTAACTATAAATCGTAGTATCTATCAATAGATCTACCTATATAGATACGACAGGTCAAGACACGTAATCTAGAGCTGTCAACACCTTATTCTGATATTTCACTGACAGTTTCAGATTGCTTAAACCACTTTCACATCTTTGAGACATTTTAATTTAATTCCTTGTCAAAACAAAACAAGATCGTGTCAATTTGTTGCCTAGCAACAACTCTTGTGTGTGAGTGTCCGGGGGCACCGGGTTCGATCCCGACAGACGCCAAATATTTCCAATTTTAAATGGTACAAAAGTGACCCCTGTGGTGCACTCTCCACACCAGCTATGAGTGCCCGTGAGGTGACGCCTGGTAAGCGCCCACACGGTAAAATATATCGTCATCATTATCGATGTTTACATGTGTTGTAGATACTGGCACACGCAGAAATGGGTAATATGCCGTGATAATATATTTATTTATAAATACAAAAATCTGTTGTGGCCAGCACAAGACCTCTCGCCAATTCCATATTAGGCTATATAAGTATTGTATTGCACTTTGCTATCGAACCGTCGTTTTATAACAAAAAAATTACAGAACTTTACCCAGATATTGATTATATTGTATTTAACATGTCTTCTGCACACATATAATTCTAATCATATTTTTCATTGTATGAGGAATATATTCATTTTACCTACAACTTTAAATATTTAATTAATAAAACAATAAGAAAGATTAAATGTACTTCTCAGAAAAAGCTTTCAGAATGTCACTGAAACGTTTGAGTTTTGACACTGACATCTGTCATTTACAAACTATGTTATAAACATTTGAATTTGTCAACTGGTTTCCTTAGAGCCTTAGTATCTACGATGTATTACATTAGATTATTCTAATATTATTACAGTGCCTTTATTTCTAAATCTATAGAAGATATAATATAAATTTTAAGTGTATTAGATGGAGAATTTTATATTCTTCAATATTAGTAATAACAAAAATTTCCAAAAAATTATATTTAGAAGATTTTTTAAAGAAACTGGTACTTTCGGTTGTCCAATTGTTACCGAAATCTAATCAGCTCTTCCCAGGAATGTCAGATTGAGGAAACTGCAGTTAAATATTTTTTAAATCTTATGGTATTTGAGAAACCGTGGTTCCAACATCCACACACACACACACACACACACACACACACACACACACACACACACACACACACACACACACACACACACACACAGACAGACATCATCGTAAAAATTATTTTTATATATAAGTATTTTTGGGTAATAACCCAAAAATGGGTCGAGATATGAATTTGGCGATACCACCATTCGATTATATGGGCAAAATTACATAAGTACACCAATTTTTATCATTTTTGAACACCGCATACAAGCTCTAAAGCAAAATTACTGAAAATGGCCAAAAATCGCAAAAATCATACGATATAATAGGGACCTTAAAACGTGCTTATCCACGAAAATCTGGATATGCGAATTTTAGCATGATTCCAATACCTCTCTTAGCGAGAGGTAAAAAGATTATTTGTACCTTCCGCACACATATTTGTATTTATAATGACATGTTTGATCGAAACATATATTCATTCCGCTTACAGTTAATTTTAATTCTAGGTTATGTATTGGGGTTTGATTTGACGTAGGCGTATGGCTGCGTTGGCATAGCAACCACACATAAAACATAGGTGGGGTTTGGCTGGTGACAGCAAGGCTTTTGTTTTCAACAAACTGCGTATATTATATACAAATTATATATCTGTACGTTTATTATTTCACTATATTTCGTAGTAGTATAATACGATTCAGCATTTGGTCAGCACTCTTCCACTTGATAAAGAAAGGTGTTAAAAGACATGTTTAAATCATAAGGATGCTATTTTTACCTTCCGTCACCTTTAGGTAAGGAAGGTATTGTCTTTGGTCAAAAAACTCCAATACTACAATTCTAAAAATTATAATTCTTTCGTATTCATCTTCTTTACATCCATAGGAAGAGCTGATTAGATTTTGGTTATAATTGATCCACCGGAAGTACCCTTATTTGAAGTTTTTAACAGTTTTTCTTGAAAAAACGCAGTTAAATATCATTTTTCGACATTTTGTGATTAGCAATATGAAAGAATATCTTATTCTCTATACGGTTTGATTATACATTTTCCTTCATAATCAATAGTTATAGAGTTATAGACATTAAGAGATATTAACTTTCAAAAATTAGTCAGCTTTGCTAAAATTATGGAAACAGCAGAGATATTCAAAAAAAATTAATTGACAGATGTCAGTGTCACATGCAAAACCAAAGTTATATGTGAATGTGATAGAGTGTCCCTCGCAAGTGACTTGCAGTTGCGCCTCGCCTCAAGATTGAATTTTCAATGCCGGAAGTACGAGAAAGGCCAAAGAGAAGATGGAAGGACTGTGTAGCAGAAGATTTGAGAGAGGAAGAATTGCCTGAAGAAGATGTGTTGGACAGGAATGAGTTAAAGAGAAGAGTAAGAAACAGCGATCACCAAGAAAATAGGGAAAGGAACTTTCGGTATAAAATTTGTAAAAAATAGTGTGTACGGGTTACAATTTTACATTATATACAGAATCTTTTTCAAGGAACTTTTGGTATGGGATATATACAAAATACATCGAATACGGAAGGTTTTGTGCTAGCCACAACAGATTTTTTTCATTGTACTTATTATATGTAACTATAGTAACTAACAGATTTCGATTTCGAAGAAATTTGGTATGGCAGTTCATATGGTTATAAGTCATCTTTTAAGATGATACTTGTTATTATTAGTGAACCACTAGTGTATGAAACGTAGGTGTCCCAACATTGATTAGACCGTAACTTTTTAATGACCACGTCGATAACGTAAAATTTTTGTTCAGAAAGATACGTTCAATAGTAAACTTTTCTCTCTGTATTTAATGTATGATATCTGTTACGATTCACACAGAAAAAAATAAAATCTTAGTGTCGCACCGTGAAATTTTTTAAATAAATTTAATCTAGCAGTCTATCCAAATGCCAAACATCAAATTTTTAATGATAGTAACGAGTTGTCAATCTTCTCAACTTGTTTAGGAGTAAGCTAACATATTTATTCGGCGGATATTACTAGTTTCTGAATATTGCGAAGGAATTTTTTGACAACCCATAAACAATTGTTACTGTCATTAGAAATTCGTTGTTTGACATTTGCACAGACTGCTAGATTAAATTTATTTTAAAAATTTCGCGGTGCAGTCACTCAGGTTTTATTTTTTCTGTCTGAACCGTAACATATATCACAAATTAAACAGAGAGAGAAAAGTTTACTATTGAATGTATCTTTCTGAAAAAAACAATAATTTGACGTTATCTGCATAGCCATTAAAAAATTACGGTCTAATCAATGTTGGGACACCTAAGTTTCATACATTAGTGGTTCACTAATAATAACAAGTATCATCTTAAAAGATGACATAACCATATGATCTGTCATATCGAATTTCATCCAAATCGAATAAAGCGATCTGTTATTATAAGCAATTTTTTTTCGAAGAACTTTGAAGCAGAATTCTGGCTAAATGGTACACTTTCCGATAGAAGCAAGTTTAGTTAAATCGTCTTATTTTAGCCTCAGGAATCTGTGGTTAAGCCATGTCCCCCTATTTAAGAGACACCATGTATATTCCTCATTTCCGGATAATTAATAATTTTAATGTAGCTTTACAAAAATATATTTTACATTTTGTTGCTTCCAAGAAAACTCCGAATATTTAAAACAAAAACGCAACTGTTTACGTCGAACAATGCCCAACTTTCATGTTTTTATTAGTATATGTTATATCGCAAAAAACATTTGAACGCAAATGATCCATAAAACTTTAAAACATAGAAGGCCTTGTTTCGTGTTTATCTAAAAAAAAAACATCGAGCATGCTGCGGTATTTTTATGTAGAAATGTTTTATGTTTTTTTGTTTTTGTATTTAAAACAGATTGTTAAATAGATAGCCTTGTATTGTTTTGCGCTATTTAGAGAATGATTCTGTAAGAACCAATAAATAATACATACATACATACATACATACATACATACAGAAAATCACGCGTATCCCACTTAGTGGGTTAGCAAAAACCCGAAAACAATAAAAAAAGGGATAAGAGTAAGAGCTCAGCTGACTCACTTAAATCTTTAATAACATTCTTCTTTCGCCTTGTCCACAATCATCATAACATTCATACATAAGAACATATTAAAGTGACCTATTTTCGGTAGCGAATAACCGCATCCGGACCACAATAATAGTTACACAAAAATCATCTTTCGCCACACATTCCTATCTAGGTACACTTCTTTCGCCTCAGCCACATTCATAATCGTATTCATACATGCTCTTCTTCTCTTTCCACTCGGAAACTTACGCTCCTTCAAAACACTACCAATTAGATCCATCCACTTACACACTGGACGGCCACGCAATCGAACACCCTCAACTTTACCAACATATATGCGTTTTACAAGTCGTTCACTCATCATTCTCTCCACATGACCAAACCATCTCAACTGACTCACTCCAACTCTCTTAACAACATTCTTCCTAACCATACATTCTTCATACACCAAATTATTCCTCACGCGATCCCGTCTTGTATACCCACAAACACCACGTAAATACCTCATTTCTACAGCAGTCACTTTTCTTTTATGCTTTCTCGTCCATGCCCAACATTCACTTCCATACTTCGCCTCTCTAGATACGTTTACGTTACGAGCAAACGTACCCAGAGCACCCATTACCTTACATCCCGCACTCACTCTCCTATCAATCTCTCGGTCAATTCGTCCATCCCTCGACATCATGCTGCCCAAATATTTTAAATATTCAAAATATTTTCAAACTTTTTATATAAAGTAATGGTAACATATAGCTAACCCCATAAATAGTACACAGAATTTCATTTTGACACTAACATAATTCCGGCGGAGTACGAGAAAGTAGTTAACTTCAAACAAAGGCTACTGACGAACGGTTTGTCTAATTATCTTGAAATGTTAACAGTGGATGGAGGGAAGATGACGAATTAATATGACATAGTCTGCAATGTTGCCAAATTTACAGGGAAGCCGGAAAAAATCTCGCCACACCTCGTATTTCTTTATAAAACATAAATAAATGGTTTATTATTAATTTGTTTTGGTTATTGTACTTCCGGTGGATCTATTATAACCAAAATCTAATCAACTCTTCATATGGATGTACAGAAGAGGAATACGAAAGAATTATAATTTTTAGAATTGTAGTATTGGAGTTATCGTCGGAGAAAAATTTGTCACACACGGACACACATGCACACACACACACGGACACACATACAGACGGACACACACACACACATACAGACATCATCTTAAAAATAGTAAATTTGTATTGTAGGGACCCTAAAACGTGCTTATTCATTAAAAACTCACCAAAGAATTTTTTGACCAAAGACAATACCTTCCTTACCTAAAGGTGACGGAAGGTAATTATTTCAACTTTTGTTATAAAAACGTGTATCACTCATAAAATCGTTCTAGTTTTGAAGTATTTCAAGGTTAATTAAAATCTATTTAAATAAAGTTTTTCCATTACATTTTTAAAGATCCGTGTAATTATTGTACTAGACCTATATTACGAATTTAAATGAACAACGTCTACGTTCCATTTATACAATAAACCATGTTCAAATTATAATTTCATACTTTCTTGATACCCTAATATAGCATTAAATTACAGTTTAGAAAATGTGTGTACTATTATTATCGCAATTTTATAATTTTTGAAACATAAAAGATGTAAATTAACACTAAACATTCCATTAAAACTAGATATTTTTTTTAAAAGTGCCAGCAATGTACGAATTGTTGAAGAATGTTTATGGTGATGAGGGTCTATCTAGTACTCAAGTTTTCGAGCAGTTTAGAAGATCTAAAGAAGGAAGAAAAGAGATCGGAGATGATTAGCGCCTAGGCCGTGCACTGATGCGAGTGATTGTTCTCATGGATTGGGTGCCTGAGGGGCATTTCGTTAACCAAGCATACGAGGGTTACTCCAAAATTATTGAGATGCTGGGAAACAGTTGGCACAAATGTCAAACTACAATTTATTTAAAATATCTGTCCAATAATAACATCTGGTTGAAGTGATTTATTGTGGTGGAATTCAAAATGGAAATAAACTGCAACATGAAGTTAGGAAGAGAGCATTATCGCGCTATGATTTACTACGACTTTAAAGTTGGATTACGTGAAGAACAGTGGGAGGAACGTCTACGATTGGCATTTGGAGATGAAGCTCCATCTCGAGCAAATATATTTCGCTGGTTTTCAGAATTCAAAAGAGGCCGTAATTTCTTGCGTGATGAGAAACACTCAGGGAGACCTTGTACAGCGGTAGTAGCTGCTATCAGACAAATGATAAAGGATGACAATCGTGTCACCTATCAAACGATGGAAGATCACACAACTTAACGGAAGAACAAAAAGCCAAGCCTGTTACAATTAGTCGCGCCACTTTAAAATTGTTAAATAATGGCGGTCATTGTATTCTTTCTAAAATTGTAACAGGCGATGAAACTTACATACCCTTTTATGATGTTCCAACGCGTCAAGAAAGTAGGGTATGGGTGTTTGAAGATGACCCAACACCAGTTACCGTAAAAAATCAACGTACACTTAAAAAAGTTATGTACGCTGTATTTTTCAGAAGTACAGGTCTTGTGAAAACAATTAGGTTAGAGGGACAGAAGACTGATATGCCAATTGGTACACACAAAAATGTCTACCTGAAGTTCTTCGCAGTGTGAAAATTAAGGGTTTAATGCTTCACCATGATAATTCTCCTGATCTTGCAATGTGTGACTTCTGGCTATTTTTTAATTTGAAAAAACATTTACGTGGTCGTCATTTTACGTCAGAAGAGGAGATTAACAACACCATAATGGAGTATTTTAATACGATTCCAAAAAATGAATGGCTCAAAGCTTTCCATCTCTGGAAAATTCGATTACAAAAGTGTATTGAAGCAGGGGGGGGGGACTACTTTGAACACCAGTAAAACTACATGCTTCTATTTCAAATAATATTTCTGTATCTCAATAATTTTGGCATGACCCTCGTATTACAAGAAGGTTTCGTGCACGGGTGAGAAGAAAAAGGGCTGAAATGTGATAGATTCTCCATGAAGACAACGCCCTGTCCGGCAAGAAATTTTTGACGAAATACAAAATCACCGTGATGGTACATCAACACTTTTATTCCCAAATTATAATTCTGCGTTAAAAGGCACCAACTTTGGGGCCGAGATGTAGTTATAGAAAAGCGGCAGAGCTTATGAACAACCTAACAAAAAAGGCCTGCAGGCATTGCTTCTAACAATGGAATATTCGCATCGGGCGGTGTAGGGTTTTGGGAAGGGGACTACCTGGAAGGGAGCAATATTTGTTTTGTGTAATTTTATACATTGTCAATATTCTAAGATCACCTCGTATATAGCTAATATTACCTTCCATTCATGGGGTATTTCATACCTAATTCCAGTCTATCGTTACGGTATTATAGCTTCTTACTAATAATCAACTACAACTATATATCTACTGTTCTACTATCAAACCACAGTTTAGCCCAGTCATCTTGGTCTCAGGCGAAGACCGTGAAGGCCAATCAAAAGTCTGCGACCACGATGCTCGGCTGTTCAAGAACCCACAAACAAGCGAGCAAGTAGCAAACAAAAACACGGACAAGACAACAAGACAGAGTTTACAGTACACTAGAAACACGAGTTAAAAATACTCGTTATGCCATTTACGAGGGTTGTCTTTAGATTCCTGAGGCTAAAATAAGACGATTTAACTAAACTTGCTTCTACCGGAAAGTGTACCATTTAGCCAGAATTCTGCTTCAAAGTTCTTCGAAAAAAATTAATTTTGCTTATAATAATAAAACGCTTTATTCGATTTGGATGAAATTTGGTATGACAGTACATATGGTTATAAGTCGTCTTTTAAGATCACACTTGTTGTTATTAGTGAACCACTAGTGTATGAAACTTAGGTGTCCCAACATTGATTAGACCGTAACTTTTTAATGGCTACGCCGATAACATAAAATTATTTTTATTTTTCGGAAAGATACATTCAATAGTAAACTTTTCTCTCTCTGTGTAATTTGTGGTATCTGTTACGGTTCACACAGAAAAAAATTAAATCTGAGTGTCTGCACCGCTAAATTTTTAAAATAAATTTAATCTAGCAGTCTGTCCAAATGTCACATCTTAATAAATTAATTTTTAATGACAGTAACGAGTTGTCAATCATCTTATTCTCAATTGGTTTAGGAGTAAGCTAAGATATGTAATCGTCTTATTTATAATAATGGTAGTAAAATACTATTAGGTCGAACAAACGGATGTTACTAATTTTAGAATATTACGAAGGAAATCTTTGACAGCCACTCAGGTTATATTTTTTACCTTCCGTAAGGAAGGTATTGTCTTTGATCAAAAAATTCGTTGGTGAGTTTTTAATGAATTATGCCCCAAAAGTCAATATGCCCCACATTTAGATAAAAACTTCAAAATTTTTAAAAATCTAATTTGTATGTATCTAGATACTTCTCACTGGTTCCAAATTTTGAAACCGCAGGTCGATATCTCGTTTCGTTCTCGATATATTTAGATTCAAAGTTTTGCTGAAAACTGCCCATTTTTGTGTATTAACCCAAAAATGGGTCGAGATATGAATTTGGCGACATCACCATTCGATCCTACGGACAAAAATACATAAGTATAGTCATTTTCATAATTTTTGTCCAACCGGTTCATTTTTTATTAATAAAAGATTTTGGACATTTTCAGTTATTTTGCTTTAGAGATTGTATGCGGTGTTCAAAAATTCTGAAAATTGGTGTACTTATGTAATTTTGCCCGTAGAATCGAGTGGTGTTGTCGCCAAATTCATATATCGACCCATTTTTGGGTTATTACCCAAAAATGGGCAGTTTTGAACAAAACTTTGAATCTAAATATCTCGAGAATGAAACGAGATATCGACCTGCGGTTTCAAAATTTGGAATCAGCGCATTAAGAAGTATCTAGATACACAAAACAAAGTTTTTATCTAAATGTGGGGTATATTGACTTTTGGGGTAGTAATATTATTTGATTGTAAAGAGAATGTTACGTAAGTCTACGCATTTTTAGAGTATTTATATATGAGTATAAATTTTTACTGGATATATAGAATCTTTTCCAATGGACTTTTGGTACGGGATTTGTACAAAATACATCAAATTAACGGAAGGTCTTGTGCTGGCCACACCAGATTTTTTATCACTGTAGGTACACAATTCTAAAACTGATCCTATACATTCACACATCCCTTCCGCTCGTCTTTTATTTCATCACTGCCTATCAAAACACTCTATTCAAAGCCCGAGTCGCCGAAAGCTACTTATAACAGATGAACACCTCTACTTCGAAAGCTCTACCGCAAACCGCAGGCGAACGAACAGCATACCCTGCTTGTAGTATTCACTGTCTATCTCTGGAACAAACCCTGCAACTCTGTAGTGTAGTATAGGACCTATAGAGTGCACCACAGGCAACCGATATGTTTATCCGAAAATATTATTTTAAGGGGTGATTGTTCGCGGAACAATTGGGGCGGAATTCCGTAAAAAGGATGGGTAACGTGGAGGATATAGTTTCAAGTTTGGAATTCTAAAACATTTTTAACTATTATTTAAAACAAAAAAACTGATGGGGCCAGCACATGACCTCCCGCCATTTCCATGTTTAAAATAGCAGTGAGCTTTAAGTAAAGTATCACTTCCGGTTGATCTAATTTGTTGTACAATAAATAGAAAAGTCTGTATTACGAAATTTTGAATTGAAATTAAGTACTACATCCGATTTATCATATATGGTTAAAATCTAATATGTTGTTTCAAATTTTATGAGTTTTAAACAGCAAATTTGAGAAGTTTTGGATCATATTTTAATCGTCACACACATATTCTTATAAAAATCAGCATCAACTTCTAGGTGGTCTAAAACGCAATCTGTGTAAATTCTACGTCGTACATGATCCATTTCGTAAATGTGTAGTTGTAAATTAATATTAATTAATTAATAAATAGTAAAATAATCGTTCTGATATAAATTCAGCCATCATCCAGCTATCGACCTTCGGTTAATTGTCCGACTTAGCTTGAGTGTAATTTGAATTAGCCATTATTACTTTATTATTCATTTACAATGAGCAATGTCAGCGTCAAATGTCAAATTAAAAGATTTTGTTATTAACATGTGACAAACTTTAGCCTACGTTTATTTATATAAATAATATGAATAAACGTAGATCATGGAAAAACTATTTTCTTATTGGGTATTAATGATGTAATGTATGTGCTTCTACGTCACAGGAGTGGGGGGTAGTTTTTCAGGACGCCAATCTTTTTATTTAATTATTTCCACAAATAACAACAAATTATTAAAATAAAAATTATTACTAACAAAATCATTCCATAAACTTTCATTTAAAATAGTTTTTGAAAAATGTGAAACAGGCTCATTATGGACTGGAGATTTCTACACTGATGCCAAATTTTTTAAGTGTACCTGTACAAATATCTGTAAACTGTCAATGTCATTTTATATTTTGACATTTTCGTTAGTACTTGCTTGCGCTTTTTATTCCTAATCCTAAAAATTGCATTATAATTAGACCTTTGAAAAGAAAATGAGTGAAACTCATGAATTAAATAGTCCTGGTTCTTATAAAAAACGTTAAGGAAAACAATTATTGTCAATGTACACAATTTTTTCAAAAAATTGGCGTTACATCCTGAAAAATTTTTGTAATTTATAAAATAAGAAGAAAACTTTGGATTTAATAGCAAGTGCATGTGTGGTACGTTCACATAATAATCAATTATTCTTACCTTTTATTTAGATCTTACTGGTTATCGTATCTTAACGCAAACGCGACCTTAGCTTAATGTGTGGAAACTTTGGAGAAAATATAATTATAAAATTTGTTAAAATATTTTCTTCATGCTTCTACGTCACAGGAGTGGGGGGTAGTTTTTCAGGACGCCAATCTTTTTATTTATTTCCACAAATAACAACAAATTATTAAAATAAAAATTATTACTAAGAAAATCATTCCATAAACATTTAAAATAGTTTTTGAAAAATGTGAAACAGGCTGATTCCTTCTCGGTGCGTTTTGCAGAATCCCATTCTCTCTTTCGCGTCAATACCTCCATGTTGGGGTTGAAACCGATCTGTTTTCTTTGCAAACCGCTTCCGAACCGGTCGAGGGGAGCGGTATGCAAGAGGGGAGGTTTTCAATTAAAACGGATTTTCTGATAGGTCGGTGGCAAGCAGATTCCGTCGTTGTATTTTTATAAGACACAAACACATTGCCTTACGAGCTGGAGGCGAGGGATGCAAAAACAAAAGAAGGGAACGCGTGGAGGGTATAAAAAGGAAGGGGTTTGGATAAATTTGAATAGATAAACTATTTTATTCATTTACAAAAATATGTGAATCGTCTAGTTTCAAAAACTTACCAAGAACAATTAAAGTAAGAATATACAGGGTGTCACAAATTATGAGGGCATATAGTATTGAGCAAAATGAGTAAAAAAAGTTTAATCATAATGGGTCCGATCTTCAACTGTTTTTGAGAAAGAGGCCACATTTTGTATTAGAAGAAAAACTGACTAAGATAATGGTTGAACAAAATTTTGTCTATGCCAGTAAATAGACTATAAAAAATATGTTGTGGCCAGCACAAGACCTCTCGCCATTTCCATATTAGGCTTTATAAGTATTGAATTGCACTTCCCTTTCAAACCGTCGTTTTATAACAAAAAAATACAGAACTTTACTCAAATATTGTTTTTTATTGTATGTAACATGTCTTCTGCACACATATAATTCTAATTATATCTTTTTTTCATTGTATGAGAAAGTTTCTATATGTCAAAGATTCTTCCAATTCATTAACCAGATTGGCGGTATTTCTGATGGATATATGCATTTTACCTATAATTTCAAATATTTAATTAATAAAACAATAAGCAAGATTAAATATACTTCGTCATCATTACCGATGTCTACATGTGTTGTAGATACTGGCACACCCAGAAATGGGTAATATGCCGTGATGATATATATATATATATATATATATATATATATATATATAGAAAAAGCTGTCAGAATGTCACTAAAACTGTTGATTTTTGACACTGACATGTGTCATTTAAAAACTATGTTATAAACATTGGAATTTGTCAACTGGTTTCCTTAGTGCCTTGGCCTCTGCGATTAAATTACTCTATATATTATAGTGTCTTTATCTCTAAATCTATACAAGATAAAGATAAAGAATAAAAATTTTAAGTGTATTAGATGGACAATTTTATGTTCTTTAATATTTAATAACAAAAATTTCAAAAAAATTATATTTAGAAGAATTTTTCTCAGAAACTACTACTTCCGGTTGTTCAATTGTTACCAAAACCATTTCAGATCTTCCCAGGAATGTCAGATTGAGGAATCCATAGTTAAACAATTCTTAAGTCTTATGGTTTTTGAAGAATCGTGTATACAACATCCAGACATACACACATCAACACATACACGTATACACACACACACACACACACACACATACACATCATTTTAAAAATGTTATAATCGGATTGTAGGGACCTTAAATCGTGCTTATTTAATAAAATCTGGATATGCGAATTTTAGCATGAATCCAATACCTCTCTTAGCGAGAGGTAAAAACAATAACATTTTATATAAAACATTTTTTTTACTTTCTAATAGTTTCGAAGTTATTTAAAGGCCAACGGCGCCACAACTTTTGTCTCAGTATTATTTTTTTTTTTTTAACAAAAACACATCTAAGATAACCTCTGAAAGGTAAACAAAATGTCTCATTTAATCAAACTCGTAACTCTTACAGTTTTCGAGATAGCAGAGGTAAACACCGAAAAAACTCATTTTTCATTACCTTTTATCTCAGAAACTATTAAGGATCGGACCCATATTAATTAAGTTTTTTTAACTCATTTTGGTCAGTACTATATGCCCTCAAAATTTGTGACACATATTTTTTAACACCCTGTATACCAGGTGTGGCAATTAAATAACAAGATTGATCTTAGAACATTGATAATATATAAAATTACACAAAACAAATATTGCTCCCATCCACGTAGTTCCCTCCCCGAATCCTACACCGCTTGATACGAATATTCCATTGTTGGAAGCAATGCCTGCAGGCCTTTTTTGTTAGGTTGTTCACAAGCTCTACCGCTTTTCTATAACTACATCTCGGCCCCGAATTTGGTGCCTTTTAACACAGTACTACATATGGCACTAGGTGAAGTGAGTACAATTGATGTACCAACAAGGTGATTTTATATTTTGTCAAAAATGTCTTGCCGGACAGGGCGTTTTGTTCCAGCGCGTCGTCTTCATGGAGAATCCATCACATTTTATCCCTTTTTCTTCTCACCCGTGCATGAAGGGTTATCAAAACCTTCTTGTAATATACTTGGTTAACGAAATGCCCTTCAGGCACCCAATCCATGTGAACAATCACTCGCATTTCGAAAAAAAACAATGTCAGTAAACGGCCGAAGCGCTAATCATCTCCGATCTCTTTTCTTCCTTCTTTAAATCTTGTAAACTGCTCGAAAACTTGAGTACTAGATAGACCCTCATCACCATAAACATTCTTCAACAATTCGTACATTTCTGTAGCGGATTTTTACCTCCCGCTACCCTTGGTAAGGGAGGTATAGAGATCGTGCTAAAAATCACTTATTGAGATTTTAGTAAATGACCACGTTTTAAGGTCCCTAGAATCCAAATTTAACATTTTCACGATGATGTCTGTATGTGTGTATGTGTGTGTATGTATGTGTGTATGTATGTATGTATGTGTGTGTGTGTGTGTGAATGTGTAGGGATTTTGTCTTCGCTCTAACTCAAATACTATCATTCAGAAAATTCTGAAACCTTGTATTTATACCCTATTCTAATATGAAAAGAAGCCATTAGATTTTGGTGTAAATGGGATAACCGGAAATGGCACTTTACCTGAAGCTCATAATGGTTTTTCTTTAAAAAATACCAATTAAATGCCATTTTTTTGGATTTTGTCGTTATGAAAATTAAAGATTATTGAATTTTCTACAGGAATACATTAATACTTTTTCTATATACTTTACAGATAAATATAAAAATAATTTTTTTTTACAAGTCACGAAGCCTAAGAAAAACAAAATTCCTTTGTTACACAGTTCATATTTCAAATGAATGTAACTGTCAAAAACTAATCACTTCAAATTAATAATAGTGACATTTTAAAAAGAAAATAGTAAATAAAGCAATAGTTTTATGCAATGGAATAGTTTGCAGCGTTAATAAATACGTAGGTATGTATTTAAATTAATGAAAATTAAATAGCGGGAGGTTTTGTGTTGGCCACATCAGATTTTTTATTTCATATTGACACTAACATAATTCCGGCGGAGTACCAGAAAGTAGTTAACTTCAATCAAAGGCTACTACCGAACGGTTTGCCTAATTATCTTGAAATTTGAACAGTGGATGGAGGGAAGATGACAAATTAATATGACATAGCCTGCAATGTTGCCAAATTTACAGGGAAAAAAATACATCATTTTGAAGACTGCTATAAGGTCGTCTTAATTCGGGACTCTCTGCATAATACTAATTTTATATTTTGATAAATTCCAAACTATTCTTTCCTTATTTCAATCAATAAAAAGCCATTCACTTTGTGCAATAATTCATCACATTTCTTTCCCTGAGACACCAGATTCGTCTTGTTCACAAATATTCATGTAAGTTTTAAACTTGCACCAAAGTTAAATTGAAAAACTTTGCCTGAACTTCTTCTTCAACTTCTTACAGCTTGGAAAAGTTCTACGCCCTTTCAGTAAAGCTGTCGTTTTAGTTTCTTTTCGTATTATTTCTCTTTCATTGGATTTTTACAAAAAAGTTTAAATTTAGACTTGGGAGGAACAATAATTTGTTATAATTATAAATAAATCACAACTAGAAATATGATCCTTATAATATACAGGGTGTTATGTAAGTTAGTGTACCACAAGCTTAATCTATGGTAGAACTAACCCCATAGATAGTAAAATCTGGTAATAATTTGTATGTCCTAAATCTAGTGATTATTTAGGATTTTAGAAATTAGATTTTAGGGTTTTGCAGGAGCACACTATGCCTTGAAGTTGACGCGCACTAATTAAACAAATCATATTCGTTGCTATTTGTACAAAACGTCAAATTTACTGTCAAAGAATATCTTCTTACCTTCGATTTTATCAAATATAATATTAATATTTAATTTAAAGCATCAAATTAAAACGAAATGTATAATTCATTTGTCATATTTCAAAATGTTGCCATACAAACCAATGGCTGTCATAAAAAGCTTATATATCTACACATTTTTTTATTATTGCCCCAAAAGTCAATATTTAGATAAAAACTTCAAAATTTTCAAAAATCTAATTTTCATGTACCTAGATACTTCTCAATGCGCTGATTCCAAATTTTGAAACCGCAGGTCGATATCTCTTTTCGTTCTCGAGATATTTAGCTTCAAAGTTTTGCTCAAAACTGCCCAATTTTGGGTAATAACCCAAAAATGGGCCGAGATATGAATTTGTCGATAACACCATTTGATTCTACGAGCAAAATTACATAAGTGTACCAATTTTCATAATTTTTGTCCAACCGGTTCATTTTTTATGAATAAAAGTTTGAAAATGGCCAAAATCTGAAAAAAACCTAAGGGGTACCCCTTACGATTTTTTCAGATTTTGGCCATTTTCAGTTATTTTGCTTTAGAGATTGTATGCGGTGTTAAATATTTATGAAAATTGCTATACTTATGTAATTTTGCCCGCAGAATCGAATGGTGATGTCGCCAAATTCATATCTCGACCCATTTTTGGGTTAATACCCAAAAATGGGCAGTTTATAGCAAAACTTTAATTCTAAATATCTCGAGAACGAAACGAGATATCGACCTGCGGTTTCAAAATTTGGAATCAACGCATTGAGAAGTATCTAGATACGTAATAATTAGATTTTTGAAAATTTTGAGGTTTTTATCTAAATGTGGGTATATTGACTTTTGGGGCAATAATTCAAAAATGGGTAGAGATATAATCTTGGTAGTAATATTATTTGATTGTAAAGAGAATGTTACGTACGTGTAGGTACGTATTTTTATAAAAGTATCAGGTGTTCCTAGAAAAATAATAGCATATTGATAGACTGTTGTCTAGGAGAATTTATAAATTAACCAAAATAATGTTCAGTATGACAGATACAGAAGAATTTTATTATTCTTAAATGTTTAAATTTTATGTTATTACGAAAAATCTTGAACGCCACACGGCCTATATGTAAATAACAAACTCGACTGATTATAGACCTCATATGGGCCTAAAGACGTTAATAACTATTATATTTTACTTTTCAAATAAAATTTACTAATATGTTTTTTTTTTGTTTATAGGTTCCAAAGACAACTGCCATCAACAATAAAGGTAAGATACTTTCTCTTTAATTTGTATTTTAAGTTATTTCTATGTTTTTGTTATGGTAAATGTATTCATAATTATCTGATAAATTAATGAATTCAATCATTTTTATGGTGTATATCAAGATACATAGTTAAACAGGTCTTAAGTCTTATAGTTTTTGAGGAATCGTCCCTCCAACATCCATACACACACACACATACACACACTCAGACTTCATTGTAAAAATATTAAATTCGTATTCTAGGGACCTTAAAACGTGCTATATGCAATTTTTAGCATGATTCCAATACCTCTTTTAGCGAGAGATAAAAAAAATTAGCATTTAAAAATCCTGAATTATTTTACATAGTTCAACATTTTTCCTTCTTATTCCACTGGCTTCTTTTTACTCTTATCCATTTCGCCACCCAATTCCCCCTCTCCACTACTCGCGAAGCGTATGCCCCGCCCATCGACCAATGAGGCGAGCGCGATGCGCAATTGTTATCTGTCTAGCGACTGTCATTTCTCAGAGCCCCACTACTGGTCTTCAGAGATACTGCAGGGTATAAGCAGGGGAATTTTGACTGTATAGGTTGGTATGTAGGCTTCGCCGGCTAGCGAATAAGAAGAAGAATAAGGGATGGAGGGTTAGATATAAAGAAGAGATAAGGGTGTGAAAAGAAATGAATAAAAGGGAGGGTTGTCTGTAGTAGTTTCACTAAATAATGTACAAGGAGGACGAAATTTGAGTTGTTTGAAAAACTTTTTTATTATGCATGCTACAGAAAATAAGTTGTATTTTTAAAGAATATGATGTGGCCAGCACAATACCTCCCGCTATTTAATTTTTATTAATTTAAATACATTCCTACGTATTTACTAATGCTGCAAACTATATTATGTTCCATTGCATATAACTATTGCTTAAAACATCACCATTTTAATTTGAAATGTTTAGTTCTTTTGACAATGATATTTATTTATTAGTTACATACATTAGAAATCCTAAATTTATATGCTCTAAATCTAGTGATTATTTAGGATTTTAGGAATTTACTGACAATATAGCTTCTTACCTTCGATTTTATCAAATATAAAATTAATATTTAATTTGAAGCATCAAATTAAAACGAAATGTATAATTCATTTGTTATATTTCAAAATGTTGCCATACAAACCAATGGCTGTCATAAAAATAATATTACTACCAAGCTTATATATCTACTTATTTTTTTATTAATGTCCCAAAAGTCAATATTTAGATACTTCTCAATGCGCTGATTCCAAATTTTGAAACCGCAGGTCGATATCTCTTTTCATTCTCGAGATATTTAGGTTCAAAGTTTTGCTCAAAACTGCCCATTTTTTGGTAATAATAATTTGTACAAAACGTCAAATTTATTGTCAAAGAATAGCTTCTTAGCTTCTATTTTATGAAATATAATACTAACATTTACTCTCAAGCATCAAATTGAATCGAATTGTATAATTCAATTTTGTTGTTCTAAAGATTTTTCACCCTTGATCGTTACGTCATAGTTTGATGTTCGTATATTAGATATACGAGGTCTGTCCCAAAAGTATCCGACCTTCTTCATATCTTTACGCTTGACAATTTTAGCGCCCTTTGCCGGGTACGAGTGTCAACTGTAAAGCTTCACGAATTCCCTAGATGCAACAGTTTTGGTCGATTGGCCTTAGTTTACGTGCAGCATGCGTTTGTTTACAAAGTGATTTTTACGTTTGTCGCATTTTGCTATTATAAAAAATGACGGAAAGATCGGAACAAAGAATTTGCATTAAATTTTGCTTAAACCTCGAAAAGAGTTGTGTGGAGACCATCGAAATGATGAAGACGGCATTTGGGGACGAGTGTATGAACAAAATACAAATAAAAGACTGGTATAAACGGTTCAAAGATGGCCGCACATCTGTTGATAGTAACCCACGTTCTGGGCGGCCTTCGACGACAAAAATATCGAACGTGTGCAACTTGTGATTAATGAAGATCGTCGATTGACTGTGCGAGAACTAGAATGTGATCTGGGAATACCGAAAACTAGTGTTTGGAAGATTTTAACTGAAAATTTGTAAATGGTTCCGAAATTGCTAACGGTGGAGCAAGAAAACCCAGCGACTTTTGGCTGTTCCCAAGATTAAAAATGTCGCTCAAAGGGCACCGATTCGACGACAAAGAAACAGTCGAAACTAATACGACGAATGCTCTAAAGGCAATACCAAAAAATGAGTTCCAAGACTGCTTCCAAAAGTAGAAAGGCCGTTGGAGGCGTATTCTTCAATCAAATGGGGACTTCTTCGAAGGATGCCACCAGCCTGACTAAAGAAAAAACCCCTTAACCTTAACAATAAATTTAAAAACTATATACGTATTTCGAGAATCCATGGATTCCCGGTTAAAATTATAGATAAACTAGTCCATAAATTTAAAAATCGTCAATCCGTATTAGATTTCACAACTTTAACGCCAACTAATAATAAATATTATATATATATAACATTACCATTTGATAATGCCACCAAAGGTTTAAACAAAATTTTTAAAAATCAAAATTTAACGGTAACTTATATTATATATCAAATAACACCATTAAATCATTATTAGGTAACCCTAAAGATAAAATAGATAATAATAAAAAATCCGGTGTTTATAAAATTGACTGTAAAGTTTATATCGGGCAAACTAAAAGACAAATTGATACTCGGTTTAAAGAACATTTCTATCATTTAAAAAGCGGTAATCCTGATAAATCTAGCGTAGCACAACATATGTTTATTAATAATCATAAAACTGACAATTCTAATATAAAATTATTGAAACAAGTTGATAATAATAGATATTTAGACGCACATGAGAGTTTGATAATACATAAATTTAAAGATAAATTGATGAACGCGGACCTAGGTCCCATCCCAAATTCTAAATTATATGAGTTAATATAAAACAGTTACTCTGTTTAATCTTAGTTACCCAATTCACCTATGACTCCTGTCCCTATATAACCCGTGTTCTCTCCCTTATTCCTCAGAGATGTATTGACCTCTGGTATGGTTTACATGCTGAGTAATCTTAACTTCTCTGTTTTTACTTTGTAGTTTCTATTGATGATGAGAACTTAGTTCTCGAAATACGTATATAGTTTTTAAATTTATTGTTAAGGTTAAGGGGTTTTTTCTTTAGTTATAACTTTACCTTAAGACTCCATTTTAGTTTTATAATTAGAGATTGTTGATTGTTTTCCCAGAATATTGTACAAGTATGATAAAAAATAGTTAATAATAAAAATACAACTTACCCCCAGGAGTATTTACGCTGCCAGTTTTGTTGCCTTGGAGATAATCTTCCTTGCAGATGAATTTGTTGTCGTCCAAAACATAGAGTTCTTCGCCAGTACTCAACTGTTTTCGACAGACCAAACATGTGAAGCAGTTTAAATGGAACACTTTATCGCGGGCTTTTCGTACTAGATCCGAAGGCGAGATGCCTTGTAAACATCCGCCGCATTTTGTGCCGTAACGTCTGTAAAGAAAAAAAAAGGTATTAGAGGTGGTTATTAGAATATTACGGTCTATGCGTACTCAGAGCTCAAGGGTTAATATTATTTTTGCCCTCCTGAAGTGTAATGGGAACTTTACAATTGTATACACAGCAAGTGTAACCTACATTTTACGCTTACTGTGTTGTAACTTGTTTAACTATGCGGTAAAATAATAAAAATACACTGGACGTTTATGGGCATTTAGAAAAGAAATCATCTTTACTATAATAAAGTTCATGTAAAAAAGTACTACCTACTTAAGTTATTTTTTTACTTTAACATTTCCTATATTTAAAATTAATTTATATAAACTAAAATCGCGGCAGCGACATCTGTCATTATTGTAAAAATTCGCCGTTACCGACATAGTCACCGATCGATATACCTGTCAAATTCGCGAGGCGAACATTGCTGAAATGTCAAATATCGACACCTACCTATTATTTATTACGAAGAAAACATGAGCAAATAAATATATTATCAGTCATAAACAGCGTCTATTATTACAGATAAATTTTTGCTAGAAGAAGTACTCTAATGAAGGTAAGTAAAATCAAATTTGGTAATTGACTTAACCCCAGTATTTTAAACTAACCTTTTTCAGAAGTACAACCTATCTCATTAAAAAAAGTGATTTTTGTTATCGTCGGCCAAAAAATTTGATAGAATTCTCGTGCGTGAAGTATTTTACAGCGCTCCAGCTAATAAGGCACTCGCCTTAAGGGCTCGTGCCTTAAACAAAGCTGTCGCGCTGTAAAATACAACTTACACGCACTCGAATGTAAATAACTATAACTACAGCCCAGAAGACACAATATTGATACGTCCCCTACTATATATTTGAGGTAGAGAAATGTAACGAAGTGATGGTAGCGTGTAGCTAAGACTGTTCTATTGAACTATGAGTCAAAATTAATAAGAAATCTAGAAAATGGTGTTTATCGCCCGAATCTCCTCAGATTCTATGTCTAGGAGTTTGAGAATTAATTTTTAGTATGTTATTAACATAAAATCAATTAAGAATATGTTCTTTAGTATGACTGTAATTCTAAAACGAACCAACTCGCTATAATTATTTACTTCCTTTGAACATTTCCAATATTAAATCGCTTGTAACCTAACCCCAAATCCAATTCGAATCCAAGTTATTACAATTCCATTCTTGTTACCTCGTTCGCTTATTTTTCTTCTTATTCTCTCTCATATTCCAACTCGTACCACGTGGTAACACGTGTCCCACGAAACTGGAGTATCCATGAAATCGAACAACATCCGGTAGAACTCGAATATAACTACTGTAACTATAGTAATAGCAACCCTAGCGACCAGCAAGGTTTCCAGATTAACAAGGTACGCTGTGACCAATCGCGATTTGTGATTGTCAAAATGTTCTACAAGAATTACATAGGCTGTGTCCGATGTCGCATTTTGACATTTAGATTTTAGGATTTAGGTCTTCTTCACATAAATACAACTCCGAATGGCACACTAGTGATATCCATTGGTTTGTATGGCAACACTTTAGAACAACAAAAATGAATTATACATTTCAATTTAATTTAAAGCTTGAGAGTAAATGTTAATATTATATTTTATAAAATACAAGCTAAGAAGCTATTTTTTGTTAGTAAATTTGACGTTTTGTATACATTATAGTAACGAATATGATTTGTTTAATTAGTACGCGTCAACTTCAAGGCATAGTGTGCTTCTGCAAAACCCTAAAATCTAATTCCTAAAATCCTAAATAATCACTAGGTTTGGACATATAAATTCAGGATTTAGATATTAGGGTGATAAAAATGCAACATCAGACAGCCGTAATCGTAAGCCAAGTTCCACGGAAATTCCTACATATCGTCGCGTTCAAGGCAAAACGGCCTAAGCGCCAAAAAATCGTAATTTGCGATTTTAGAACCGTTCGATAGATTGGCGTAACCTCCATCTATTAAACACAGTGGCATAAGTACGAAAAATTTATTTAAGTAGATATTTCACTTTGAAGTTGCGCAAGCGACAATCACAATTTTAATACGCAGGCTTAAAATGGCATAAGCTTCATTTCTACGTAGTTTCTTATGGGTGAATGCAGAGTGAAATGGCCCGAGTTATTGATGTCAAAGTAAGTGTTTTAAAAAATCTGCTTACTTTTAATGCAGTTAAGATATTAAAAATATATTTGTATAAAAGCGCAGACAGTTATTTGTGTCTCCTGGCTAAATGGCGCTTGTGTCGTTTTGCCTTGAACGCGACGATATTATTTTTGGAAGAAACTGTTACCAGAGAAAAAAATTACTCAGGATTTTTTAACTACATTTTTACCTCTCGCTAAGAGAGGTATTGGAAACATGCTAAAAGTAGCATATCCAGAGTTTGCAACAGCGTTTTAGTTAAAACCGTGATCGTGGTACAAACTAGTGCTGTGAGGATCCGGCAAAACTTGGATCCGAGTACCCGGATCTCAAAATATCCGGTTCCTCGGATATCCGATGTTCGGATATTGAAGCGGATATCCGTAAATTTAGTCCGGATTTGGATCTGGATCCAGATTTGAGTCCGGATCCCTTTTGGATTCGGATCTGGATCCGGATTCAATGTTTTGTTTACGGATCCGGATCCGAATTTTAATTCTGTATCCAATTCTATTAACTATATCAAACAAAAATTTATTGTGGATTATTTCATAATCAGATTTATTTGGTTTTGAAGCTCCATGATAATACTTATACATTCAAATATTATCATCGGGTTCAATACTGAGAATATTCGAATCCGAGAACCGATGCGGATTCTGAAATTCCATATCTAAAATCCGATACTCATACTCATATTCGGTTCCGGATCCAAAATCCAATACACAGATTTGGATTCAAAATCCGATTCTCAGATCCGGATCCAAAATCCGATACTCAGATCCGGATAGTTCAACAATCAATTATCCGGATATTTTTGGATCCGAAACCGAAACTATCCGGATCCGGATCCCACCACTAGAAAGTAGTTAACTTCAATCAAAGGCTACTGCCGAACGGTTTGCCTAATTATCTTAGCTAAGAGAGGTATTGGAATCATGCTAAAAACCGCGTATCTAGATTTTAGTAGATAACGCCGATTTAAGGTCCCTATAATCCGACTAAAACATTTTTACGATGATGTCCGTGTGTATGTATGTATGTATGTATGTATGTATGTATATGTGTGTGTGTGTGTGTGTGTATGTGTATTTGTGTGTATGTAGTAACCACAGTTTCTCAAATACTATAAGACTTATAAAATATTTAACTGCAGTTTCCTCAATCTGACAATCCTGGGAAGAGCTGACTAGATTTTGGTAACAATTGGTCAACCGAAAGTAATAGCTTCTTTAAAAAAATCTTCTAAATATATTTTTTTGTAAATTTTTCTGGGCATCGAACCCGCCAAAAACTTGGTTCGGTTTAGGTTCAGGTTAATTTGTTTTTTGAAAGATGGGTTCGGGTGCGGTTCTGGTTCAAGCATTAATAAAATTTTCGGTTTTGTTCGCGGTTCAGGTTCGAAATAATGTAAAAAGAGAGCCGGAATTTACGCAAAACGCAACAAGAAACGAACACAATTTTCACGAAAAGTCAGACGCCTAAGACGTCGATTATCGGCTGTATTTACTTTTCGAACTAAAAATTAACCTGAACCGGAGTTGAACCCCGAACCTGAATTTTAATACTCTGTTCGGTTTCGACTCAGGTTCAATTAAAATATATCTGAGGTTCGGTTCTCGGTTTGGGTTCCCTAAAATGTTACGGTTTGGTTCCGGTTTTGGTTCGGTTCAGGTTCGGGTTCGATGCCCTGAAATTTTTGTTATTATCAGTCTGAAACCGACATCGTAAATTGCGTTCATGGAATCTAGTCTATGAACTTTTCTGTAATGCAACCATGGATTTTAGCATTTAGTGTTGTGTAATACTGGCCAGTGATAAAAATTGCCTCAGCATTTCAAAGTGCAGTAGCCATAATCTAACTGGACCTTAAGTTTGCGAGGTGGAGAAGTGGTAAATCAACTGTAAGAAAGCGAGCCAAAAAGGTGTTTGGATTTTGATTAAACAACGCCAAAATAGCTACTAAGGAGGCGACTATCTCTCGCTTATGTTCGGGCGTCAACATTCCGGGTATCCATCTTGCTGGTATCTTATGAAGCCTTGTAAATTATTAACACTAGAAGAAACAAATTTGGCACTTCGTTTGACAGACAAACAATAAACAATTGCTGTTGTTATGAAGCCTACTATGTTATGGACAATAAATATCGTATATACGTTATTTCGTTTAGTAAAAATTCAAACCCTTAATTCTATCACGGGGTGAACATCCCTTAAGTCCCTCGTCTGATTAGCATAAGCAAATGAAACTGCACTTATCTTCACCAGACAGAGATGGTGCTCGTATCGTTTAGATATTATACAAAATAAAACCGCTTCAAAGTATGCGTCGTGACTGCTGTCCGCATTAAAAGAGGGGGTGTTCTATGCCCTTCTGCCCTTAAACAAGGGTGGATCATAAGCTAAACGAAGGATTGAGGTTATATTGGGGTGAAATTATAAAAAAGGTTAAATGCAAGAGGGAATTTGAAAAATGAAAGAGCCTATCAGCATAAATAAAATTAAAATTGGCAGACATCGGGTTGGTCAAAAAATTCGGTGGTGAGTTTTTAATGAATAAGCCCTAGAATACGATTTTACTAGTTTTACGATGATGTCCGTGTGTCCGTCTGTATGTGTGTGTGTGTAACAAACTTTTCTCCATCAATAACTCCAAAACTACAATTCTAAAAATTATGATTCTTTCGTATTCCTCTTCTTTACATCCATATGAAGAGCTGATTAGATTTTGGTTATAATTGATCCACCGAAAGTACCCTTATTTGAAGTTTTTAATAGTTTTTCTTTAAAAATATTTTTTTTGACATTTTATGTTATAATAAATTTTTAAAAAAATGTCCTTCTCTGTACGGTTTGATTCTACATTTTCCTTCATATTCAATAGATAGTTAATAGTCAGCATTAAATTCTAATTCTATTCTTTTATCTTATGGGGAAGTTTCTATATGTCAGAGATTCTTTCAATTCATTGACAAGATTGGCGGTATTTCGTAGGGCTATTTATCATGGAAACAGCTGACATAATTATTCAAAAAAATTTAATTGACAGATGTCAGTTGCAAGTGCAAAACCAAATATGGGAAAAAGTATAGGATCTAAAATTGGAATGTCATAGTGTTGCTCGCAAGTGACACGCAGAGAAAGGCCAAAGAGAAGATGGAAGGACATTACTTAGTGTAGTTTATGTTATAATTTTATTGGATTTATAGAACCTTTTCAAATGAACTTTTGGTATGAAATTTGTAAAAAATAGTATGTGTTTTTACATGATATTATATAGAATCTGTTCCAAGGACCTTTTGGTATGGGATTTGTGCAAAATACATGGAATTGACGGAAGGTCTTGTGCTGGCCACAACAGATTTTTTTAGTATGTTATTAACATAAAACCAATGAACAATATGTTCCAAATGAAATTTTGAAATTTTGCGAAGGACTGATGATATCAACTATCAAAAATAGCTTGGCCCCTAAAAAAATTTTCAAAAAGTGTACGGTTAATTTACATCATTTTGAAGACTGCTATAATCATCTTATAATAAAAAAGTATTCTTTAAATTCAAAATTAAACATACATTAAAATTCTATCCTTAATTATTTAATTACCATGAAAACCTAATTAAGAGAAAGATCTGCTCAAAATTAATTTAAAATTCTTCTGATTTACATGAAAATAAGACATTGAAAACAAGATGTCCATTTATTTAAAACCTATGATTAATCTATTCATAGTTTTGAAATAGATCTCACCAGATAATATTATGGAATTATTTTAATTTATTGACAAGTTAATAATGCTGAATTAGGTTGCGAATGACTATAAATTATAATTTTAACACCTGTACAACTGGATTTCTTTTCAATATAAAACTAAACATTAATACAAGAATTATAATAAATTACACAGAATTCAATGGTCGAAGACTTTCATGTTACAGCGTTAGCCTAGCAAAAATTTGCGATGTTTCTAGCCCAAAATATGACCACGGTGTCTTTTACTAGGGGTGACAGTTTTTACCTCTCGCTAAGAGAGGTATTGGATTCATGCTAAAAATAACATATCCAGATTTTAGTGGATAAGCACATTTTAAGGTCCCTATAATACGATTATAACATTTTTACGAAAATTTTGTGGTTAAAAAATTATCCAATTGAATCCCTTTATTGCTGACCACGTGTGGGATAGTAACCAATCAAAACAAACTTACACTGATAATTATCCTAAGACAATTATCCCTTATGTCACCAAGTTGCTAAGTAACAAACACTTTTTGACATATAGTTAAAGATTAATTGTTTTATTTTGAAAATGTCATCTTCACGCTGTCAATAAAAATGATGATTTAATCAACAAAATTATAGAAGGAAACACATAAAAAAATACTGTATTAAATAAAAAACTAAATGTGGAGAATATTTATGGACTTTTGTATATCTTATCTTCTTCTCTTTGGTCTCACTCAAAGAGATCTCATTCTCATTGCACACTTCACACTGAACATATTCATAGCCACATTCACGTTCATAGCTACTAGTGACATCTACTGGGCTATGTTAGACAAAAAAATTCTGTCAATTTCAAATTTTAGGCATATTTAATGTTAAAACTGCAAAAAAAAATCTCACCGAATACCCCTCGATCATTGATAAATATAATTTTATGACACTTCCTCAAGCACGTTGCTTTTAGGTAACACCACCTCCGCCTTCGGCGTCTGCCTGTTACCAAGCAACGCGCTTTCGGTAACTGTCATAAAATTATTTCGTAATTATCAATGTCCTCGGGATATTATAGCTGATAATGTCCGTGTGTGTATATACCTATATATGTGTGGATGTGTGGATGTTGGAACCACGGTTTCTCAAATACTATAAGACTAAAAAAATATTTAACTGCAGTTTCCTCAATCTGACATTCCTGGGAAGAGCTGACTAGATTTTGGTAATTATTATTATTATTGAAGAACATAAAATTCTCCATCTAATACACTTAAAAATTTTATTATATCTTGTACAGAACTTTCGGTTGACCAATTATAACCAAAATCTAATCAGCTCTTCATATGGATGTAAAGAAAGGAATACGAAAGAATTATAATTTTTAAAATTGTGGACCCTAAAACATGATTATTTATTAAAAACACCACCAAATTTTTTGACCAAAGACAATACCTTCCTTACCTAAAGGTGACGGAAGGTAAAAAATTAGTAATTACTATAATTTATTAATTCTGAAGAACATACTTGTGTTGTGTGATTTATTTCAAATTTGTTTGACATTAATTTCTTAGAAACATGATATTTAAATTTAATATGCACCCTTATCTAATCTTATTCTTCATTTCATGAAATTAAATTTCTTTTTTTTCTGCCATGTGTCACATTTTAGATAAGATATCAATTTTATGGTGTCATTTATTTATGTAAATAATTGTAAATCGAACTTTGGTTTTTAATACTTAATGTCATAATCTATTACTGGCATAATTAAAATGATTAAAACAAATTATAAATGCGTGTTTTTCACTTGTTATCACAAGTTTTTATTTTTAATTTATTTTGACATGGTGTCAACCCATTAAAATTATTTATTATTAATTATTATTAAGTTAGATTATTTTTTAAATGGATTTTCTTTGGTATGTAATTAAATAATAATGGTTCATTTACATTTATTACACATTAATATATTAAGTAAATACGTAGATCAAAGTTTTTTTTATTAATTCGGTTTCATATATACAGAGTGTTCATTTTAAATTGGCCACATATATTTAAATAAAATAATTACAACTTGACGTTACAATGATTATAAATATTTTTCTTGAAGGACGTTTGCTGATTTCAATTGTTCTGTTGCTATGGATACTTTTGTATTTGTTCACTTTTTTCTTTTCTTTAAATTTATCTTGTAAAATAGAAATTGTTTGCCCATTTAACCGTTTTTGTATCTCTTATAGTTATTGAGATAGCAATGGTGGTCACTTAAAAATGAACACCCTGTATATTATTAAATATTTAAAAATTGTGTTACAATATTTAACAATTAATCGCAGTAACCACTGTTCCTATTTTAATATTTTATTTAGCAAACTATTATTTTAAAATATACGAATATACTTGTTTTTGCCCGTAGTGGGCCGTGATTCTCAAGCGTAATAATTGTTTTGAACTGTCAGTTTAGTTCGCGAGTTCCTTTACGATTAGTGTATTGTCGGGTAGTTTTTTAAAGTGTTTCGGGGTAAAATTATTGAAACTGACATTATGTTATATACCAATCGATTCGTTATTCTTTCGTGGTCATTTTGGTATATAATTTGTGTGGAAAGACAAAAAAATGTGTGTGTTTCGAACGGACAAAGAAAAGTTTCTGTGCAGCTACAATTGCCGAACGTGGTAAGTCATATTTATTGTTATTAGTACGTTATTATTGTTGTATTAGTACTTGGGACTTAAAGTATTAGTATTTTAAATGAATGATTGTTTATATTTTATATTGTAAGGTAAAGTTTATTCAATATTATAACTTGTGTGTGTTATCTTAATTGTTAATAACAAACTTATATTGCAAACTTGTAGATGGCTCTTATCTATATAACTAAAGCTAAGTTTACAACAACGCTTAAAGCTTGATATACAACAAATATAAATAAGACAATATTTTCAATATATTTTCTGTTTCTTTTAAAAGTTCTACTTTTAACTATTTATTAGAATTTCTCTATACTTTTTGATAACTGTTTGATCCGTATACAAGGTGTAATTTCACTCATTAATATTTAAAAAATTGTAGTGCACAATGCCTCTCGCCATTTCCATTTAATGTTATATTAGTATTGTATTGCACTTTGCTATCGAACCGTCGTTTTATAACAAAATATTACAGAACTTTACCCAAATATTGTTTATTATTGTATTTAACATGTCTTCTGCACATATATAATTCTAAATTCTAAATGTCTTGCCGGACAGGGCGTTGTCTTCATGGAGAATCCATCACATTTCAGCCCTTTTTCTTATCACCCGTGTATGAAGGGTTATCAAAACTTTCTTGTAATATGCTTGGTTGAGGAAATACCCCAATCGCATTTTCTTCCTTCATTAAATCTTGTAAACTGCTCGAAAACTTGAGTACTAGATAGACCCTCATCACCATAAACATTCTTCAACAATTCGTACATTTCTGTAGCGGATTTTTAAAGTTTTTGAACACTAACATAATTCCGGTGGACTCCGAGAAAGTAGTTAACTTCAATCAAAGGCTACTGACGAACGGTTTGCCTAATTATCTTGAAATTTTAACAGTGGATGGAGGGAAGATGACAAATTAATATGACATAGCCTGCAATGTTGCCAAATTTACAGGGAAGCCGAAAAAAAAATAAATCTCGTAACTCTTACGCATTGGGACAGTCGGTGGAAATGACTCTTCAATTTATTAGTTTTGGAACAACTTTTAGTAATTTCTTACTTTAGTCTAGAGTTTTGGAACACAGCCGTTATTGGTCAAATTTAAACATGCAGCTAGTCCCATCAACATTAACAATACAACATTAAGAATACACATTCACCATCATGTATTGAAGTTCTAAATTGGACTGGGTCCGAAATCTTTTGACTCGCGAAGAAGAAAAGAAGAAAATGGAGTTCGAAAGGTGTGGTGTGAGGGGGGGGGGGGGGGGGTATTTGGACCTCCGTGAGAAAGCAATTTGGAGCAAAGCCGTTGGAGAGTTTTAATTTGCACCTGACACAAAAGAACAAAAAATGTAGACGTGTTTTTGTTCTGTCACATGCCGAACACCAGAGGCTAACAAAATGTTATCGACAGAAGCTCGGTTGTTACCATGGATTACATAAAGTTAAGACTTGATTGGGAGATGAAATAAACGATTGCTCAGTGAACTAAATCGATTCTAAATCAGTCTTCAAAATGATGTAATACATAAGATTAAGATAACATATTATGAAGGAAGAATGTATGAACTATAAATTAACGGTACACTTTCTAAAAGAAATTTTTAGGGCCCAAACTTGAAAAACAGCTATTTTTGATAACTGATTATCATCTGTTTTTTGCAAAATTTCAAAATTTCGTTTGGAACATATTGTTCATTGGTTTTATGTTAAATACATACTAAAAACTTATACTCAAACTCCTAGAAATAGAGGCTGAGGAGAATAGGGCTGTTGCAAGAATTTTTATATGACTTCTAAGTATTAAATTTTAAAAGATATTGTTGGTTCTTTAAAGAGCTTCAAATTTGAAAATATCACGAAATATCCTTTAGATATTTTTCAATTAATTTTTGAAATTTGGATAAAATTTGGAATAAGTCACGTGATCTGAAACAGAATGTGACGTCAGAGTACATACATCTTCAGCGGTTCTAAGGTGTCAAGTGTATTGTCAAAATTGTCAAACAAGTGTCAAATTTTTAGATTGGTTCAAGTTCAAAATGAAATGAGTAATTTACGATATTGTATTATGCCTTTTTACAAAAATACTGTTAGGAACAAACCTACTATAGAGTTTATAAATTTTACAAAAGATGCGAAGAAAAGAAAATTGTGGCTAGAAGCAGTAGGTCGAAGAGCTGATAATTTGTCAGAAAAATCGTGTCATCATGTTTGTGAAGATCATTTCAACTTTCATCCACCTTCACGATAACAGTGTATTTTTGTAGCTTCACTTTATGTTCAGGGCAATCTTTACATCTGACCATACAGATATTTTTTTCTCGACATAGATCTACATGTCCTATAGCAGATTCAATGTAAGAATCACGACCAGAACTTTAAAGTAAAATATATTATCAATTTATATAGTAAATCGGATTTTGGATCCGAATCTGAGTATTGGATTTTGGATTCGGATCCAAATATGAGTATGAGTATCGGATTTTAGATATGGAATTTCAGTATGCGCATCGGTTCTCGGATTCGAGTACCTATTCTCAGTATTGAACCAGATGATAATATTTGAATGTATATTATCATGGAGTCACAAAACCAAATAAATTTGATTATGAAATAATCCACTACACATTTTTGTTTGATGTAGTTAATAGTCGGTATATTTTCGATGTTAAACTTAGCATCCGCTAAGAAGGAAATTCTTCGATTCCACAGAACTATAAGTATTTTAGAGGGGTATTATAAAATTTATTGCTGATTACAGACCGCTGTCTCTACAACCGTCTACATTCAAATGTTTGCCTTTACATTCAAAATGATGAAACGGATCCAGAATTAAAATTCGGATCCGGATCCGTGAATAACACATCGAATCCGGACCCGAATGGGATATGGTACCCAAACCATGATCCGGATCCAAATCCAAATTCGAGTTAAATTTACGGATATCCGCTTCAATATCCGAACATCGGATATTCGAGGAACCGGATATTTTGAAATCCGGGACCTCGGATCTATGTTTTGTCGGATGGACAAATATTACATTGATGTCATTTTTAGTTTATTTACATCATTACACCAAAACCATCAGCTTATTTTTCACTACCATCCTCATCCCTCTCCATTATTTCCTCTAATCTGTACCTACCTGAAGAAATCGTTCCTACAGAAGAGCTTCGCCTCTCTGGAGAAGCATTTGTCTGTGAGTGTGGCGTGACAGTCGTAGCACCGCACACAATCTGCATGCCAGGTCCTTTCCAGGACATTCAGGAGGAATTTATCCAGGATGGGCTTGTCACATCCTGCGCAAGCAATCAGCATCCCGGCTGCTGGCTCGCACCGACCTGCAACAACAAGTACAAACAGGATTTAACATGGGAGTTATGGTTTTATTGAGATAATATTGTAAATGTGATACAACGGAGTGATGCTCTGCTCGAAGACGGGCCGTTCGGGCCAAAGCACGAAATTGAGTGCATTCGGCATTTCTAATTTTGATTTTTATATGAGGCGAAATGTTTAACTTTTTTCGTGTCACACTTAAAGAGAAACATTTACACCTTTATAACGTTGATCATTGTTAAAAAACACACGTTTCTAGTGTAAGTTTGTTGTAAAAATTGCAGATCTACGAGTATGTAACAGTTTGTTTACTTTTTCACAAATCTTATAGAAAAAAGTCTGTTGTGGCCTGCACAAGACCTCTCGCCATTTCCATATTAGGCTATCGAAACTTCGTTTTATAACAAAATATTACAGAACTTTACCCAAATATTGTTTTTTATTGTATTTAACATGTCTTCTGCACACATATAATTCTAATTATATCTATTTTTCATTGTATGAGGAAGTTTCTAAATGTCAAAGATTCTTCCAATTCATTAACCAGATTGTCGGTATTTTTGATTGATATATGCATTTTACCACAATTTTACCTATAATTTCAAATATTTAATTAATAAAACAATAAGAAAGATTAAATATATTTCCCAGAAAAAGCTATCAGAATATCACTAAAACTGTTGATTTTTGACACTGACATGTGTCATTTACAAACTATGTTATAAACATTGGAATTTGTCAACTGGTTTCCTTAGTGCCTTAGCCTCTGCGATTAGATTATTCCATATATTACAGTGCCTTAAATTTATACAAGATATAATAAAAATTTTAAGTGTATCAGATGTAGAATGTCATGTTCTTTAATAATAGTGTAATATGTAACAGAAATTTGAAAAAATAATATTTAGAACCTTTTTTAAAGAAATTATTACTTCCGGTTGTCCAATTGTTACCAAAATCTATTCAGAATGTCAGATTGAGGAAACTGCAGTTAAATATTTTTTAAGTCGTATAGTATTTGAGAAACCGTGGTTCCAACATCCACACACACACACACACACGGACATAATCTTTCTTATTGTTTTATAAATTAAATATTTAATATTGTAGATAAAATGCTTATATCTATAAGATATACCGCCAATTTTGCTAATGAATTGGAAGAATCTTTGACATTTAGCACTTCCTCATACAATGAAAAATAGATATAATTAGAATTGTATTTGTGCAGCAGACTACTACTTCCGGTTGTCCAATTGTAACCAATACCTTTTCAGTTCTTCCCAGGAATGTCAGATTGAGGAATTCATAGTTAAACTGGTCTTATGTCTCATAGTTTTTGAGTAATCGTCCCTCCAACACACACACACACACAGATATCATCGTAAAAATGTTATAGTCGGATTACAGGGACCTAAAAACTCGCTTATCCACTAAAATCTGGATAAGCGATTTTTAGCATGATTCCAATACCTCTCTTAGCTAGAGGTAAAATATAAACCCTTTAAATTTGTACGAGCATTTACAATAATAATCACCTAAGAACTTTATTCTCTAATCTTCTAGTCTTACCATATTCCAAACAATTTTTTCTCATTCAATTTACATAGATAACTCATCCCACGATCACTTACCATGTACTGCATGAGTGCATACTACTTGTTGCTTAGCAACATGTTGGTTATTCAGACATTTGACAATAGCATGGAGTAACTTGAAAGCAGCATGATAGGTTATCTTTGATCTTTAGATTGTTTTACTACAACGGTATTATGGTTATGTGAGAAAAAACAGGTTGCTTAGCTTTTGTGGTTGAACTTAGTGGTCAGAACAGTGGTTTGGTTTCTAAGGTGTCAGAAAAGCGAGGAACATCTTATAGAAGTTGGATCTTCTGGATCATCAACTCGAAAGAAATCGATTGAGATCTTTAAATAAATAAATAAATCATCACGGCATATTACTAGTGGTGAGATCCGGATCCGGATAGTTTCGGTTTCGGATCCAAAAATATCCGGATATCCAGATAATTGAATGTTGAACTATCCGGATCTCAGATCCAAATCTTAGTATCGGATCTGAGTATCGGATTTTGGATCCGGATCTGAGTATCGGGTTTTGGATCCGAATCTGAGTATGAGTATCGGATTTTAGATATGGAATTTCAGTATGCGCATCGGTTCTCGGATTCGAGTACCTATTCTCAGTATTGAACCAGATGATAATATTTGAATGTATATTATCATGGAGTCACAAAACCAAATAAATTTGATTATGAAATAATCCACTATACATTTTTGTTTGATGTAGTTAATAGTCGGTATATTTTCGATGTTAAACTTTTAGCATCCGCTAAGAAGGAAATTCCTCGATTCCACAGAACTATAAGTAGGTAACAAAAACAATTTGAAGTATATGTTATATTGAATGTTAAAATTTTAGAACTACAGAATTTTCAATATTCTAAGAAAAATTTTCACGAACTACCTGGCTATTTTAGAGGGGTATTATAAAATTTATTGCTGATTACAGACCGCTGTCTCTAAAACCGTCTACATTCAAATGTTTGCCTTTACATTTAAAATGATGAAACGGATCCAGAATTAAAATTCGGATCCGGATCCGTGAACAACACATCGAATCCAGACTCAAATGGGATATGGTATCCAAACCAGGATCCGGATCCAAATCCGAATTAAATTTACGGATATCCGCTTCAATATCCGAACATAGGATATCCGAGGAACCGGATATTTTAAAATCCGGGTACTCGGATCCATGTTTTGTCGGATCTTCACAGCACTACATATTACCCATTTCTGAGTGTGCCACAATCTGCTTTATCGCAGATATCGGTAATGATGATAACATATTGGTACCGTGCGGGCGCTTACCAGGCGTCACCTCACGGGCACTCATTGCTGGCGTGGAGAGTCACTTTTGTGCCATTTAAAATTCGAAATATTTGGCGTCGGTCGGGATCGAACCCGGTTCCCCAGGTTCGCGACCAGACACTCATGCACGCGGTCACGGGGTGAATTTTAAAAAATCCGTTGTAGCCAGCACAAGACCTTCCGTCAATTCGATGTATTTTGTACAAATCCCATACCAAAAGTTCCTTGGAAAAGATTCTGTGCAGGTGTTTCTCAAATAGGGGGACATGGCTTAACCACAGATTCCTGAGGCTAAAATAAGACGATTTAACTAAACTTACTTCTACGGGAAAGTGTACCATTTAGTCAGTATTCTGCTTCAAAGTTCTTCGAAAAACAAGTTGCTTATAATAACAGAACGCTTTATTCGATTTGGATGAAATTTGGTACAACAGTTCTTATGGTTATTATTATCATCTATTTTAAGATGATACTTCCTATTAGTAGTGTACCACTAGTGTATGAAACTTAGGTGTTTCAACATTGATTTGACCAGAACTTTTTAATGACTAAACCGATAATTCTATGCAGTGGTCTCTCAAACAGAGGGACATGGCTTAACCATAGATTCTTGAGGCTAAAAGTGTATAATTTAGCCAGAATTCTGCTTCAAAGTTCTTCGAAAAACAAATTGTTTATAATAACAGAACGCTTTATTCGATTTGGATGAAATTTGGTATGACTTCATATGATTCTAAGTCATCTTTTAAGATGATACTTGTTATTATTAGCGAACCAATAGTGCATGAAACTTAGGTGTCCCAACATTGATTTGACCAGAACTTTTTAATGATCACACCGATAATTCTATGCAGAGGTCTCTAAAATAGGGGGACATGGCTTAACCACAGATTCCTGAGGCTGAAATAAGACGATTTAACTAAACTTGCTTCTACCGGAAAGTGTACCTTTTACCCAATATTCTGCTTCAAAGTTCTTCGAAAAAATTGCTTATAAAAGCAGAACGCTTTATTCGATTTGGATAAAATTTGGTACGACAGTTCATATGGTTCTAAGTCATCTTTTAAGATGATACTTGTTGTTATTAGTGAACCACTAGTGTATGAAACTTAGGTGTTTCAACATTGATTTGACCAGAACTTTTTAATGACCACACCGATAATTCTATGCAGAGGTCTCTAAAATAGGGGGACATGGCTTAACCATAGATTCTTGGGGCTAAAAGTGTACCATTTAGCCAGAATTCTGCTTCAAAGTTCTTCGAAAAAAATTGCTTATAATAACAGAACGCTATATTAGATTTGGTTAAAATTTGGTACGACAGTTTATATGGTTCTAAGTCATCTTTTAAGATGATACTTCCTATTAGTAGTGTACTACTAGTGTATGAAATTTAGGTGTCCCAACATTGATTAGACCGTAACTTTCTAATGACAACGCCGATAACGTGAAATTATTTTTTTCAGAAATATATATTCAATAGTAAATCTGTTACGGTTCACAATGTCCGTTATCATAGTCAGTACTTCGCCTCGACTCATACTTGAGTATGCCTTGAGTACCAGAATTCGTTTCATAGTCGCTACTTGTTTCTTCACTCGTACTTCGATCGAAGGTTTACTTAAGGTGAGCTCCAAGCAATCTTGTGTAATGCCCAAGCAAAGCTTCATGCCTTTTTTTTAATTTAGCTAAACTTGATCAATATATAAAAAAAACTGTCAAACTGTCATTTCCATCACATATGACATCGAAGTTAAATAATGAATCATGAAGATTATCAACAATTTTTAGAATTTATAGACATAGTAGAAGAAGCCTTAATAAAAACAATGAAAAAGGGTTGCTTTAAGAAGATATATCCGTGATATGACTCATATATCTGTAACTATTTGAGAGAAAAATATTAAAATTTACAAATATACCAACATAGTTGGGGTCCCGTGACCGCGTGCCTGAGTGTCTGGTCGTGAACCTGGGGGAACCGGGTTCGATCCCGACTGACGCCAAATATTTCCAATTTTAAATGGCATAAAAGTGACCCCTGTGGTGCACTCTCCACGCCAGCTATGAGTGCGCGTGAGGTGACGCCTGGTAAGCGCCCATACGGTAAAATATATCGTCATCATTACCGATGTCTACATGTGTTGTAGATACTGGCACACCCAGAAATGGGTAATATGCCGTGATGATATATTTATTTATAGTTGGTACAAATTCTCTAAAATCCTCCCTAGAAAACCGAGAATTCACCAAGTTTCCTATATGAAACATATGATGTATTTGAGGTCGAGAACAACCGAAGTAATGCTTGGCGAAGTAATACTCAAGTACCAGATTCAGTATCGACTATGAATACGGGCACTAATGCCTGATTAAGGAATACGTAGTTAAATTGATCATTACACACACACACACACACACACACACACACACACACACACACACACACACACACACACACACACACACACAGACATGATTGTAAAAATGTTACAATATGATTCTAGTGACTCTCTTAGCGAGAGGGAAAACTGAAAGATATTTAAAAAATCTGAACGTTTCAAAACCCGTTATTTTGTACGTATAACGTTAAAGTTGACGCTAAATTCTTGTATGCTATAAAAACTCGCTATTAAAATAATAATTCAAGTACTTTCTCATCTCACAACATATGTTTTTCGTAAAAACATAAGTCTTATAGCAATTATTCAGTGGTAATCTCACGGAATCTTAATTGTTTTGAAAAAAACAAAACACCAACTGTTGTATATATATACCTGCATAAGAAAAAAGAAAATCACCATATCAGCGTCTTGTCACAAAAGACAATTTATTACATCTTTAAATATTAATATATGAAAATCAGATTCAAATGTTTCCCTAGCACTTGTTAAATACCAGTCATAGGCTACTCGATCTGAATTCGAAATGCGATTTTAATGCAACAAAGTGCCGCCAGGCGGCAGCGCAATCAATATGGCGACAGGTAATAAAAATATGCATGAGTGTTACTAATAAATTATAGTTTGTAAAAAAATATGCAATGTTTTACAAAACACGTCTTTGAAGCTAATAATATGTTATTTTAAAATAAATCTGTTGTGGCCAGCACAATACCTCTCGCCATTTCAGTTTTATTACATAAGTATTAAATTTAACATTTTTTTGTACACACAAATACTTCTAATTATATCTATTCTTTCATTCTATG
This sequence comes from Ophonus ardosiacus, assembly GCA_943142095.1. NCBI lineage: Eukaryota > Metazoa > Arthropoda > Insecta > Coleoptera > Carabidae > Ophonus > Ophonus ardosiacus. Next base: position 1,139,150 of record OW964841.1, read on the forward strand.
AGGAATCTTGTCCTACTCCAATTCATTGATCAAATTGGCGATATTTATTAAGGATAGGTATACAGGGTGTCCCATATAACATTACGTTCTTGAATATATCGAAAACAATGCATCCTAACGAAAAGTGTGCCGAATCAAAACCTTCATTGTTTTTGGGGAACAAAATGGCCCCCCGACCCCACACATATAATTATAATTATATCTCTATTTTTCATTGTATGAGGAAGTTCCTAAATGTCATAGATTCTTCCAATTCATTAACCAGATTGGTGGTATTTCTTATGGATATATGCATATTACAAATATTTAATTAATAATACAATAAGAAAGATTAAATGTACTTCCCAGAAAAAGCTAACAAAATGTTACTAAAACTGTTGATTTTTGACACTGATAAAACTATGTTATAAACATTTGAATTTGTCAACTGGTTTCCTTAGTGTAGTTTCGTTTAGTCGCCTACTCCCGATATTCTATATATTATAGCGTCTTTATCTCTAAATTTATAGAAGATATAATAAAAAATTTAAATTTATCAGGTGTAGAATTTTGTTCTTCAAAATTAGTAATATCAAAAATTTTCAAACTACTACTTCCGGTTGTTCAATTGTTACCAAAACCTTTTCTGCTCTTCCCAGGAATGTCAGATTGAGGAATTCATAGTTAAACAGTTCTTAAGTCTTATAGTTTTTGAGGAATCGTCCGTCCAACATCCAGCCACACACACATACACACACACACACACATCATCATAAAAAATATAATCGGAATGTAGGGACCTTAAATCGTGCTTATTCACTAAAACCTGGATATGTGATTCAAAACATGATTCCAATACCTCTGTTAGCGATAGGTAAAAAATACACATTTCTCGTCCATGCCCAGATTTACTTATAAATCTTTCGTCCGTCAGCGGCTTTACCTTCGAGATCCCCATGGCGACTTTTGGCTATAAACTGTTTTGACATCTCATTATTTACGACATAGGGATAAGAGTTCAGTAAATGGTATATGTATAAAAGTATAAAAGACTCACATATACAGTACAGACAGAGTAAGGTCCATAGCTTACTACGACGATTGGAAATAATTGATGTTATGGAAGAAATCGTAACGTGAAATTAGAAATTTGAGAAGAATTAAATGCCGAGAAATAAAATAAAACATTGCGAATATAAGCTGAAGTTTTTGCCAAAAGTATGGACTTGCAATATTTAAAGTTAAATAGAGCAGCTTAGAATCTACATATTATATATACAGGGTGTCTCACAACTCGCGCCCCAGACGAAACTGACACTTGCCGACGACAATAGGTCGCCAACAAATAGAAGAAAATAATTTGCGGCTGCTTGCATAACGGAGTTACAAGACTTTTTAATCCACCAATCCCGGAAGGATATCTTCAGGTGTCATGATATTATTACAAAATAAAACTGGTTGCTAGATTTTAAAAATCTGATGTGGCCAACACAAAACCTCCCGCTGTTTAATTTTTATTAATTTAAATACATACCTACGTATTTACTAACGCTGCAAACTGTTCCATTGCAGAAAACTATTGCTTTATTTACTATTTTCTTTTTAAAATGTTACTATTATTAATTTGAAGTGATTAATTTTTTGACAGTGACATTTACTGTCAGTTACATTCATTTGAAATATGAACTGTGTAACAAAAGAATTATTGTGTTTATCTTAGGCTTCGCGACTAATAAAAAAAAATATTTTAAAATTTATCTGTAAAATATATAGAAAAAGTATTAATGTATTCTTGTAGAAAATTCAATTATCTTTAATTTTCAAAGTGCTACTTCCGGTTATCCGATTTACACCAAAATCTAATGGCTTCTTTTCATATTAGAATAAGATCGAAATACAAGGTTTCAGAATTTTCTGAATGATAGTATTTGAGTTAGAGCGAAGAGAAAATCCCTACACTTACACACATACAGACATCATTGTGAAAATGTTAAAATTGGATTCTAGGGACCTTAAAACGTGGTCATTTACAAAAATCTTACTTACTGTAATTTTGACACTTTAGAGTTGACTTTTCACTGTCAACAAATTTAGATTAGCGAAGGTGTCATCCGAGATCATCATTTATATCGTACAGTGCAACATGTTGTAGCAGCTGTATAAAATGTGTTAAACGAAAATATTATAATCATTTCTAAGTAATCAGCGGCTGAATACATGGTAAGAATTTGCCTTTTTTATTCACCTTGTCAAATTTAATTCGGCACTGACATTTTTCGAAAACTACAGTCGTCCACACATTTTAAAGAAGATTTGATTTGTATAAAACCCTAGTAACGTAAAATTACGGCAAACACACGTTAAATTTTTAATGATTTCTTCTCTTCCATTAATATATATTCCGGTGTGCTTCTATCCAGACCCAAAATCCATTTTATATACCATATTTGTATGTCCTATATACTTTTGACTATGGCTTCAAACATCATCCATCTTATTCTGAGATTTCTTTGGAACCATTAAAAATTCTCCCCCATTTTTAATTTTTAAAAATATTTTCAAACTTTTAATTCTTCAAACATTTGATGGATAATGGACGGTATACACATGTTCAAAAAAAAACCCCAATCCGGAGTAGGCTATGAACAGAGAAACGAATGTCTGATCGTTATTCAATTCAAAAGTCAAAATTGATCACGAAATGTAACTTTAAGGAGAAACGATAATAAAGAAGGATACAGATATTTTCTTTAACGAAGATGTCTTAAAACTTAGTCGAAATATTATTGAAGGTGAGTGGTCTTGTCTTGTACAAACGACTTTCAGTCACTTTTATTTTCAATGACTTTGGGAAATGTAGAACCTTTTCTACGCCAGTAATTCCGTCACTGTTTCGTTACACTCGGCCTGAGTTTGACATAAAAAAGCCAGCGAAAAAACAAGTGCCGATCAAGCCTGACGACCGAGAACAGCTAAAAACAACGGACTAACAAAACAAAACAACACACCGCAACAATCGGCCATTGCCAAGCCGGTGGATTGGAAAACAAGGTTTTCTCAATGTAAAATCAAAACTAAGTTTATTATAATACGGGGCTATAAAAGAAATAACAAATATTTAATATGAATACAGTATTGGCCATAAATACAGGTGTCCCTAAAAGATAGGGACATGGCTTAACCATAGATTCATGAGGCTAAAATAAGACTTGCTTCTATCGGAAAGTGTACCATTTAGCCAGAATTCTGCTTCAAAGTTCTTCGAAAAAAACATTAATTTTGCTTATAATAACAGAACGCTTCATTCGATTGGGATGAAATTTGGTATGACAGTTCATATGGTTATAAGTCATCTTTTAAAATAACACTTATTATTATTAGTGAACCACTAGTGTACGAAACTTAGGTGTCCCAACATTAATTAGACCGTAACTTTTTAATAACTACGCCGATAACATAAAATTATTTTTTTCCAGAAAGATACATTCAATAGTAAACTTTTCTCTCTGTGTGAGTAATTTATAATATATGTTACGGTTCACACAGAAAAAAATCTGAGTGTCGGCACCAAATGCCAAAAATCTAAATTTTAATGACAGTAACGAGTTGTCAATCTTCTCAACTTGTTTAGGAGTAAGCTAAGATATGCAATCGTCTTATTTATAATAATGGTAGTAAAATACAATTAGGTCGAACAAACGGATGTTACTAGTTTTAGAATATTGCGAAGGAAATATTTGACAACTGGTAAACAATTGTTACTGTCATCAAAAATTGGTTGTTTTACATTTGGATAGATTGCTAGATTAAATTTATTTTGAAAAATTCAGGGTGTAGTCAATCAGATTTAATTTTTTTCTGTGTGAACCGTAACAGATATCACAAATTACACACAGAGAGAACAGTTTTACTATATCTATAATTTTAAATATTTAATTAATGATAAAAATAAAAATATTAAATGTACTACCCAGAAAAAGCCTTTAGTCATGTCTGTGGATTTTTGACAAACATTTTAATTTTTCAACTGGTTTCCATAGGCTTTAAATCTAGAGAAAATATAATAAAAATGTTCAATGTATTAGATGGAAAATTATATATTCTTTAACATAAATTTCCAAATATAATATTTAGAAGATTTTTTAAGAAACTATTTCTTCTGGTTGTCCAATTGTTACCAAAACTTTTTTAGCTCTTCCCAGGAATGTTAGATTGAGGAATTCATAGTTAAACAGGTCTTAAGTCTTAAAGTTTTTGAAGAATCGCCTTTCCAACATCCACACACACACACACACACATACAAACTAAAATCTGGATATGGTTCATTGCAGGTATCGAAATACCTATTTATTTATATCGTACATGTGTTTCACATAAAAGGGATTGTTTTTGTTACCTACTTATAGTTCTGTGGAATCGAAGAATTTCCTTCTTAGCGGATGCTAAAAGTTTAACATCGAAAATATACCGACTATTAACTACATCAAACAAAAATGTATAGTGGATTATTTCATAATCAAATTTATTTAGTTTTGTGACTCCATGATAATATACATTCAAATATTATCATCTGGTTCAATACTGAGAATAGGTACTCGAATCCGAGAACCGATGCGCATACTGAAATTCCATATCTAAAATCCGATACTCATACTCATATTCGGATCCAAAACCCGATACTCAGATCCGGATCCAAAATCCAATACTCAGATCCGGATCCAAAATCCGATACTGAGATTTGGATCCGAGATCCGGATAGTTCAACATTCAATTATCTGGATATCCGGATATTTTTGGATCCGAAACCGAAACTATCCGGATCCGGATCGCACCACTAGTAAAAATACATTGGAGAAGAAGACAAAGAAGTATAAACAATCAATAACTCAAGACAAAAGAATGCATTTATCAACAAACATTTTGTTTTTTTTTTCATTTATTGACAACAGTTAATCTTTTCGCGATATGCTACTTAAAGTTATTTATATATGAACCGTTTATCTGACTGTAAAATATTAGTTTAACGGTATATTCTAGTATTACCTGACTATCTATCTTGTAATATAATTAGCTATTTGTACACGGATTATAAAATCTGCAAGAACTTAAAACCACAGCTTAAAACTTAAGCTTAGTAAGTTTAAGCTCTACGTAGTAGGTATTCTGAAATGCATTGAAAAAATTCAGTCAAGAATTAGTCATTGTTTGCGAATATGAAGTCATAGATATTCTTACCTGAAGTAAACAAAAGGGTAAGAAAAAGAAGAAGTAAATACGTAATCCTATTTAAAATATCAGATTTAGGTATTTTTAAATTTGATTTACCATGGCGTTATAAGTTTGGCACAATTTTCAACAATGTTTTACCTCTCGCTTAGAGAAGTATTGGATACATACATACATACATACATACATGAGTAAAAACCCGAAAACTATAAGAAAAGGGACGAAAGTAAGAGCTCCACTGAATCACGTAACTCTTTAAAAACATTCTTCTTTCGCCTTGTCCAAAATCATCATAACATTCATACAAAGAACATATTAATGTGACCGATTTTCGGTAGCGAATAACCGCATCCGGACCACAATAATAGTTACACAAAAATCATCTTTCGCCACACATTCCTATCTAGGTACACTTCTTTCGCCTCAGCCACATTCATAATCGTATTCATACATGCTCTTCTTCTCTTTCCACTCGGAAACTTACGCTCCTTCAAAACACTACCAATCACATCCATCCACTTACACACTGGACGGCCACGCAATCGAACACCCTCAACTTTACCAACATATATGCGTTTTACAAGTCGTTCACTCATCATTCTCTCCACATGACCAAACCATCTCAACTGACTCACTCCAACTCTCTTAACAACATTCTTCCTAACCATACATTCTTCATACACCAAATTATTCCTCACGCGATCCCGTCTTGTATACCCACAAACACCACGTAAATACCTCATTTCCACAGCAGTCACTTTCCTTTTATGCTTTCTCGTCCATGCCCAACATTCACTTCCATTGGATACATGCTAAAAATCGCGTATCCAGATTTTAGTTATAATGATTTAAGGTCCGATTTTAACATTTTACAATGTCTGCGTGTGTACGTGTGGATCTTGGATGAACGATTCCTCAAAAACTATAAGACTTAAGACTTGTTTAACTATGAATTTCGAGAAAAACAATGTCAGTGCACGGCCGAGGAGCTAATCGTCTCCGATCTCTTTTCTTCCTTCTTTAAATCTTCTAAACTGCTCGAAAACTTGAGTACTAGATAGACCCTCATCACCATAAACATTCATCAACAATTCTTACATTTCTGTAGCGGATTTTTTATTTCATATTGACACTAACATAATTCCGGCGGAGTACGAGAAAGTAGTTAACTTCAATCAAAGGCTACTGCCGAACGGTTTGCCTAATGATCTTGAAATTTTAACAGTGGATGAAGGAAAGATGACAAATTAATATGACATAGCTTGCAATGTTGCCAAATTTACAGGGAAGCCGGAAAAAATAAATTGCTACATCTCGTATATAAGCATGTTATTAAAGTATTTATCAATATTTACAATAATTATAATGGCTGTACAACAATGCATTTGAAATAAATTGTACATGTTACAATTTTATTTTCAATCAGAAATCAATATGCATTTAATCATATTTTGCTCGTTCAATAATCTGAAAACATTTAAAAACCGATAAACATTTAATAGTTTCAAAATTGAATTCTGATTGTAATACATGTACCTGTAATTTAAATTCTAATTGTTTTGCTAGAATAATTATTATTAAATACTAGAACAAGTTGATATGTAGTTAACTGTTACAGAGTTGGTGTTGGTATAGACAAAATATTTTATATTTGTTAGAAACTAATATTTTTTAGTACTTTCCATGAAAAGGAAATATCTATCTGTTTTACAATGGAAGCTATTGAACATCGCATGGTTTTTAAAGTTTTACCTCTCGCTAAGAGAGGTATTGGAATCACGCTAAAATTCGCATATCCAGATTTTAATGGAAAGCACGTTTTAAGGTCCCTAGAATCCGATTATAACATTTTTAAAATGATGTCCGTGTGTGTGTGTGTGTGTGTGTGTATGTTGATACATTCTTTTTTAAGGGGTTAGGACGTTTCGCCGATGTATATTCCATTACATTTTTTGCATTCGATCTGGTAAAAACATCGGTGTAGTCACAAGGATTTATGTTTTCTTTTAATATGGAAAAAATCTGTTGTGGCCAGCACAAGACCTCTCGCCATTTCCATATTAGGCTATATAAGTATTGTATTGCACTTCGCTTTCAAACCGTCGTTTTATAACAAAATATTACAGAACTTTACCCAAATATTGTTTTTTATTGTATTTAACATGTCTTCTGCACACATATAATTCTAATAATATATATTTTTCATTGTATGAGGAAGTTTCTAAATTTCATAGATTGTTCCAATTCATTAACCAGATTGGAGGTATTTATGATGAATATATGCATTTTACCACAATTTTACCTATAATTTTAAATATTTAATTAATAAAACAATAAGAAAAATTAAATATACTTCCCAGAAAAAGCTATCAGAATGTCACTAAAACTGTTGATATTTGACAATGACATGTGTCATGTTATAAACATTGGAATTTGTCAACTGGTTTCCTTAGTGCCTTAGCCTCTGCGATTAGTGTACTCTATAAATTATAGTGTCTTTATCTCTAAATCTATGCAATATATAATAAAAATTTTAAGTGTATTAGATAGAGAATTTTATGTTCTTCAATATTTAATAAAAAAACTCCCAAAATATTATATTTAGAAGAATTTTTCTAAGAAACTACTACTTCCGGTTATTCAATTGTTACCAAAACCTTTTCAGCTCTTCCCAGGAATGTCAGATTGAGGAAACTGTAGTTAAATATTTTTTAAGTCTTATAGTTTTTGAGGAATCGTGTCTACAACATCCAGACATACATACACACATCCACACACACACACACACAGACATCATTTTAAAAATGTTATAATCGGATTCTAGGGACTTTAAATCGTGCTTATTCAATAAAATCTGGATATGCGAATTTTAGCATGAATCCAATACCTCTCTTAGCGAGAGGTAAAAAAGTGGGCGTATAATTTTTAGGTTAAAATTAGCAATTTTTAAGTTATTTCCTAAGATGTTTACCTCTCGCTAAGAGAGGTATTGGAATCATGCTAAAAATCACATATTCAAATTTTAGTGGACAAGCACGTTTTAAGGTCCCTAGATTTCGATAATAACATTTTTACGATTGTGTGTATGTGTGTGTGTGTGCGTGTGTGTGTGTTTGTGTGTGTTTGTGTGTGTGTTTGTCTGTGCGGATGTTGGGTACCACGGTTTCTCAAATACTATAAGACTTAAAAAATATTTAACTGCAGTTTCCTCAATCTGACATTCCTGGGAAGAACTAATTACATTATAGTAACAATTGGACTACCAGAAGTACTTTAAAACAGTCTTCTATATATCATTTTTTGAAAATTTTTGTTGCTACTAATATTGAAGAACATAAAATTCTCCATCTAATACATTTAAAATTTGTATTATATCTTGTATAGATTTAGAGATAAAGACACTATAATATATAGAATAATCTAATCGCAGAGGCTAAGGCACTAAGGAAACCACTTGACAAATTCAAATGTCTATAACATAGTTTGTAAATGACAGACATCTACAGTTTTAGTGACATTCTGATAGCTTTTTTTTCATATTCACCAACAGAAATAATTCTTTGAATAGCTTATTCATTGAATAAGAGAAAAATATCGCATTGATACCATAACACAAATGAAGGTATTTATTCTAGTTGTTAAATTTTGATGCGATATTTTTCTCTTATTCAATGAATAAGCTATTCGAAGATTTATTTGATGTTGGTGAATATGGGCATTAATCTTATTGATTTATTAATTAAATATATAGGTAAAATGCATATATCCATTAGAAATACCGCCAATCTGGTTAATGAATTGGAAGAATCTCAGACATTTAGGAACTTATACAATGAAAAATAGATGTAATTAGAATTGTATGTGTGCAGAAGACCTGTTAAATACAATAAAAACAATATTTGGGTAAAGTTCTGTAATGTTTTTGTTATAAAACGACGGTTCGATAGCAAAGTGCAATACAATACTTATATAGCCTAATATGGAAATGGCGAGAGGTATTGTGCTGGCCACAACAGATTTTTTATTTGAAAAGTCTAACCTGTCCGGAAATTTTGGAATAGTTGTAATATATGTTGGCTGAAGATGCTCTATTACATGCGACGGTAAAATATTTGTAACTGTGTTTATACTAAAAAACATTTGGATTAGTCAGAGCGGGTGGGTGGGGTGTACAGAGGCGGCAAAACTTGAGGTAATGCAACACATTATTCTTCAGAGGTTAATTTCTTGTCAGTTATAAATGAAAATTGATTTATTGATTACGTATTTTGCTAATTAATATTTTAATATTTTCTTCTCCCATTCTTCCATTATTAATTTGATATTTTTTGACAGTGACATTTTTCTGTCAGTTCCAGGCATTTCAGATCTGAACTGCGCAACAAAAAAGTTATAAGCGTAGATGATCCGAGATTTATAAAATATATTTAGTTTGCAGGGTTAGTAAATAAGTAGGTATGTATTTAAATTAATTATAATTTAAAAGCCAATAGTAAGTGCATGTGAGGTAAGCTCCCGCACGGAACAAATATGTCATCATCGTTACCGATATCTGCGATAAAGCAGATTGTGGCACACTCAGAAATGGGTACACACACACACACATACTCACATACATATACATACCTACAGACATCCTTGTAAAAATGTTAAAATTGGATTCTGGGCATATCAAAACGTGCTTATTTACTAAACTCTATACGATCCCTATACCTCCCTTATTTAGGGTAGCGGGAGGTAAAAATAAAGTCCGGGTTCAAATCCCCACAATTTATTTCATGTACATACCTATGTTGTGCGGTGTATGATGTACCCCGAATCCACCGCCTCCTATTCCAGCATGGGCCAGTCCGGCCCTTAACTGCAGGGCCCCCGACCCCGCAATCGATGCGCAAGGGGGGCCCCCTTCCAGATAAGACGCCAGGTCTGCAATCACCACTGTAACAGAAGCTTGGAAGATTTTGTCCAGACCTCTGGCTTCGGGCAGAGATCACAAAACACTAGCCTGGTCTTCGGGCCCTGCCGGGGGTTTAGTTTTGAAGGGGTAGATGAATCCCTGAAGAAATCCGCACAGGAAGATGGTTCTAATGTGCAAAGTTTGGTCTGGGGTTAATCTTCTGGTGCTCGTTTTCGTTACCACATAAATAGATGGTTCAGATGGTTTTTAGTTATTGAAATGTTCAATTTAGTCGAAGTCTTCCAACGTTTGATGGTCAATCTTTGGGCAATGCTATTGGTTTTAGTTACCCGTACACAAATAGAAGATTCAAATGGGGTTTATTTAGTCTGAAGCCTTCCAAGATTTGGTGGTCTAACTTCGGACTGCACTACTGGTTTAGTTAAGCCCGTACAGTAGTAGAAGGTTCAGTTATTGCAATTTGTCCAAAGTTTTTCAGAATTTGCTGGTGCTACAAGCTGTAGATACTTATTATTTAGTTGGTAGTCAAAAAAGGGAGTCTTGCAACAAAAATCTGACACATAAAGACTTTTTTTTAACGAAGTTTTAGCTTTAGAAAGTGACTTGTTTTGACAATCCAGGGTTTGATAAAGAAATAGATGGTTCAGATGAGGTTTGGTAATTGCAATTTGTTCAAAGTTTAGTCTGCGCCCTTCCAGGATTTTGTGGTGCTATAAATTTTAGATCCTTAATATTATTTATAAGAATCTCCAACTCTGAGCCACAAACTTTTTATGAAGTTTTAACTGTAGAAAGTAAGTTTCTTGCAATCCAGGATTTAGCAATACTTTTTTGATTCTTATTGTTGTAATACAACAATTTATCCTTTATTTAGTATATAGGGTCAAATGTAACACCCAAAAGAAGATTTAAATGGCTGTTTTTCAAAAAATTAACAATATGGTGCTGTCTTTTTTAACAATATGGCACTTTTTTTTCAATTTACGGTATTGAGCGGTTCTTTTACATTAACACAAATAGTAATTCCGTTTTTTGTTTATAGTTCACACTCAAAATTCAGTTTTATACGGCCCTTAAGTCGCGCACAAAATCACAGTCAAACAGTTCAATTTTTATACACTCAAATATCTTTATTAAATAGTACAGTAAGAGCACCGTCAAATTTTATATAATTTCAAACGTTCTAGCCGTTTAAGGCCAAAATATGTCAAATACAAATTGTTTATAATTTAAACAAATGTTTATAAACAAAATGTTTGTGTATAGGCCAAATTTATTTCCAAAATTTTTGCCCTAAACACTCAAATATATTGTTAGTATATTCTGCACAGTAAATAACAACAAATCTTTAATTGGGTTATCCCCAAAAATCCTTTGTGCGTAAACAATATCAAACTTCACTTGTTTTTAGACACCACACGTCACATTAACACCCGAACATCCGAGCATCGCGGCCACAGCTCACGTGATCATAAAAAACAAAAAAAAATACGTACATACTCATACCAACAGTGTTCTGTTCAAACTGCCTTCCTTTTCATAGTCCTCATAAGGACGAACTATGGATTGCTACCCCCACTCCGAAATGCTGCGAGACCCCACCAATCAAAAGCGAGATGAACCACGCCCCCCAAAACCACTCCTATCAAAGGTAGCCATGAAGAATGATTTTATCTGTAAAATTTCCCGGGAAAAAAATCTTTATGTACCCGTTGCTTAAGGGTTATTTTTGTCTGGATTTTTCTATACCTTTAGCGAGTTTCAAGAGGGGATGGAATCCCTTCAAATTTATCCTTTATGCAAAAGGATATAAGGGTTATTTTGTCACGAAACCCACCAATCAGATAGCAGTGTGGTTGATGTTCTTTTGTACTAGTTTTAAAGATGTTTTGATTTTCTTTTCGGTCCTGGTTGATGCGTTTTTGTTTTTGAAACATGTGCTAAGAATAAATATGTTTTAAAATAAAAGAAATTAACAACTTTATAATAAACTACATTTAGTAATGTCTATATGCTTGTAATTGCTGTAAGTTTAAAAAAAAATGTTATAGCCATTTTCATATTAAGCTACTCCTACTCTTCTAAATGTTCGAGATTCTTCCAATTCATTGACAAGATTAGCGGTATTTCTAAAAGGTATATGATGAAATATATGTATAGCAAGCGCATGTTTAGTTGACACTGATACTGTACATAATTCCCTTTTTACGCTAAGAGAGGTATTGGATTCATGCTAAAATTCGCATATCCAGATTTTATTGAATAAGCACGATTTAAGGTCCCTACAATCCGATTATAACATTTTTAAAATGATGTCTCTGTGTGTGTGTATGTATGTCTGGATGTTGTAGACACGATTCCTCAAAAACTATAAGACTTAAAATATATTGAAATATGGATTCCTCAATCTAACATTCCTGGAAAGAGCTGAAAAGGTTTTGGTAACAATTGAACAACCGGAAGTAATAGTTTCTTAGAAAAATTCTTCTAAATATATTTTTTTGGGAGTTTTTTTTTATTAAATATTGAAGAACATAAAATTCTTCATCCAATACACTTAAAATTTTTATTATATCTTGTATAGATTTAGAGATAAGGACACCATAATTTATCGAGTAATTTAATCGCAGAGGCACTAAGGAAACCAGTTGACAAATTCCAATGTTTATAACATGTCAGTGTCAAAAATCAATAGTTTTAGTGACATTCTGATAGCTTTTTCTGGGAAGTGTATTTAATCTTTCTTATTGTTTTATTAATTAAATATTTGAAATTATAGATAAAGCTACTGCACTTTTATGTCATTTATGTCAATTACAAACATTTTAATTTTTCAACTGGTTTCCTTGTGCAGTTTAATTCATTATACAGTGGATTATTTTATATATTTATAAATCTCTACCTCTAAATCTATAAAAGATATAATAAAAATATTCAATGTATTAGATAGATAAATTTATATTCTTTCATATTTGTAATAACATAAATTTCCAAAAATAATATTTAGAAGATTTTTTTTAAGAAACTACTACTTCCGGTTGTTCAGTTGTTACCAAAACCTTTTCAACTCTTCCCAGGAATGTCAGATTGAGGAATTCTTAGTTAAACTGGTCTTAAGTCTTATAGTTTTTGAGGAATCGTCCCTCCAACATCCAGACAAACACACACACACACACACACACAGACATCATTGTAAAAATGTTAAAATCGGATTCTATTCTAATGACTTGGAAACGTAGTAGAGACCCTAAAACGTGCTTATTAATTAAAAACTAACCACTGATTTCGTGACGAAAGACCTTCCTTACACCTAAAGGTGACGGAAGGTAAAAATTTGTTGAAATTTGTACCAAAGATATAAATATAAATAAATATATCATCACGGCATATTACCCATTTCTGAGTGTGTCATAATCTGCTTTATCGCAGATATCGGTAATGATGATGACATATTTGTACCTTACGGGCGCTTACCAGGCGTCACCTCACGGGCACTCGTTGCCGGCGTAGAGAGTGCACCACAGGGGTCACTTTTGTGCCATTTAAAATTCGAAATATTTGGCGTCGGTCGGGATCGAACCCGGTTCCCTAGATTCGTGACCAGACACTCAGGCACGCGGCCAGATACGTTAACAAAAATAAATAATAATATTCAGGTTACTTTACGCCACTTGTAGGTACTATCTATATTAATTTTATTTTTCATTTGTTCTTTGTCTTTTCCTCACATGTTTTCTACCGCGTTTCTATTTATTTTTCTCTATTCTTTGAGGGCGTAACTCTCAAGTTTAGCAATCCCTATTTCGGCGATACATCAAACTAGCCTTGGACAGAATGAAAAATGACTGCGCTGCCAGAGAAAACAGCCGCTCAGAGCTTAGACTGTGATGGTAAACATATAAATGCGTTTTGAAAAGAGCAGTCTAATATAACACTACATTGCATTTGTTTCGTAATATATTCTCGATTCTAATCTCACTTGTTAATGGGATATTAATTTTTTTAAGGTAAATTGACTTATTTTTGGTTTTATTTAATATTATTTGAAAACATCACCAAAGTGCACAATAATCGTCATTAAAAGTTTAGAAATCCACACTAATTATACGACGATTTTGTGCAAATGCATTGTTGCCAACCTTTTATTATGACGATCCCTGTCTTCAAAATTATGTAAAACATGTGATTCGCTCGAAACGCTACACCCCGCACTATTGAACTATTCATTACAAACTATACAGGGTGTCTCTTAAATAGGGGGACATGGCTTAACCACAGATTCCTGAGGCTAAAATAAGACGATTTAACCAAACTTGCTTCTACCGGAAAGTGTACCATTTAGCCAGAATTCTGCTTCAAAGTTCTTCGAAAAAAAATTAATTTTTCTTATAATAATCGGACGCTTTATTCGATTTGAATGAAATTTGGTATGACAGTTTATATGGTTATAAGTCATATTTTAAGGTGATACTTGTTATTATTAGTGAACCACTAATGTATGAAACTTAGATGTCCCAACATTGATTAGACAGTAACTTTTTAATGGCCACGCCGATAACATAAAATTATTTTTTTTCGGAAAGATTCATTCAATAGTAAACTTTTCTCTCTCTGTGTAATTTGTGATATCTGTTACGGTTCACACAGAAAAAAATAAAATCTGAGTGACTGTACTGCTAATTTTTTAAAATAAATTTAATCTAGCAGTCTATCCAAATGTCAAACAACTCATTTTTAATGACAGTAACAATTGTTTTACGGGTTGTCAAAAATTTTCTTCGCATTATTCTAAAATTAGTAACATCCGTTTGTTCGGCCTAATAATATTTTACTACCATTATTATAAATAAGACGATTACATATCTCAGCTTACTCCTAAACAAGTTGTGAAGATTGACAACTTGTTACTGTCATTAAAAATTACTTGTTTGACATTTGGATAGACTGCTAGATTAAATTTATTTTAAAAAAATTCACGATGCAGTCACTCAAATTTTATTTTTTTCTGTCTGAAGGGTAACAGATATCAAAAATTAAACAGAGAGAGAAAAGTTTACTATTGAATGTATCTTTCTATAGAAAAATAACTTCACGTTTTCGGCATTGCCATTAAAAAGTTACGGTCTAATTAATGTTGGGATACCTAAGTTTCATACACTAGTGGTTCACTAATAATAACAAGTATCACTTTAAAAGTTGAATTATAACCATATAAACTGTCATGCCAAATTTCATCCAAATCGAATAAAGCGTCCGATTATTATAAGCAAAATTAAATTTTTTTCGAAGAACTTTGAAGCAGATTTCTGGCTAAATGGTACACTTTCCTGTAGAAGCAAGTTTGGTTAAATCGTCTTATTTTAGCCTCAGGAATCTGTGGTTAAGCTATGTCCCCCTATTTAAGAGACACCCTGTATATGAAAGAAGAAAGTGTGATTTACAAATTAACCATACAATTTTTGACAATTTTTTTAGGAGCAAAGTCATGACTACCTACTTGAAAATCAGCTATTTTTGATAGCTGATATCATCAGTCCTTTGCAACATTTCAAAATTTCGTTTGAAACATATTGTTCATTGGATTTATGTTAATAACGTACTAAAAATTTGTACTCAAACTCCTAGAAATAGAGGCTGAGGAGTTTCGCACGATAAACACTATTTCCTAGAATTCTTATTAATTTGGGCTCATAATTCTTAGCTACGCGTTACCTTCATTTCGTTACGTTTCTCTACTACGGATATACGGTAGGGGACGTATCAATACTGTGTCTTCTGAACTATATAAGTATAATCTGGGGACCAAAAATCCAAAACCCAAAACCTATTTCCAACCTCTGTTTAGTAAACATGCATTTTACGCTCACTTATTTTTGTTAATTCGTTCTGATTTATTTCACATGTGTATTATTCGCCCATAGGTACATTGGTTCTGTACCCCTTGTTTCCATATTGTGACTACGCCACTGGTACACTGGAACACATGTGTTCACCAGTTGTCCGTGAACTAATTATGTGCTAATTGGGTAATCCAGGATTTGCCACTAAACCTGATGATAGGAAATGGGAAAAGAAGAACTGAACTTGATTTATAATACAATATATTGGGATAAATTGTTTTATAAATAATATATACCTACATATACAGGATGTGTCTTAAATAGGGGGACATGGCTTAACCACAGATTCCTGAGGCTAAAATAAGACGATTTAACCAAACTTGCTTCTACCGGAAAGTGTACCATTTAGCCAGAAATCTGCTTCAAAATAATTTTGCTTATAATAATCGGACGCTTTATTCGATTTGGATGAAATTTGGTATGACACTTCATATGGTTATAAGTCTTTTACGATGATACTTGTTATTATTAGTGAACCACTATAGTATGAAACTTAGGTGTCCCAACATTAATTAGACCGTAACTTTTTAATGGCAATGCCGAAAACGTGAATTATTTTTCTTCGGAAAGATACATTCAATAGTAAACTTTTCTCTCTCTGTGTAATTTGTGATATCTGTTACGGTTCACACAGAAAAAAATAAAATCTGAGTGTCTGCACTGCTGAAATTTGTAATCGTCTTATTTATAATAATGGTAGTAAAATATTATTAGGCCAAACAAACGGATGTTACTAATTTTAGAATATTGCAAAGAAAATTTTGACAACCAGTAAAAAAATTGTTACTGTCATTAAAAATTACTTGTTTGTCATTTGGATAGACTGCTAGATTAAATTTATTTTAAAAATTTAGCAGTGCAGACACTCAGATTTTATTTTTTTCTGTGTGAACCGTAACAGATATCACAAATTGCACAGAGAGAAAAGTTTACCATTGAATGCATCTTTCTGAATTTTTTTTTACATTATCGGCGTTTCTATTAAAAAGTTACGGTCTCATAAATGTTAGGACACCTAAGTTTCATACACTAGTGTATTTTTTTCGAAGAACTTTGAAGCAGAGTACTGGCTAAATGGTACACTTTTCGGTAGAAGCAAGTTTGGTTAAATCGTCTTATTTTAGCCTCAGGAATCTGTGGTTAAGCCATGTCCCCCTATTTAAGAGTCATCCTGTATATATATATAAAATAATAATTTTGTCCAGGTTTGTGTAAGAACAACCAATGTCACTGTGATGCGAAGCAAGGTTCGTAATTGTTGTAAACACATCTACCTACAGTTGAAATATTGTTTTAACATTTTCTAGTAATCAATTCCAAATAATGGAACAACAAATGAACAAATAACTAGGTAAATAGTAAATAGTTGAACATCAACAATGGGGATAGAAACAAATGAACTAATTTCAGTTGTTTCTCATTCGTGAAATAACGTGCTACCTTCCACCCGCTGTTCGGCGTAATGGTTCACGAGTCGAAATTTCAAAGTATTATCTGCGATAGAGACTCTGAGTTTGTTAAAAAAAGGTGTTACTATCATAGAACATAGGTAAAATAAGTGTCTTTAAGTACATGGTTTATGTTGAAATAGTTATTCACATTCGAGTGCGTGTAAGTTGTATTTTACAGCGCGACAGCTTTGTTTAAGGCACGAGCCCTTAAGGCGAGTGCCTTATTAGCTGGAGATTTGTAAAATACTTCACGCACGAGAATTGTATCAAATTTTTTGGCCGACGATAATGAAAATCACTTTTTTCAGTGAGATAGGTTGTACTTCTGAAAAGGGTTAGTTTAAAATACTGGGGTTAAGTGAATTTCCAAATTTGATTTTACTTACCTTCATTAGAGTACTTCTTCTAGCAAAAATTTATTTGTAATATGACTGACAATATATTTATTTGCTCATGTTTTCTTCGTAATAAATAATAGGTAGGTGTCGATATTTGACATTTCAGCAATTTTCGCCTCGAGTATTTGACAGGTATATCGATCGGTGACTATGTCGGTAACGGCGGATTTTTACAATGACAGATGTCGCTGCCGTGATTTTGGTTTATATAAATTAATTTTAAATATAGGAAATGTTAAAGTAAAAAAATAACTTAAGTAGGTAGTACTTTTTTACATGAACTTTATTATAGTAAAGATGATTTCTTTTCTAAATGCCCATAAACGTCCAGTGTATTTTGATTATTTTACCGCATAGTTAGACAAGTTACAACACAGTTAGCGTAAAATGTAGGTTACACTTGCTGTGTATACAATTGTAAAGTTCCCATTACACTTCAGGAGGGCAAAAATAAATTTGTTTTGTATATTAGTATGCCCAAAAATCTTTCCATAATTTCACAATGATAAATCACTATAATTTTTAATTATACCTCTCATATATTCTTTGAAACAAAACAAATGACAAAATATATCATCTTATTTCTTTCAAAATTCGCCAAAATACCGCTGTTGTAAATCAAGCAGGTCGAATTCTTTTTCCCAAGCGAACAAAAAGACCGCCGACACTTAGAATATTGCCTATCACATAACCGCAAACTTTGTATAGGAACCGTCTAAACAATGAGTTGGTGTCGACATGGGTTCGCTACAGGGGGGCTTAGTTTACAAGAAACCTGCTGGTACTTAGGCTAAAATACGGCGTGGTTAATAAGTGTGAATTTGGAACAGAATTTGATTTTGATTTAATTATTATTAGTATATTCTAGGTGAAAAATGAATTACAGTCATACAAAATTCTGTTGTGACTAGCACAATACCTATCGCCATTTCCATTTTCCATTTTATGTTATATAAGTATTGTACCGACCGAGAAGGCTTGGTGGTAGCTTGCTACCTTCAAGTGCCAGCGGTTCTGGGTTTGAATCCCGGCTTTCATCGTGACATGTACAAATGAAATACATATAAACTCACCCCCATTATCAATTGTAATAACTTGTAAAAGGTGAAATACAATAAAGAATTATTATTATTATATAAGTATTGTATTGCACTTCGCTTTCAAACCGTCGTTTTATAACAAAATATTACAGAACTTTACCCAAATATTGTTTTTTATTGTATTTAACATGTCTTCTGCACACATACAATTTTAATTATATCTATATTTCATTGTATGATGAAGTTCCTACATGTAAGAGATTCTTCCAATTCATTAACAAGATTGGCGGTATTTCTGATGGATATATGCATTGTACCTATAATTTTGAATATTTAATTATAAAATAATAAGAAAGATTAAATATACTCTTGTCATTTACAAACTATGTTATAAACATTTGAATTTGTCAACTGGTTTCCTTAGAGCCTTAGCCTCTGCGACTAGATTATTCTATATATTACAGTGTCTTTATCTCTAAATTTATAATAACATTTTTAAATGTATCAGATGTAGAATTTTATGGTCTTCAATAATAGTAAAAACAGAATTTTCAAAAAATTATATTTAAAAGATTTTTTTAAAGAAACTGTTACTTCCGGTTGTCTAATTGTTACCAAAATCTAATCAGCTCTTCCCAGGAATGTCAGATTGAGGAAACTGCAGTTAAATAATTTTTAAACCCATGGTTCCAACATCCACACACACATATACACACACACACACATACATGCACACATACACACACGGACATCATCGTAAAAATGTTATAATCGGATTATAGGCACCTTAAAACGTGATTATCCACTAAATTCTTGATATGCGAATTTTAGCATGATTCTAATACCTCTTTTAGCGAGAGGTAAAAAGTAGTGCAAAACTTGAATCCGAGTACCCGGATCTCAAAATATCCGGTTCCTCGGATATCCGATGTTCGGATATTGAAGCGGATATCCGTAAATCTAATTCGGATTTGGATCAGGATCCAGATATGAGTCCGGATCCCTTTTGGATTCGGATCTGGATTCGGATCTGGATCCGGATTCGATGTTTTGGTTACGGATCCGGATCCGAATTTTAATTCTGGATCCAATTCTATTAACTATATCAAACAAAAATTTATTGTAGATTATTTCATAATCAGATTTATTTGGTTTTGAAACTCCATGATAATACTTACACATTCAAATATTATCATCGGGTTCAATATTGAGAATATTCGAAACCGAGAACCGATGTGGATTCTGAAATTTCATATCTAAAATCTGATACTCATACTCATATTCGGATCCGGATCCAAAATCCAATACTCAGATTTGGATCCAAAATCCGATTCTCAGATCCGGATCCAAAATCCGATACTCCGATCTGGATCCAAAATCTGATACTCAGATCCGGATAGTTCAACAATCAATTATCCGGATATCCGGATATTTTTGGATCCGAAACCGAAACTATCCGGATCCGGATCCCACCGCTAGTAAAAAGTAGGTTTAAAATATATAGAAAATTTCAAAAATTCCTAAACGATTACGCAAACTGCTTGATTGGATGGATAGCCCATAGAACTTCATCCATCATATCATGATTTCATAACATACCCACAATTTTCCCACAGTCCCAATTTCTTCCCTAATCAAATTTATATTAATTCATATTTCCCGGGTCAATTTGCCGGTCGTCCACGCTTGTTATCCAGAAATCGACTCTGTTCAAATTCTCTTTCACATGAATTTCAAGCCTATTTGACTTAGTATAACTTTCAATACGAAGCTAAGCCTCTGTCCTTTGGTATGCAAATTAGACGGGTGACCAGTTTGGTATGGATAGACAGTTGAATTTTGGAGACGAATGAGCTGATAATGTGTAGGAGAAAGTGAAGAATTATATTGAATAATTGGATGGATGCTTGGATAAGTATTATCAATATTGTTATGTTTATGAAGTTTGGAAGTACACGAGTCGATATATTTTTTGAATCATCATTTTAATTGCAATATGAAAAATCTGTTGTGGCCAGCACAATACCTCTCGCCATTTCCATTTTATGTCGAATTGTCGTTTTATAACAAAATATTACAGAACTACCCATCGACCTTTAAACTAATAGACGCAGCGTACGAGCAAAACGCTTGTCCCGCCATAACGGTGCAGACACAGTATCTCTATCCTTCAACAGTACGGAAGTTAAGAAAACGCGGCAAAATAAAAAAATTGATTTGTCCCTAAATTGTTATACTTAGTGCATAATCGCTAAGAGTATAGATTTTTTTGTGCATAATTAGATTCATTATATATTTTTAATAAAATATATTACATACATAT
This sequence comes from Ophonus ardosiacus, assembly GCA_943142095.1. Classification (NCBI taxonomy): domain Eukaryota; kingdom Metazoa; phylum Arthropoda; class Insecta; order Coleoptera; family Carabidae; genus Ophonus; species Ophonus ardosiacus. The sequence goes on from OW964841.1 coordinate 1,160,385, forward strand.
TATATTATAGGGGACAAGTAATAATTAATAAGAACTTACATATGAAATAACACAGCTGGACCGCGTACGTACTGCTGACTGCACTAAATACATCGTTTCCCCATTATTTTGTCGCATATACATATAATATATATAATTGTAAATGTTTTCCAAAAAAGCAAATAATACACAAATAGTTACGAAACGTCAAATGTAGATTTTGACAACTATTTAGTGATAGAGAGCGATGTATAAATGTTTACATATGGCTGAAAAAGATGTACAATGAATACGAACGTATGCGCAGTATATTTTAACTGAGAACTTCCGTACTGTTGAAGGACAGAATATATATTTCTATCCTTTTATGCTGGAGCATTATTCTAACAATAAAAGAATAGAAGACACTTGGTCCATTAGTTTAAAGGTCGATGGAACTACCCAAATATTGTTTTTTGTTGTATTTAACATGTCTTCTGCACAATACAATAAATACAATTCTAATTATATCTATTTTCCATTGTATAACGAAGTTACTAAATGTCAGAGACTCTTCAAATTCATTAACTAGATTGGCGGTATTCCTGATGGATATATGCATTTTACTTACAATTTTAAATATTTAATTAATAAAAAATCAAGGAAGATTAAATGTACTTTGCAGAAAAAGTTTTCAAAACGACAGTAAAATTGTTGATATTTGACACTAACATTTATCTGTCATTTACAAACATTATTACAAACATTAGAATTTATCTACTGGTTTCCTTGGTGTAGTTTAGCCTTTGCTATTTATTACATCCTATTATTCTATATATTACAATATCTTTATCTCTAAATCTATAAAAGATATAATAAAATTTTTAAGTGTATTGGATGGAGAAAGAAACTACTAGTCCTGGTAGTCTAATTGTTTCCAAAATCTTTTCAGCTCTTCCCAGGAATGTTAGATTGAGAAATTCATAGTTAAACAGGTCTTAAGTCTTATAGTTATATCAAATTTATCTCCAAATCACGCACACAAACACACGCACGTGTTCTGCACGTGTAGCGCGTGACGAATCTCGCGTGGTGCGTAACGCAGTAGTTACGCTACTGCAGGACTCGGCCGAAGGACGAAGGACAAAACGTAGGACTAGAAGCAGTGTAGTGGAAAAACCATCGACGAAAACTGAAGCTCAGAGCTCCAGCGAATCTGAATTTCGAGGGAGTAACGAGGGTTTAGGAGAGCGAATCTGTAAGGGATATAACCTAAAATTGTGGGTGCATAATAAGTAGGATTATGATATTAAATGTAGATTAGAGTATGGTGGGAAATAAAATAGTTAGGGTATGATATAATTGTTATAGAATTATTTAAGGAAATGGCTAAATAGCTGCTGAGAATTTTGCCAATCGGCTGAAGTTTTACGATTGTAACAGCAAAAAATCTGACCTCTCGCCATTTCCATTTTATGTTATATAAAGTAGTGTATTGCACTTCGCTTTCGAACCGTCGTTTTGTAACAAAGAATTACAGAACTTTACCCAAATATTGTTTTTATTGCATTTAACATGTCTTCTACACACATATAATTCTAATTATATCTATTTTTCAATGTATGAGGAAGTTTCTAAATGTCAATTCATTAACCAGATTGGCGGTATTTCTGATGGATATATGCATTTTACCTACAATTTTAAATATTTAATTAATAAAACTATAAGAAAGATTAAATGTACTTCCCAGAAAAAGCTTTCAGAATGTAACTAAAACTTGTGAATTTTGACACTGACATCTGTCATTTACAAATTATGTTATAAACATTTGAATTTGTCAGTTGGTTTCCTTAGTATAGTTTGTGTGTGTGTGTGTGTGTGTGTGTGTGTGTGTGTGTGTGTGTGTGTGTGGTGTGTGTGTGCGTGACATTAATGGGAAGAACTGAAAAGATTTTGGCAACAATTGGACAACCGCAAGTAGTAGTTTCTTAAAAAAATCTTCTTAAATTTATTTTTTTGAAATTTATGTAATTACAAATATTAAAGATCATAGGATTCTCTATCCAATACATTGAACATTTTTATTATATCTTCTATACATTTAGAGATAGAGACTCATAAATATATAAAATAATCCGTTACAATCATACCAAGTTTATATCTCTACCTACTTTTGAATTATTGCCTCAAAAGTCAATATGCCCCATATTTAGATAAAAACTTCAAAATTTTCAAAAATCTAATTTTTATGTATCTAGATACTTCTCAATGCGCTGATTCCAGATTTTGAAACCGCAGGTCGATATCTTTTTTCGTTCTCGAAATATTTAGATTCAAAGTTTTGCCCAAAACTGCCCATTTTTGGGCAGTAACCCAAAAATGGGTCGAGATATGAATTTGGCGACAACATTATTCGATTCTACGGGCAAAATTACATAAGTATACCAATTTTCATAATTTTTGTCCAACCGGTTCATTTTTTATGAATAAAAGTTTGAAAATGGCCAAAATCTGAAAAAATCCTAAGGGGTACCCCTTACGATTTTTTCAGATTTTGGCCATTTTCAGTTATTTTGCTTTAGAGACTGTATGCGGTGTTCAAAATTTATGAAAATTGGTGTACTTATGTAATTTTTCCCGCAGAATCGAATGGTCGTGTCGCCAAATTCATATCTCGACCCATTTTTAGGTTACTACCCAAAAATGGGCAGTTTTGAGCAAATCTTTGAATCTAAATATCTCGAGAACGAAAAGAGATATCGACCTGCGGTTTCAAAATTTGAAATCAGCGCATTGAGAAGTATCTAGATACATACAAATTAGATTTTTGAAAATTTTGAAGTTTTTACCTAAATATAGGGTATATTGACGTTTGGGGCAATAATTCAAAAATGGGTAGAGATATTAACTTGGTAGTAACATTATTTGATTGTAACGGATTATTTTATATATTTATGAGTTTCTGTCTCTAAATGTATAGAATACTCTTTTCATAAAGATTCTAAAACGTATGTAAACGTACCAGTACATGACGTCACACATCTAGTTACTTTTATTCATTTTTTATTAATGACGTGCATCGGCTGCTTGACTGATTTAGTTATATAAATCAAACCTGTCGAATTTCATTCTTGTATCCCATAGACTCTATCCTATTATTCCTATTTCCTTATAAATATCCTTCAACACAGTGTAACTGCCCTATAACTACCCTTAACTTTATTACCTCCCTCTCTCTCTCTCTTTTTCTCTCTCTCTCTCTCTTAATGTATACACGCACACACATACACACACATCATCTTTGCGTGTACTAACCTAACTTTATTTTGTCACCACCGTAGAGTCTAGAGTAACAGTTGTCGGGGCGGTTCCCTTGTTGGGGTGGCGCCCTGTTGCCCCCTGCAGGGCCCCGGGGCTTCGCCACAGGGGGCCCCAGTGACAACAACCAAACAGAGAACTTGACGGAGCATATGTGGACATGTGTGTAATTGTAAGAGGATGAGTTGTCAAGCGGAAATTTGCGGAAGAGTTTAGGGTAAAGTGGTTTTAAATATTTGTAATGGTGTAATTATATCCCGATGTAAGATGAAGTTATGGAACAGGGGTTTGATTTTGTAACTTTGAAATCTACTGTAGGTTTAAATGTATCAGATTTTAGATTTCTCCCGCCACTGTCGAAATCCACTCTGAAAAAATTAAAATAAAAATCTGTTGTAGCCAGCACAAGTCCTCTCGCTAATCAGCTTTTTTCCAGGCATGTCAGATTGAGGAAACTGCAATTAAATATTTTTTATGCCCGGACGTATCATAATTTGACAATTATATACGAATTTCTTTGACATAAACGTCATTTTATACCCCGCGGGCCTCATTATAGCCCGCCGGGCTATAATAAAACACCTAACCAAATTATAACCTACATTATAAACAATTTAAATAGGCAACATGAAAAGTTTTTATTACAAATCGAAGATTTTTATATTCTTTAATGGAAAATGAAAATTATTTTTTTCTACAGTCACTATAGAAAGTAGCCATTTGCGCTCTCTTTTGTCAACGCAAAAAGACACTTTGCCGCTCATGCGCGACAAAGTAGAAAAAACGCTCGCTGTCCAAATTTCTAAGTATACAATGTTGAGAAATGTCACTTGTCTACATTCTTAATGAAAATGTTTAGTTAGGAACTAATGGCACTATAATTACACATTTATCACGTTCACAAGTCAATTTGACATATGTTCTGTCGGTATTTAACATAACCTAACAAAATGCCACACTGCTGTGAAAATGAAATAGGGCATTCATTTACAAAAACAAAAGTATAAAATGCTTAGATTAGATTGAATAAAAACTCAAGAAGAATGAAAAATAATGATAAAATAAAATTAAATATAAAATAAATTGTGTGAACAGTTATGTTTAGTAATAGGAATGATTGTACACAGATGACGGTAGGATAGTTGCGAGTCGTACTGACATCTGATCTCTAGTTAACTATTTATTTTGATTACAATAAAGTTATTAGTTATTTCGTTACTTAAATAATTGCGAGAAGTCAGTCAATGCACATACATGTCTATATAATCACAAATTCCTTGAAATATTTGTTAATTTTTTCAGTGTGACAGGCGTGACAACTAACCACACATTTTGCTACAAAAGCTCATCAAATCATCACAAATCCTTGCTTCCACGCTCTAATTTTGTTTTTTTTTATGGAATAGATGGCTAATGTAACGATATAATCATTGAAAAGCCTTTTTAAGTTTAAACCGTATCTTTTGTATTAGCCAATCGTTATTTATTGAGCAGTACTGTAAGTATAAAGTGTACATTTTATTATTTTTTGTTATGGTGGAGGACCCCATTGTGGCGACTGTAGAAAAAATCTTGTGTGTGTTTCGAGCGCAAATGGACATTGTCGATTTCGAGAGAACAGCCTCTCAATCGACAATGTCGCATTTTGCGCTCTTAGTACACAAATAGCTATTGTGTGCTTAATTTTATTGCACAGAAGTAAACATTTAATTAAATATTTAAAATAGATGTAGCTGCCACATTTTAAGTTCCCCTGTCCTTTAATGCGGACAACTAAAAATTGGTGCTTGTACAAGTCGAGATGTAGTTTAAGAAATGTTTCCGATATTTGATATTTGTATTAGCTGAAATTCACAGTATATTATAGAGTATTCGTATTTTCTCTAGTCTATATACCTTTCTTTCGATCTTCCAATCTAACTCCCTATAACATCACCTCACTTCAACCTACATCCAACCTGCTGGGTTCTTCATCTCCTCTCTTCCTCTCCTCTCTGTCTCTCCTTCGCTCAACAATCTCAACCCGTCGTGGTCCTGGTCACTCATAGTCATCTTCGAGTAATTAATCACTGAACTGTTGATGCGTCGGTCGGGTTCGAATCCTAGCTCAGCCATCAGCATGACTCGAGTAAACAAAAGCAGAAAAAATGAAGAACTGGAGCAAGGGAACAATGGAAGCATGGCAACAGGTTGGATGCAAGGTGGTGATGATTGTAATGATGATAATGATGATCGCAGCGTGATTAAGAGAATGAGATTTCAGAAGTTGAGAGAGTGGAATAAAAATGTATATAAAAATAAAAAATATGTTGTGGCCAGGACAAGACCTATCGCCATTTTCATATTAAGCTATATATGTATTGTATTGCACTTCGCTTTCGAACCGTCGTTTTATAACAAAATATTACAGAACTTTACCCATTGGATTGTATTTAACATGTCTTCTGCACACTTATAATTCTAATTACATCTATTTTTCATTGTATGAGTAAGTTTCTAAATGTCAGAGATTCTTCCAATTCATTAACCAGATTGGCGGTATTTCTAAACATATAAGAAAAATTAAATATGCTTCCCAGAAAAAGCTATCAGAATGTCACTAAAACTGTTGATATTTGACAATGACATGTGTCATTTACAAACTATGTTATAAACATTGGAATTTGTCAACTAGTTTCCTTAGTGTCTTAGCCTCTGTGATTAGTTTACTCTATAAATTATAGTGTCTATCTTTAAATCTAAATTTTAAGTGTACTAGATAGAGATTCTTCCAATTCATTAACCAGATTGGCGGTATTTCTGATGGATATATGCATTTTACCACAATTTTACCTATAATTTCAAATATTTAATTAATAAAACAATAAGAAAGATTAAATATACTTCCCAGAAAAAGCTATCAGAATGTCACTAAAACTGTTAATTTTTGACACTGACATGTGTCATATACAAACTCTATTATAAACATTGGAATTTGTCAACTGGTTTCCTTAGTGCCTTAGCCTCTGCGATTAGATTACTCTATAAATTATAGTGTCTATCTCTAAATCTAAAATTTAAGTGTATTAGATGGAGAATTTTATGTTCTTCAATATTTAATAAAAAAAGAAACTCCTAAAAATTATATTTAGAAGAATTTTTCTAAGAAACTACTACTTCCGATTGTTCGATTATTACCAAAATCTAATCAGCTCTTCCCAGGAATGTCAGATTGAGGAAACTGCAGTTAAATATTTTTAAAGTCTTATAGTTTTTGAGGAATCGTCCCTCCAACATTCATACATACACACACACATATACACACACCCACACACACATACAAACACACACACATACAAACGGACATGGACATCATCGTAAAAATGTTATAATCGGACAATAGGGATCTTAAATCGTGCTTATTCAATAAAATCTGGATATGCGAATTTTAGCATGAATCCAATACCTCTCTTAGCGAGAGGTAAAAAATCTGTTGTGGCCAGCACAAAACCTTCCGTCAATTCGATGTATTTTGTACAAATCCCATACCAAAAGTGAAAAAGATCCTATATATCCTATAAAATTGTTACACGAACACACTATTTTTTACAAATTCCATACCGAAAGTACATTTGAAAAGATTCTCTGTCACTCATATCACTTTCAGATCCTATACTTTCAACTTTGGTTTTGCACTTGACACTGAAATAAATAAATATATCATAACGGCATATTACCCATTTCTGGGTGTGCCAGTATCTACAACACATGTAGACATCGGTAATGATGACGATATATTTTACCGTGTGGGCGCTTACCAGGTGTCACCTCACGGGCACTCATAGCTGGTGTGGAGAGTGACACTGACATCTGTCAATTAGAATTTTTTGAATATATCTGCTGTTTTCATTTAGCAAAGCTGACTGGTTTTTGAAAGTTAATCTCTCTATAACTCTGTATCTATTGAATATGAAGGAAAATGTATAATCAAACCGTATAGAGAATAAGATATTCTTTCATATTGATAATCACAAAATTGATATGCAATTTTTAGCACTAATCCCTTACATAACACCCTGTATAATGAAGATTTTATTTAATGGTCGTTTGTTAAAATAAAGTAGGTCACATTCCTTTTGCTAGCGTATAAGAATATACATCTCCACAACAAAGCTTCTTGAACAAGAGAAAAACAAAAAAACAGAAAACAAAAAGGCGAGAATAAAAAAACTGGAGTTGAGGAGTGTTGCCGCCATTTGCAATTAAAAAGTCGAAAGTCAGGAGCAGCAGAACAAGCGCAAAACAACTGCCGGTGCTGGTCAACACGGCCATAGCCTATGCGATTCGAAAATAACTAGTTTAGTCTTTATACATTGACAAGCAAAGCAACTCTATATCTATTGAATATGAAGGAAAATTTATAATAAAACCGTATAGACAATAATATATTCTTTCATATTCATACTTTTTAAATACATAACTTTTTTGTGTTCCCTTCAATTTGACGACGCGAGTATATTATTGTATACTGTCTTACACTAGCTGTCCCTAGTCAGGAAATTGTGGTTCAGGTTGCGATGTAATTTCACGCACTGGTGCGTCTTGCTCTCCCGATTTTCCTCAGGGAGTCAGAGAGGAAGAGAGAGAAGAGAGGAGAGGACAAAAGAGATGAGGGAGAGATTCAGGATTGTCGCTACCGCTCAGGCAACTAAGTAGTGCCTAGGCCGGTAAAATTATCCATCGCTGTACTATGTTTGAAATAAAGAAAGAATTTTGACAGATATTCTTGTGATTATATTATACAAATTTAATTTAAGTTTTACCTGGCTATTTTCCAGTAATTACTCTTTTACGGTTTTGTAAAACATAAGAATACATTTGAAGAATTGTTCATGATTTTGTTATTTCATTACGATACTGCCCGTTTTTTAAGTTTGTGTTAGTTTTATTTCTTTATTATACAAATCAACAATAGTAAAAAACATTCCCGATATTAATAAAAAATCATCTTTCAGATGCAGCCGTGTGAAAAGCCGACATCCTGGTGTTGCAGACTTAGCGACTTGGAGTCCCGACATTGTAACCTGAAGCACTCAACAATGGTGAGTTACGTTGTAATAGATATTTCTTGTAATCTCGCCCATGGGGACTAGCTGTTAAATCTTCGTTTTGATAAATGCAATCCCTGTAAAATTAAATTAAACTATATAATTCTATATGTATTTAAATGAAAAGTATCATTTTACCTTAATTTCTACACGCTGATTACTGGAAAAACAATGAAAAAAAATCTCTAGGCCTTAGTTTATAAAATAGATATGTTTGACAATATTTTTTGATTTTGACGGTCTATAACTAATGAATGGTAAAAGATACATTAACGTGCGTTGCGCCATTCGATTCTATGGATTTTTCTACATATGTCTACCAATTTTTAATAACAGTGTCTATCTAGTATAGTAAGAGTAAGCAAAAGTGAAAAAAATGGTAACTTTAAACAATTCAGTAGTCCACTAAAAATTCGACCACTCTGTTTTTAAATGAAAAGTATCATTTTCTCTTAATTCAAGCATGCTGATTACGGGAAAAATAATGAAAAAAATCTCTAGGCCTTAGTTTCTAAAATAGACATTTTTGACAATATTTTTTGACTTTGGCGGTCTATAACTAATGAATGGTAAAAGATACATTAACGTACGTTACGCCATTCGATTCTATGGACTTTTCTACATATATTTACCAATTTTGAATAATCGTGTCTAGCTAGTATAGTAAGAGTAAGCAAATATGAAAAAAATGGTAACTTCAAACAATTCAGTAGTCCACTAAAAATCCGATCACTCTGTATTTAAATGAAAAGTATCATTTTCCCTTAATTCAAGCATGCTGATTACGGGAAAAATAATGAAAAAATTCTCTAGGCCTTAGTTTATAAAATAGATATGTTTGACAATATTTTTTGATTTTGACGGTCTATAACTAATGAATGGTAAAAGGTACATTAACGGACGTTACGCCATTCGATTCTATGGATTTTTCTACATATATATATACCAATTTTGAATAATCGTGTTTAGCTAGTATAGTAAGAGTAAGCAAAAATGTTAAAATGGTAACTTTAAATAATTCAGTAGTCCACTAAAAATTCGACCACGCTGTATTTAAATGAAAAGTATCATTTTCCCTTAATTCGGACACGCTGATTACGGGAAAAATAATGAAAAAATTCTCTAGGCCTTAGTTTCTAAAATAGATATTTTTGACAATATTTTTTGATTTTGACGGTCTATAACTAATGAATGATAAAAGATACATTAACGGGCGTTGCGCCATTCGATTCTATGGGCTTTTCTACATATATTTACCAATTTTGAATAATCGTGTCTAGCTAGTATAGTAAGAGTAAGCAAATATGAAAAAAATGGTACCTCCAAACAATTCAGTAGTCCACTCTGTATTTAAATGAAAAGTATCATTTTCCCTTAATTCGAACACGCTGATTACGGGAAAAATAATAAAAAAATTCTCTAGGCCACAACACTCAACAACTTCATAATATGCGACTCGTCCTATGAAGTTATTCCTTTTCTCTTTCGGCTTCGCCATTTCTAAAGATGAGTAATTTCACAGCCACTCTGATGTTTCTAACTCGTTTAAAAAGTCATTTGAACAACCGCTGACTGTGAAATGAAAATCGATTTTTCGAATGGAAACAGTCTTCTCTTTTTAAAATATTTTGCTGTAGCAAAATATTTATTGTCTTTAACATAGTAGGCTTTGGAATATTGTCTTCAAAACAACAGCAATTGTTTATTGTTTATCTGTCAAACAAAGTACCAAATTTGATTATTCTAGTGTTACTAATTACAAGGCTTTATAAGATATCAGCAAGATGGGTACCCCGATTGTTGATGTCTGAACATAGCGAGAGACAGTCATCTTCTCAGAAGCCAGTTTGGCTTGCTTTCTTACAGTATAGAAATACCCGTATTTTTTAAATTGATTAATTATTCGTAGTTTATGAGAAAATAATTATTAAAACTTTGGAGAAGGGATCTGTGACGTCAGTAGGGTAGAATGATAGAAGAAGACAGTTAGACTGAGATAGATATATTGTGGCAGGCGAAAGTGACAGCAGCTGTCACGAATAACTCTTCTTCTACCATTCTACCCTACTGGCGTTACAGATCCCTTCTCCAAAACATTAAATTGCTAATAACAATATTATTACAAACGAATGTTTAGTTTTCATTATTATAATGACAAGCTATAGATGTTTGTTTTTATTTATTATGACATATATTGAAATTCGACCTGGCTAAATGGTACACTTTCCGGTAGAAGCAAGTTTGGTTAAATCGTCTTATTTTAGCCTCAGGAATCTGTGGTTAAGCCATGTCCCCCTATTTTAGAGACATGCTGTATAATTAATTTGGAAAATATATTGAATATTTAAAATATGGGAGTATTTTTTATTGGTTTTTCTAAAAATCTCTCATGTCCGATACTATGTGTAGGAAATACATCCCTCTATTGTTTAGCATTTTAGGCTAGGGCAGGATTTTTACACATTTCAATTTCCTGCTGTTTACATATTCAGCGCGCGTGAGGGCAGGAAAACAGGATCCTGCAAAGCTCTGTTTTAAAATAGTATTCACTTCCATTTATGAAGAGCCACCCTGCCTTGTTCAGATTGAAATTTAGTATTACAGGTATAATATTAACCATAACAACTATAGATTTTTCGGTATTGTAATCTGGTTTCAAACTAATTGCAAATTTTTGGGTTCTGCAAACAGAATTAAAGGTTATTGTTATTACTACCATCTGGAGGGAACAGAAATGATTTTCTCTACAATCACTATAGAAAGTAACCATTTGCGCTCTCTTTTGTCAACGCAAAATGTCACTTTGCCGCTCATGCGCGACAAAGTAGAAAAAACGCTTGCTGTCCAAATTTCTAAGTATACAATGTTGAGAAATGTCACTAGTCTACATTCTTAATGAAAATGTTTAGTTAGGAACTAATGGCACTGTAATTACACATTTATCACGTTCACAAGTCAATTTGACATATGTTCTGTCGGTATTTAACATAACCTAACAAAATGCCACACTGCTGTGAAAATAATATAGGGCATTCATTTACAAAAACGAAAGTATAAAATGCTTAGATTAGATTGAATAAAAACTCAAGAAGAATGGAAAATAACGATAAAATAAAATTAAATATAAAATAAATTGTGTGAACAGTTATGTTTAGTAATAGGAATGATTGTACACAGATGGCGGTAGGATAGTTGCGAGTCGTACTGACATCTGATCTCTAGGTAACTATTTATTTTCATTACAATAAAGTTATTAGTTATTTCCTTACTTAAATAATTGCGAGAAGTCAGTCAATGCACATAACATGTCTATATAATCACAAATTCCTTGAAATATTTGTTAATTTTTTCAGTGTGACAGGCGTGACAACTAACCACACATTTTGCTACAAAAACTCATCAAATCATCACAAATCCTTGCTTCCACGCTCTAATTTTGGTTTTTTTTTATGGAATAGATGGCTAATGTAACGATATAATCATTTAAAAGCCTTTTTAAATTTAAACCGTATCTTTTGTATTAGCCAATCGTTATTTATTGAGCAGTACTGTAAGTATAAAGTGTACATTTTATTATTTTTTGTTATGGTGGAGCACCCCATTGTGGCGACTATAGAAAAAATCTTGTGTGTGTTTCGAGCGCAAATGGACATTGTCGATTTTGAGAGAACCTCTCAATCGACAATGTCGAATTTTACGCTCTTAATACACAAATAGCTATTATCTTATGCTGATTGTTGTTGTTGTTGGCATTTATTTCTGGTTCTCCTAAATTTATATTTGAGAATTGGGTATATTAAATTTAACCAGTGATAGAACTCATAGAGGGTATATTTAAAAAAAAAAGCTATCAATCTTGCTTATTATCAGGATGCACGGTTCGTTGGTGAGATGTTGACAAATACTAACATTCTTCTAACATTCCAAGGGAGCGAAAACATATGTGGAATGCGTGCAGCAAATTGCCAATTTAAACATCCGTTTCACACATAGACAAATACTCAAATCAGACAAGCAAACAATGCACGTTATTTTTGAACATTTATCAGCTATTTTAGACCTTTTTACCTATCGGTAAGAAAGGTGGAATCATTCTAAAAAATCTTCCGTCAATTCAATGTATTTTGTACAAATCCCATAACAAAAAGTCCTTTAAAAAGACTACTTTCTTCTTCAGTTTTTCGCTATTTTATTAGAGGTCGCTGTTTCTTACTCTTCTCTTCCACTCATTTCTGTCCAACGCATTTTCTTCACACAGTTCTTCCTCTCTCAAGTCTTCTGCGATACAGTCCTTTCATCTTCTCTTTGGTCTTCCTCTGCATGTTACTTGCAAAGAACACTATGACACTTTCTGACCCTATATTTTCCATCTTTAATTTTGCACTTGACACTGACATTTCTCTATTAGAATTTTTTGAATATATCAGCTGTTTCCATGATAAATAGCAAAGCTGACTGACTTTATAACTCTTTAACTTTATATCTGTTGAATATAAAGGTAAATGTATAATCGAATCGTATAGAGTAGAGCTTTTTTTTTAATGTTTATAACATAAAATGTCAAAAAATAATATGTAACTGCGTTTCTACCTCCCGCTACCCTTGGTAAGGGAGGTATAGGGATCGTGCTAAAAATCACTTATTGAGATTTTAGTAAATGACCACGTTTTAAGGTCCCTAGAATCCAAATTTAACATTTTCACGATGATGTCTGATGTATGTGTGTGTGTATGTATGCGTGTGTAGGGATTTTGTCTTCGCTTTAACTCAAATACTATCATTCAGAAAATTCTGAAACCTTGTATTTATACCCTATTCTAATATGAAAAGAAGCCATTAGATTTTGGTGTAAATGGGATAACCGGAAATGACAAATTCATATTTCAAATTAATGTAATTGACAGTAACTGTCACTGTCAAGAAACTAATCACTTCAAATTAATAATAGTGACATTTTAAAAAGAAAATAGTAAACGGGAGGTTTTCTGTTGGCCACATCAGATTTTTTTTAAAGAAAAACTGTTAAAAACTTCAAATAAGGGTATTTCCGGTGACTCAATTATAAACAAAATCTAATCAGTTCTTCATATGGATGTAAAGAAGAGGAATACGAAAGAATTATAATTTTTACACACACAGACACACATATATACAGACATCATCTTAAAAATAGTAAATTCGTATTGTAGGGACATTAAAACGTGCTTATTCATTTAAAACTCCCCATCGAATTTTTTGAACAAAGACAATACCTTCCTTACCTAAAGGTGACGGAAGGTAAAAATCGTATATTCAGATTTTAGTGAATAAGCGTCTTAAGGTCTTACTCTGTTCTTTCATAATATGTAAGTTTGAAATGAATAGTTTGACATCATTTTGAAGACTGCGGTATAGTATTGTCTTAAGCAAAGCACAACACAACAATTTTTTTACGGAGCGAAGCGCCAGTGTTTTTCTTTTGATCATTTTATGCGTTAGCCTGGTCGAACTGTTGCTGTTCGAAATAATAAATGGTCTAACAGCAAGTTTGTCAGCTTGCCCAGTAGGGCACCTCCGTGATGATAGATTGACATGTTTTTAGTTTTTATTTGTTGAGATACGTACACAGAGCCTATATAACTATAGTTCATCTGGGGATCATTTTCCGAAGACTCGTTATCGTTTTATTATGGGTGCACAAAAGCTAAAACCGCAATGCCAAAATATTTCGGTCCGTACAGTCGACCAGTTCAATATTTGCAATGCTGGTATATATTTTACGCCCAGTATTCGACTGTAGACCAAGACTGCACTTTCCAGATTTTCTAAACCGATTACCAGGGCTGTATTTGCTAATATTTAAAATTTTAATGCGTTAATCTTTTGAACTTAGATATATATAGGTAGATATATACATATATAAAATTACGCGTGTCCCAGTTAGTGGGTTAGCAAAAACCCGAAAAAATAGTAACGACATTAAGAAAAAAATCTGTTGTGGCCAGCACAATACCTCTCGCCGTTTTATTTTATGTTATGTAAGTATTATTGTATTGCACTTCGCTATCGAACCGTCGTTTTATAACAAAAAATCTGATGTGGCCAACACAAAACCTCCCGCTATTTATTTTTTATTAATTTAAATACATACTTTAATACGGATTTACTAACTCTGCATACTGTTCCATTGCATAAAACTATTGCTTTATTTACTATTTTCTTTTTAAAATGTCACTATTATTAATTTGAAGTGATTAGTTTTTTGACATTGACATTTAATGTCAGTTACCTTCATTTGAAATATGAACTGTGTAACAAAAGAATTATGTTTTTCTTAGGCTTCGGGACTTGTACAAAAAATTATTTTTAAATTTATCTGTAAAATATATAGAAAAAGTATTAATATATTCCTGTAGAATATTCAATAATCTTTAATTTTCATAACGACAAAATGCGAAAAAATGGCATTTAATGGTATTTTTTGAAGAAAAACCATTATGAGCTTCAGGTAAAGTGCCATTTCCGGTTATCCGATTTACACCAAAATCTAATGGCTTCTTTTCTTATTAGAATAGGATAGAAATACAAGATTTCAGAATTTTCTGAATGATAGTATTTGAGTTAGAGTGAAGACAAAATTCCTACACATACACACACACACACACACATACATACATACATACATACATACACACACACATACACACATACAGACATCATCGTGAAAATGTTAAATTTGGATTCTAGGGACCTTAAAACGTGGTCATTTACTAAAATCTCGATAAGTGATTTTTAGCACGATCCCTATACCTCCCTTACCAATGGTAGCGGGAGGTAAAAATTGTAGAACTTTATTCAAATATTGTTTTTTATTGTATTTAACATGTCTTGTGCACACATATAATTCTAATTATATCTATTATTCATAGTATGAGGAAGTTCCTAAATGTCAAAGATTGTTCCAATTCATTAACAAGATTGGCGGTATTTTTGAAGGATATTTGCATTTTACCTATAATTTTATATATGTAATTAATAAAACAATAAGAAAGATTAAATGTACTTCCCAGAAAAAGCTATCAGAAAGTCAATAAAACTGTTGATTTTTGTCATTTACAAACAATGTTATAAACATTTGAATTTGTCAACGGGTTTCCTTAGTGTAGTTTAGTCTCTGCGATGTATTACATCCAATTATTCTATAAATTTTAAGTGTATTATATAGAGAATTTTATGCTCTTCAATATTTGCAATAACAAACATTTCCAAAAAATTATATTTAGAAAAAAATTCTAAGATACTATTACTTCCGGTTGTCCAATTGTTACCAAAACCTTTTCAGCTCTTCCCAGGAATTCTTAGTTAAACATATCTTGTCACACACACACACACACACACACGCGTGTTTAAAGAAATCCAGATTGCAAATTGTAAAACATCGCAAAGTTGGTAAAACGCAACCAAAATTACAGTTTCCTTAAAACTTAAAATCCGTAATTTCCCTACATCTTCTACTAAACTGTATCATTATAAATTTGGGAGCACAGGTAGTGCCAACAGTAAAACACAAAATACAATAATTATTAGAATGGGAGGTGTCAATGTTTCCCAGTCTGCCATTAAGGCGGTACTGCCAACTTTCAAAACCGAAAGGTACCATTTACAACTCTGGGACTTGAAGTTGAAATTATAGGTTAGGAAACAATAGGGGATTTTGTTGATTTTAGATGATTAATTAGTCAAAAATGTGATTATAGGTACACAATACCTCCCGCTATTTAAGCCTGCAAACTATATTCATAGGATTCTTCAAGCAATTCTTGAAACATTTTTATTATATCTTTTATACATTTAGAGATAGAGACTCATCAATATATAAAATAATCCGTTATATTTAAATAATATTACTATCAAGTTTACATCTCTACCCATTTTTGAATAATTGCCCCAAAAGTCAATATACCCCATATTTAGATAAAAACTTCAAAATTTTCAAAAATCTAATTTTTATGTATCTATATACTTCTCAGTGCGCTGATTCCAAATTTTGAAACCGCAGGTCGATATCTCTTTTCGTTCTCGAGATATTTAGATTCAAAGTTTTGCTCAAAACTGCCCATTTTTGGGTATTAACCCAAAAATGGGCCGAGATATGAATTTGGCGACACGACCATTCGATTCTACGGGCAAAATTACATAAGTGTACCAATTTTCATAGTATTTGTCCAACCGGTTCATTTTTTATGAATAAAAGTTTGAAAATGGCCAAAATCTGAAAAAATCCTAAGGGGTACCCCTTACGATTTTTTCAGATTTTGGCCATTTTCAGTTATTTTGCTTTAGAGATTGTATGCGGTGTTCAAAAATTATGAAAATTGGTACACTTATGTAATTTTGCCCGTAGAATCGAATGGTGTTGTCGCCAAATTCATATCTCGACCCATTTTTGGGTTACTACCCAAAAATGGGCAGTTTTGAGCAAAACTTTGCAACTAAATATCTCGAGAACGAAAAGAGATATCGTCCTGCGGTTTCAAAATTTGGAATCAGCGCACTGAGAAGTATCTAGATACATAAAAATTAGATTTTTGAAATTTTTGAAGTTTTTATCTAAATATGGGGTATATTGACTTTTGGGGCAATAATTCAAAAATGGGTAGATATATAAACTTGGTAGTAATATTATTTAATTGTAACGGATTATTTTATATATTTATGAGTCTCTATCTCTAAATGTATAGAAAGATATAATAAAAATGTAATTATACAAATTTCAAAAAAATAAAATTTAGAAGATTTTTTTTAAAAAACTACTACTTCCGGTTGTCCAATTGTTACCAAAACCTTTTCAGCTCTTCCTAGGAATGTCAGATTGAGGAATTCATAGTTAAACAGGTCTTAAGTCTTATAGTTTTTGAGGAATCGTCCCTCCAACATCCAGGCATACACACAGACACACACACACACACACACACACACACACACACACACACACACACACACACACAGACATCATTGTATAAATGTAAAAATCGGATTCTAGTGATCTTGAAACGTGCTTATTCATTACAATCTGGATATGTGATTTTTAGCAGGTAAAGATTAACACATATTCATTTTTTCGATATTTTACTATCAAATTAGCATAAAACTTTGCACGCATTTTTCTCAAAAAAATCGTTATGTAAGGATCTTAAAGTATTATATCACCGAATTCAGAATAAAATTCTCTAACGAATGAGGAAGTAAAATATATATGTTCTCATTTAAAATAAAAAAGTTGGGTCCCATATTTTGAGTACCACTGGTCTAAGAATATATTTTTTCTTTTCTTTAAATTTATCTTGTGAAATAGAAATTGTTTGCCTATTTAACCGTCTTTGTATCTCTTATAGTTCTTGAGATAGCAATGGCGGCCACTTAAAAATGAACACCCTGTATATTATTAAATATTTAAAAATTATGTCACAATATTTAACAATTAATCGCAGTAACCACTGTTCGCATTTTAATATTTTGTTTAGCAAACTATTATTTTAAAATATACGAATATACTTGTTTTTGCCCGTAGTGGGCCGTGATTCTCAAGCGTAACAATTGTTTTGAACTGTCAGTTTAGTTCGCGAGTTCCTTTACGATTAGTGTGTTGTCGGGTAGTTTTTTAAAGTTTTTCGGGGTAAAATTATTGAAACTGACATTGTGTTATATACCAATCGATTCGTTATTCTTTCGCGGTTATTTTGGTATATAATTTGTGTGGAAAGACAAAAAAATGTGTGTGTTTCGAACGGACAAAGAAAAGTGTCTGTGCAGCTACAATTGCCGAACGTGGTAAGTCATATTTATTGTTATTAGTACGTTATTATTGTTGTATTAATACTTGGGACTTAAAGTATTAGTATTTTAAATGAATGATTGTTTATATTTTATATTGTAAGGTAAAGTTTATTCAATATTATAACTTGTGTGTGTTATCTTAATTGTTAATAACAAACTTATATTGCAAACTTATAGATGGCTCTTATCTATATAACTAAAGCTAAGTTTACAACAACGCCTAAAGCTTGATATACAACAAATATAAATAAGACAATATTTTCAATATATTTTCTGTTTCTTTTAAAAATTCTGCTTTTAGCTATTTATTAGAGTTTCTTCAAACATTTTGATTATTGTCTGAACCGTATACAAGGTGTAATTTTACTCATTAATATTTAAAAAATTGTAGTGCACAATGCCTCTCGTCATTTCTATTTAATGTTACATTAGTATTGTATTGCACTTTGCTATCGAACCGTCGTTTTATAACAAAATATTACAGAACTTTACCCAAATATTGTTTTTATTGTATTTAACATGTCTTCTGCACACATATAATTCTAATTACATCTATTTTTCATTGTATGAGGATGTTCCTAAATGTCTGAGATTATTCCAATTCATTAACAAGATTGGCGGTATTTCTTATGGATATATGCATTTTATCTATAATTTTAAATATTTAATTAATAAAACAATAGAATAGATTAAATGTTTTTCCCAGAAAAAGTTTTTATGTCATTTACAAACTATGTTACAAACATTTGAATTTGTCAACTGTTTTCCTTAGTGTATAGTTTGGACTGTGTGATTTATTATATCCGTTTATTCTATAAATTATAGTGTCTTTATCTCTAAATCTATAGAAGATATAATATTTTTTTTAAATGTATCAGATGTTCTTTAATATTTGTAATAACACAAATTTTCAAAAAGTAATATTTAGAATTTTTTTTAAGAAACTATTACTTCCGGTTGTCCTATGGGGTATTCCGGTGATATGGAATTAATGCAAAATAATAACTTTTTTCTATAGTTTCCATCTTCATATGTTTAATAAAAAGTTTTAATTCATAATTAAATGTTACAAAATTGGAATTTTTACAGCTCTAGAAACGTTCTTGAAATTTGTGACGTCAAGTTGATAATCTGTTGCTCATTTCAAAGCAAATATTTTCGTTTAAAAACACTGATGGTGCCAGTAGTTAACACGCGCGGGTATATTTCTTGTTTGACATTTCGTCCACTTTATAATTATTACTTCTATTTTTACCATAAACAAACACAGGACAAACACCGAAATACACGCTGCTATTAAAATCATATGTAAACAAGCAAATGGCTGTCATAAACATATGGATTTAGGCGCTGAAGTTCGTTGCAGATGTCACCATCGAGTTGACGTCATAAGCGCGCCATGATAAGAAAATTTGAATTGCGATGAAATTTTTTAAATTCATATCTCATGTGATGCATACATTTTCTTACTCAAAGTTAGATATTCAGAGTCCTACTGGTCTGTACTAATGTAAAAAAATATTTTTTAAAAATGTCGGAATACCCCATTGTTACAAAAATCTAATCAGCTCTTCCCAGTAATGTCAGATCGAGTAAACCGTAGTTAAACATGTCTTAAGTCTTATAGTATTTGAGAAATCGTGGTTCCAATACACACACACACACACACACACACACACAATTGTTACCAAAACCTTTTCAGCTCATCCCAGGAATGTCAGATTGAGGAATCCATAGTTAAACAGTTCTTAAGTCTTATAGTTTTTGAGGAATCGTGTCTACAACATCCAGACACACACACACACACACACACACACACACACACACACACACACACGCTTACGGATATCATCGTAAAAATGTTAAAAACGTTTTTTAGGGTTCTTAAAACGTGCTTATTCACTAAAATCTGGATATAGTATTTTTAGCATGAATCCAATACCTCTCTTAGCTATAGTTAAAAAAGTCCATAGCACTCTGTATTAATTTAATTTGAAATAAGAAACATCTAAAAGACATGTTTTCAAAATAATGAAAATTAAGTTTAAAAAACAATTTACCAAGTAAGAAGAACATGGTCAAAAGAAAGAATGATAAAGAAACGATTAAGAATAATGAATAATACAGAAGCATAGTGGAGGAAGGCGCAAAGCAGAAATTAAGACAAAAATACTAGAGGGAATATGAATAAAAAATTGTATCATGAATAATATCACAGTCATTTTCATTTAGGGCTTAGGATACGGTTTTCTTAAACGCTAAGAATTTTTACGAATACCATAAAATGCAGTGTAATAAATATAATTATCCATTAGATATTTTACAGTTTTAATATTAAAATGTCAAAAAGAAATACAGGCTGTCTCACAACTCGCGCCCCAGAGCGAATGAGGAAACACGAGACTGCTTTCGGATGTGTAATTTCGAAGAAAAAAAATCTAGCTTAAAAGATATTAGAGAAAAGACGTCTTAAAATTGACCAATCAGAGACCTACACCTTTAACGTGTGTTTGCCGTAATTTTACGTTACTAGGGTTTTATACAAATCAAATCTTCTTTAAAATGTGTGGGCGACTTATAAATGATTATAATTTTCGGAGAATGTGGACAATAATATTTTACACAGCTGCTACAACACGTTGCACTGTACGATATAAATGATGATCTCGGATGACACCTTCGCTAACCTAAACTTGTTGACAGTGAAAAGTCAACTCTAAAGTGTCAAAATTACAAATTTTGTAACCCACTAGTAGTATTTTTAAAACCTAGCAACCAGTTTTATTTTGTAATAATATCATGACACCTGAAGATATCCTTCCGGGATTGGTGGACTAAAAAGTCTTGTAACTCCGTTATGCAAGCAGCCGCAAATTATTTTCTTCTATTTGTTGGCAACATATTGTCGTCGGCAAGTGTCAGTTTCGTCTGGGGCGCGAGTTGTGAGACACTCTGTATACAAGATGTCTCTAAAATAGGGGGCCATGGCTTAACCACAGATTCCTGAGGCTAAAATAAGACGATGTAACAAAACTTGCTTCTACCGGAAAGTGTACCATTTAGCAAGAATTCTGCTTCAAAGTTCTGTGAAAAAATTAATTTTGCTTATAATAACAGAACGCTTTATTCGATTTGGATGAAATTTGGTACGACAGTTCATATCTTTTAAGGTGATACTTGTTATTATTAGCGAACCACTAGTGTATGAAACTTAGGTCTCCCAACATTAATTAGACCGTAACTTTTTAATGGCAATGCCGAAAACGTGAAATTAGTTTTCTTCAGAAAGATACATTCAATAGTAAACTTTTGTCTCTCTGTGTAATATGTGATATCTGTTACGGTTCACACAGAAAAAAATTAAATCTTAGTGTCTGCACTGCTAAATTTTTAAAATAAATTTAATCTAGCAGTCTATCCAAATGTCAAACAAGTAATTTTTAATGACAGTAACAATTGTTTTACGGATTTTTATATAGAATGATACACTCAATAGTAAACTTTTTTCTATGTTTGTAATTTGTGATATCTGTTACGGTTCACACAAAAAAAATAAAACTTGAGTGTCTGCACCGTGAAATTTTTAATAGTTATTTACATTCGAGTGCGTGTAAGTTGTATTTTACAGCGCGACAGTTTTGTTTAAGGTACGAGCCCTTAAGGCGAGTGCCTTATTAGCTGGAGCGCTGTAAAATACTTCACGCACGAGAATTGTATCAAATTTTTTGGCCGACGATAACAAAAATCACTTTTTTTAATGAGATAAGTTGTACTTCTGAAAAGGGTTGGTTTAAAATACTGGGGTTAAGTCAATTTCCAAATTTGATTTTACTTACCTTCATTAGAGTACTTCTTCTAGCGAAAATTTATCTGTAATAATAGACTGATAATATATTTACTTGCTCTTGTTTTCTTTGTAATAAATAATAGGTAGGTGTCGATATTTGACATTTCAGCAATTTTCGCCTCGCGTATTTGACAGATATATCGATCGGTGACTATGTCGGTAACGGCGGATTTTTACAATAATGACAAATGTCGCTACCGTGAGTTTGGTTTATATAAATTAATTTTAAATATAGGAAATGTTAAAGTAAAAAAATAACTTAAGTAGGTAGTACTTTTTTACATGAGCTTTATTATAGTAAAGATGATTTATTTTCTAAATGCCCATTAACGTCCAGTGTATTTTGATTATTTTACCGCATAGTTAGACAATTTACAACACAGTAAGCGTAAAATGTAGGTTACACTTGCTGTGTATACAATTGTAAAGTTACCATTACACTTCAGGAGGGCAAAAAAAAATTACACGTTTTCGGCATTGCCATTAGAAAGTTACGGTCTAATTAAGTTGGGACACCTAAGTTTCATACACTAGTGGTTCACTAATAATAACAAGAATCATCTTAAAAGATGACTTATAACCATATACAATGTTATACCAAATTTCATCCAAATCGAATAAAGCTTTCTGTTATTATAAGCAATTTTATATTGGAAGAACTTTGAAGCAGAATTCTGGCTAAATGGTACACTTTCCGGTAGAAGCAAGTTTGGTTAAATCGTCTTATTTTAGCCTCAGGAATCTCTGTATCTAGTTTCTTTATTATAAATTATAACTTTATAGTTTAAATTACAAATTTGCATGCCAAGTTAAATGCCTCATTTTGCTGTGAAAAGATCCTGTATTTTACTTCCGGTTTAGCCGGAAACGAAATCAACGTTAACCCAAATCATGGCAATGAAGTGAAACACACTGTACCCATACGTACCTACGAAACACTTGACTGTCTCTCTGTGTTGTGTGGCTGGTAGTTGCCATGACAACCAGAGGCGTAATGGTTGCTAGGCAACCCGCACACACAGCTCCAGGCGTTGACTGAATGGCTATAGGGAACGGGCAGGAGAGGAGAATAGGAAGAAGAGATATACAGATACAGACGAGTAAATCAGACGTATAATATATATACCTACCTATAGCCTACAGCGTAGATTGGATAAGACCATAGGATATAGGACAGCGTTTGGAAGGCGTGTTTAGATTTAAAAGAAAGTAAATCCAATAAATATAAAAAAAATATTTTTATTTAGGATCAAATTATTAATGGGATACTTGCATACCTATTTTACCTCTCGCTAAGAGAGGTGTTGGATTCATGCTAAAAATCTCATATCTAGATTTAAGTGAATAAGCACGATTTAAAGTCCCTAGGATCAGATTATAACATTTTTAAAATGATGTATGTGTGTGTGTGTGTGTGTGTGTGGATGTGTGTATGTGTGTATGTATGTGTGTCTGGATGTTGTAGACACGATTCCTCAAAAACTATAAGACTTAAAAAATATTTAACTGCAGTTTCCTCAATCTGACATTCATGGGAAGAGCTGACCAAGGTTTTGAACAACAGGAAGTAGTAGTTTCTTAGAAAAATTCTTCTATATATAATGTTTTGGGAGTTTTTTTTATTATTATCATACACTTAACATTCAAATTCTTTTTAAAATTATTCAGGAATTACTGGACCGATTTGGATAAAATTTGGTATACAGAGTAAGAAAAGTATGCAGATTGCATGTTTTATAGTTTTAAGGGCGTATCTTCGCCCAATTTTTTGGTACGAGTTGCACCACTTGAAAATTTTCCTTCCATTTTGACTTATATGACTATATGAGCTACAAAGATGGTTAAATGGTCACACAATTTTTATTTCACAAGATAAATTTGTGTGTGTGTGTGTATGTGTGTGTGTGTGTGTGTGTGTGTGAGTGTGTGTGTACGTACGGAAGTTGGAGGGACGATTCCTCAAAAACTATAAGACTTAAGAACTGTTTAACTATGGATTCCTCAATCTAACATTCCTGGGAAGAGCTGAAAAGGTTTTGGTAACAATTGAACAACCGGAAGTAGTAGTTTCTTAAAAAAAATTCTTCTAAATATAATTTTTGGGAGTTTTTTTTATTAAATATTGAAGAACATAAATTTCTCCATTTAATACACTTCAAATTTTTATTATATCTTGTACAGATTTAGAGATAAAGACACTATAATATATGGAGTAATTTAATCGCAGAGGCTAAGGCACTAAGGAAACCAGTTGACAAATTCCAATGTTTATAACATGACACATGTCATTGTCAAATATCAACAGTTTTAGTGACATTCTGATAGCTTCTCCTGGGAAATATATTTAACTTTTCTTATTGTTTTATTAATTAAATATTTGAAATTATAGGTAAAATTGTGGTAAAATGCATATATCCATCAGAAATACCGCCAATCTGGTTAATGAATTGGAACAATCTCTGACATTTAGAAACTTTCTCATACAATGAAAAATATATATTATTATTAGAATTATATGTGTGCAGAAGACATGTTAACTACAATAAAAAACAATATTTGGGTAAAGTTCTGTAATTTTTTTGTTATAAAACTACGGTTTGATAGCGAAGTGCAATACAATACTTATATAACATAAAATGGAAATGGCGAGAGGTTTTGTGCTGGCCACAACAGATTTGTAATATAAAATAAAACGTCATATTTTGCAAAATATTCGCTTCAATATAGCAAAATCCACCAATATATACAACAAAAACAATCAATATCCAAAAACCAAATTCAAATTTGACATGAATTTCCCATTAATTAAAATTTCATTCTATTCCCACTTTCCACCAATAGAGCCTTTATTCTCTCGGACATAAAGAACAAAATCGTATCCTTCCTTTATAAGGTTGGCTGTGTCTGACAGTTGAAAGACTTCGGAGCGGTATGTCGTTCCGTAGTGACGTCACGAAAATCAATTTTCCTTTAAGATTTTCTCAGCCAATAGCAAAGAAGGTTTTTCCTTTCATAAAAAAGCTCTTTGCAAGGAAAATATTCGCGAGTTTTTCCCGGAAAGTTGATGGAATTTTAATTTTTTCGTAGAGTTAGCGATAGGGATGTTTTTGCTATTAAAAATTGAAAAAGATGAAAGATAAATAATATGGACTTGAGTAAATATTGAAGCTAGTAAAGTTGAACGTATTTAAGGAAATGGTAGATGAAATGTAATTTATTTGAAAGTATACAAAAATCGTCATTAAAAAATCTGTTGTGGCCAGCACAAAACCTCTCGCCATTTCCATATTAAGCTATATAAGTATTGTATTGCATTTCGCTTTCGAACCGTCGTTTTATAACAAAATATTACAGAACTTTACCCAAATATAGTTTTTTATTGTATTTAACATGTCTTCTGCATACATTCTATTCTAGTTATATCTATTTTTCATTGTATGAGGAAGTTTCTAAATGTTAGAGATTCTTCCAATTCATTAACCAAATTGGCGGTATTTCCGATGGACTAATTAATAAAACAATAAGAAAGATTAAATGTACTTCCCAGAAAAAGCTTTCAGAATGTCACTAAAACTGTTGATTTTTGACACTGACAAAACTTTATTATAAAAATTTGACTTTGTCAACTGGTTTCCTTAGTTTAAGTGTATTAGATGGAGAATTTTATGTTCTTCAATATTTAGTAACAAAAATTTCCAAAAAATTATATTTAGAAACTACTACTTCCGGTTGTCCAATTGTTACCAAAACCTTTTCAGCTCTTCCCAGGAATGTTAAATTGAGGAATCCATAGTTAAACAGTTCTTAAGTCTTATAGGTTTTGAGGAATCGTCCCTCCAACATCCATACGTACACACACACACACACACACACACACACACACACACACACACAAATTTATCTTGTGAAATAAAAATTGTGTGACCATTTAACCATCTTTGTAGCTCATATAGTCATATAAGTCAAAATGGAGGGAAAATTTTCAGGTAGTGCAACTCGTACCAAAAAATTGGGTGAAGAGACGCCCTTAAAAATATAAAATATGCAATCTGCATACTTTTCTTACTCTGTATACCAAATTTTATCCAAATCGGTTCATTAGTTCCTGAATAATTCTAAAAAATTTTTGAATGTTAAGTGTATTAGATGGAGAATTTTATGTTCTTCAATATTTAATAAAAAAAACTCCCAAAAAATTATATTTAGAAGAATTTTTCTAAGAAACTACTACTTCCTGTTGTTCAAAACCTTTCTCAGCTCTTCCCAGGAATGTCAGATTGAGGAAACTACAGTTAAATATTTTTTAAGTCTTATAGTTTTTGAGGAAACGTCTCTCCAACATTCATACATACACACACACACATACACACACACACACACACACTCACAGACATTTTAAAAATGTTATAATCGGATTGTAGGGACCTTAAATCGTGCTTATTCACTAAAATCTAGATATGCGAATTTTAGCATGAATCCAATACCTCTCTTAGCGAGAAGTAATAAAAATATAAATTATACGTCTATGCAAAAAACATTTGTCAGTTTTGACAATCAATAGTTTTTCCAGAGAACACATTGATGTTTACTTTTTTTCAAAATGTTAAACTATAACGTGATTGGTCAGTTTTTGAAAAGTCTCCAGTGCTTGTAGAAAGAATGTTAAACAAAAATTATTGCCAGATTTACTATCTATGCGGACAGTTCTACCATACAGGGAATTTATTTTAACATGCAACATATGGCGAATCACTTCCATGGTTACTCACTATTGTCAAAAAATGACAGCAATGTAATATTTGTCCATTTTAAAATGCAACATACAAAATTTGTAGTTTTGTATTATCAAAACTAATTTCCAATAAATTAGCCTACAGACGATTAACAAATAATCAAAACATGAATGTTGTACATCTTAACAAACTTTAGCTTACAAAAATTCATAACTTTCATGTAATAAATGTTAAAAAATACCCCCAATCACTCTGAGGCAATATTCTAGTCGGTCGTAATAAGAATTGACACCATTGGTGATATGTTTTGGAGGTATCTCCTGTGCTGCAATACTATTTATAATGTTGCATTTTAAAATAGACAAATATTACATTGCTGTCATTTTTTGACAATAGTGAGTAACCATGGAAGTGATGAACTATAATGTTGCATTTTAAAATAAATTCTCTGTAGATTAAGTGTTATACACTTACTTACATAACATACATAACTGTATAGCCTAATATGGAAGTGGCGAGAGGTCTTGTGCTGGCCACAACATATTTTTAATACTAGATCTCATCACATTATACCCCCGTATTTGAGTGAAGTAGTAAATACATTCAACACCTCTCATATCGCTATACCTGTACGGATACGTACAACCGCGCATTGTGTGTGTGTGTGTGTGCAAGGGAAGAGTTGAGGGTCACAGTGACCCGTGTCCCGGGTTTGAATCCCTGTAAAGCCGGGATTACAGGGTGTCAGAAAGACTTAGCGCGCGCTGGTGCTGAAAGCAATGGCTACTGAAAATGTATGGGAGGTAACAAGGTGCTGAAATGAAATGTTAGGGATGTAATTTCAGGTTCATGGATGACTAATTCAGCAATGAGATTTCCGAATGTTATCTAATAGTAACTGAAAAAATTTCAGATCGATTGTAAACATAAACCATTTTATTTTAAAACAGAAAAATCTACCTATGAACAAAACTACCGCGCCTAAAATACCGAGAGTTTTCTTTTATCAGTGAACAAGGGCTTATGTGATTACCATAGTTACATTTAAAATGATTGACAGCAATGTATTATCGCGTTTTTTTTTTTAAACTGGACATAGGACGTGACATTTAGTATATCTGTCAATGTCATCAAATTGTCATATTTCAAAATGTATACAGTTAAAGAAAAAGTTCAAATTGTATGGTATAATTCTATACTCTGACATAAGTCTAAGGCAAGAAATAATTAATATAAATTATATTTTATCCCTATTTTCTAATTGATCAATATTTATTTTGTCACCATTGTAAATACAATTTTTTAAATGGACCCAAAGAAAAAAAAATCGTTTGGTGCAAGATCTGGTGGCATTGCAGGCCACTCCACTTCTCCACCACGTCCTATCCAGCGTTGGGGAAATACCTGGTGCAGATATAAGTGAAAATTTTGACGACTCCAATACCTGCAATTTTGTGAATTTACTTCCCGATTAATATAAAATATCACTTCATCCGTAAATAAAATTCGATCCAGTAATATTTCCCTACTATTAATTTTGTTCAAAGATATTTCTTTGTTCTATATCGTTTTGTAATAACTCTGGGTGATTTGGATATTTAAAATTCTTAAAATGTTCTTGTCTTAAAACCTTGTATACTAGTATTCTTAATTTCAGAAAAAAAATTGTTGACATGGTGTTGTCACTTTCAATTAATTGCATAATTTCTTGTTTCTTACTATTAACTACAGTACTTGGTCTGATTTTCTTCTTGTGCTGTTTATTGACGCATCCTTTAGTTCTGTAGTCATTGTAAATTTTTCTTATAGTTGTTGGACTGGGTCGCTTATTAAAAGTTAATGCACATAAGTCAGAAACTTGTTGTAGACTCGTTATAATTACTCCAATTTACAATTTGAACTTTTCTTTAACTGTATACATTTTGAAGTATGACAATTTGATGACATTGACAGATATACTAAATGAATGAATGAAGACTCTCGAATATTAGAAGAATATGAATAAGAGTGAATAGAAAGAATTAAAAATATATAAAGAAATTATATTTATATAGCCTAATATGGAAATGGCGATAGGTCTTGTGTTGGCCACAACAGATTTCATTCATGATATAGTCTATCTGTAATAAAAAAATTTCAACATACTCAACGAGTTGTCTTTTGGAAATACCTTTCGTATTATCGAAAATTTTCAATCTTATTGTACAATATATATGAAAATAGCTATTTGTTCGTATTATCTGAAACGCCCTGTACAAAAACCTGCTGATACCCATCCACCCACTCACCCAATCTCATATTTAAATCCATCCACACACGTGTGTCATTGTCCCAATCCGAACAATCAACCATCAAGCAATCATAACCTCACTTTGCTACTGTATATCTCCATCTTTGTCGTACTCACAGTGTCTAGTATTGACTAGACAAAGACAACACCTTGCTACCTTACGGTTCTTAGGTGTGGTGCTCCTGTGACACAATACTCACTTAAGCACACCTGTAACTCCGAGAAAAGATTTAAGAGATTAGAAGAGTCGCTGGTAGCTGATACAACTGATAAGAATTTGATAAGAGATCTCTTGGTGATGGCTTATTCTATGCTAAATTTTGAATGGCTGATAGGATCTAGTGGTATAGTTAAAATGAGATTCTAGTGAGAGAAAATGTTATTGAGAAATGTGTATAAATACATAAGGTATGATAACTACTCAATTTTTGGAGACATATTGATGATGGCGATTAGTAGGCCGAGATTTTAACCTTACACACAGCCCCTTTACATACACAGAATAAAAATTTGATGTAGTCAGCACAATACCTCTCGCCACTTTTATTTAAGGTTATACCGTGAGTATTTTTACCTCACGCAATGAGAGGTATTGGATTCATGCTAAAATTCGCATATCGAGATTTTAGTCAATAAGCACGATTTAAGGTCCCTAGAATCAGATCATAATATTTTTAAAATGATGTCTGTGTGTGTGTGTGTGAATGTGTGGATGTGTGTATGTATGGATGTTGGAGGGACGATTCCTCAAAAACTATAAGACTTAAGAACTGTTTAACTATGGATTCCTCAATCTGATATTCCTGGGAAGAGCTGAAAAGGTTTTGGTAACAATTGAACAACCAGAAGTAGTTGTTTCTTAAAACAATTCTTCTAAATATAATTTTTTGGAAATTTTTATTAAATATTGAAGAACATAAAATTCTTCATCTTTTACATTTAAATTTTTATTATATCTTACATAGATTTAGAGGTAAAGACACTGTAATATATAGAGTATGTAATCTAATCCCAGATGCTAAGGCACTAAGGAAACCAGTTAACAAATTCCAATGTTTATAACATAGTTTGTAAATGACACATGTAGTGTCAAAAATCAACAGTTTTAGTGATAATCTGATAGCTTTTTCTGGGAAGTATATTTAATCTTTCTTATTGTTTTATACCGCCAATCTGGTTAATGAATTGGAAGAATCTGTCACATTTAGGAACTTCCTCATACAGTAAAGAATAGATGTAATTAGAATTATATGTGTGCAGAAGATATGTTAAATACAATAAAAAACAATATTTGGGTAAAGTTCTGTATTTTTTTTGTTATGAAACGACGGTTCGATAGAGAAGTGCAATACAATACTTATATAGCCTAATATGAAAATGGCGAGAGGTCTTGTGCTGGCCACAACAGATTTTTTAAAGTGAAACATTGAATTTGTCATATCCATTATTACGACTTGGCATTTGATTGACAGCAATGTATTTGTCTGTCCCATTTAAAATTAAACATAGGGAACGAATTTGGCATTTGACAAGATGTCAATAGAGGTTAATTTTGTTTAAATAATTATACCTACTTTCTAAAATAAATTTAGTTGTAGAAAAAATATTGTGTGCACCTTGTGTCCGAGTGATATTCTGACTCGGCAAAATTTCTTACATTACTTCTGTCAAATTCGTTCCCTATGTTTCAGTTTAAATAAGACACGCAAATACATTGCTTTCAATTAAATGTCGAGTCATAACCATTGATATGACATACCCAATGTTTCACGTTAAAAAATACGGTATAATAATGGCAGGAGTGTTAAAACGATGACACGTGACAGGCAATGAAACATTTTATTGTTTTTAAGAAATGTCACAAAATAATCAAAGAAAAACTATTGAAAGTGCCACTCTTACGTGAAAAATACTATATGGCTTGCTTTTCGTGTTACACCTTGTATGCACATATTCACATACGAAGTTGGCAGCCCTGGTAACATAAATCCCCATTTCGCGTGCGTGCAGACCAATGATGAGTGTCAGATACATACTCTTTCTTCACACGGTAACGCCGTTCAAGCTGTCGAACGCTGATCTATAGTCTTACACTAAAACTACATACACTCGACCCTGAGTACAGTAGACATAAATAAATAAGTGTGTTTCGTAGCTTATTACCCATTTCTGGGTGTGCTAATCAGCTTCTCTTTCTCCTTGTATTTATACTTTATTTTTTAAAATTATTCCTTATTAACTACTACTTGGATTGAAGTTAACTACTTTCTCGCACTCCGCCAGAATTATATTAGGGTCAATATGAAATTCTGTGCGAAACTTAAAAATCCGCTGCAGAAATGTACGAATTGTTGAAGAATGTTTATGGTGATGAGGGTCTGTCTAGTACTCAAGTTTTCGAGCACTTTACAAGATTTAAAGAAGGCGAGTGATTGTTCACATGGATTGGGTGCCTGAGGGGCATTTCGTTAACGAAGCATATTACAAGAAGGTTTTGATAACCCTTCATGCACGGGTGAGAAGAAAAAGGGCTGAAATTTGATGGATTCTCCATGAAGACAACGCGCCAGAACAAAACGCCCTGTCCGGCAAGACATTTTTGACAAAATACAAAATCACCGTGTTGGTACATCAACTGTACTCACTTGACCTAGTGCCATGTGTAATTCTGCGTTAAAAAGGCACCAAATTTGGGGCCGAGGTGTAGTTATAGAAAAGCGGCAGAGCTTATGAACAACCTAAGAAAAAGTCTGTTGTGGCCAGCACAAAACCTTCCGTCAATTCGATGTATTTTGTACAAATCCGATACCAAAAGTTTCTTGAAAAAGATTTTATATATCCTGTAAAATTATAACACGGACAACCATTATGTAAATTGCACTTAACATTTCCTCATTCCTATCCAACGCATCTTCTTCACACAGTTATTCCTCTCTCAAATCTTCTGCTATACGGTCCTTCCATCTTCTCTTTGGCCTTCCTCGTACTCCTGGTATTGAAACTGTAAGTCACTTGCGAGGGACACTCTGTCACTTTCTGGTCGAATACTTTCCACTTTGGTTTTGCACTTGACACTGACATCTGTCAATTAGAATTTTTTGAATGATATATTCAAAAAATTCTGTTTCCATAATTTTTACAAAGCTGACTGATTTTTAAAAGTTAACCTCTCTTAATCTCTCTATAACTCTATATCTATTGAATTTGAAGGAAAATGTACAATCAAATCGTATAGAGAATAAGATTTTCTTTCATATTAATGATCATAAAATGTCGAAAATTGATATTTAACTACGTTTTTGCCAGAAAAACTGTTAAGAACTTCAAATAAGGGTACTTCCGGTTGACCAATTATAACCAAAATGTAATCAGCTTTTCATATGGTTGTAAAGAAGAGGAATACGAAAGAATCATAATTTCTTGAATTGTAGTTTTGGAGTTATCGTCGGAGAAAAATTTGTCACACAGACACACACACACACACACACACACACACACACACACACACACACACACACATACAGATAAAATTAAACAACTCAAAAAATAATCCAAATTATTATGGCCTTGTTTTTTATAATAAACTACCTCAAAATCTCAAAGATATTGAATCCGTAAATAGTTTTAAAAATAATTTTAAAAAATATCTTGTACAAAAATGTTACTATCATGTCAATGAATTTCTGAATGATAAATAGGTAATAACTTTCTTCTTTTTAACCTATGCACGAATATTTTGTGTTTGTAAATTTTGACTTTTCCTATATCAATGTATTTTGATCTTTGGAAATAAAGAATTATTATTATTATTATTATTATTATCCATGTAAAATTAGTAAAATCATATTATAGGGATCTTGAAACGTACTTATTCATTAAAAACTCACCATCGAATTTTTTGACCAAAGACAATACCTCCCTTACCTAAAGGTGACGGAAGGTAAAAAGGCCTGCAGGCATTGCTTCCAACAATGGAATATTCGCACCGGGTGGTGTAGGGTTTGGGGAGGAGACATGTTTTGGTCCCGTGGTCGCGTGCCTGAATGTCTGGTCGCGAATCTGGGGGAACCGGGTTCGATCCCGACAAACGCCAAATATTTCCAATTTTAAATGGCACAAAAGTGACCCATGTGGTGCACTCTCCACGCCCGCAATGATTGCCTGTGAGGTGACGCCTGGTAAGCGCCCACACGGTAAAATATATCGTCATCATTACCGATGTCTACATGTGTTGTAGATACTGGCACACCCAGAAATGGGTAATATGCCGTGATGATATATTATTATTTTCTTAAACCACATTATCATCCATTCAAACATTTTCCTCAAACTTTAATGCCACATGCAACATACACTATTTCTTCCCTCCGTACCCATCATTTGATGATTGGATCAGTGTTTTCCGATCAGTGCTCACGCACACTCTTCTTCCCCTTGTTCCTGCTGTTCCTGCTGTTCCTGCTGCCACGTGGCTGTCAGGCACACGGCCACGTGACGTGACATGGCGTGTGGCATGCCAGACGTGGTGTGAACGGGCAAATGCACTTGATAGCAAAGGGCATACTGGAAGAGAATGTTGGATCTAGCAGGCATGGAGATAGATATATTTATAAGATGTGAAATGTTGTGAAGTGGTTAAGTTAGGGTTGGGAGTAATGTTATTCGGTTGTTTGTTATTAAGTGGGAATCAAATAAATTAGTGGCAAATTGGCGCTAATTTAGTAGCTGATTTACGAACCTTGACGCATGCGAGGTGTGACAAAATAACAAGATTGATCTTAGAACATTGACAATATAAAACAAATATTGCTCCCATCCACGTAGTTCCCTTCCGAACTCTGCACCGCCTGATGCGAATATTCCATTGTTGGAAGCAATGCCTGCAGGCCTTTTTGCCTCTCGCTAATAAAGGTAAAAAATAGTGGTGGGGTCCGGATCCGGATAGTTTCGGTTTCGGATCCAAAAATATCCGGATATCCAGATAATTGAATGTTGAACTATCCGGATCTCGGATCCAAACCTCAGTATCGGATTTTGGATCCGGATCTGAGTATCGGATTTTGGATCCGGATCTGAGTATCGGGTTTTGGATCCGAATCTGAGTATTGGATATTGGATTCGGATCCGAATATGAGTATGAGTATCTGATTCTAGATATGGAATTTCAGTATGCGCATCGGTTCTCGGATTCGAGTACCTATTCTCAGTATTGAACCAGATGATAATATTTGAATGTATATTATCATGGAGTCACAAAACCAAATAAATTTGATTATGAAATAATCCACTATACATTTTTGTTTGATGTAGTTAATAGTCGGTATATTTTCGATGTTAAACTTTTAGCATCCGCTAAGAAGGAAATTCCTCGATTCCACAGAACTATAAGTAGGTAACAAAAACAATCCCTTTTATGTGAAACACATGCACGATATAAATAAATAGGTATTTCGACACCTGCAATGAACCTGTAACCATTATTTCTCAAATTTAATCTTAATTTCGTTTTCTTTGAAGTATTTGTTATATTGAATGTTAAAATTTTAGAACTACAGAATTTTCAATATTCTAAGAAAAATTTGCACCAACTACCTGGTTATTTTGGAGGGGTATTATAAAATTTATTGCAGATTACAGACCGCTGTCTCTACAACCGTCTACATTCAAATGTTTGCCTTTACATTCAAAATGATGAAACGGATCCAGAATTAAAATTCGGATCCGGATCCGTGAACAACACATCGAATCCGGACCCGAATGGGATATGGTATCCAAACCAGGATCCGGATCCAAATCCGAATTAAATTTACGGATATCCGCTTCAATATCCGAACATCGGATATCCGAGGAACCGGATATTTTAAAATCCGGGTACTCGGATCCATGTTTTGTCGGATATTCACAGCACTAGTAAGGAAGGCATTGTTTTTGGTAAAAAATTCAGTGGTTAGTTTTAGGGTCCATACCACTGATCTTTATATAAAGGGTGTCTGTAAAATATGTGGGCATGGCTTAACCACAGATTCCTGAAGTTAGGTTAGGTTAAATTTTCGAAGAACTTTGAAGCAGAATACTGGCTATATGGTACACTTTCCCGTAGAAGCAAGTTTAGTTATTATTTTAACCTCAGGAATTTGTGATTAAGCCATGTCCATCTATTTTAGAGACACTCTGAATAGAATCTTTTCCAAGGAATTTTTCGTGGCCGCATGCCTTGAGTGTCTGGTCGCGAACCTGGGGGAACCGGGTTCGATCCTGACAGACGACAAATATTTCCAATTTTAAATGGCACAAAAGTGACCCCTGTGGTGCACTCTCTACACCAACTATGAGTGCCCGTGAGGTGACGCCTGGTAAGCGCCCACACGGTAAAATATATCATCATCATTACCGATATCTATACATGTGTTGTAGATACTGGCACACTCAGAACTGGGTAATATGCCGTGATAATATTATTATTATTATATTACATAGTATTGACGAAAGGTCTTGTGCTGTGTCCCAAAATTTAACGTACCTAAGTAGATTTGTCAATAACTTCTGTACAAATCTGTAGTTTTTATATTCAATCATTCCTAATTACAATACTCGCCAGTATCCCTCGCAAGGGTTCTAGCGGTGAGAAGGGGTTGGGAGGTTACTTCCGGTTTAATCTCCTGTTGGAGCAAACCTCATTTCCGGTGGCAGCGATGACAGCGCCGTAGAGCGAGCAAGCTTTGCGGCAACGCACAGAACTACAAGATAGGTAGGGGAGTGTTTTGGAATCGAAAGATATTTAACTTCGAAAGAAATATTCTAATAGAAATATGCATTTTACCTACAATTTTAAATATTTATTTAATAAAACCATAAGAAAGATTAAATGTACTTCCCAGAAAAAGCTTTCAGAATGTCACTAAAACTGTTGACTTTTGACACTGACATCTGTGACAACTATGTTATAAACATTTAAATTTATCAACTGGTTTTCTTAATGACTGTGAGTATTCTATACATTAAAGTACCTTATTTCTAAATCTGTACAAGATATAATAAAAATTTTAAATGTATCAGATGTAGAATGTTATGTTCTTCAATATTTGTGACAACAAAAATTTCAAAAAAAAATATATTTAGCAGAATTTTTCTAAGAAAATACTACTTCCGGTTGTTAAATTATTACCAAAACCTTTTCAGCTTTTCCCAGGAATGTCAGATTGAGGAAACTGCAGTTAAATATTTTTTAAGTCTTATAGTACCTATTTGAGAAATCGTGGTTCCAACATTCACACACACATACACACACATACATACACACGGACATCATCGTAATAATGTTAAAATCGGATTATAGGGATCTTAAAACATGTGTATCCAGTAAAATCTAAATATGAGATTTTTAGTATGATTCCAATAGATACCTCTCTTAACGAAAGATAAAAATCTGATTTGATCAACATAATACCTCCCGATATTTAATTTTTATTAATTTAAATACATATTTACTAATCCTGCATACTATATAAAATTCCTTTGCATATATCTAGAAACTTTAATATTATAATTAACCAAAGAATTACTCATCATGCGTCAGTGACGTTCAATTCATTATTCACTTGTGCAACTGTACTAATAGAGCGGTACAAACTTTCATCCCTATTTCACCCCTTTAAGTTTTATTTTCGCGATAAAAAGTCTGTCTCCAAAGTCCAATCTATCTCTGTACCAAAATTAATCAAAATTGGTTCAGCGGTTTAGGCGTGAAAACGTAACAGACAGACAGACAGAGTTACTTTCGCATTTATTATATTAGTATAGATTATAATATATGAGAAACCTTGGTTCCAACATCCACACATCTACACACACACATACACACGGATATCATGGTAAAAATGTTAAAATCAGATTATAGGGACCTTAAAACGTTAATATGCGAAGTTTAGCATATATCCAATATCTCTTTTAGCAAGAGGTAAAAAACATCACCACATATCTTCAATTATGTTCATATTTCACGGCTTTCCAGCAAATCCTATAGCAATCATCTTCCATTCGAAGAAATGACAATAACGTCCATCTATTTTCGTTTGTCTAATCAAGAAATAATTCTAAACCCATTTCACGGCAATAATTCCTTAATTTTCCGGGAAATATACGCTTTTAATATATATAAACACTCATCTTCAACATTAAAACACAAGAATATATCTTAAAAATTAAATGATGGAATGCGGAATGTATTTTTGAAGTATGAGAAAATGCTATAGATAGTAAAAACATTGAACTTTATTATCGTAAACGTGTGAGCCATTACATTATGTTATTACTTCGGCAGTTGTGGCATCTTCAGAAGTATTGGCGGGAGGTATTGTGCTGGCCACAACAGATTTTTACCTCTCGCTAAGATAGATATTGGATTAATAAAACTTTGTCTAAATAGTCAAAACTAGTGCTGTGAGGATCCGACAAAACTTGAATCCGAGTACACGGATCTCAAAATATCCGGTTCCTCGGATATCCGATGTTCGGATATTGAAGCGGATATCCGTAAATTTAATTCGGATTTGGATCCGGATCCTTATTTGGATCCGGATTCAGATTTGAGTCCGGATCCCTTTTGGATTCGGATCTGTATCCGGATTTGATGTTTTGTTTACGGATCCGGATCCGAATTTTAATTCTGGATCCAATTCTATTAACTATATCAAACAAAAATCTATTGTGGCCAGCACAAAACCTCTCGCCATACGCGAGCAGATGATTTAACTCCAGTGCAAAAGACACAGTATTGATACGTCCCCTACTGTATATCTGAGTTGTCAAAAATTCATTGAATATAATTTTTTAGCAGCTTTTACCAATACACATTGAATATAATGGCACAATCTTCAATTCTACGATAAGCATTTAGTAAATAACTAGAAATAACTTTAAATATTGAATTATAAAATAATTTATTTTTGTACATCACTTTGCCTCTGCATCAAACAAAGACAATACTTTAATAACAAATTTGACATATTTAAACAAATGTCACTGTCACGAAGCAATTTTCATTAAAATTAATAATGAAACCGTGTTAAGAAGAATTGTAATGAAATTAAGGTTTGTAAAAATAATATATTTTCCATCATACATAAATATTAGATATACAGGATAATTCGATTTAAGTTTGATGTTTGCAGCATTATATATCAAACAGCTCTCAATAAGAACGTGATTTTAAAGTGTCAAATAATAGTTTGCAACTACACATTTACGAAATGGATAATGTACGGCGAAGAATTTACACAGATTTTGTTTTAGAGTATAAGGAAGTTGGTGATGATTTTGACAACAATGTGTGTGTGACGATTTTTCCTTAAAATATATTAATGATCCAAAACTTCGCAAAGTTGGTATTTAATACTCTTATATAATTTGAAACAACATATTAGATTTTGACTATATATTATAAACCGGTGTAGTACTTAATTTGAAGCTTTAACAGATTTTTCAGGAAAATATAATCCAAAATTTCGTATTACAAACTTTTCTATTTATTGCAACAACAAAGTAGATTTTGTTTACAAACGATCAATCGGAAGTTAAACATGGAATTGGCGGGAGGTCATGTACTGGCCAAAACATATTATTTATTTATTCATAGCATCAATGGGTGTTACATACTGTAAACTAAGATAACAGAAAGTGGCAAAACTTGTTTTCGAGGAGTGTACCGTAATGTTTCTCTTATATTATTGGCCGCCTTAGGCGTGAGGTGTTTTCTCAGATAAACCAGCCTTATGTATTTCTTCGCTTTCTGATATACAGGGTGTCTCTTAAATACGGGGACATGGCTTAACCACAGATTCCTGAGGCTAAAATAAGACGATTTAACCAAACTTGCTTCTACCGGAAAGTGTACCATTAGCTAGTATTCTGCTTCAAAGTTCTTCGAAAAGAAATTAATTTTGCTTATAATAACAGAACGCTTTATATGGTTATAAGTCATAGTCATCTTTTAAGATGATACTTGTTGTTATTAGTGAACAACTAATGTATGAAACTTAGGTGTCCCAACATTGATTAGACAGTAACTTTTTAATGTCCACGCCGATAACGTAAATGCTACATAAAATTTATTTTAAAATTCAATAATCCAAAAATGAGGATTAGCTTAAACTTTTTTGTTTAAGTGTAAGGTTTTATATTTTTCTGCGTGAACCGTAACAGATATCACAAATTAAACAGAGAGAGAAAAGTTTACTATTGAATGTATCTTTCTGAAAAAAAAATTACTTTGTTTTTAAAATTTTGTTTTGCTCTTTTACCTGTGATTATACAATTTAAATTACTAATATTTATCAAGTGGCATATGAAATGTATTCTGTTTTGCCTATTTTTAAACTTTAAGGTGGGAACTTTTAAAATGCGCACCATGTATAGCCTAATATGAAAATGGCGAGAGGTACTGTGCTCGCCACAACAGATTTTTTTGCATTAATGAAACAAATAACTATCCTTCAATCTAATTTTTGCAAATAACTTTTTGGTTCACACTTTTTTAAGGCACCTCTCGCTAAGAGAGGTATTGGATTCATGCTAAAATTCGCATATCATATTTTAGTGAATAAGCACGATTTAAGCTCCCTAGAATCCGATTATAACATTTTTAAAATGATGTCTGTGTGTGTGTGGATGTATGTATGTGTGTTTGTCTGGATGTTGTAGACACGATTCCTCAAAAACTATAAGACTTAAAAAATATTTAACTGCAGTTTCCTCAATCTGACATTCCCGGGAAGAGCTGAAAAGGTTTTGGTAACAATTGAACAACCGGAAGTAGTAGTTTCTTAGAAAAATTCTTCTAAATATAATTTTTTGAGAGTTTTTTATTTATTAAATATTGAAGAACATAAAATTCTCCATCTAATATACTTAAAATTTTTATTATATCTTGTATAGATTTAGAGATAAAGACACTAAGGAAACCAGTTGACAAATTCCAATGTTTATAACATAGTTTGTAAATGACACATTTCATTGTCAAATATCAATAGTTTTAGTGACATTCTGATAGCTTTTTCTAAGAAGTATATTTAATTTTTCTTATTGTTTTATTAATTAAATATTTGAAATTATAGGTAAAATTGTGGTAAAATGCATATATCCATCAGAAATACCGCCAATCTGGTTAATGAATTCGAAAAATCTCTGACATTTAGAAACTTCCTCATACAATGAAAAATAGATATAATTAGAATTATATGTGTGCAGAAGACATGTTAAATACAATAAAAAACAATATTTGGGTAAAGTTCTGTATTATAAAACTAGAATGGAGTCTTAAGGTAAAGTTATAATTAAAGTTTTATAACAAAAAATTACAGAACTTTATAACTAAAGAAAAAACTCCTTAACCTTAACAATAAATTTAAAAACTATATACGTATTTCGAAAACTAAGTTCTCATCATCAGTAGAAACTACAAAGTAAAAACAGAGCTGTTTTGACCTGTGGCATGGTTTACATGCTGAGTAATCTTAACTTCTCTGTTTTTACTTTGTAGTTTCTACTGATGATGAGAACTTAGTTCTCGAAATACGTATATAGTTTTTAAATTTATTGTTAAGGTTAAGGTGTTTTTTCTTTAGTTATAAAGTTCTGTAATTTTTTGTTATAAAACGACGGGTCAAAATCGAAGTGCAATACAATAATTATATAGCCTAATATGGAAATGGCGAGAGGTCTTGTTCTGGCCACAACAGATTTTTTATTTTATGTTACATTGAAAAAACAAAAACAGTTACAAAACTTCATTCATTTTATTTGGTCCAGCAGACCTAGAAACAACGCACTGCACTCCTCATCTTATAAATCACCATTCAAACAATAGACAATCACGCTGTTATCAATTTCTTATCACAAGTCTCATATTTCGCTCATATCAGCGGCAGGGGTGTCCACATCAGGCTGTCACGCGCAGACCAGATCTCTCAGGGGTGCCCAAGACCAAGGGGTTGGTTTATAAGCGATGTTAACAATTATTTACACAATCCGCCCCTGATTCGATCAACAGGGGTGAATATGATGGTTGAGGGGTATTGTCATTTAAATTGCGAGTTTAAGAAGGGTTTGAATTTTTAAATAAGAGGTACAGGTTTTGGGGATAATCGATGCTATTCTTTAAATTTATCTTTACCGGTTGATAAATTAATGATAATCGTTTATTTTTCTACAGTCACTATAAAAAGTAGCCATTTGCGCTCTCTTTTGTCAACGCAAAATGTCACTTTGCTGCTC
The DNA here is from genome assembly GCA_943142095.1 of Ophonus ardosiacus. Taxonomy (NCBI): domain Eukaryota; kingdom Metazoa; phylum Arthropoda; class Insecta; order Coleoptera; family Carabidae; genus Ophonus; species Ophonus ardosiacus. The sequence goes on from OW964841.1 coordinate 1,201,704, forward strand.
ATGCGCGACAAAGTAGAAAAAACGCTCGCTGTCCAAATTTCTAAGTGTACAATGTTGAGAAATGTCACTTGTCTACATTCTTAATGAAAATGTTTAGTTAGGAACTAATGGCACTGTAGTTACACATTTATCACGTTCACAAGTCAATTTGACATATGTTCTGTCGGTATTTAACATAACCTAACAAAATGCCACACTGCTGTGAAAATCAAATAGGGCATTCATTTACAAAAACGAAAGTATAAAATGCTTAGATTAGATTGAATAAAAACTCAAGAAGAATGGAAAATAACGATAAAATAAAATTAAATATAAAATAAATTGTGTAAACAGTTATGTTTAGTAATAGGAATGATTGTACACAGATGGCGGTAGGATAGTTGCGAGTCGTACTGACATCTGACCTCTAGTTAACTATTTATTTTGATTACAATAAAGTTATTAGTTATTTCGTTACTTAAATAATTGCGAGAAGTCAGTCAATGCACATACATGTCTATATAATCACAAATTCCTTGAAATATTTGTTAATTTTTTCAGTGTGACAGGCGTGACAACTAACCACACATTTTGCTACAAAAACTCATCAAATCATCATAAATCCTTGCTTCCACGCTCTAATTTTTTTTTTTTATGGAATAGGTGGTTAATGTAACGATATAATCATTTAAAAGCCTTTTTAAGTTTAAACCGTATCTTTTGTATTAGCCAGTCGTTTTTTATTGAGCAGTACTGTAAGTATAAAGTGTACATTTTATTATTTTTTGTTATGGTGGAGGACCCCATTGTGGCGACTATAGAAAAAATTTTGTGTGTTTCGAGCGCAAATGGACATTGTCGATTTCAAGAGACAATGTCGCATTTTGCGCTCTTAATACACAAATAGCTATTGTATTCCTTCCAAAAACAAGTCATATTTTTCGATTTCTTAAAGCCTCTGCTTCCCATACACATATTCTGTCCACTCACGTTTCAATTACTGCAGACAAAAGCCGCTACTTCCGTACCTGTATGTCATTAACGGCTGTAATTATCCGAAGTCTGAAGTCTGAAGACACGATATATGGACGCAGAATGACTTCAGCATTTCTCTATCGGTTGAAGATTTTCGTGAGCAACAATTGCTTTGAAAGAAGAAATAGACGAACACCTTGACCAATAAGGCTGTTGCAAGAATTTTTATATGCGTTAAAAAATAGAGTTCTTTAAATAACCACAAATTTGAAAATGTCACGAAATATCACTGACTACGATTTATCTAGTATAGTCAATAGTAATAAAACAAGAGAATGAGAATAAATTGAAAATAATTTGCCAGATTTTTCGAAAATTTGTTGTTGCTGGCGTGGAGAGTGCCCCACAGGGGTCACTTTTGTACCATTTAAAATTGAAAATATTTGGCGTCGTTCGGGATCGAACCCGATTCCCCAGATTCGCGACCAGACACTCAGGCATCAATATTTTATTTATATTTATACACTGTGTTTTGTACAAATCGTAGACGAGTACCCCTTTCCTAAATATGAATCTTATCAACCCATTTGCTCGCGTGCCACTGTCTTCGTGGTCCGCAATTATAGTATCAGAAACTAGAAACAGACAGCTTAGTTCGTAAGTTCGTGCCATACTATCTGCCGATTCACGCAAAGGAACAGACATGAAAACAGTGAACTGATAGCGAAAAAAATTTCCTATATCTTTCTCTTTCTTGTTACGTAATGACAGTTTGACTGGCCCGTCTTGTACCCTACCATTCTATACTCTGTCTCATTGAAATAAATCTTTAACTTGACAAAGAAACCCAAATTTCTACCCCTCATAAATAAGACTGTGAATTGGATTCTCATAACTAAAATATTATGAAACAACGCACTTATTATAAATATTTAACAATCTTTATTCAAATTAATTTTATCGACTTCAATGTAATGTCCCACTTCTGATGTATCATCGTTTGGTTCAGCTTAAAACATTGGATTTACTCTTAACATTATCACTTACCTCTCGCTAAGAGAGGTATTGGATTCATGTTAAAAGTCCCATATCCAGATTTTAATGAATAAGCACGTTTTAAGGTCAGTACAATCCGATTTTAACATTTTTACGATGATGTCTGTGTGCGGATGTATGTCTGGATGTTGGAGGGACGATTCCTCAAAAACTGTAAGACTTAAGACCTGTTTAACTATGAATTCCACAATCTGACATTCCTGGGAACAACTGAAAAGATTTTGGTAACAATTGGACAAGTAGTAGTTCCTTTAAAAAATTCTTCTAAATATTATTTTTTCATAATTTGTTTCTTTACTAATACAGAAGAACATAAAATTCTACATATGAAACATTTATAATTTTTATTATATCTTCTATAAATTTAGAGATAAAGGCAATTTCGAATATTTTATAAGATTATTTATAATGTCAGGTAAATGTCATTGTCAAAAATCAGCAGTTTTAGTGACATTCTAAAAGCTTTTTCTGGAAAGTATATTTAATCTATCTCATTGTTTAGTAATTAAATATTTAAAATTATAAGTAAAATGCATAAATATATCCATAAGAAATATCGCCAATCTTGTTAATGTATTGGAAGAATTTCTGACATTTAAAAACTTCCTCATACAATGAAAATATAGATATATACATATATACCAATGGGGTCCCGTGGCCGCGTGCCTGAGTGTCTGGTCGTGAACCTGGGGGAACCGGGTTCGATCCCGACTGACGCCAAATATTTCCAATTTTAAATGGCAGAAAAGTAACCCCTGTGGTGCACTCTCCACGCCAGCTATGAGTGCCCGTAAGGTGACGCCTGGTAAGCGCCCACACGGTAAAATATATCGTCATCATTACCGATGTCTACATGTGTTGTAGATACTGGCACACCCAGAAATGGGTAATATGCCGTGATGATATATTTATTTATTTTATTTATTTATACATATATACATACATAAATACATAAAATCTCGCGTGTCCCACTTAGTGGGTTAACAAAAACCCGAAAACAATAGTAACAATAAGAAAAGGGATAAGAGTAAGAGCTCAGCTAACTCACTTCACTCTTTAACAACATTCTTCTTTCGCCTTGTCCACAATCATCATAGCATTCATACATAAGAACATATTAAAGTGACCGATATAGTTAATGAATTAATAACATATTATATTTAATAAAATATTAAGAAAGATTTCAGCGTATGAATCAACATTTCAGCCATCATCAGACACCGGCCATGCTCAGCTAGTAACCATAGACGCGTTTCGCTCTTGTTAGAGCTCATCAGTATGCTATAACTGTCATCTCTTTGCAGAGACAATTCCCAACTGAGCATGGCGAAAGATATAAACATCTCATAAAACATAGTTGACTTGAGAGGGAAATGTACCCACATGTAGAGCCATCTATTGAAGAATCGCCAAAAAGCACTGGCAGCTATTAAAATAATAATAGTATAATAGAGAACTCTAGGTTGATTCAGACGCTGAAGTCCTGTGATACATGGCGAGTGTTTTTACCTTCCGTCACCTTTAGGTAAGGAAGGTATTGTCTTTGGTCAAAAAATTCGGTGGTGAGTTTTTAATGAATAAGCACGTTTTAGGGTCCCTACAATACGAATATACCATTTTTAAGATGATGTCTGTATGTGTGTGTGTGTGTGTCCGTGTGTGTGTGTGTGTCCGTGTGTGTGTGTGTGTCCGTGTGTGACAAATTTTTCTCCGACGATAACTCCAATACTACAATTCCAAAAATTATAATTCTTTCGTATTCCTCTTCTGTACATCCATATGAAGAGTTGATTAGATTTTGGTTATAATTGATCCACCGGAAGTACCCTTATTTGAAGTTTTTAACAGTTTTTCTTGAAAAAACGCATTTAAATATTATTTTTCGACATTTTGTGATTATCAATATGAAAGAATATCTTATTCTCTATACGGTTTGATTATAAAGTTTCGTTCATATTCAATAGATACAGAGTTATAGAGACATTATGAGAGATTAACTTTCAAAAATTAGTCAGCTTTGTTAAAATTATGGAAACAACAGATATATTCAGAAAAAATTAATTGACAGATGTCAGTGTCAAATGCAAAACCAAAGTTGAAAGTATAGAGTCAGAAAGTTATGTGTGAATGTGATAGAGTGTCCCTCCAAAGAGAAGAAGATGGAAGGACTGTGTAGCAGAAGATTTGAGAGAGGAAGAATTGTGTGAAGAAGATGCGTTGGACAGGAATGATTAAAAGAGAAGAGTAAGAAACAGCGACCCCTAATAAAATAGGGAAAGGAACTTTCGGTATAGAATTTGTACAAAATAGTGTGTTTGTGTTACAATTTTATAGGATATACAGAATCTTTTTCACGGAACTTTTGGTATGGGATATATACAAAATACATTGTATTGACGGAAGGTTTTGTGCTGGCCACAACAGATTTTTTAATATTTTATTAAATATTGTTTCACCTAGAGTTCGCTATTGTACTATTATTATTATTAGTTAATTAATTAATAGAATTTTATACCATACAGTTGTTTAATCTGTTTATTACGATCCTTTGGGTTTCGATGAGACAGCCTGTACATCTCGCGTGACACCTCCTCTTCCTAATATAGATCAACCCGTCGTTCCGCGTGAGCGTGACCACTAGGAGCGTGATCTGCAGCGTGATTGGAATCGTGAACTCGCTTACTAGTGAACACGTGTATCTATTACGAATCCTAATCGCAGTAAGTGTAATTAGACTGTTGGGTACTCGTCAAAGAGGGAGCGAATTTTGTATCGCGCACACGAAGATTGACATGTGTCTGTGAGTTGTATGGAAGTAATAGGAAAATAGGAGGGTTGTTTGAATTAAGTTTATAAGAAATGGATTGATAAGTGTAGGCATTTACGAAAATTCTACCGGTGAACTGTTACCGGTATATACCGGTAAACAGCTGTTCATCAGGTTACAACTACCGGGATAGATAATTTAAGAACGCATGTGATAAACAGGGTAGATTTATAACCAATGAAAAGCAGTTCAAAAATGAAACAGATTTGAAATTTGACGTAGTTAAATATTATCTCGTCTCGTCTTCTGTATTAACATAATAACTTTTGAAACCTAGCTCCGATTGCATATTCGCTGGCATCTCTATTTTTACCTTCCGTCACCTTTAGGTAAGGAAGGTATTGTCTTTGGTCAAAAAATTCGTTGGTGAGTTTTTAATGAATAAGCACGTTTTAAGGTCCCTACAATACGATTTTACTGGTTTTACGATGATGTCTGTATGTGTGTGTGTACTACAATTCTAAAAATTATAATTCTTTCGTATTCCTCTTCTTTACATCCATATGAAGAGCTGATTAGATTTTGGTTATAATTGATCCACCAGAAGTACCCTTATTTGAATTTTTAACAGTTTTTCTTGAAAAAACGCAGTTAAATATTATTTTTCGACATTTTGTGATTATCAATATGAAAGAATATTTTATTCTCTATACGGTTTGATTATACAGTTTCGTTCATATTCAATAGATATAGAGTTATAGAGACATTAAGAGAGATTAACTTTCAAAAATTAGTCAGCTTTGTTAAAATTATGGAAACAACAGATATATTCAGAAAAATTTAATTGACAGATGTGTCAAATGTAAAACCAAAGTTGAAAGTATAGAGTCAGAAAGTTATGTGTAAATGTGATAGAGTGTCCCTCCAAAGAGAAGAAGATGGAAGGACTGTGTAGCAGAAGATTTGAGAGAGGAAGAATTGTGTGAAGAAGATGCGTTGGACAGGAATGATTAAAAGAGAAGAGTAAGAAACAGCGACCCCTAATAAAATGGGGAAAGGAACTTTCGGTATAGAATTTGTAAAAAATAGTGTGTTCGTGTTACAATTTTATAGGATATACAGAATCTTTTTCAAGGAACTTTTGGTATGGGATATATACAAAATACATCGAACTGACGGAAGGTTTTGTGCTGGCCACAACAAATTTTTTATAACTACATCTCGGCCCTGAATTTGGTGCATTTTAAAGCAGAATTACAATTTGGGAATAAAAGTAAGTACCAATACGGTGATTTTGTATTTCGTCAAAAATGTCTTGCCGGACAGGGCGTTGTCTTCATGGAGAATCCATCACATTTCAGCCCTTTTTCTTCTCACCCGTGCATCAAGAGTTATCAAAACCTTTTTGTAATATGCCCTTCAGGCACCCAAACCATATGAACAATTACTCGCATTTCGAGAAATACGTCAGTGCACATCTGAGGCGCTAATCGTCTCCGATCTCTTTTCTTCCTTCTTTAAATCTTCTAAACTGCTCGAAAACTTGAGTACTAGATAGACCCTCATCACCATAAACATTCTTCAACAATTCGTACATTTCTGAAGCGGGTTTTTTATTTCATATTGACATTAACATAATTTTGGCGGAGTACGAGAAAGTAGTTAACTTCAATCAAAGGCTACTGCCGAACGGTTTGCCTAATTATCTTGAAATTTTAACAGTGGATGGAGGGAAGATGACAAATTAATATGATATTGCCTGAAATGTTGCCAAATTTACAGGGAAGATATCAATATCTTCTGTATTCCGCAATTTTCATAGTTTGACTTCATCTTTTCTTCGTCCTATTCTTCACAATTTCACCCTTATCACCACTTCTTCATCCCCTACTTTACCTGCTATATGCTGTACCTTTTCAGACCAACCCTATCTTTCAACCCTTTATCCTTTTCTGGTTTACTATTCTTGTATTGAGTGACAAGCGATTTGGACCTACAATAATTGGTTTCTTTGTTACGCCTTGTTCAAAGTATTTCGCACTTCGGTAACTTCATTTTCAAGCTTTGACAGGCAGAAGGCCTTGACAAGGTGAAAATAACAACAGATTATATCTGGTGTAAATAAACACGGATACATGGATACCACACACAAAGTAGCAAAGTTTATGCAATATTTTTCTACTTCTAGCGTTTTATACATACAGGGAATTTATTTTAACATGCAACATATGGCGAATCACTTGCATGGTTACTCACTATTGTCAAAAAATGACAGCAATGTAAAATTTGTCCATTTTAAAATGCAACATACAAAATTTGTAGTTTTGTATTATCAAAACTAATTTCCAATAAATTAGCCTACAGACGATTAACAAATAATCAAAACATGAATGTTGTACATCTTAACAAACTTTAGCTTACAAAAATTCATAACTTTCATGTAATAAATGTTTAAAAAATACCCCCAATCACTCTGAGGTAATATTCTAGTCGGTCGTAATAAGAATTGACACCATTTGTGATGTGTTTTGTAGGTATCTCCTGTGCTGCAATACTATTTATAATGTTGCATTTTAAAATGGACAAATATTACATTGCTGTCATTTTTTGACAATAGGGCACCTGCACGTGACGTTTCAACATGGCGGCCACCAGCTGATCTTGGTCAACCAAACCTTCAGTTTGCATTGTGTCTTACGGAGAAATATCGTGCCGTAAGCTTTTATTGTGTTTTTATGGCACTTATTGTTTTATTTGAGAAAAACTGATTAGAGTGTGTAAAAGTGAGTATATGAGGAGTGTTTTCCGTAAAAAATAAGTCAGGACATTCTTACTATTTAATGAGTTCCAAGTTATTAAATTAAAACTAACGTAATCCTATTTTTTTTTGTGTATACTTTTATTGCATATAAAATAATTTAAACATAATTGGATAGGAACATATTGTATGAATGTTTAAATATATGTAATTTTCTTTAATAATATATATAAAAAACATGAAAAAATATTTTTTAAATGACAGAATTACAAATTTTTAATGAAGTTTTTTTTAGTAACAGAATATATATATATATATATATATATATATATATATATATATATATATATTTGTGTCTGTTTCTCACAAAGGTTTAAAAATTAGATAGGTAATCAATTATTGATTTCATATTGATTTTTAAAAGGCATTTATAATCCTCGTCAAAAAAATGTCAATGTATAAGGATCCACATTATGTATCCACTTAAATTTATCGATTTAACGTACTTTGGTTTCTAAAGATTAATTTTTGACTTATAAACTCAATAAACTCATTTATATACAATAAAAATACACAATATGACAATAAGAAAAATGAACTCGAAGATAAATATATATATTTCAAATTTAATTTTCTTTATAAATTAAAAAATAATTTAATAATTCAATTTATTTTAATTTCAATATTCAATATGTTTTCATTCAACAATACACATAAAAAAATCTGTTGTGGCCAGCACAAGACCTCTCGCCATTTCCATATTAGGCTATATAAGTATTGTATTGCACTTCGCTTTCGAACCGTCGTTTTATAACAAAGTCTTACAGAACATTACCCAAATATTGTTTTTTTATTATAGTTAACATGTCTTCTGCACACATATAATTCTAATTATATCTATTTTTCATTGTATGAGGAAGTTTCTAAATGTCAAAGCATGCCAAAGATTGTTCCAATTCATTAACCAGATTGGCGGTATTTCTGATGGATATATGCATTTTACCACAAATTTACCTAAAATTTCAAATATTTAATTAATAAAACAATAAGAAAAGTTAAATATACTTCCCAGAAAAATCTATCGGAATGTCACTAAAACTGTTGATATTTGACAATGACATGTGTCATGTTATAAACATTGGAATTTGTCAACTGGTTTCCTTAGTGCCTTGGCCTCTGCGATTAGTATACTCTATAAATTATAGAGTCTTTATCTCTAAATCTATACAAGATATAATAAAATTTTTAAGTGTATTAGATGGAGAATTGTATGTTCTTCAATATTTAATAAAAAAAAACTCCCAAAAAATTATATTTAGAAGATTTTTTCCAAGAAACTACTACTTCCGGTTGTTCAATTGTTACCAAAACCTTTTTAGCTCTTCCCAGGAATGTCAGATTGAGGAAACTGAAGTTAAATATTTTTAAAGTCTTATAGTTTTAGATGAATCGTGACTACAACATCCAGACATACATACATACATACACACACACACACACACACACATACACACATCCACACACACACACACACACACACACACACACACACACACACACACACACACACACACACACACACAGACATCATTTTAAAAATGTTATAATCGGATTGTAGGGACCTTAAATCGTGCTTATTCAATAAAATCTGGATATGCGAATTTTAGCATGAATCCAATACCTCTCTTAGCGAGAGGTAAAAACTTATACAAACTCAAATGAATGTAATACAACCTGATGCTACATGCTACTTATTTCAATTTAATATTTTTAAAAATATATTTATAAATACGACTGCTTTGTTTTACTAGTAAATAATTCATACACTTATCTTTAATTATGGCTAATTACATTTTAAAATAGCATGTATAAATTTAGGAAAAACTGAATTTCTTGTACAGAAAACACATTCGCTGCATAAGACGCAATGTTAAACTGAAGCTTGGTTGCCCGAGATCAGCTGCTCATCCGCCATGTTGTGATGTAGGTGCAGATGCCCTATAGTGAGTAACCATGGAAGTGATGAACTATAATGTTGCATTTTAAAATAAATTCTCTGTATATTATTATATTACACATGCTTTAATTTTAATTAAAGTCTTAAAGTGAACTTGATTATGAAAACGGCTGTAACTGGATTTATCGGATTTTTAAACTAGGTGATTCAATATTTTCCCGCTTTACTTTACGTTTACCTCATTGCCCACCCTTTCCCTCTCTGTAGCTGGTGCAGTCACCAGCAGACTTTAACCCCGCACCCTCCAACCCATCCATCCAGTATTCAACCAGTCGATATAAGGGGTGGTTATCAGCGCGCACACTGCACGGGGATGGTATCGGCAGCTCGCTAGCCTTATCTGGTGTTGTCAAACGCACACTCGGGATACGTGTAGCATAATCGTAGGGTCCAAGGTACAGTCTTTCGAACAAGAAAAAAGATGAAATAATCTAATGTGGCCAGCACAAGACCTCTCGCCGTTTCCATATTAGGCTGTCTATTACAAACATTTTAATTCTTCAACTGGTTTCAATAGAGTTATTTGGGCTGCTAGATATACCGTGAGTATTTTTTAACGTGAAACATTGGGTTTGTCATATCCATGGTTACGATTTGACATTTGATTGACAGCAATGTATTTGCGTGTCCCATTTAAAATGAAACATAGGGAACGAATTTCACAGATGTATTATATTATGTAAGAAATTTAGCTAAGTCAGAAAACCACTCGAGAGCACTAAACATATTTCGGGCACACAATATTTTTTTTGCAACTAAATTTAATTTTTAGAAACAGGATAATTATTTAAACAAAATTAACCTAAAATGACGTCTTGTCAATATGACAGATAACCGCTGAATTTTCCTATAAGTTACGACACGACTTGACATTTGATTGACAGTAATATATTTGCCTGTCTCATTGAAAACATAGGGAATGAATTTGACAGAGTATTATATTTAAATATCGACCACAAGGTACACTAAATTTAATTTAGAAAGCAGGTATAATTATTTAAACAAAATTAACCTCTACTGACGTCTTATCAAATGTCAAATTCGTTCTCTATGTTTCATTTTAAATAGGACACGCAAATACATTGCTGTCAATCAAATGTCAATTCGTAACTATGGATATGACAAACCCAATGTTTCACGTTAAAAAATACTCACGGTATTACTCTAAAAAAGCGTACACTTACGTAACAATGTCTTTACAATCAAATAATGTTCCTACTAAGTTTATATCTCTACCTACTTTCCAATTATTGCCCCAAAAGTCAATATACCCCATATTTAGATAAAAACTTCAATATTTTTAAAAATCTAATTTTTATGTATATAGATACTTCTCAATGCGCTGATTCCAAATTTTGAAACCGCAGGTCGATATCTCTTTTCGTTCTCGAGATATTTAGATTCAAAGTTTTACACAAAACTGCCCATTTTTGGGTAGAAACCCAAAAATGGGTCGAGATATGAATTAGGCGACACGTCCATTCGATTCTACGGGCAAAATTACATAAGTGTACCAATTTTCATAATTTTTGTCCAACCGGTTCATTTTTTATGAATAAAAGTTTGAAAATGGCCAAAATCTGAAAAAATCCTAAGGGGTACCCCTTAGGATTTTTTCAGATTTTGGCCATTTTCAGTTATTTTGCTTTAGAGATTGTATGCGGTGTTCAAAAATTATAAAAATTGGTACACTTATGTAATTTTGCCCGTAGAATCGAATGGTGATGTCGCCAAATTCATATCTCGACCCATTTTTGGGTTACTACCCAAAAATGGGCAGTTTTGTGTAAAACTTTGAATCTAAATATCTCGAGAACGAAAAGAGATATCGACCTGCGGTTTCAAAATCTGGAATCAGCGCATTAAGAAGTATCTAGATACATAAAAATTAGATTTTTGAAAATTTTGAAGTTTTTATCTAAATATGGGGTATATTGACTTTTGAGGCAATAATTCAAAAGTAGGTAGAGATGTAAACTTGGTAATAACATTATTTGATTGTAACGGATTATTTTATACATTTATGAGTCTCTATCTCTAATTATACAAACTAACCTTAAATCAAGTACGTGGCACAGATTTGTGCGAAAAAATCTGACAATTACATATTTTTCCTTTTTTTCAAAGAATTTCAGTTTGAAGTGTCAGAAGCACGCGCTGTCAGTGCCCAGCAAACAAAAGCCTATCGCCTGGTGTTGTGTTGCGCTGTTCAACTGTTTCTGCGTGGGTGATTCATCAAAACAAATGGTGAACGTTTCTTTTTATCGTTGATCATATTACTTACACTTGTTCAATTCTCAGTGTGCTCTGATAATACGTAAAAAATATGACAAGGGCGAATCGCCTATCTCCAAAGTATTATCGGTTGTTTTAATGTGCAGTTATGTATATCTACAACAGAGGGGTGCAATGCATTTGTAAAAATGATGGAGATAATATTCTGAATTCGTAGGGTAGTTATTCGTGTGACGTAATGTACCAAGAGGTAGATAATGTTCTATTTTTGCTTAATCATAATATTCCCAAATAGAATTATAATATTAAAGATTTTAAATACATAATAATAATAATAATAATAAAAAAAGAACCAATAAAATACCGTTAACGAAATATATTTAACAATGTATAGGAAATTTCAAAAATCCCTAAACAAAGACGTAAACCGCTTGACTAGCTATATGTACTTAGCCTAATATGGAAATGGCGAGAGGTCTTGTGCTAGCCACACCAGATTTTTACCTCCCGCTACCCTAGGTAAGGGAGGTATAGGGATCGTGCTAAAAATCACATATCGATATTTTAGTAAATGACCACGTTTTAAGGTCCCTAGAATCCAATTTTAACATTTTTGCAATGATGTCTGTAGGTATGTATGTGTGTGTGTGTGTGTTTGTGTCTGTGTGTGTGGATCGTGTGGACACGATTACTCAAATACTATCAATCAAAAAATTTTGAAATTTTGTATACTCATTCTATACTAATGTGGGAAGAGCTCATTAGTTTTTAGTGTATATCGGATAACCGGAAGTATCATTTATACAAGCTTTTAACAGTTTTTCTTGTAAAAAAATCATTGAATATAATTTTTTAGCAACTTTTACCAATACAAATTAAATATAATGGCACAATCTTCAATTCTACGATAAGCATTTAGTAAATAACTTGAAATAACTTTAAATATTGAATTATAAAATAATTTATTTTTGTAGATCACTTTGCCTCTGCGTCAAACAAAAACAATACTTTAATAATAAATTTGACATATTTAAATAAATGTCACTGTCACGAAGCGATTATATTAAAATTAATAATGAAACCGTGTTAATAAGAATTGTAATGAAATTAAGGTTTGTAAAAATAATATATTTTCCATCATACATAAATATTAGATATACAGGATAATTCTATTTAAGTTTGATGTTTGCAGCATTATATATCAAACAGCTCTCAATAAAAACATGATTTCAAAGTGTCAAATAATAGTTTGCAACTACACATTTACGAAATGTATCATGTACGGCGAAGAATTTACATAGATTGCGTTTTAGAGCATAAGGAAGTTGGTGCTGATTTTGACAATAATGTGTGTGTGACGATTTTTCTTTAAAATATATTAATGATCCAAAACTTCGCAAAGTTGGTATTTGCTCACAGATTTTTCAGGAAAAACATAATAAAATATAATCCAAAATTTCTATTTATTGGAACAACAAAGTAGATCAATCGGAAGTGATACTTTACTTAAAGCTCATTGCTGTTTTAAGCATGGAATTGGCGGGAGGTCATGTGCTGGCCACATCAGATGTTTATCCATACTGATACCATCAAATTTTGACATCTGCCTTTAAAGCCTTCCTACAATATAATAGACTCATTTAGGTGTAAAACATACCTTTGGCTTACCAGGTATACCAACTTAAAATTATACCACAAACCACAACAATGCGACCACACAGGCCGATGGATTACTAGGGATATTCGCACAATGTTGGCGGCCCTGCAAGAGTGACAAAGTCACGGATCAGCGGGGATTTAAACCCACCAGGGTTAGGTTGGTAAAACTGGAAGGTATAGGGATGAGATTTTTTTAACAGAAAAAAGATTTAGGATCAGTTACCGGTTTTAAATTGCGGTTTGTTGGAAAAATATTTTTGTTGTTCTTTTCGACGAATTAACATGTGTAATAGGATTGAAGGATATTGATATGTCGTAAACCTGATTATTTGCAAAAGAACATACCACCCGAAAAAGACTACGATTAGTAATGGTAAATACACACTAATTCTTAAAACTGTTTTATACAGAGTGTCTCTAAAAGATGTTAAGAAGTTAAGGTTTGTAAAAATAATATATTTTCCATCATACATAAATATTAGATATACAGGATAATTCGATTTAAGTTTGATGTATGCAGCATTATATATCAAACAGCTCTCAATAAAAATGTGATTTCAAAGTGTCAAATAATAGTTTGCAACTACACATTTACGAAATGGATAATGTACGGCGAAGAATTTACACAGATTGCGTTTTAGAACATAAGGAAGTTGAAAATAATGTGTGTGTGACGATTTTTCCTTAAAATATATTAATGATCCAAAAGTTCGCAAAGTTGGTATTTAATACTCTTATATAATTTGAAACAACATATTAGATTTTGACTATATATGATAAATCGGATGTAGTACTTAATTTGAAGCTCTAACAGATTTTTGAGGAAAAACATAATAAAATATAATCCAAAATTTCGTTTTACAAACTTTTCTATTTATTGGAACAACAAAGTAGATTTTGTTTACAAACGATCAATCGGAAGTGAAACTTTACTTAAAGCTCATTGCTATTTTAAACATGGAATTGGCGGGAGGTCATGTGCTGGCCACATCAGATTTTTTTGTTACAAAACGACGGTTCGATAGCAAAGTGCAATATATTACTTATATAACATAAAATGGACATGGCGAGAGGTATTGAGCTAGGACTATCAGATTTTTCTCTTTATCCTCATCCTTTCGATCGTCTAATCCCGGCCTGTGCGACACCAGTGTTGAATTCATCCATCCAACACATCTTCAGTCCTGTGGACCCTTAGGTCCTATGGGACTGTGATCGACGTACCGCTGCCTCGGCTGGTAGGTCTCTTGGGACAATTCTTCGCCCTTTACAATCGCGCTTTGATCACATGCACACATGTGTCTATGTGTCTTTCCAGAGGAAAGGATGGAATAGATGGATAGGGATAAGAGTAGGAAGAAAATAATGAAAAGAGGGATCAGTTTGGGATGTGATTTGAAGGATAGTTAGTGTGAAATTAATGTAATAAAATAGAATTGAGTTACGACAATCTGTTGGTAATTGTATTTATTATAGGTCTATGTTTAATAAAGTAACGTTAAACGCAACGCAACGGCACAACGTTACCGCTAACGCAAACAAAATCGTGGAGAAAGATAGCACTTCTAACCAATCAGAAGAATGAAGTTATTTAAAAAAAATCTGTCATTTCGATGTATTTTGTACAAATCCCATACCAAAAGGACCTTGGAACAGTGTTTCTATATAATATCATGTAAAATCGAACGCAAACACATACTATTTTTTACAAATTCCATACCAAAAGTTCATTTGAAAAAGTTCTATAAATCATACACTAAGTAAAATATACTTGACACTTCTTTCTGCTTCAGCTATCCCCTATTTTATTAGGGGTCGCTGTTTCCTCTTCTCTTCCACTCATTCTTGTCCAAAGCATCTTTTTCACACAGTCCTTCCTTTCTCAAATCTTCTGCGATACAGTCCTTCCATCTTCTCTTTGGCCTTTCACTGTATGTCGCTTGCGAGGAACACTATGACATACCAATTTTTGATCCTATACTTTCCATATTTGGTTCTGCACTTGCAACAGACATCTGTCAATTAGAACCAAAATCTAATCTACTTTTCATATGGATATACAGAAGAGGAATACGAAAGAATTATAATTTTTAGAATTGTAGTATTGGAGTTATCGTCGGAGAAAAATTTGTCACACACGGACACACATACACACACACACACACACACACACACACACACGGACACACACACACACACACATATACAGACATCATCTTAAAAATAATCACATATCGAGATTTTAGTAAATGACCACGTTTTAAGGTCCCTAGAATCCAATTTTAATATTTTCACGATGATGTCTATATGTGTGTGTGTGCGTGCGTGTGTGTGTATTCTGAAACCTTGTATTTCTACCCTATTCTAATATGAAAAGACACCATTAGATTTTGGTGTAAATCGGATAACCAGAATGGCACTTTACTCATAATGGTTTTTCTTCAAAAAATACCATTAAATGCCATTTTTTGCATTTTATGTCTTATGAAAATTAAAGATTATTGAATTTTCTACAGGAATACATTAATACTTTTTCTATATATTTTACAGATAAATTTAAAAATATTTTTTTTATTAGTACCGAAGCCTAAGATAAATACAATTCCTTTGTTACACAATTCATATTTCAAATGAATGTAACTGACATCAAAAAACTAATCACTTCAAATTAATAATAGTGACATTTTAAAAAGAAAATAGTAAATAAATCAATAGTTTTATGAAATGGAACAGTTTGCAGCGTTAGTAAATACATACGTATGTATTTAAATGAATAAAAATGGATAGGAATATGTGGCGAAGGATGATTGTTGCGTAACTATTATTGTGGTCCGGATGCGGTTATTCGCTACCGAAAATCGGTCACTTTAATATGTTCTTTGTATGAATGTTATGATGATTGTGGACAAGGCGAAAGAAGATTGTTGTTAAAGAGTGAAGTGAGTCAGCTGAGCTCTTACTCTTATCCCTTTTCTTATTGTTACTATTGTTTCCGGGTTTTTGCTAACCCACTCAGTGGGAAACGCGTGATTTTATGTACGAGGTGTGTTCAAAAACTATCGCGAATTTTGAATTTTCGCGGGTTACGTATATTCGAATTTCGATCTTTTTGTGGCTTTATGTTGGTACTCATGTCTCTCACTTATGTCGACAAGCTCGGCCATTTTGAATGTTCACTTAATTGTTGACAGCTGCTTTGCTTGCACGTGTTTTGGATCGTCTTCGAATTTTACCTATTCAAAAAAATGGAACAAAGAACCTGTATCAAATTTTGTGTGAAAAACGAAATTAAGTGCGCGGATGCATTCCGAATGTTGACTGTGGCATACGGAGAAGCTACCTTGGACCAAAGCAACGTTTATCGGTGGTACAAAATGTTCTCAGAAGGCCGAGAAGATGTGAACGACGAAAAGCGTGCCGGACGCCCGAGCACTTCAACAACAGACGAAAAAATTAATGAAGTGGAGAAAATGATATTGGCCAATCGTCGAATCACCGTTAGAGAAGTTGCTGAGGACCTAAACATATCGATTGGCTCGTGCCATTCGATTTTTATCAATGATTTGGGCATGAGACGGGTCGCCGCGAAATTTGTACCAAAATTGCTCAATTGCTCGTTGCTTGTGCGCGACTTTTTAGCCAAAAACAACACACTAATGATGCCGCAGCCACCGTATTCCCCAGATCTGGCCCCCTGTGACTTTTTCTTGTTCCCTAAACTGAAGAGGCCCATGAAAGGACGACGTTACGCTACGCTTGACGAGATAAAGACGGCATCGAAGGAGGAGCTGAACAAGATAAAAAAAAATGATTTTTTGAAGTGCTTTGAAGATTGGAAAAACCGTTGGCACAAGTGTATAATATCTCATGGGGATTACTTTGAAGGGGACAAAATAGATATTCATGAATAAATAAATAATTTTTGAAAAAACACAAAATTCGCGATATTTTTTGAACACACCTCGTATGTATATAAAAATTAAATAGCAGGAGGTTTTGTGTTGGCCACATCAGATTTTTTTTATTAGTCCCGAAGCCTAAGATTAATACAATTCATTTGTTACACAGTTCATATTTCAAATGAATGTAACTGACAGTAAATGTCATTGTCAAAAAACTAATCATTTCAAATTAATAATAGTGACATTTTAAAAAGAAAATAGTAAATAAAGCAATAGTTTTCTGCAATGGAACAGTTTGCAGCATTAGTAAATACGTAGGTATGTATTTAAATTAATAAAAATTAAATAGCGGGAGGTTTTGTGTTGGCCACATCAGTTTTTTTTATTTTTATTAGTTTTTTGTTGTCCTAACTTCAAAGTGCACAACCTTTACTAGGTATTGAAAAAAATAAATTATATCAACCTCTCTACACAAACAAATTAATCTTTAAATTTGTCTTTTTTTGTCCTATAACATGAAGTCCTATAAAATCAACACACCCTATACCCTTAACAACACAAATACAAATCACAATCATTCTCATTCTGCACCCAAATATAAAAACCACCCTTAGTCCATTTCATCAAATATTTACTGTCAACTCATCCCTACATCTCTGTCTGTTAGTATTGGTTAAAACATCTCTTCTTGATCACCAAACACCAGTATACGACATTAGAGATTGAAACCCTATACATGTATTCGATAACACAAACCTTACGTAATACGGTAAGGCACTACACACGCCCCTGATCAACAGTGTCAACATTGACACAAGACTTGTTAGAGCGGACGCCAAAGACACGTGGTCTAACACGTGACGTGATGCGACACGTGCTAGATAAAAAGATGAGGATGATAGTGATTTGTTTGTACAGGTTTGGCCAAAAGTTGATACGGTTAACTGGACAAAAACGACTGCCGATGGGAGATTCCACCATTTTTACCTCTCGCTAAGAGAGGTATTGGATTCATGCTAAAATTCGCATATCCAGATTTTATTGAATAAGCACGATTTAAAGTTCCTAGAATCCGATTATAACATTTTTAAAATGATGTCTGTGTGTGTGGATGTGTGTATGTGTGTATGTATGTCTGGATGTTGTAGACACGATTCCTCAAAAACTATAAGACTTAAGAACTGTTTAACTATGGATTCCTCAATCTGACATTCCTGGGAAGAGCTGAAAAGGTTTTGGTAACAATTGAACAACCGGAAGTAGTAGTTTCTTAGAAAAATTCTTCTAAATATAATTTTTTGGAAATTTCTGTTATTAAATATTGAAGAACAAAAAATTCTCCATCTAATACACTTAAAATTTTTATTATATCTTGTATAGATTTAGAAATAAAGACACTATAATTTATAGAGTAAACTAATCGCAGAGGACAAGGCACTAAGGAAACCAGTTGACAAATTCCAATGTTTATAACATGACACATGTTATTGTCAAATATCAACATTTTTAGTGACATTCTTATTGTTTTATTAATTAAACATTTGAAATTATAGGTAAAATTGTGGTAAAATGCATATACCCATCAGAAATACCGCCAATCTGGTTAATGAATTGGAACAATCTCTGACATTTAGAAGCTTCCTCATACAATAAAAAATATATATATAATTAGAATTATATGTGTGCAGAAGACATGTTAAATACAATAAAAAACAATATTTGGGTAAAGTTCTGTAATTTTTTGTTATAAAACGACGGTTCGAAAGCGAAGTGCAGTACAATACTTATATAACCTAATATGGAAATGGCGAGAGGTCTTGTGCTGGCCACAACAGATTTTTTTTATAATTTCATCTGAAAATGTTAGGAAAACTAAGACTATTGATGAAAATCCGGTGAAAAAATTCCTATTAATAAGCGAGTTATGGTCTCCCGAATTTTGAAAAGATTGACGTGACGTCACATTTATGTGTTTTCATAATCAAACTGTTTTCATCATTGACCTAAATGTTCTTGAAATATATGCTATTTTAAGTTATATTTACATAAAATAAATGAATATTATAACACTGTATAAGTCTACATATTTTATAATTACAGGTGTATTTAAATTATTAAGTTTAATGCAAGAAATTTATGTTAAAATAAAAACTGTTTGGAAACTGCAGTACAGGAATGTTAGCCCCTCCTTTCGAATTTGAATTTCTTAAATTCCACAGGTAGTATCCCACAGCTCCTAACACGCTATTTGTTATGCATGTATAGGCGGTCTTTTAGTCGCCAATCAAAATATTATATATTGAATTCATATTGGTGTCGAAGCGCTATAACAAAAAAACCCTTATTTCTGAAATATTTCATTATACCATTTAATATTCGTTATTCAGCATATATATTCGTACTTTTTTACTATTTTCCTTTAATTCGATTGAGCTGGAATCCCCCATTGTGCCGAAATAATCCAACATGGCGGCGTTCAGTTACTCACAAAGGTTTAACATTGCGTTCGTTCAGATATGTATAGAGATCAGTTGTTTCCTGATAACAGCTCTTAGATTATAAATTTTCCTGAGGCCGACTCTGTAAGGTCTTGCCTCGTCTCCACGATTTTCCATCACCTCGTGCGCACACACACACACACACACACACACACACACACACACACACACACACACACACATACACAGACACGCGTACACCTATAACACGTACACGGCTATCTGCTAGGTGATTTTTGCGCTCTCTATAATATGTGTGTGTGTGTGTGTGTGTGTGTGTGTGTGTGTGTGTGTGTGTGTGTGTGTGTGTGTGAGGGTTGATGGAAAAACTCCAAATGGGAAATGGAAAACTGTAGGGTGGTAGTTGTCGGGAGGTGACGTCACAAGATGAGGGTGGTATTTGGAGTAAAAGAAGATGAAAAAGGTAAAATGTTAATAGTGTGGTTACGTGCAGTCTAAGGCTGTAGCTAAATCCCAAATTAATATGCCCTAAATCTAGTGATTATTTAGGATTTTAAGAATTAGATTTTAGGGTTTTGCAGGAGCACACTATGCCTTGAAGTTGACGCGCACTAATTAAACAAATCATATTCGTTGCTATTTGTACAAAATGTCAAATTTACTGTCAAAGAATAGCTTCTTAGTTTCTATTTTATGAAATATAATATTAACATTTACTCTCAAGCATCAAATTGAATCGAATTGTATAATTCATTTTTGTTGTTCTAAAGTGTTGCCATACAAACCAATGGATATTACGAGTGTGCCATTCGCAAAAAGTAACCCCTGAGGTGCACTCTCCACGCCAGCAATGAGTGGCCGTGAGGGGACGCCTGGTAAGCGCCCGCACGGTACAAATATGTCATTATGTCGCATTTTGGCATTTAGTTTTTAGGATTTAGGTCTTCTTCACATAAATACAACTTCGAGTCTTACATCACATGCACTGATTTTTATGGCAACACTTTAGAACAACAAAAATTAATTATACAATTCGGTTCAATTTGATGCTTGAGAGTAAATATTAATATTATATTTCATAAAATAGAAGCTAAGAAGCTATTCTTTGACAGTAAATTTGACGTTTTGTACAAATAGCAACGAATATGATTTGTTTAATTAGTGCGCGTCAACTTCAAGGCATAGTGTGCTCCTGCAAAATCCTAAAGAAATAAATAAAAATCGCTAGGCGTGAGGTCAGATGAATACGGCGGATGTAACATCAGTCTGAAAACCACATCGTGAATTGCGTTCATGAAAACAAAACTTTTATAAGCTATGAGACAGAATTCCAAGCGAAGATTTTCCTTTACTCTTTTGTAATGCAACCACGAATTTTAGCAATTAATCAATCATAAAAATTTCCTCAGCATCTCAAAGTGCAGTAGCCATTATCTAACTGGACTCTAAATTTTCGACGTAGAGAAGATCCTCCATAGATACTTTGAAATTTCGACTCGTGATCAAAGTGGTAAATCAACTGTAAGAAAGCGAGCCAAAATGGCTTCTGAGGAGGTGACTCTCTCTCGCTTTTGTTCGGACGCCAATATTGAGGGTATCCATCTTGCGAAGACTTGTAAATTATTAACACTAATCCGTCACTCAATAAGTTCGTAGGATGACATATAGCTACAGTCATTATTGACAAATCCATATGATTTTTAGGAAGTACCAACTTTCAAACGATAAGTTTCAAAATTTTATGATAATCTGACGTTTAGTTCACAAGTTACAGTGGTTTTCGTGACGCTACTTTTGTAATTTTCAATATAATGGAAAAATATGAATTTCTTGTGTTGATAAAACATTGCTTTTTAATGGGAAAAAATACCGTTCAAGTAAAGCAATGGCTTGATAAGTGTTATTCGGACTATGCTCCATCGAGACAAATGGTAGAGAAGTGGTTTGCTGGTCGCCCAAATTCGGTAGTTGTTCCAGAAAAGATAAAAAAGTGCCCAAAATGGTTTTGGCCGATCGTAAATTGAAGTTGACACCTTAAAGATATCAGAAGGCAGTGTATTTACCATTTTGCATGAACATTTGAGCATGAAAAAGATCTGTTCGAAATAGGTACCGCGTTTTCTCAGAGTCGATCAAAAACAACAACGCGTTGACGAGTCAGAGCGCTGTTTAGAGCTGTTTCAGCGCAATAAAAAGATTTTTTTCAGGCGGTTTGTGACAATGGATCCATCACTTCACTCCAGAGTCAAATCGGCAGTCAGCAGTAAAGAGATTTAGCTCCAATGAAGAAGTGATTGCCGAAACTGAAAGGTATATTGAGGCCAAAGATAAATCGTTCTATAAAAAATCTGTTGTGGCCAGCACAAAACCTTCCGTCAATTCGATGTATTTTGTATATATCCCATACCAAAAGTTCCTTGAAAAAGATTCTGTATATCCTATAAAATTGTAACACGAACACACTATTTTTTACAAATTCTATACCGAAAGTTCCTTTCCCTATTTTATTAGGGGTCACTGTTTCTTACTCTTCTCTTTTAATCATTCCTGTCCAACGCATCTTCTTCACACAATTCTTCCTCTTTCAAATCTTCTGCTACACAGTCCTTCCATCTTCTTCTCTTTGGAGGGACACTATCACATTCACACATAACTTTCTGATCCTATACTTTCAACTTTGGTTTTGCATTTGACACTGACATCTGTCAATTAAATTTTTCAAAGCTGACTAATTTTTGAAAGTTAATCTCTCTTAATGTCTCTATAACTCTATATCTATTGAATATGAACGAAACTGTATAATCAC
Source organism: Ophonus ardosiacus (assembly GCA_943142095.1). Classification (NCBI taxonomy): domain Eukaryota; kingdom Metazoa; phylum Arthropoda; class Insecta; order Coleoptera; family Carabidae; genus Ophonus; species Ophonus ardosiacus. The sequence continues at coordinate 1,224,317 of OW964841.1, forward strand.
AAAATGTCGAAAAATAATATTTAACTGCGTTTTGCCAAGAAAAACTGTTAAAAACTTCAAATAAGGGTACTTCCGGTGGATCAATTATAACCAAAATCTAATCAGCTCTTCATATGGATGTAAAGAAGAGGAATACGAAAGAATTATAATTTTGTAGTATTGGAGTTATCGTCGGAGAAAAATTTGTCACACACGGACACACACACGGACACACACACACACACACACACACACACACACACACACACACACACACACACACACATACAGACATCATCTTGAAAATAGTAAATTCGTATTCTAGGGGCCATAAAACGTACTTATTCATTAAAAACTCACCAATTTTTTTGACCAAAGACAATACCTTCCTTACCTAAAGGTGACGGAAGGTAAAAAGGCATCGAAATGTTAGAGAAGCGTTGGAATGAATGTATCGCTCTTGAAGGAAACTATGTTGATGATTGAAGTCGAATTTTTCCTAAACCTACGAACTTGTTGAGTGATGTGTTACAATAATCAAATTTGGCACTTCGTTTGACAGATAAACAATTGCTGTTGTTAAGACAATATTTCAAAGCCTACTATGTTAGGGACAGCAAATATTGAACAACAAATTTTCCCTTATTCCTTCTCTGCCTTTCGAACTTTTCTCCCTGACTATCCTTTGATTACATTCTGCTTCTTCCTCCGACTGTACAAAATAGAAAACGCTTCCATCCACGTTATACTACCAAACTGTATTTTCATCTCTCTCCAACACATATCCTCTTATGGTATCCCCTTCTCTGTCGCACTTGCAATCAACATTGATGTTGCCCTCTTTATCCCTCTCAAACAATTCCTTATTCTGTCTCCGTCTTACTCACTGGAGTTGTATTACAATATCGTCAACTCTGTCTGACCCATAGGGTTATATGGGGAATATTGCATAGTGTTGTTTTTGTCACACGCACGCAATTCAACCACATTGCTGGATTCAGTTTAATCTACGTTGTCATGGAAACGGGAATACAGTAGTTCTGTCTTTGTTTCACTCATTGATTATATGGGATTTTTGAAAATTGTAAAAGTGGAGTGATTGGAGATTGTTTTTGAAAATTGTGATGTATTGTAATCTTTTTATGAGTTTGAAATGGCTAAATTTTAAATGAAACAATTTTCAAATTCATGTATTACTAATGGTTAAAACAAGCGCTTATAGATAGGTAGTAAACGTAATAGGTAGACAGTGGTTTTAGGTAGACAGTGAAAAGTAGTAGGTATAGATAGTGTTTCATGCTAAAATACGCATATCCAGATTATATTGAATAAACACGATTTAAAGTCCCTAGAATCCGATTATAACATTTTTAAAATGATGTCTGTGTGTGTGTATGTGTGTATGTATGGGTGTGTATGTCTGGATGTTGTAGACACGATTCCTCAAAAACTATAAGACTTAAGAACTGTTTAACTATGGATTCCTCAATCTGATATTCCTGGGAAGAGCTGAAAAGGTTTTGGTAACAATTGGACAACCGGAAGTAGTAGTTTCTTAGAAAAATTCTTCTAAATATAATTTTTTGGAAATTTTTGTTATTAAATATTGAAGAACAAAAAATTCTCCATCTAATTCACTTAAAAATTTTATTATATCTTGTATAGATTTAGAGATAAAGACACTGTAATATGACAAATTCCAATGTTTAAAACATAATTTGTAAATGACACATGTCAGTGTCAAAAATCAATAGTTTTAGTGACATTCTGATAGCTTTTTCTGGGAAGTATATTTAATCTTTTTTATTGTTTTATTAACTAAATATTTGAAATTATAGGTAAAATGCATATATCCATCAGAAATACCGCCAATCTGGTTAATGAATTGGAACAATCTCTAACATTTAGAAACTTCCTCATACAATGAAAAATAGATATAATTTGAATTATATGTGTGCAGAATCAATATTTGGGTAAAGTTCTGTAATTTTTTGTTATAAAACGACGGTTCGAAAGCGAAGTGCAATACAATACTTATATAACATTAAATGGAAATGACGGGAGGTTTTGTGCTGCCGCAACAGATTTTTTAGTTCGTTTTAAGGTATCTAAATTATTACATTTTTACGCTGATGTGTCTGGATATTGGAAGTTTGTACAGTATCAGTGTCAACTAAACACGCGCTTGCTATACATATATTTCATCATGTACCCTTCAGAAATACCGCCAATCTCGTCTATGAATTGAAATAATCTTGAACATTTAGAAGAGTAGCAGGAACCTTCATAGAATGAATTGAAAAATAAATAATAGATGTAAGAATTTTTTTGTATGTAATGGCGAGAGGTATTGTGCTAGCAACACAAATTTTTTCGGTGACAATCTTTCTGAACCCATTGTCTTGGGAGACCCTTCATTAACGCCCATTTCATTAAAAAAACAGTTATTTCCAAATCACAATTTGTGTATTTGTAATAACACCCCATGGGCACACAATAGAATAAAAATTCATATCGCTACTCATCGCTAACTTCATTTCGAATGCCCGCTCCCCTAAACAAGTGACAGCTAGGAGGGCATGGCTAACTCGATTCAAAGAACGACATAATTCTTAACTAGCTGCCGTATTCATAAACTTATATTAGTTTAGCAAAGCTATCACGCCGGAAATTGGCGCTGTGATTTGGTAGGCGGATATGACGTAACTTGTTTTCAAGAAGGGCAAGAAGGGGCATATGGTATTAGGAAGAAATTGTTGTAATTAGATTAGGAGGATAAAATAGCTATTTGTGTATTTAGAGCGCAAAATAGGACATTGTCGATCTGAGCGAGACATTCTCTCGAAATCGACAATGTCCATTTCCGCTCGAAACACAACAAGATTTTTCCACAATGGTGTTCGCCACCATAACAAAAAATCTGTTGTGGCCAGCACAAGACCTCTCGCCATTTCCATATTAGGCTATATAAGTATTGTATTGCACTTTTGTCACCCTAATATCTAAATCCTAAATTTTTACACCCTAAATAACATTATTATTTAGGGTTTTAGGAATTAGATTTTAGGGTTTTGCAGGAGCACACTATATGCCTTGAAGTTGGCGCGCACAAATTAAATAAATCATGTTCGTTGTAATAATTTGTACAAAACGTCAAATTTACTGCCCATTTCTTCTTAGCTTCTATTTTATGAAATATAATATTAACATTTAATCTGAAGCATCAATTGTATTTTTGTTGTTCTAAAGTGTTGCCATACAAACCAATTGATATCACTAGTGTGCCATTCGGAGTTGTATTTATTTGAACAAGACCTAAATCTGAAATACCAAACGCCAAAATGCGACTTTGGACACAGTCTTAGAGAATCAGGCCATTTCATATTTTGTAGTTTCTCAATCCAAGTGGCCTATTCAGAGAAACACAGTCATAAAGGTTGTTACGGATATAAAGATTGTTATCATAAAGACATTTGTAACAATCTTTATGAATTTGTCAATTCAGAACCTACGTCGGTATTATTGACAATCTTTACAAAATAATACTTGTGAATGAACCAGATTATTTGACAATAGCTAACTTCATTATGCATATCTAACCTTATATGTCAACGCTTTATTCTTTTAATAATGTGTTGCCAATTATATTTAAAATGCAAACATTCTGCCAAAACAACTAAAGAAGAATATGACATTTGTGTCATATTTTAAAACTTCTAAATTATTTATAACGGGTATGTTAATTCCTACCACTGATCCCAACGTGACTGAAAAGTTATGGAAAGATTTTTTTTATTTTGATTGAAGAAAAAGCACACATTAGCACCAGAATAAATAACAAGGTTTTCACGAATACCTACCACAGAATATAATATTTTCAAAGAAATATGTATTTACGTCAAAAGTAACTTTCGTCCACGATGGTTTTTATCGTTCTTATTATCATTATTTAAGTCGAAGCAGGATCCATGCGAATAATCAACTGCATCCTGCTAATATTTAGCAGAAAGGCCATTATTAATAATATTTGATTGATGTAATAATCTGTCACATGTCAAATATTAGAAATAACAACGTGATAACAACCATAAATACATAGTTTTAGCAGTCGTTATGATAAAGACTGTCAAAACACGTAACAATTGTTGACGGTAACCACCTTCAGTACTGAGAATACGAAATTTGATTTTAACAATCTTTACAGTACATAACAACCATAAAGACCATAACGACAACACAAATATTGAGTTCTGAATAGACCTCCAAATTTCGCAAGCGTGAATTTTGTTCGTTCCGATCCTCCGCGTCTTCAGCATTCTTTATTGTCTATGTGACCAACTCCGGACGCATCTGGTACCCGGAGATAAGCCCTGAAAACGTTCCGGACCCTCTAATCTAGACATGTGTCGGGAGGAAAAATCTACCCCGATGCCAGCAGGGCAAGAAAACTACACAGAAAGTGTAAGACAAAACTAAAGACAGAGATATTGATTTGAGCTTTACTTTAAAATATTTAAATAAATACGTATTTCTGGTACAGAAAGGATCGTTTTTCAATAGTTAAGATCCTATAGCAGTCTTCAAAATAATGTAAAAGATGAGATTTTCTCGAAACGCTACAGCACGCACAATTGAACCATAGTATGAACTGCAAATTAACTGTTCACTTTTTGAATTTTTACCTCCCGCTACCCTAGGTAAGGGAGGTAACAATATGGCCAACTGTATTCTTATACACTGCGGCGTTTGAAATACAAAGTAATATTAATATTATAGTTAATATTAAATAAAAATAATGTTTCTAGTATGAATAACATTTTGAATTTTGCGAACTAGTCCGTTTCATATAAAAATTATGTTCAGCATTCTCTCGAACTTTGAATTTACATGATTCGAGTCTTTGTTTTCTTGAATCTACATAGTACTGCATTATTACAGTCTTTGGTAGATTAATGGAGAGATAAGTATTATTATTTTATTGTCATTTTTGTGCAGGCAGGTCTACAAGTTTAGATTTCATTACGAAATATTTTAATAAAGACACTAAGTAATTATTATTTTCTAGTACCTGGCAAAATATAATCTTGCTTTACAAAATGCAAGGAGCAAGCATTATTTTTACTCGGTTCCTTTCCCATTTTTAAAAAATGAATGTATAACTTTCGTCTACTAACTATTTCAAATTGATAAATTTTTCTAATAAATTTTTTTATAGAATTTAGGTTCTTGTTTTCGGGAAATTATGGAAATTAATTATTTCTGGATTTCTGCGTGCTAATGATTAAACGCAACTAAAACGTGTTGAAGTTTTAGATTTTGTTATTATACTTTTTTCACGTAAGAATAGCGTTGGTTTAGTTAGGGATATATAAATTCTACCCTTTGATTGGTCAGAATATAAACCTATTTCACAGAAACGAAACAAATATCGCCTGTTAGTTGTCAAATAAAATCTACAGAATTAAGTGATGTTTAACCATATTTTGTTGCAATTTTAGATTTTGACATTTTTACAGATAAATATATTTATTATTGACAAAGCTTGGTTTCACAAATTTAAATTATTTATTCAATGCATGTAAAAACGGTCGGCTCTTAAGAGCAATCTACTATTTTCTTACGTAAAATGGAGTATAGCCTACAAATTTCAATCCACTCGTGATTTATTTGTTAAATAAGTGACAGAAACGATGCGTTCGCCGCTACCTCGGCTAGGACTTACTACCATGTACTAGTTCATATTTTCGCCGCTAGACGTCATATTGCTCTATTTCACTAGCGAATAAACCTGCTATTTTTCTTGAAAGTTTTAAAAGAAGTGAATCAATAAATTATTTCTGTCATTTCTAATTTCATATCTTCTCTTGCAGATTCGCTGCTTGGACCAGCTGGTGAAGATGAAGAAGTAGATGATGGCAGTTACCTAGCAACACTCGGTAAGTGTCTTGAACTACATAAAATAGTACACATTTTTTCTTCCGTCAGTAAAATAATGTTAGACTAGTCCTAAATCAAAATAGGCATAATTATATTGTAACCCTAATTACGCGTACTCGCGTACGCGCACCAGACTAAACCGCCGACTACATATCTGTCCTGTCTGAGTCTTTAATCTCGACTGCATTAAAACAAAGGGTTATCTCTTCAACAGGCCTATCTGATGAAGGGTGCGAGGGTGTAGCATCCATAGCTAAATAACAAGCCTGCACGTATCATAGGCAATAACACGACACACGCCATTACTATACACATGTTTAAAATTTACACGATAGCAAACGATTAAAGGTACTTATTATTATATTATTATTGTCGGGAGGTGGTTCATTCTTGCCCCTGTACTGCGACCTTTCTGGTCTATTGTACCCTCCGTGTTTCCTCCTATTCTAGGAGCCCTGTATGTTTTGTAAACTCCAGGATTTTCTTTAGACTAATGTCCTTTAATGTCTCAGTGTGCAATTTCTTTGCTCCTAAAAGACTATGTCTGCTTGCCATAAATGCTTCGCAGTGACATATTAAGCGTTCAGGGGTTTCATCCTCTTCTCCACATCCTCTGCATGTTGGTTCTTGTTTGAGGCCCAACCTATGCAAATGTTTATTTAATTGACAGTGTCCTGTTACCAGTCCTGTTATTAGTCTGACATCTTGCTTGCTCATTACAAGTAAGTTGTCTGTTGTTTTCTTGGATGGCTCATTCAGGAAGAGCTCGGAATGTCTTTGGCCTGATGTGGCTGTCCAATGCCGTTTGTGCCATTGCCAAAGCAAAGTATTAAGTTCTTGCTTAACTGTTTGCGCAGTTATTCCGCAAGCAGGTTCTGGTCCTATGAAAGGTATATTTGTCCCATCTTTTGCAAGATGGTCGGCTGCCTGGTTTCCTTCAATTTCTGAATGCCCGGGTACCCATATCAATCTTAATTTATTCGTCGCTCCTAAGGCATTCAATCTGTGGATGCAGTCCAGAATTAGTCCTGAGCCTACCTCACACGAGTTTAGTGCCTTAAGTGCGGCTTGGCTGTCTTACTATGGAGATTCTTCTATTGTGGTAGTTTTTCTCCAATAGTAATTGCACGCTGGTTAAAATTGCGTGTACTTCTGCTTGGAATACTGTTGCATTTGTCCCAAGTCCAACCGATTGGTTGTGTCTTAGTCCCTTTGCCCCATGTATTCCAGCTCCGGTTCCATTGGTTGTTTTGGAGCCGTCTGTATAGATGACTATGTCGTCTCTTTCCACTAGACTTTGAGAGTGTTCCCATGCACCCCTTTCAGGAATTATTATCCTGTAAATTTTGTCAATGGTGTACATTTTATTGATTCTATCAGGCACCATTTGTAAAGCGGAGTGCTTGTTCATCTCTGTGTAAATTTCAGAGTATCCATTTCCGCAGTGAATCTTACTTGTGATACTTCGAGAATTCAATTCAAGTGGTATATTCCTAATGGTTATCTGCCGTTCCATCTGGATCCATTTAGAAATTGACATTCTTTTATTAAGCGATTGAGTTTAATAAATTTTGGGCCAATTCAATTGTGGGATTGGTTTTCATAAGTAAGCTGTTCCTAATTCCTGTTCCTTCAATCCTTTTGGAGGTACAAGTTCCTGTTAGCTGGTCCCATGCAGTCGACGCTGGTTCGAGCTCAAATCTATTTCCCGTTGTTCCTGTGTTGTAACCTCCTTCGAGTCAACGCTGGTTCCCGTCACATCATTTAACTTACTTTTTGAAAATAAGCGAAAGTGGCTAATTTAAGTAGCGCAAAAATAGCTATTTCCTCTTTCCCATCCCTCTGAAACTCCCCCCCATGTACTTCACCACATTCACCGCTAACTCTGTTATTAGTATATGACTTTTGTTATAATCAAGTTATGACATGCTTGGTTCATTTCTCGCTTCCAAAGCACTCTACTTGCTTTTTGTACCCCTCGTTGTCCAGCAGTGGATGCGAGATATACAGGGTGTCTCTCCCTAAGGGTCTTGCAAAACAACCCTCAAGTTACACGGTCACTGGCCGTGAAATTGTCACGGAGTGAGTCAGATAATACGTGGTTAAAATGTATAGTGTTTATAAAGAAATGTAATGGTTTATAAACAATGGTAGATAATACTTATAAATTCTTCTTCTTCATCTTCTTCTTAGGTCCGCTTTCATAATAAACTTTCTCTTCATTTTAACACTTTAAGTTAGAATTAAAGTTGTTTTCGTTTTCATAATATAACTTTAGCGCTTTAGCAAGTACTGCAGCATTACTTTAAAATAAAGATAAAGTCTTAAAGTAATTTTAATTAAAGTCTTAAAGTGAGACTGATTATGAAAACGGCCCTTAGATCCTTAATAATACCCTTTATTGACTATTGACCCGACAATTGGCGTCGAAACGCAGGTCGATATCTCTTTTAGTTTTGGAGATATTCAACCTCAAATATTTTCTCAAAATTACCCATTTTTGAGCTAGATATCTACCTAGTTTTGAATTATTGCCCCAAAAGTCAATATACCCCATATTCAGATAAAAACTTTAAAATTTTCAAAAATCTAATTTTGTATGTGTCTAGATACTTCTCAATGTGCTGATTCCAAATTTTGAAACCGCAAGTCGATATCTCTTTTCGTTCTCGAGATATTTAGATTCAAAGTTTTGCATAAAACTGCTCATTTTTGGGTAATAACCCAAAAATGGGCCCAGATGCGAATTTGGCGACACCACCATTCGATTCTACGGATAAAAATATATAAGTATACCAATTTTCAAAATTTTTGACTGACCGGTTCACTTTTAATGAATAAAAGTTTCAAATCCCCTGAAAACGGCCAAAATCTGAAAAAATCGTAAGGGGTACCCCTTACGATTTTTGCGATTTTTGACCATTTTCAGTAATTTTGCTTTAGAGCTTGTATGCGGTGTTCAAAAATGATAAAAAGTGGGGTACTTATGTAATTTTGTCCGTAGAATCGAATGATGATATTTCCAAATTCATATCTCGACCCATTTTTGGGTAATAACCCAAAAATGGGCAGTTTTGAGCAAAACTTTGAATCTAAATATCTCGAGAACGAAAAGAGACATCGACCTGCAGTTGCAAAATTTGGAATTAGTGCACTGAGAAGTATCTAGATACATGAAAATTATATTTTTGAATTCAAAATAGATTGGGCGGCTGAATACATGGTAAGAATTTGCCTTTTTTATTCACCTTGTCAAATTTAATTTGACACTGACATTTTTCGAAAACTACAGTCCCCCACACATTTTAAAGAAGATTTGGTTTGTATAAAACCCTAGTAAAGTTCATCTAGGGATCATTTTCCGAAGACTCGTTATCGTTTTATTATGGGTGCACAATAGCTAAAACCGCAATGCCAAAATATTTCGGTCCGTACAGTCGACCAGTTCAGTATTTGCAATGCTGGTATATATTTTACGCCCAGTATTCGATTGTAGACCAAGACTGCACTTTCCAGATTTTCTAAACCGATTACCAGGGCTGTTGTAGAGTCTTGGTCTACAGTCGAATACTGGGCGTAAAATATATACCAGCATTGCAAATACTGAACTGGTCAACTGTACGGACCGAAATATTTTGGCATTGCGGTTTTAGCTATTATGCACCCATAATAAAACGATAACGAGTTTTCGGAAAATGATCCCTAGATGAACTATAACATAAAATTACGGCAAATACACGTTAAAGGTGTAGGTCTCTGATTAAGACGTCTTTTCTTTAATATCTTTTAAGCTAGATTTTTTTTTCTTCGAAATTACACATCCGAGTGCTGTCTCGTGTTTCCTCATTCGCTCTGAGGCGCGAGTTGTGAGACACCCTATATGCAATAGCTAGCCACGACAGTGTATCTAATGAGGAACACTACATATCCCAAATGCGAAATCTCAAACTCCAAAATGACTTATTCCTTTCTTAGATATTTTCCCATATCCTTTTCTTCCTTTTATCCCTTGCGTCCTGTGTCCTGTTCACTATCCTGCCACCCTTGCATCTTCGGGCGTGATCGGCTCCGGTCGGCCGGCGTCGTCCCTTGACAGCGGCGGCAGTACAGTGGTGGCGAACGTCATGCATTTAAATAGCCTCATTAATTGTCTATATAGGAAGATACGTGGACGACGTAGTAAGGGTGGGGGGTGCACAGAGCAGGATTAAGGGGAAATGTGCTGGAGTCCTGTGCAGGGCAGGGAAATCTTGTGTTGCTCCAAACCGCATATGCTACGGTCGAATATCTCGGATTTTCCAGACGAGATTAGAGAGTTATTGCACCTTCAACGCAAAAATAACGTGCACTTTAAAGTCACGTAACAACCCGAGTGCGCATGCGTACTAATAAGGTTCACGTTATAAGAATAAGGAGACACATTAGGGAGTTATTGCAACTTCTAAGATGAAAGAACGTAAACGTTAACCTTATGTAGAAAACACTTTATTTTAGAAATAAAGGTCTTTCAATTTCAATGTTTACCGCATTTAATTAGTGTGTTCACGCTAACGTTAACGCTAAAAGCAACACAAACGAGGTTACATCCACATTTTTCACCGAAACATAACCTCAAAAGATACAGAACGTATGACGTTAAACGCTCGCTATTCCATTGCACATAACGTATCTCCTTATTCATTTAACGTGAACCTTATTAGTACGCATGCGCACTCGGGCTGTTACGTGACTATAAAGTGCACGTTATTTTTGCGTTGAAGCTGCAATAACTCTCTATTATGTGCAATGGAATAGCGAGCGTTTAACGTCACACGTTCTGTATCTTTTGAGGTTATGTTTTGGTGAAAAGTGTGGATGTAACCTCGTTTGTGTTGCTTTTAGCGTTAACGTTAGCGTGAATACACTAATTAAATGCGGTAAGCATTGAAATTGAAAGTCCTTTATTTCTAAAATAAAGTGTTTTTTACTTAAGTTAACGTTTACGTTCTTTCATTTTAGAAGTTGCAATAACTCCCTAATAACTAGGGTATGAAACGTAGGTGTCCCAACCTTTATTAAACCGTAATTTTTTAATAGCCACGCCGATAACGTAAAATAATTTTTTTTTCAGAAAGATACTTTCAATAGTAAATTTTTCTCTCTCTATATAATTTGTGATATCTGTTACGGTTCAGACAGAAGAAAATAAAACCAGAGTGTCTGCACTTGAAATTTTTAAAATCTAATTTTTAATGACAGTAACGAGTTGTCAATCTCCTCAACTTGTTTAGGAGTAAGCTAACATATTTAATCGTCGTATTTATAATAGTGGTAGTAAAATATTATTAGGCCGGACAAACGGATGTTACTAGTTTTAGAATATTGCGAAGGAAATTTTTGACAACCCATACACAATTGTTACTGTCAACAAAAATTAGTTGTTTGACATTAGATTAGAACAGCTAGATAAAATTTATTTTAAAAATTTAACTGTGCAGTCACCTAGGTTTTATTACCTATCGCTAAGAGAGGTATTGGATTCATGCTAAAATTCGCATATCCAGATTTTATTGAATAAGCACGATTTAAGGTCCCTAGGATCCGGTTATAACATTTTTAAAATGATGTGTGTGTGTGTGTGTGTGTATGGATGTTGGAGGAACGATTCCTCAAAAACTATAAGACTTAAGACCTGTTTAACTATGAATTCCTCAATCTGACATTCCTGGGAAGAGCTGTAAAGGTTTTGGTAACAATTGGACAACCGGAAGTAGTAGTATCTTAAAAAAATTTATATCTTGGATATATTTAGAGATAAAGACACTATAATATACATAATAATCTAATCGCAGAGGGCTAAGGCACTAAGGAAACCACTTGACAAATTCAAATGTTTATAACATAGTTTGTAAATGATAGATGTCAGTGTCAAAAATCAACAGTTTTAGTGACATTCTGGGAAGTACATTTAATCTTTCTTATTGTTTTATTAATTAAATATTTAAAATTGTAGGTAAAATGCATATATCCATCAGAAATACCGCCAATCTGGTTAATGAATTGGAAGAATCTGACATTTAGAAACTTCCTACACTTAAAATATTTATTATATCTTGTATAGATTTAGTGATAAAGACACTATAATTTATAGAGTGAAATAATCGCAGAGGCTACGGCACTAAGGAAACCAGTTGATAAATTCCAATGTTTATAACATAATTTGTAAATGACACATGTTAGTGTCAAAAATCAACAGTTTTAGTGACATTCTGATAGCTTTTTCTGGGAAGTATATTTAATCTTTTTTATTGTTTTATTAACTAAATATTTGAAATAATAGGTAAAATGCATATATCCATCAGAAATACCGCCAATCTGGTTAATGAATTGGAACAATTTCTGACATTCAGTAACTTCCTCATACAATGAAAAATAGATGTAATTAGAATTGCATGTGTGCAGAAGACATGTTAAATACAATAAAAAACAATATTTGGGTAAAGTTCTGTAATTTTTTGTTATAAAACGACGGTTCGATAGAAAAGTGCAATAAAATACTTATATAGCCTAATATAGAAATGGCGAGAAGTCTTGGGCTGGCCACACCAGATTTTTAATGACAGTTTTTGGGTTTTTGGCTGGATTCCTACCCTGTCGTTACACTTGACACTACTCTTCTTATTCTTCTCCATCACAGCTACGGCCGGCTGTCTGCCCCGGGACAACAAATGAACATCGGCACCTTTGTTTCTACTGTCATTACCATAACAACTCTAATTGGATTTCCTATACCCAGGTTATATACCAACGGTACCTATATGTATAAGAATAGTAGTAAAATACTCGAAGAAGGGCGCGTTATACTAACTTATAATAATAAGATTCTATACCACATATAATCACCGGGTACTTGAAAACATTTACAAGGTGTACCTACAAAATAACAAGATTGATCTTGGAACATTGACAATGTATAAAATTACACAAAACAAATATTGCTTCCCGCCAGGTAGTTTCCTCCCCGAAGCCTACACCGCCCGATGCGAATATTCCATTGTTGGAAGCAATGCCTGCAGGCCTTTTTTGTTAGGTTGTTCATAAGCTCAGCCGATTTTCTATAACTACATCTCGGCCCCGAAATTGGTGCCTTTTAACGCAGAATTACAATTTGGGAATAAAAGTGTTGATGTACCAACACGGTGATTTTGTATTTCGTCAAAAATGTCTTGCCGGACAGGACAGAGCGTTGTCTTCATGGAGAATCCATCACATTTCAGCCCTTTTTTTCTCACCCGTGCATGAAGAGTTACCAAAATATTCTTGGTTAACGAAATGCCCCTCAGGCACCCAATCCAAGTGAACAATCACTCGCATTTCGAAAAGACAATGTTAGTGCACGGCCGAGGCGCTAATTGTCTCCGATCTCTTTTCTTCCGTATTAGAGATGCACTCGATTTCGAGCTTTGGCCCGGCCCGACCTGAAGCCCGCCTCGATTTCGAGTCGATCTCGAGCCGGGCCGAAGATATTTTTTATCGGGCCGAATCGGGTTAATCATTTTCAAAAATCGAGGAGAGTCGGAATTTTAATTTTGACTCGGCCCGAAAATTCGAGCTTTTCGGGCCGGCCCGAAAAATCTTATAGTTCAATCAAATGCACAGTTTCCTTAATATTTTAATGAAAATGGTTGAAGTTAAAAGGGATCAAAATGGTTTAATAACAACACACTTCACATATTAATAAATAAAAATGTATTATTTTACTTCAAGAATTCAAGGTTGTTCATTAAAGTATAATAATTATATTGTGATGTTGCTATTATTATTGTTATTACTCGTACACTTGAATAAAAATGATTTTTGTTCCTACCATAATGATTTCTTGTCCTATTTTTGAGCAGAAACAAAGTTAGATAAAAAATCCTTATGTTTATAATTATATATTTTATACCTATAAGATTTGTTAACTAATGTTGAAAGTTATAAGAATGTAGAGGTTTTTTATAAGTTTGACACGAAAAAAGTTAAACATTTTGCCTTAACATAAAAATCAACATTAGGAATGTCGGATGCACCCAATTTCGAGCTTTGGCCCGGCCCGGCCCGATTTCGAGTCAATTTTCGAGCCGGGCTAGCTAATTTCTTGTCGAGTCGATCTTCGAGTCGGGCCGATGGCCGGTAATTTTTATTTTCGGGCCGAGTCGATCCAAACCTCAAAGCCCGGCCCGGCCCGGTCCGAATGCATCTCTAATCCCTATAGTGTGCCATTCGGAGTTCTATTTTTGTGGGGAAGACCTAAATCCTAAATACTAAATGCCAAAATGTGACATCGGACACAGCCTTAGTATTTCGTCTTGGCGGACAGGGCGTTTTGTTCCGGCGCGTTGTCTTCATGGAGAATCCATCACATTTCAGCACTTTTTCTTCTCACCCGGGCATGAAGGGTTATCAAAACCTTCTTGTATTATGGTTGGTTAACGAAATGCCCCTCAGGCACCCAATCCATATGAACAATCACTCGCATTTCGAAAAAAACTATGTCAGTGCACGGCCGAGGCTTTAATCGTCCCTGATCTCTTTTCTTCCTTCTTTAAATCTTCTAATCTGCTCGAAAACTTCAGTAGTAGATAGACCCTCATCAACATAAACATTCTTCAACAATTCGTACATTTCTGTAGCGGATTTTTACCTCTCGCTAAGAGAGGTATTGGATTCATGCTAAAATTAATATGTCATAGCCTGAAATGTTGCCCAATTTACAGGGAAGTAACACCTTTTTTAAAAAAACTCGGAGTCTTTATCGCAGATGAAATTCTTAATTACTGCCATAACAGTTTCGTCGGTTTTAAAATTTCTTCCTTGAGTACTTTCTTTTAGCATGAGAAATAAGTAAAAATTTACTAAATTTTAATTCTGAAAAAATATTTTTTGCACAAAATTCTTTGATTCACTACGTATGTGACAAGAATTCTAGTTCTTTCTCAAGCTGTTATTACTCAGTGGCAGTACCTTCTGTAATAATGGCGACTACTACAACACAGATCCTGTTTGACATTAAAGCTTACTGAAAGTAATCTATAAAAATTGTTATTTGCAATCACAGAAGCCGAAAGCCGTAATTTGAGTGATTGCTTGTGGTGGCGGTACTTCAAAGAATGAGATATTCGAATGAGCATTATTGAATTAAATTTTAGGTTATGCTAATAGACAGATAATGATGGTATGCTCTATGTTACGTTTGAAAAAATTGGACCAATTTTTGCACAAAACCTTCCGTTAATTTGATGTATTTTCTACAA
The DNA here is from genome assembly GCA_943142095.1 of Ophonus ardosiacus. Lineage (NCBI taxonomy): Eukaryota > Metazoa > Arthropoda > Insecta > Coleoptera > Carabidae > Ophonus > Ophonus ardosiacus. Next base: position 1,239,508 of record OW964841.1, read on the forward strand.
ATTCCATACCGAAAGTTCCTTTCAAGTAATTCTTCAGCTTTTTCTTACTCTTCTCTTCCACTCATTCCTGTCCAACACAGTCCTTCCATCTTCTCTTTGGCCTTCCTCGTACTCCCGGCATTGAAATTGCAAGTCACTTGCGAGGGACACTCTGTCACTTATATTACTTTCTAATCCTATACTTTCCACTTTGGTTTTGCACTTGACACTGACATCTGCCAATTAGAATATTATTATACATACATACATAAAATCACGCGTTTCCCACTTAGTGGGTTAGCAAAAACCCGAAAACAATAAGAAAAGGGATGAAAGTAAGAGTTCCACTGAATCACTTAACTCTTTAATAACATTCTTCTTTCGCCTTGTCCAAAATCATCATAACATTCATACAAAGAACATATTAAAGTGACCGATTTTCGGTAGCGAATAACCGCATCCGGACCACAATAATAGTTACACAAAAATCATCTTTCGCTACACATTCCTGTACAAACATACTTCGTTCATCTCGTCCACATAAAAGTTCAGCTGTCTCTCCACTCTCATAAAACATTCTTACTAACCATACATCTTCACACCAGAATAGTTACGAAACAATCATCCTTCGCCACACATTCCTATCCAGGCATACTTCTTTCGCCTCAGCCACATTCATAATCGTATTCATACATGCTCTTCTTCTCTTTCCACTCGGAAACTTAATCTCTGTATAACTCTATATCTATTGAATATGAAGGAAAATGTATAATCTAACCGTATAAATAAATAAATATATCATCACGGCATATTACCCATTTCTGGGTGTGCCAGTATCTACAACACATGTAGACATCGGTAATGATGACGATATATTTTACCGTGTGGGCGTTTACCAGGCGTCACCTCGCGGGCACTCATAGCTGGTGTGGAGAGTGCACCACAGGGGTCACTCTTGTGCCATTCAAAATTGGAAATATTTCGCGTCTGTCGGGATCGAACCCGGTTCCCCCAGGTTCGCGACCAGACACTCAGGCACACGGCCACGGGACCCCATAGAGATTAAGATATCCTTTCATATTGATAATCACAAGAAAAACTGTTCAAATAATGGTACTTCCGGTTGATCAATTATAACAAAAATCTAAACAACTTTTTATATGGTTGTAAAGAAGAGGAATACGAAAGAATAATAATTTTTAGAATTGTAGTTTTGGAGTTATCGTCGGAGAAAAATTTGTCACACACTCTCTCTCTCTCTCAGACACACACACATACACACACACACACACACAAACACATGAATACATGAACATACTCACACATACAGACATCAACGTAAAACTAGTAAAATCGTATTTTAGGGACCATTATTATTATCGGTCCCGTGGCCGCGTGCCTGAGTGTCTGATCGCGAACCTGGGGGAACCGGGTTCGATCCCGACAGACGCCAAATATTTCCAATTTTAAATGGCACAAAAGTGACTCTCCACGCCAGCAATAAGTGCATGTACAAAAATGTCATCATCATTACCGATATCTTTGAAGCAGAATACTGGCTAAATGGTACACTTTCCCGTAGAAGTAAGTTTAGTTAAATCGTCTTATTTTAGCCTCAGGAATCTGTGGTTAAGTCATGAGTCATGTCCCCCTATTTGAGAGACACCTGTACAGAATCTTTTCCAAGGAACTTTTGGTATGGGATTTTTACAAAATACATCGAATTGACGGAAGGTCTTGTGCTGGCTACAACAGATTTTTAAAAATTCACCCCGTGACCGCGTGCCAGAGTGTCTGGTCGCGAACCTGGGGAACCGGGTTCGATCCCGCCCGACGCCAAATATTTCGAATTTTAAATGGCACAAAAGTGACTCTCCACGCCAGCAATAAGTGCATGTGAGGTAAGCTCCCGCACGGTACAAATATGTCATCATCATTACCGATATCAGATTGTGGCACTTATGCATTAAGGAGGTAGCTGAGAATGAGATTTTGTAGTTTAAAATCCATATTTTAAACCAGTCGAAAGAAATTTGTAAAAAAAATGCCAAACCCTAAAACAATCACCAATCACCTGCGCGTTATGAATGAACCAAATATTTCATTGACCTTGCTGTAATTATACGTTTGTACCAAAATACCATTCATTCCCACAAAAACAATCTGAAAAAATCCTAGCTAGCACGCACATACATCAAAAACATAATTATAAAGTGGGCGTAGAATCTCACGAACCCATTACCAGATACAGATACCGTGCTCTGCCTTACCGACTGGAGAAGTAGTTCCTCGCACGGTGTTATTAGTCGGTGGCAGCACCGGCAATGGCGGCTACCAAGCAGGCATACCAACCTATAAATAACACAAGCACAAGAGGCAAAGAGGTTCTATCAAGAAGATCGAGATACTCGGCAAAAGGATTGTTAGGATATTATTGAAGGAATTTGTTAACAGTACAGAGACTTCTTCAGGAGATAAAAGTCAGGGGTATATTTGACAGTAAAAAAATCTGTTGTGGCCAGCACAAAACCTTCCGTCAATTCAATGTATTTCGTACAAATCCGATACCAAAAGTTCCTTGGAAAACATGAACACACTATTTTTTACAAATTCCATATTGCAAGTTGCACTTCACACTTCTTCATTCATTTCCAACGCATCTTATTCACACAGTTCTTCCTCTCTCAAATATTCTGCTACACAGTCCTTCCATCTTCTCTTTGGCCTTCCTCGTACTCCCGGCATTGAAACTGCAAGTCCCTTGCGAGGGATACTCTGTCACTTATGTTACTTTCTGATCCTATACTTTCCACTTTGGTTTTGCACTTGACACTGACATCTGTCAATTAGAATTTTTTTGAATATATGGGGTCCCGTGGCTGCGTGTCTGAGTGTCTGGTCGCGAACCTGGGGGAACCGGGTTCGATCCCGACAGACGCCAAATATTTCCAATTTTAAATGGCACAAAAGTGACCCCTGTGGTGCACTCTCCACGCCAGCTATGAGTGCCCGTGAGGTGACGCCTGGTAAGCGCCCACACGGTAAAATATTTCGTCATCATTACCGATGTCTACATGTGTTGTAAATACTGGCACACCCAGAAATGGGTAATATGCCGTGATGATATATTTATTTATTTATTTGAATATATGTGCTGTTTCCTTAATTTTAGCAAAGCTAACTGATTTTTGAGAGTTAACCTCTCTTAATCTCTCTATAACTCTATATCTATTGAATATGAAGGAATATGATGTATAATCAAATTGTATAGAGAATAAGATTTTCTTTCATATTAATTATCACAAAATGTCAAAAAATGACATTTAATTGCGTTTTTCCCAGAAAAACTGTTAAAAACTTCAAATAAGGGTACTTCCGGTTGACCAATTATAACCAAAAACTAATCTTCATATGGTTGTAAAGAAGAGGAATACCAAAAAAATCATAATTTTTAGAATTTTAGTTCTGGAGTTATCGTCGGAGAAAAATTTGTCACACACACACACACGGTCACACACACACACACACACACACACACACACACACACACACACACACACACACACACACACACACACACACACACACAGATATCAATGTAAAATTAGTAATATCGTATTCTAGGGATATTAAAACGTGCTTATTCATTAAAAACTCACCACCGAATTTTTTGACCAAAGACAATACCTTCCTTACCTAAGGGTGACGGAAGGTAAAAATAATATCACAAACTGAGAAATCTATATTGAAAAAACTATCACCTCTATTGGAAGACACTACGTATACAGGGAATTTATTTTAACATGTAACATAGGTCAATCATTTCCATGGTTACTTGTCAATAAATGACAGCAATGTAATATTTGTCCATTTTAAAATGCAACATACAAAATTTCCAATAAATTAGCCTACATACGATTAACAAAAAATCAAAACATGAATGTTGCACATCTTAACAAACTTCAGCTTACAAAAATTCATAACTTTCATGTAATAAATGTTAATAAAAAATAACCCCAATCACACTGAGGCAATATTGTAGTCGGTCGTAATAAGAATTGACACCATTTGTGATGTGTTTTGGAGGTATCTCCTGTGCTGCAATACTATTTATAATGTTGCATTTTAAAATGGACAAATATTACATTGCTGTCATTTTTTGACAATAGTGAGTAACCATGGAAGTGATGAACCATAACGTTGCATTTTAAAATAAATTCTCTGTATATTAAAACATAAGTTACAGAAGGCATCGAATTTAAGTTTTCCAACCTTAAAAACCCACACTTACACACTATCCTATCCTCCCTGTTTCATAGGCGTCCGTCGCTCCATGGGCGTCGCCAGAGGGTCAACTACCCCCCAGGGATATATACCCTGGGGGCCACATCTGTTATCTGCCTATGGCCTAAGGACCCGGAGGGTGTGTGTGTATACACTGTATATAACTGATAGGGAATAGTGTGCAGTAGTACTTGTATAAGAACAAGTGTTTCGATACAGATAAAGTGTGATTTTATTATAAACAGGGGGAGATTAGAATAAGGGGAAGGGGGATTGAAGATAGGAATATTGCAAGGAAGTAAAAGAAACAATTTTTTTTCATATTACATTTAAAATATTTATTCTAGGATATACGAGGTGTGGTAATTAAATAACAAGATTGATCTTAGAACATTGACAATGTATAAAATAGTGCTGTGAAGATCCGACAAAACATGGATCCGAGTACCCGGATTTTAAAATATCCAGTTCCTCGGATATCCGATGTTCGGATATTGAAGCGGATATCCCTAAATTTAATTCGGATTTGGATCCGGATCCTGATTTGGATCCGGATCCTGGTTTGGGTATAGAGATGCAGATGCGGGCCGGGCCGGACTTTGAGGTTTGGATCGACTCGGCCCGAAAATAAAAATTACCGGCCCGATTCGAAGATCGACTCGACAAAAAAATTAGCTAGCCCGGCTCGAAAATTGACTCGAAATCGGGCCGGGCCGGGCCAAAGCTTGAAATTGGGTGCATCCGACATTCCTAATGTTGATTTTTATGTTAAGGCGAAATGTTTAACTTTTTTCTTGTCGAACTTATAAAAAACCTCTACATTCTTATAACTTTCAACATTAGTTAACATAAGTAGTTAAAAGAGAGACCCTTCTAGTTTAAGTTTGTTATAAAAATTACAGACCTACGAGTATTTAACACTTTGTTTACCAAAGAATTTAAACAACTTTTTCACAAATCTTATATAAAAAAAATAGAATTTTAATTTACATAAGGATTTTTTTCTAACTTTGTTTCTGCTCAAAAATAGGACAAGAAACCATTATGGTAGGAACAAAAATCACTTTTATTTGAGTATACGAGTAATAACAATAATAATAGCATCATCACAATATAATTATTATGCTTTAATGAATAACCTTGAATTCTTGAAGTAAAATAATACATTTTTTTTTATTAATATGTGAACTGTTTTGTTATTAAATCATTTTGATCCTTTTTAACTTCATCCATTTTCATTAAAATATTAAGAAAACTGTGCTTTTGAATGAACTATAAGATTTTTCGGGCTGGCCCGAAAAGCTCGAATTTTCGGGCCGGGCCAAAATCAAAAGTCCGACTCGCCTCGATTTTTGAAAATGATTAGCCCGATTCGGCCCGATAAAAAATATCTTCGGCCCGGCTCGATGATCGACTCGAAATCGAGGCGGGCTTCGGGCCGGGCCGGGCCAAAGCTCGAAATCGAGTGCATCTCTATTTGGGTACCATATCCCATTCGGATCCGGATTCGACGTGTTGTTCACGGATCCGGATCCGAATTTTAATTCTGAATCCGTTTCATCATTTTGAATGTAAAGGCAAACATTTGAATGTAGACGGTTGTAGAGACAGCGGTCTGTAATCAGCAATAAATTTTATAATACCTCTCTAAAATAACCAGGTAGTTGGTGTAATTTTTTCTTAGAATATTGAAAATTCTGTAGTTCTAAAATTTTAACATTCAGTGTAACAAATACTTCAAAGATAACGAAATTAAGATTAAATTTGAGAAATAATGGGTACAGGTTCATTGCAATTGTGGAAATACCTATTTATTTCTATCGTGCACGTGTTTCACATAAAAGGGATTGTTTTTCCATGTCTAAAATCCGATACTCATATTCGGATCCGGATCCAAAATCCAATACTCAGATTCGGATCCAAAATCCGATACTCATATCTGGATCCAAAATCCGATACTGAGATTTGGATCAGAGATCCGGATAGTTCAACATTCAATTATCCGGATATCCGGATATTTTTGGATCCGAAACCAAAACTATCCGGATTCGGATCCCACCACTACTAAAGACCACTTTAATTACATATTCCTTAATCTGACATTAATGGAAAAGGTTGAAAAGGCCTCAAAATTGAGACCATAACCCCTTAGTTATCGTTTTGGCGAGAAATCCACTTTAAAATTCCCACACCGAAACCTAACCTATTTCATAACTGTCATCACTTTTCACTGTCCCTCATTACATCGAAAAAACAAAAGCAGTAAACAAACCCAAACAAAACACAATAGGTCAGACAAGTAATATCGTATCAGATTAAATTGTGGTGTATCTTGCTGGTCCCGAGGGCGTTCTTTTGTTTTGTCGGGGAAACAAATGCTGCAGATGTTGAGCGGCACAACGCAAATTGATCATACATAAGTGTGTACACATGTGTTGGATAGTAGAGGTCTCTAGTGGCCGGTTTGTGTACTGGGGTGAATAAACGAAAAAATAGATTGTGGCGGTTTATGATATGTTAGGATTCCGAAGTCATAAAATGGCGTTTCGTTATTACAACCCGAAGAATTTGAGTTCGAAAACTTCTTGGTTGCACAATTCTAATATTCAAATAATTAATAACTATATTTCATTTCACCTAAGAAAATAGCTTTAGTTTAGATAAGAATAGCTGTCTATCCAAATGTCAAACAAGTAATTTTTAATGACAGTAACAATTGTTTTATGGGTTGTCAAAAATTTTCTTTGCAATATTCTAAAATTAGAAACATCCGTTTGTTCGGCCTAATAGTATTTTACTACCATTATTATAAATAAGACGATTACATATCTCAGCTTACTCCTAAACAAGTTATGAAGATTGACAACTCGTTACTGTCATTAAAAATTACTTGTTTGACATTTGGATAGACTGCTAGATTAAATTTATTTTAAAAATTTAGCAGTGCAGACATTCAGATTTTATTTTTTTCTGGGTGAACCGTAACAGATATCACAAATTACACACCGAGAGAAAAGTTTACTATTGAATGTATCTTTCTGAAGAAAAATAATTTCACGTTTTCGTTACTGTCTAATTAATGTTGGGACACCTAAGTTTCATACACTAGTGGTTCACTAATAATAACAAGTATCACCTTAAAAGATGACGTATAACCATATAAACTGTCATATCAAATTTCATCCAAATCGAATAAAACGTCCGGTTATTACTGGCTAAATGGTACACTTTCCGGTAGAAGCAAGTTTGGTTAAATCGTCTTATTTTAGCCTCAGGAATCTGTGGTTAAGCCATGGCCCCCTATTTAAGAAACACCCTGTATATTTATACTTTAGTCTATCTCTAAATCTATATAAGATATAATAAAAATGTTCAGAGTATTAGATAGAGAATTTTACATTCTTTAATATTTGTAATAAGATACATTTCCAAAAAAATAATATTTAAAAGATTTTTTTTAAGAAACTACTACTTTCGGTTGTCCAATTGTTACCAAAACCTTTTCAGCTTTTTCCATTAATGTCAGATTAAGGAATATGTAATTAAATTGATTTTTTAGTCTTATAGAATTTGAGAAATCATCCCTCCAACATCCAGGCATACACACACACACACACACACACACACACACATACACACACAGACACCATTGTAATAATGTTAAAATCGGATTCTAGTGGCCTTAAATCGTGCTTACTCATTAAAAGTGTGGGCATGCGAACGAACTTTTGGTATGGGATTTGTACAAAATACATAGAATTGACGGGATTTTTTTACAAATCCACCCTATCGTCCTTCATATTGGTTGGGGCTTGGGGTAAAATGCACATATACATGTTCATTCGTGTGAGCAAACCGATTATAAAATATATCGTATACAAATCCACACGCCTGACGTTTGCTGATAACTACCCCAATGGCAATGGACTCACAGAGGGTGAGTGAAAAGAAAAATCTAAGAATGAATTTATAGTTTCTACAGGGTGTTATGCAGAGCTGGGCAGTAACTAGTTACTTTAGGAACTTAGTTACTAACTAGTTACTTTTACGTAACTTGTAACGTAACTTAGTTACTTTTTAAAATATGGTAACTGTAACTGTAACTTAACTTGCTGCGGAAAAGTAGTTGGTAACTTTACAGTTTTTAGTTACTAGTTACTTGAGTAACTTAAGTTATAAAGTAACTCAGAAATTAGAATGTAACTTAAGTTAGTCAAAGTAACTTAAAAAGTGGAATGTAATTTAGTCATAAAAAGTAACGGGGGGGATTAAAATTTCTAAGAAATATTTTGTTGAGGCTGATGCCTTTTTTTAGAAACACTAACTAAAACTGTTTTGTTTTAAATAAATGTCTGTCCAGAGTGGAAGTGTTGAGCGCAGCATCGCGCATACCCTCGGTAATGTGTAAATATAAGTAATTATATTCATTAATAATAGAGTTTTTGTACGCTAAATAGAAAAACTAAAAATAACACATTATTTTAACTTTTAATTCTAGAATTAAAAAGTCATTAAATGTTAAATTTGACTTATAAAATATATTATTTCCAAATGTTTTCCTCGCTTACAAATGATACGTTTTAATAAATTATAATTAAACTGCCACTAAATCATCAAAATTATTCCAATTTTCAAGTTATACAAAAAATAGTGTATTTTGTTCGTTGTTCCAAGGGTTGCAAGACTTGAATTCGTCTTATTTTTGCAAATTCCCTTCTCACAAGATAAAATGTTACTTTTAATTTTTATATTATATTATAATGTAGGTCCGCAGGGCCTTTTTATCAGATTTTTTATCACAGCAACCGGGCCCTGATGGCCCCTTGTCAAAGCGGGCCCTAGGCCGTGGCCTCGTGGGCCTAGGCGGTAATAAGGCTCTGTAGGTCCGTTAACATTAACAATAATAATCTGATTGGGTGTTGCCAAGCAATAACGTGAAAATTTAGGTTAATGTAGTTAGTGCAAAAACTCCCTGATATGTATACTACACAATAACTAAGTAAGTCAACAGTCAAAGTCTACACTTCACGCCATTAAAAGTAGTTAGAAAGTAACTCAAGGTAACTAAGTTACTTTTAATGAGTAACTAGTAAATAACTTAGTTCTTTCACCAAAGTAACTGGAACTTAAGTAACTTAGTTACCTTTTTTTTGAGGTAACTGTAACTGTAACTTGTTACATTTTAAAAGTAACTTGCCCAGCGCTGTATGTAAGTAAGTGCTCAACGCTTAACCCCTGGTAGAACTGACCCCAAAACCTCTATATGCGATTTTTAGCACAATCCCTATACCTCCCTTACCTAGGCTAGCGGGAGGTAAAAATTTAAAACTTATTGATAAATAATAAAACTATTATTTACATCCCCTACGGGATAATGATGTCTGGAAGTACACCAAAGAACACTGTTGCTTTATTTCTGTCAATCTCCCGATTTGATATTCTTATCTCGGATGTCAAATCCCTTAACACTTGTTGCGATTTAAAACTATTACCTTGATGCTCTGATGTCTTCTTCGTGACGAAATATATTCACCGCTACCTTCATATTTACGACGTCTCATTTTCTTCAATGATATTTGTGTTTAAAAGATATTAAAGTGAATATTAATATGGAAGATATACGTCATTAAATAATATTACTAAAGTAATGACGTCATATATTACTACGTTTACATGGGGTACTAATTTATAAGGCGCGAGGAGGCATGTGACTAGCAAATATGGGATCCGTGACTAAATTATTTAGAACATTTTTTCATGTTTTCATGCACCACTCATACACGGTTAAAGATAGAATAACGTACGATGAAATTCTGATTTCAGCATGAAATTCTCTTTCTTTTCATGTGAAGCGTGATTTTTTTACATCATCGGATCTCGAGTTACAGCCGTTTGAAGTTACATGATTTTTCAATAATATAAAATTTCGATGAAAAATCATGTAAATGCAAACGGCTGTAACTCGAGATCCGATGACGTAAAAGAGTCATGCCTAACATGAAAAGAAAGAGAATTTTATGCTGAATTCAGAATTTCATCGTACGTTATTCTATCTTTAACCGTGTACGAGTGGTGTATGAAAATATGAGATATGAACTGAAATGAAAATATCTGTTGTGGCCAGCACAAGACCTTCCGTTAATTTGATGTATTTTGTACAAATCCCATACCAAAAGTTCATTGAAAAAGATTCTATATATGCAGTAAAATTGTAAGACGAACATAATACAAATTTTTACAAATTCCATACAGAAAGTTCCTTGGAAAATATTTTATAAATCCAATAAAATTATCACATGAATATACATTATGTATACTCATATATAAATACTCTAAAAATGCGTTCACTTACGTAACATTCTCTTTACAATCAAATAATATTACTACCAAGTTTATATCCCTACCCATTTTTGAATTATTGCCCCAAAAGTCAATATACCCCACATTTAGATAAAAACTTCAAAATTTTACTTTTCAATGCGCTGATTCCAAATTTTGAAACCGCAGGTCGATATCTCTTTTCGTTCTCGAGATATTTAGATTTAAAGTTTTGTTCAAAACTGCCCATTTTTGGGTAATAACCCAAAAATGGGTCGAGATATGAATTTGGCGACACGACCATTCGATTCTACGGACAAAATTACATAAGTGTACCAATTTTCATAATTTTTGTCCAACCGGTTCATTTTTTATGAATAAAAGTTTGAAAATGGCCAAAATCTGAAAAAATCATAAGGGGTACCCCTTAGGATTTTTGCGATTTTTGGCCATTTTCAGTTATTTTGCTTTAGAGATTGTATGCGGTGTTCAAAATTTATGAAAATTGGTGTACTTATGTAATTTTTCCCGTAGAATTGAATGATGACATCGCTAAATTCATATCTCGGCCCATTTTTGGGTTATTACCCAAAAATGGGCAGTTTTGAGCAAAACTTCAAATCTAAATATCTCGAGAACGAAACAAGATATCGACCTGCTGTTTCAAAATTTAGAATCAGCGCATTGAGAAGTATCTAGATGCATAAAAATTAGATTTTTGAAAATTTTGAAGTTTTTATGTAAATGGGGGTATATTGACTTTTGGGGCAATAATTCAAAAAACGGGTAGAGATATAAACTTGGTAGTAATATTATTTGATTACAAAGAGAATGTTATGTAAGTGTACGCATTTTTAGAGTATTTGAACTATGTGTGAATTTTTAGAAGTAAAATTATTGAAATAAAAATGAATAAATGCTATAAAAAAGTTTCTTGGAAAAGATTCTATATACCCAATAAAATTATAACACGAACACATACTATTTTTTACAAGTTACATACCAAAAGTTCCTTTGAAAAGATTCTATAAATCCAATAATATTATAACATGAAAATGTAAATTGCACTTGACAATTCCTTCTTTCTTCTTCAGCTTTCTCAAATTTTATTAGGGGTCACTGTTTCTTACTCTTCTCTTTCACTCATTCCTGCCTAACGCATCTTTTTTTTGAACAAAGACAATACCTTCCTTACCTAAAGGTAATGGAAGGTAAAAAAAGTGAGATAGCGACTTTCAGTTTTCAAATTTGAATTCAGTGGGTGTTTTTGATATGTACACTAAGTTTCAGGAATTCGAATTACTGAAAAAAAATCTATCATCTTTTGGGGCAATAATTCAAAAATGGGTAGAGATATAAACTTCGTAGTAATATTATTTGATTGTAAAGAGAAGGTTATAATTTAATAAATAATGTTATAATTTTATTGGATTTATAGAATATTTTCCAATGAACTTTTAGTATTTGTACAAAATACATTAACGGAAGGTCTTGTGCTGGCCACAACAGATTTTTAGCACCGAATCTCATTCTCCAAACCCAACTCCTTTCACCAATTTGAAACTACCCTTTCCAGTTCAGAACCACCCGCAAATTTTCGCACCTCGCCACACACTTACCGCGCCGTGCCGCTGCTATGTTCGCCGTGACGCTTTTGCCGTGTGCTAGTGCCGGGCCGTGCCGACCGATCGATATCTCATTTATAGCAAAATAATAGAATTTATGTCGCTGGTGAACCCACCCCCGGCCCGCGGGGGTACAGCAGGGGTGGATTCAGGATGGGGCACTGAAATTGGGAAATATGTAGTAGGTATATAATTGAACATTCTGGAACTAACATTGCATGAGTGCCCGTGAGGTGACGCCTGGTAAGCGCCCACACGGTAAAATATATCGTCATCATTATAGTCTATTTGAGAATGACTGGCAGTAATAAATCATTATTTGCAAGAGTAGTATTGGATTTTTGCCAGCAATGCGGCAAATAAAACTACCAGAAAAATCAATTGTAACTACACTAGGATGGTCAAAATAAGCCGCACGCTTTGTACCTGAACGAAACTTACTTGTCGAACAATAGAAATGCCGTCCGATAATCCCCGTCGGACTGTGTCATAGACGTAGATAGGATTTGTAGAGTAATCTGTTTATACATTTACTAAAAATAAAAGTATATTTTACATTATATTCAGGTAGTTTCATCTTAATTATTTAAATGACTTTACCTGACCCTGAAAAACAAATTAGACCTAAAACTATAGTTCTCTACCGAATTTAGTCATTTCGACTATCCCTGTGCAAACAATTATTGGCGAGCCACTGGAATGTCTTTGACAGAATGATTTATTACTGTCAGTCATTCTCAAATACACTATACCGATGTCTACATGTGTTGTAGATACTGGTACACCCAGAAATGAGTAATATGCCGTGATGATATATTTATTTTTATTTTTACCTCCCGCTACCCTTGGTAAGGGAGGTATAGGGATCGTGTTAAAAATCACATATCGAGATTTTAGTAAATGACCACGTTTTAAGATCCCTAGAACCCAATTTTAACATTTTCAAGATGATGTCTGTATATGTGTATGTGTGTGCTCTAACTCAAATACTGTCATTCAGAAAATTCTGAAACCTTGTATTTCTATCCTATTCTAATATAAAAAGAAGCCATTAGATTTTGGTGTAAATTGGACAAACGGAAATGGCATTTTACTTGAAGCTCATAATGGTTTTTCTTCAAAAAATAACATTAAATGCCATTTTTTCGCATTTTGTCATTATGAAAATTAAAGAATATTGAATTTTCTACAGGAATACATTAATACTTTTTCTATATACTTTACAGATAAATATAAAAATAATTTTTTACCTCTCGCTAAGAGAGGTATTGGATTCATGCTAAAATTCACATATTCAGATTTTATTGAATAAGCACGATTTAAGTCCCTAGAATAGATTATAACATTTTTAAAATGATGTCTGTGTGTGTGTGTGTGTGTGGATGTGTGTATGTGTATGTATGTCTGGATGTTGTAGACACGATTCCTCAAAAACTATAAGACTTAAAAAATATTTAACTGCAGTTTCCTCAATCTGACATTCCTGGGAAGAGCTGATTAGATTTTGGTAATAATTGGACAACCGGAAACAATAGTTTCTTTAAAAAATCTTCTGAATATATTCTTTTTGGAAATTTTTGTTATTACAAATATTGAAGAACATAAAATTCTACATCTGATACATTTAAAAATTTTATTATATCTTGTGTAGATTTAGAAATAAATGCACTGTAATATATAAAATAGTCTAATCGCAGATGCTACGGCACTAAGGAAACCAGTTGACAAATTCAAATGTTTATAACATAGTTTTGTCAGTGTCAAAAATCAACAGTTTTAGTAACATTCTCAAAACTTTTTCTGGGAAGTACATTTAATCTTTCTTATTGTTTTATTAATTAAATATTTGAAATTGTAGGTAAAATGCATATATCCATCAGAAATACCGCCAATCTGGTTAATGAATTGGAAGAATCTGACATTTAGAAACTTCCTCATACAATGAAAAATAGATATAATTAGAATTGTATGTGTACACAAGACATGTTAAATATAATAAAACACAATATTTGTGTAAAGTTCTGTAATATTTTTGTTATAAAACGACGGTTCGATAGCGAAGTGCAATACAATACTTATATAACATAAAATGGAAATGGCGGGAGGTATTGTGCTGGCCACAACAGATTTTTACTATACAAGTTCTAATGTCAAATCAACCAAAGTATTAAACCAAACAGTTACAAACTATTCCGTCAGAAGTCAATAATTTGAAAAACGCAATTTTTACATTTTGTCTCCCTATCCATAATATTTGTCATGCTTTCGCTGTGCGCCAAGCATGTAACTACCCCTAATACCCTAATCCGTGTCCAATGTGATTCTCTCCGGACTTACGACTTTGGAAATGAGAATAGAGAGGAAAAATCCAGAGGCACATCATCAGATCATGATGAAATTCTTGTGCAGTCAAGTGGGTGTTATAGGAGTACATTAAATGATGTTATTGATAAGTCATGTAGAAGAATAATTAGGATATTAGGTGGCTGTGAAATATGTGAGTGATCAGGATCGCGGACGCACCAAACTGAAGGGTGAGGGGTGTCCAAAACTCGGGAAATAGCTTAAAATTAATATTTTGTTACTAACAAAAAAAATCTGTTGTGGCCAGCACAAAACCTTCCGTCAATTCGATGTATTTTGTACAAATCCCATACCAAAAGGTCCTTGGAACAGATTCTATATAATTTCATGTAAAATCGAACACGAACACATACTATTTTTTTACAAATTCCATACCAAAAGTTCATTTGAAAAGGTTCTATAAATCCAATAAAATTATAACATAAACTACACTAAGTAATGTCCTTCCATCTTCTCTTTGACCTTTCTCTGCATGTCACTTGCGAGCAACACTATGACATATCAATTTTAGATCCTACACTTTTTTTCCATATTTGGTTTTGCACTTGCAACTGACATCTGTCAATTAAATTTTTTTGAATAATTATGTCAGCTGTTTCCATAATAAATAACAAAGCTGACTAATTTTTGAAAATTAAATTCTTTATAATGCTTTAAATTTACATCTATTGAATATGAAGGAAAATGTATAATCAATCTGTATAGAGAAGAGTATTTTCTTTAATATATATAATAATAAAATATTAAAAAATAATATTTAACTGCGTTTTTTTAAGAAAAACTGTTAAAAACTTCAAATAAGGGTACTTCCGGTGGATCAATTATAACCAAAATCTAATCAACTCTTCATATGGATGTACAGAAGAGAAATACGAAAGAATTATAATTTTTAGAATTGTAGTATTGGAGTTATCGTCGGAGAAAAATTTGTCACACACGGACACACATACACACACACGCACACACGGACACACACACACACACACACACACACACATACGTACATACATACATACATACATACATACATACATACATACAGACATCATCTTAAAAATAGTAAATTTGTATTGTAAGGACCCTAAAACGTGCTTATTCATTAAAAACTCACCACCGAATTTTTTGACCAAAGACAATACCTTCCTTACCTAAAGGTGACGGAAGGTAAAAAATCTGTTGTGGCCAGCACAAGACCTCTAGCCATTTCCATATTAGGCTATATAAGTATTGTACTGCACTTCGCTTTCGAACCGTCGTTTTATAACAAAATATTACAGAACTTTACTCAAATATTGTTTTTTATTGTATTTAACATGTCTTCTGCACACATATAATTCTAATTATATATATTTTTCAATGTATTAGGAAGTTTCTAAATGTCAGAGATTCTTCCAATTCATTAACCAGATTGGCGGTATTTCTGATGGATATATGCATTTTACCTATAATTTCAACTATTTAATTAATAAAACAATAAGAAAGACTAAATGTACTTCCCAGAAAAAGCTATCAGAATGTCACTAAAACTGTTGATATTTGACAATGACATGTGTCATAAACATTGGAATTTGCCTTAGCCTTTGCGATTAGTGTGCTCTATATATTATAGTGTCTTTATCTCTAAATCTATGCAAGATATAATAAAAATCTTAAATGTATTAGATGGAGAATTTTATGTTCTTCAATATTAGTAATATCACTAATTTTCAAGAAATAATATTTAGAAGAAGCTTTTTCTGGGAAATACATTTAATCTTTCTTATTGTTTTATTAATTAAATATTTAAAATTATAGGTAAAATGGATATATCCATCAGAAATATCGCCAATCTTGTTAATGAATTGAAAGAATCTCTGACATTTAGGAACTTCCTCATACAATAAACAATAGATATAATTAGATTTTTATGTGCGTAGAAGACATGTTAAATACAATAAATAACAATATTTGGGTAAAGTTCTGTATTTTTTTTTGTTATAAAACGACGGTTCAATAGCGAAGTGCAATACAATACTTATACAATATAAAATGGAAATGGCGAGAGGTATTGTGCTAGCCACAACAGATTTTTTGATATTTTGAAAATTAAATTTTATATACCGGAATAAAATAGAATTCACTAATCCAAAAATGAGGATTAGCTTAAACTTTTTTGAGAAATGGGCTGTATATTATCAAATCTACTTTCTGGAAAACTGGAGTACTGCGCCATCTATTGCCCAGTAGTGTAGCATACAGCGTAGGTATGAACCTGTATTACAGGTTACTAGAGTTGGAACTAATATTTGTAAATATTAATATTGTAAATTATTTTATTTTCTTTTATAATTATTGTTACAATTGCTACAAAATTAATTAAAATAAAAATATTTTCTAAAATATTACAGATATCTGTAAAAAAGACCATTAATGTCGATAATACAAATAACTGTAAATATAATAGTTATTTTTACTTCCTGCTACCCCAGGGAAGGGAGGTATAAGGATCGTGCTAAAAATCGCATGTCGAAATTTTTTTGTCACCAAATTTTGGGAACATACTCTCCTCGACCTGTACTATCCAAAATCCATAGTCTGAACAACGCGCCTTTACCTTAATTTGGGTGTGGAAATTAGAAAAAAAAATTATGTAGGTAGTCTACTAAAAATCCGATCACCCTGTATTTAAATGGTAAGTATCATTTTCCCTTAATTCAAGCATGCTGATTACGGGAAAAATAATGAAAAAAATCTATAGGCCATAGTTTCCAAAAAAAAAATTTTTATTTTTAATGCAAAATTGACAATATTTTTCGACTTTGACGGACTATAACTAATGAATGGTAAAAGATACGTTAACGGGCGTTGCGCCATTCGATTCTATGGACTTTTTTACATATGTTAACCAATTTTGAATAACCGTGTCTAGCTGGTATAGTAAGGGTAAGCAAAAGTGAAAAAAATGGTAACTTTAAACAATTCAGTAGTCCACTAAAAATCCAACCACTCTGTATTTAAATGAAAAGTATCATTTTCCCTTAATTCAAGCATGCTGATTACGGGAAAAATAATGAAAAAAATCTCTAGGCCTTAGTTTTCAAAATAGAAATTTTTATTTTTAATGCAAAATTGACAATATTTTTTGACTTTGACGGACTATAACTAATGAATGGTAAGAGATACATTAATGGGCGTTGCGTTATTCGATTCTATGGACTTTTCTACATATGTTTACTAATTTTGAATAACCATGTCTAGCTAGTATAGTAAGAGTAAGCAAAAGTGAAAAAAATGGTAACTTTAAAAAATTCAGTAGTCCACTAAAAATCCGACCACTCTGTATTTAAATGAAAAGTATCATTTTCCCTTAATTCAAGCATGCTGATTACGGGAAAAATAATGAAAAAAATCTCTAGGCCTTAGTTTCCAAAATAGAAATTTTTATTTTTAATGCAAAATTGACAATATTTTTTGACTTTGACGGACTATAACTAATGAATGGTAAGAGATACATTAATGGGCGTTGCGCCATTCGATTCTATGGAGTTTTCTACATATGTTCACTAATTTTGAATAACCATGTCTAGCTAGTATAGTAAGAGTAAGCAAAAGTGAAAAAAATGGTAACTTTAAACAATTCAGTAGTCCACTAAAAATCCGACCACTCTGTATTTAAATGAAAAGTATCATTTTCCCTTAATTCAAGCATGCTGATTACGGGAAAAATAATGAAAAAAATCTCTAGGCCTTAGTTTCCAAAATAGAAATTTTTATTTTTAATGCAAAATTGACAATATTTTTGACTTTGACGGACTATAACTAATGAATGGTAAAAGATACGGTAACGGGTGTTGCGCCATTTGATTCTATGGACTTTTCTACATATATTTACCAATTTTTAATTTCCGTGTCTTTCTGATACAATAGTACCAAGAAAAATCAAAAAGTGATATCTTAAAATTGCAAGTAGCTCATTAAAAGTTCGACCACTCTGTATTTAAAGAAAAAAAAATAGTATTCTTGCGAGTATTCCAATTTATTATTTGGAGAATACATATTTTATTTACTATTAAAATTACGTAAATTTATCTCCGATTAAAAATTATAATTTAATTGTTTATTTCTGTCTGTAGCACAAGCCTTTTGTCGGTTGTTACGTCATTACCAAGTATTAGATAACTTATTATTTTAAAAAATATACCTCCTAAAGTTTTAAACAGCCATTTACAATTTGTCTTTCGTAGTGAAAGGATGGTTGTACTCTTCTGGTTTGCTGGACCGTGCTCGACCATTCTTTTATTATTTTTGTATTTGTATTTCGTAGTATTTAAATCTGTGGTAGTTACTTCTACCCTTAAAATAAATTATTAAATATTAGACTTAAATTCATTAAATTAAAGTGCGCCTAGACCAACCCAGGGCCCAGAAGGACAACGTGGGATACTTGTATTTGTGTAGTGGTAGTTTGGTAAAATGTCCAGGTTTATCCTGAGACAAGGTATGTGAAAATAAACTTCCCAGCAAATTGATAATTTATCAATTTTTACATTTTATATCAATTTTAAAAATATTTTAGGTCAATTAACTTGACATGTACCTCAATCTAATAATTGTTGCTGTACCCGTAATTTTAGGGTATAAGGCATAACAATACGATATAAATACAATACAATGAATTGTACAACAATTCAAATTTAATATTTTAAAATACAGTATTTGTACTAGTGTTACATAATACATAAAATATCTAAAATACTTATATATTGTTTAAACTATTTAAAACATACAATTTCAAAATTTATTTACCCAAAAAACATTAAAATATATAACTCATAGATTGTGACACGGATTTTTCCATTTATTTATTTAAATATACAAACTATCAATGATAAAAAATAAGTTAAATGACACACCCAACAATGGGTAATAAGCAGTAATGATATTATTATTTACTATTAAACAAGCTTGTATATAATAAATTGTGATTTCAACTTTAAATAAATTTAAAACTGAGTACAATATGGCATATAAAGGAATGACAGTGTGTGAGTGATTGGGTAAGCGAAATCTTGCTCTATAAAATTGCCCGGGAAATTTTATAGTGTAAGACTAGCTTTAATTAAGGTTAGCTTAGGATAAGTTAGTTATAAGATAGGGCGCCATATTTGTACTCAGTTTTTCTTTTCATATTAAACAATAAATAGTTATTTATTAATAAACAATCATTTGAATATATTTCTATATTAATTTGGGAAAATCCTGTCTGCAAAATTCATTAAAAATTGTTTCATTTTCAATAATTTCATTCTTTTAATTGATTTTCTATATTTTTTACTGTTATTGTATGCCAATTAGTTTTGGGTTCAAATCCCGAACTCAACAATTGTGAAACAGAGGAAATGTTTAAGTATTTGACCCAATTTTCTGAAATTTTTAATTTTTTACAAATTCAGAATAACGTATTGCATTTTTATTTTATTAAAATTAAATTCGTAATGGTTGTTATTACTATTTTATCAAAATTGAATAAAATATTGTATAAACTACATATGAGTTAAGAATGTTTATTCAGACGAAGAAATTAACCAACTCGCCCTTACGGGCTCGTGGGTTAAGCTTTCTTCTCATGAATAAATGTTATCTTAGCTCATTTGGTGTATAAATATCTATTAACAAATATATATTTTACTATTTTAAATGCTTTTGAAAACTTGGATTTTTAAAGTCTTACCTATTACAATTTTGCTGGGAAGTTGCTGTACATTGCAATGAACGTTCAATTATTAATAAATAATAATATAGAATGAAAGGTGTGAGTGAGTGTGGATCGTATGTATGGGTAAAATAAAAAAAAATAAATAAAAAAAAAAATAAGAATAATATGAAAATAAAAACCAATTTTTATTTATGAATGATCCCCTGAATGTTTTGTGTGATTGAGGTTTATTTAGTATTGATAAATATCTGATAAAAGACGCAGTATTTTCTACATTTTTATTCAGACAAAAAAATTTGCAATATTTATATATCTTTGAAAGAAAATTTTGAATCTATTTCATTCATTTGAAATGAGATTTTCTGAGTCTTTAGAGATAAGGTGCCACACCCAACTAGGGATAAAGCACATTATAATAAACAGATATTTTGTATTTATACAGATTTTAAAATTAAATATTTAATGAGTTAAATAAAAACGTTCATTGCAGTACAGCCTAGTTAAGTTTAGTTTAAGGGGGCGCGTCGTCATCCTAACTTTAACTTGTAAATCTAACTTAAATTGTAACTTTCGTCCCGGGTGAATTTACTCGCGTAACCCGGCATGAGGTCCGGATCGTTTCCGTTCCGTTGACATCGCATAGTCCAGGATCCTTTTGGACCTGGATATTATCGTCCTTCTAGACACCGTGGGATATAATCATCATCCTAACTTTTAAATGGTAGATTTCATGCCGGCATGAGGTCCGGATTGTTTTAGTTTTTTTTATTTATTATTAGCTCGTGTAATCCGGTATGAGGTCCGGATCGATTAGGCCAGGAACCCAGGACCTGGACAACGGGGGACAACGAGGGATCGAGAAAAGAGCAAGTCTTCTAGGCGACTTAAAGACGCGAATATATTCGAAATTTGTCGCGAACCGGGTACGGGAAATTTTGAACAGATTTTGATAATATTGGTTTTATTTTTTGTTTTGTGCCGGGAATATTTTTTTATAAACAGTAGTTTGGGGTTTGCAGGGTTAATTTTTGCCATAAATTCGTTCGCGAATATCGATTTATAAATGATATATTTGGGGTGGGATTTTGGGATTGTTTATATTATATTATCTTATATTATATATGCTCGTATATAATATAAATATGATATAATATATTTATTTTGTATGTTATGCTTTTTTCCTAGCGCACTGAGTATTTGGCGTGCCAGTATTTTGAATACTGTGCAATGAATACTCATCAAATTCCGCCGAAAGTCTCTCGCGGGCATGAAAATGTTCGGTGGACTTTACACATGGTAAAAAAGAGCTTTGTTGCAGATTACTAAAATTAGTACCAGCAGCTAATTTCGTAATCACAATGAAGTTGTTTTTTATCGTGAGGTGAGCAACCCTCGTCCAAGAAAACTTACCCTCCTATATGGATTGCACGGGGTCGGTTTTCGCGGAATGGGGAGGGCGCGGTCGTAGGTCCAAACACTGTATGGAATATGACGATGAACAATAGTTTATCGGCGTATGCATATCAGTGGTTGGAACGCGCTTGGCCC
Organism: Ophonus ardosiacus; assembly: GCA_943142095.1. Taxonomy (NCBI): domain Eukaryota; kingdom Metazoa; phylum Arthropoda; class Insecta; order Coleoptera; family Carabidae; genus Ophonus; species Ophonus ardosiacus. The sequence continues at coordinate 1,261,321 of OW964841.1, forward strand.
CAGCAGGCCGCGTCCGTGAACAAGCCACAAATAGGTTCATTTCATTTCATTATCATTTTTGTTAGGGTTTCAGGCGCGGGCGATTCTATTTATAGTTGGTATGAGATCGTTAGGGTTTTGTAGGACAACCCAGTTGTGGTTTAGACCGGGGTGGCTCTGTCCTCAACTCCTTTGAATCGCAGGAGGTTTGGACAGGGTTCCCTGCCCACGTGGAGAGACCTTGTCGTGGTGGCAGGGCTTAACCACACCCAAATTGGGGTGGGACCAACGTCTCCACAAACTATCGAATTAATATCTGTTTCTGGTTAATATATTAACAAAATTATTTTGGCACATATTAATTCGAAAATTATTACATAAAATATTAATTCGGAACATAGTTACAAAAATCTGATGACCTCCCGCCAATTCCATGCTTAAAATAGCAATGAGTTTTAAGTAAAGTATCACTTCCGGTTGATCTAATTTGTTGTTCCAATAAATAGAAAAGTTTTTCCTCAAAAATATGTTAAGAGCTTTAAGTAAAGTACCACTTCCGGTTTATCAAAGTCAAAATCTAATATGTTTCAAATTATATACGAGTTTTAAATACCAAAGTTTTGGATCATATTTTAGTAGATTTTAAGGAAAAATCGTCACACACATTATTGTAAAAATTGTAAAAAGGTGTTGTAGGTACCTTAATTCGTGCTTATTCACTAAAAACTCCATATCGAGTTTTTGGACCGAAAACGTTACCTTCCTTATCTATGGTGTGGCGGGAGATAAAAATACATAATATATACAAAATAAATGAATACAAAAATTGTCAATTTAGTAATTTTTCGAGAAAATAGCCCAATTTAGAGCAGCTGATGTTCCTTTAGCCAGATCTTCTCTCGTGCATTCCTCTTCTAAGATGGCGCACGTGAGCAGGTGGGTCATTATTTGTTCTTGACTACAATGACATAAAGTGGGTTCGACTTGGTACCCCCAGTTGTACCTATGTATTTTACATTTTCCTACTTGACTTCATAGGCGATTTAAAATTTTCCAAATGGGCCATTTTTGGTCATTGTCTGGTGGTAGCTTCTCATCTTTTGCAAATAAAGTAAAAAGAAAATTATGATAAGTTATTTAACAATGACTTTAATTCAAGCAATTTGAAATAAAATATTAGATATCTTTATGAGGATTTTGAATGTGTCTTTGCTTATAACACAAAAAATAGGGATTGGACACTTTAAATTTAAATATTAAAATATATTTTATCTTTTAAATATCCTAATTTTTATTTATTTTGATTGTTACAGGGTTCTATGCAGTATGGCCGATACACCTTTCGAATATACCCTCATGAAACCTGATTTCTTCCAGTGTCATCGTTGGAGAATGAATCCCGAGACGTGGAGCAGAATTTCCCGAAAAAAATGCACCCTTATGCCCTCCCCATAAACCCTGTTTTAAAGGTATTTATGCCCATTGCCTACTTATCAATAAAACCAAATTAGTTCATAATATTTCTTGTATTATGTTATTATTTATGTATAATTTCCAGTAAACAATGATGTACGCTGTTGTATGACGAATTTAAATTACAAATTATTATTTAATAATCTTAAATTAATAATTATTTTCAAGTAAATACTGTTCATCCGTTCAAAATTGATAGGATTTTACCGCATTCGAATTCTCGCTGTATTTCCACCAATCACAAGCTTCGTTATTATCTCCAATCATAATCGTTAGTTTCGCTATAGGTAGCGAATCACATGAGACCACGCTGTGAGCGTGTCCGTGACTGTGTCGCGTGCTTTGCAAGCAGGTTGATGTTAACAAGTGGTTTTATGTGTTTGTGATATATTTTGTGATTAAAATAACTTAATTGTGTGTTATATTTGTGAAATGGACTTGGAGCAGTTGAATTCGAATGCTTAGCTGTAGTTTGAAAGGTAAATTTCTTGGTTTTCTAATAAATTGAAGGACAAAAATCTTGACGTAACCTTACTTACATCTTCAAGTTCTACATAAATATGTATTTGTATATTGAATTCATCATAAAACAGCCTTAATACATGTAATATATTGTTGCATTTAACATTCTTTTACATTAGTAAAGTATTAATACATTCTTATACGACGCAGAATGTCTAACCTTGCTTTTTGAAGGTTGTACATGATTTGCAACTTTCATTATCATATTTTTAAGAACTTAAACGTAAAATCGTGTAGTGTATATATCTAGCTGCAGTTTGAAAGGTATATTATCTAATTTTGAAATATCTAATGACGCTACGTACATCTTCAAGTTCTAAATGTATATTTGCATAGGTATCAAATTCATCATTAAACAGCAGCTAATACATTTTTACATTTGAGTATTTTTAATCTTGCTTTTTGAATATCTTATGCAACTTTATAGAAATGTCTATAATGTTATGTAATATTTATCTATAGAGGTGTGCAAAAGTTTTAAGCCAAACAGATTTTTAAACCATTATCATATATTGTAAATGTGACACAACAATGAAACAGTTATATTAATAAACATATGCATTTGTGCATAAAATATGTTCCTATTATAAACCAGAAACTATGTAGGTAAATAAAATTATGTAGTAACAAAATAATTTCTAGTGCTATGCAAAAATATTGCGCCAAAAATATGCCTATTTCAAAACAACTAATAAATCTGTTTAGTCTTATTTTGTTATCCATATTTAATAGTTTATCATCATTCCTTTTGATACAATCACTGCAGAATACTATCGAGACATTGATTTAATTAAATTTGTAATACTGCCTTGTGGTGTACATCTTGTCATTAATTTTCTAAATGGTTCTATAATTCAGGCTTGTTTTTCTTTTCCATTGCGGATGTTTAACTTCTGGCTTCAATGCTCTATTGGATTTAAATTCGGAGATTAGGGTGGTCAAACAAGAATTTGGACTTTTGTTGACCTAAATATTAGTTTATTACTTTAGATTTTAGTTTAATTATTTTATCTGTTCGCTTTGTTGGTTTACGGGAGTCTATTGCATCTTGGCTTGTCAGCTAATGATTTTGGCAATGTACATTTGGTGATAATTCCATTTGCTGTGCTTTTATCGATCATTAGGAAGTCTGCTATCTCACGAGAAACATCTCCTTGACGAGAAAGGTTAATTGCGGATTCCCGTACCTGAAAGTGGGTGTATTTCACCAATTAGACAATAAGTTAATATTGAATTGTGTATTATTTATTTGTAAGTATATACATTATATTAGAGTTTGGATTACAGTAACTTATATAACTACATTTATGTGTAATTTGGTGAAAAATATAACTTAATATTGTGATAGTGAATATGTGATAGTGAATATATCAGTATTATATTATAATTGCTCTACTTTATTTCATATTGATACAGTTTTTTTCTAAGACATAGTCACAATATAGCAGTCAATATATTCAAATTAAACATATTTGTGTTAAATTATTGATCTATTTTTAATTGTATCTCTGTATACAAATCTTTGCATCACTATTATTTATTTGAAAGTATTTACATAGGTATATTAAAGTAATCTATATCTCGATAAGTCTTAGAAAAAAAATGTTATACATTATACTCGCAAAAATCTGTAATATTATGTAATAACTTATACGATACAATTTAATAAATATTTGGCGATATATATTTCATATTTATTTATTTACAAGTCCTCATAGAATAATATCATTACAATATGTAACACAAATAAAATGTATTACATAAATGACCAATAAAAAACAGTAAAAAAGAATACAATTTCTCAATTCAAAAACCTATTTTCCTATCCTCAAAAATTACATTCCAGCAACTAGCAATTCAGCAAAATACGAACTAGATCATCAAAATGAGATCAGCAGGATTTACGGCCTATAGGTAAGCAACCAGCAAAAAACGTTTCGAGAGCACTGCAAAGCGAACGCCGATCTGCAACCTGCATATATAATTTTAGCGCCTAAACTTCAACCTAGTGCACAGCACATTACAAAAGCAAGTAGCCTATACGTAAAAATTCCTAGCCAGCAAAATCCGATCCGCGAGCACCAGCAAGGCTTCTGGTCGACAAAATCGCAAAAATCGTGTAAAATCGACGTTTTAGAGCCGCAACGGCCGAAAAGTAGCACTTTACTGCCGCTACGAGCATTTTTGAGCTCTCAGACGGATTTTCAGCTGATCGCAAGGCATTTACCCACCAAAATTCAGAAATCCATCGATCGCAATACTGTTGCTAGGCTTCTGGCTGACAAACTTTAAAAAATCGTGTAGAATCGGCGATGTACAGCGTGTAGCAAGACTACTACTCACGAAAACGAGAATTTGTGAGCCCTCTGGCCGATCGAAATGTATTCACCCACAAAAATTCAAATTTCTGACAATACGGTAGGCTGAAGTAAGGCCTGGTGCGCAAATCATGAATCTCAAGTCTCCCACCACGATTTCTAGCTATGTATAATACTGGCTGTCTGTTGAATTTAAAGCCATTCGTGCAGCGGGAGCGGTGGCGTCGAACCGGACACTCTTTGTCGTAAAGTTACGTAATCACGTCTATATGAAGCTATATACAGGTTTCTAGAAATTTTTTGCTGGCTAGGCCCCAGGAACCAGCCGAGCGATCCGATCCCAGCTCCCAGCAACCCGCCTAGCACCCACGTGCTCGCCTCGGCTGTAGCCTAGGCGCGCTCGTGGATGGCTAGGGCGGGTTGCTGGTAGCTAGAATGGGATGCTCGGCTGGTTCCTGGTGGCTAGTATGCGGGATTCGAACCTGGATCTTTAGGATGGGAGATTTTTGTTGGTCGTCGTTCTGGTTGTGGATCTATAGGCTGTGAACTGGTTTCTAAGCGGGATATGAACTTAGATCTTTGGATTGCAATTTTTTTGTTTTGGAAGTAGGGTGTTAGAATGAAATATTATATAGTATTATCGGTATTTATTGGTCATAAATATATTACATAATGGTGTACATAATACATTGCTATATTTTGCAAAGATATATGCGAATGACAATTATATACATAAATAAATGTATCTTTATCTGTAACACTTTGAAAGATGATATTTGATATAGGTTGTTTTTAATTATATATATATAAGAATATATGATATAAATTCTTTATTATGATTCGTTGTAATATACAAGTAGGCTAACATATATGATTGACAACAATAGATCGATTAATTGTTGAAAAAACTATTATAAGGATCATTTGTTTTAACAAATAGAAATAATAGAAGACATTAATTATGTATAAAATGATCATATGTTTATTTATAACAGAAAATCCTTACAAAGTTTTTCCCTAACATTTTTTGAGTATTGAAAATATATTCTAAGTTTAAAATAATATATTTTACAACTTCAAAATGAATGTCTCTCTTGCTATAAACTTTTTGGATTCAAATTCGAATTCGCACATAGCTAAAAGATATATTTAAAATATGTAAACTAAAGTTTAAACAAAATGAAAAGAAAATTTTGAGATCGTTTTTTAATTCGATTGTTGAATATGAAAATGAAGTTTAAAAAATTTTCAATCATTGCAATATATAAAATATATTTGAACTAGTAGCTATATTTGTTTTAAATTGTATCAAACATGTAAATGTTGATATATTGATTAACTTTGTGGAATCGAAATTTGTGATCTATATAAATAGGGGTAATGTGTCAGTTTATCAGTTTAATATCTTAATTAATGCATTTCGAAGTTTAAAATGTAATATTTTTAATTACATCGAAACTCTTATTACGTCATTCTTACAGGAGAGACATTTATTTTGTGATAGTTTTAAATTAGATGACTTGGTACATAGGTGATTTGAAACTAAAATGTTTTTATCATCTTTTTCAACGGACGCAGAAAAAGTATGTGTGTAAAGTATCATTTTCCGCTCTAGATACATAAATAACTATTTTGCAATGTGCGAATATATTATGAAGTGTATTTTAAATATAATTAATACAAATCAGGTTTTTTCTTACTGTGTTTTATTAAGAACGATCAGAGTATTAGATTACAAGTGTGTACTCGTATGTATGTAGGAGATGCAAATGATGGTACAGAAAAATAGAGCTAAGTCCCAATCACTTATATAGTTTCGAGATATTGAAATTTAAAGTTTTAAATATGTACTATTGATTCATATGTTGTGCATAAGAACTTTAAAATTAAATACTTCAAGAATTAAGAGTGATAGCAAATTATCCTAATCTTATTTTTATTTGTTGGATTATTTTCTATAAGTAAACGAAATTTCAGCACTTTGGAATCGCTGAAAACATTTTCAGCAATGCTTGTTTCACAACAGGTATATCTATTGACAATAGCAATTTAAAAAAAATAAGTATATGAAAAACTAAAAGAAAAAGCGACTTGCGTTTTCAAAATTTAGTTGTAGAATATGTAAATCGCTGAAAAAGTTTTCAGTAATGTTAGTTTCAAGACGAGTACATCTCTATTGAAAATATCTCGTAAACTAAGAGATATAGCCATTTGCACTTTTCAAATTTGGATGTAGGAGATTATTTTGTAATTATTTTTCAAATGTATGAATCGCTGAAAAAAATCAGTAATGTTTAGACTTAGCTCTTTCGTTTCTTGTACACTTCAAATAATATGTATGTAATATGTGTTTGTGACGAATGTATGTGAACCTAACGCAATACGCTTTGAGATGTTGAAATATAATTATGAAAATGAAAATATGTGAATTGTATAATGACATGATTTTATTCTCTGTCATTTAAATATGCTTATATGTATGTCTTCGACATTTGTTCATGAAGTTTTTATTAGTAGAGTAGATGATTTATCACGCTAAATGGTTATATAACATAAGTACTTTATAGGTGTGAGGTGGTTTTATTTATTTATTTACATAAATTTGATAAATATGACTTGGGGTGTACAAAATCCATGTAGGGGTTGTTTTGGGATGCGATGCTCTGCAACAGGGTGACCATCTCCAATGGGGTTATCAGGATTCATGAACTGCAACTCGCTCGGGTACATCTGCAGCATCGTCTGTTTAAGGGCACAGCTTATCTTTCTGCAACAATAGAAAATATACTCGAAAGCAACAAATACGAATTAGTGGTCAATGATCATAGAAAATAATATGATTTTATTTGTAGATTATTAAGAATTATTTCAAATATATATAATTATTATTTAAAAAGATATATTAATGCCAAAGAAAGTGCGAGATATTACAAAATAATGAATAAATATTTCAATCGACCAGTTATAGATTTTAATGCATAATGTGTACGATATTAAAGTATTTTAATAATAAGGTATGTTACGTAATTTCACCATTAAAAAAAATGACGTCACCATTTGTATTATCATACACATTCATAATTACGTTTATATGGAACAAAATATATGTAGTAAAATATATAGGACATACATGATATTAAATTATATACAGGGTGAACACAATTCGTGACATAGTTGTTTAACATTAGAAAACATTTTTTTTTTTTCAAATATCTGTGCCGAAAAATTATATGGGATGCTTAATACATAGTATTTACAGAATAAAATATTAGAAGATTGTATATGGTACAAATATTAAATAATTATCAATTAATGCAAACTCTTTTCGATATAATATGAGCAATTATTAAATATAGCTTATATCTTATATCTGTACTAGAATAATCCCTCAAAATTAATGGTTAATATATCAAATAAAAAATACAACTATGAATGAAGTATCACAAAAGCAAAAAAAAAAAAACTCACTTTGAATAAATGAAATCTATGGATGTAACTCCAAGTCCTGCAGGTATCCTAACGTTTTCTCCAAGCACCAGGAAGTCGTCCTCGTGGTCACAGTACACCAGCACACTACACACACGTCTTCACACTAGCACTGTAACAAACAAACTGAAAGAATGAATCCATGTAACAGTTAGGGTGTTAAATAATTTACCCCATAGAAATACTAGTCAACAATTAAACAATAATGTGTCATTATAAATAATAATTGCTTCTCACGTATTATGTAATTCGTTCAAGGTGTTTTGAATTTTATGAATGTAGAAGTGGCGCGAAAATATTTGAGTGCACAAAATACAAAATTACATTTTTTTTTTGTTATAACACTATACTAAATATGTATGTTTTTTTCAGATGCAGCAGTGTGAAAAGTCGACATCCTGGTGTTGCAGACTTAGCGACTTGGAGTACCGACATTGTAACCAGAAACACTCAACAATGGTGAGTTACATTATTACAAATATTTGACGGACTATAACTAATGAATGGTAAAAGATATATTAACGGGCGTTGCGCCATTCGATTCTATAGAGTTTTCTACATATGTACACCAATTTTGAATAACCGTGTCTAGCTAGTATAGTAAGAGTAAGCAATAGTGAAAAAAAAAATGGTAACTTTAAACAATTCAGTAGTCCACTAAAAATCCGACCACTCTGTATTTAAATGAAAAGTATCATTTTCTTTCTCTTAATTCAAGCATGCTGATTACGGGAAAAATAATGAAAAAAATCTCTAGGCCTTAGTTTCTAAAATAGAAATATTTATTTTTAATGCAAAATTGACAATATTTTTTGACTTTGACGGACTATAACTAATGAATAGTAAGAGATACGTTAACGGGCGTTGGGCCATTCGATTCTATGGACTTTTCTACATATGTTTACCAATTTTGAATAACCGTGTCTAGCTAGTATAGTAAGAGTAAGCAAAACTGAAAAAAATGGTAACTTTAAACAATTCAGTAGTCCACTAAAAATCCGACCACTCTGTATTTAAATGAAAAGTATCATTTTCCCTTAATTCAAGCATGCTGATTACGGGAAAAATAATGAAAAAAATCTCTAGGCCTTAGTTTCTAAAATAGAAATTTTTATTTTTAATGCAAAATTGACAATATTTTTTGACTTTGACGGACTATAACTAATTAATAGTAAGAGATACGTTAACGGACGTTGCGCCATTCGATTCTATGGACTTTTCTACATATGTTTACCAATTTTGAATAACCGTGTCTAGCTAGTATAGTAAGAGTAAGCAAAACTGAAAAAAATGGTAACTTTAAACAATTCAGTAGTCCACTAAAAATCCGACCACTCTGTATTTAAATGAAAAGTATCATTTTCCCTTAATTCAATCATGCTGATTACGGGAAAAATAATGAAAAAAATCTCTAGGCCTTAGTTTCTAAAATAGAAATATTTATTTTTAATGCAAAATTGACAATATTTTTTGACTTTGACGGACTATAACTAATGAATAGTAAGAGATACGTTAACGGGCGTTGGGCCATTCGATTCTATGGACTTTTCTACATATGTTTACCAATTTTGAATAACCGTGTCTAGCTAGTATAGTAAGAGTAAGCAAAACTGAAAAAAATGGTAACTTTAAACAATTCAGTAGTCCACTAAAAATCCGACCACTCTGTATTTAAATGAAAAGTATCATTTTCCCTTAATTCAAGCATGCTGATTACGGGAAAAATAATGAAAAAAATCTATAGGCCTTAGTTTCTAAAATAGAAATTTTTATTTTTAATGCAAAATTGACAATATTTTTTGACTTTGACGGACTATAACTAATTAATAGTAAGAGATACGTTAACGGACGTTGCGCCATTCGATTCTATGGACTTTTCTACATATGTTTACCAATTTTGAATAACCGTGTCTAGCTAGTATAGTAAGAGTAAGCAAAACTGAAAAAAATGGTAACTTTAAACAATTCAGTAGTCCACTAAAAATCCGACCACTCTGTATTTAAATGAAAAGTATCATTTTCCCTTAATTCAAGCATGCTGATTACGGGAAAAATAATGAAAAAAATCTCTAGGCCTTAGTTTCTAAAATAGAAATTTTTATTTTTAATGCAAAATTGACAATATTTTTTGACTTTGACGGACTATAACTAATTAATAGTAAGAGATACGTTAACGGACGTTGCGCCATTCGATTCTATGGACTTTTCTACATATGTTTACCAATTTTGAATAACCGTGTCTAGCTAGTATAGTAAGAGTAAGCAAAACTGAAAAAAATGGTAACTTTAAACAATTCAGTAGTCCACTAAAAATCCGACCACTCTGTATTTAAATGAAAAGTATCATTTTCCCTTAATTCAAGCATGCTGATTACGGGAAAAATAATGAAAAAAATCTCTAGGCCTTAATTTCTAAAATAGAAATTTTTATTTTTAATGCAAAATTGACAATATTTTTTGACTTTGACGGACTATAACTAATGAATAGTAAGAGATACGTTAACGGACGTTGCGCCATTCGATTCTATGGACTTTTCTACATATGTTTACCAATTTTGAATAACCGTGTCTAGCTAGTATAGTAAGAGTAAGCAAAACTGAAAAAAATGGTAACTTTAAACAATTCAGTAGTCCACTAAAAATCCGACCACTCTGTATTTAAATGAAAAGTATCATTTTCCCTTAATTCAAGCATGCTGATTACGGGAAAAATAATGAAAAAAATCTCTAGGCCTTAGTTTCTAAAATAGAAATATTTATTTTTAATGCAAAATTGACAATATTTTTTGACTTTGACGGACTATAACTAATGAATAGTAAGAGATACGTTAACGGGCGTTGGGCCATTCGATTCTATGGACTTTTCTACATACGTTTACCAATTTTGAATAACCGTGTCTAGCTAGTATAGTAAGAGTAAGCAAAACTGAAAAAAATGGTAACTTTAAACAATTCAGTAGTCCACTAAAAATCCGACCACTCTGTATTTAAATGAAAAGTATCATTTTCCCTTAATTCAAGCATGCTGATTACGGGAAAAATAATGAAAAAAATCTCTAGGCCTTAGTTTCTAAAATAGAAATATTTATTTTTAATGCAAAATTGACAATATTTTTTGACTTTGACGGACTATAACTAATGAATAGTAAGAGATACGTTAACGGGCGTTGGACCATTCGATTCTATGGACTTTTCTACATATGTTTACCAATTTTGAATAACCGTGTCTAGCTAGTATAGTAAGAGTAAGCAAAACTGAAAAAAATGGTAACTTTAAACAATTCAGTAGTCCACTAAAAATCCGACCACTCTGTATTTAAATGAAAAGTATCATTTTCCCTTAATTCAAGCATGCTGATTACGGGAAAAATAATGAAAAAAATCTCTAGGCCTTAGTTTCTAAAATAGAAATATTTATTTTTAATGCAAAATTGACAATATTTTTTGACTTTACGGACTATAACTAATGAATAGTAAGAGATACGTTAACGGGCGTTGCGCCATTCGATTCTACGGACTTTTCTACATATGCTTACCAAGTTTGTATAACCGTGTCTAGCTAGTATAGTAAGAGTAAGCAAAAGTGAAAAAAAATGGTACCTGTATACAATTCGTTAAATTTTATTAGGAAATATTTGAACTTAGCCTTTTGTTTTTCTGTACCTTTTAAATGTCATGTATGCATGAATGTATGGTATATGATTTTCTTATTTAATGAACTGTAATATATATGAAAATGAAGATATATGTGTTGCTTAATGACATGAATTGATTATGTGCCAATTTTTTTCGCCATATATTAGTTATTCGAGTACTTAATGTTTAGGAGGATAACTTTTATTTATTTATTTACATAAATCTTACAAATTAGTCTTGAGGGGCACCAAAACATGTTGGGGTGTCTTCAGTGTTATGCTCTGCAACAATATGATCATCACCAACGCTGAAATTAGCATATATATCCTTCTGCAACTCACTCACATCCTTCTACGGTTCGTCTAGAACTGTAGTTCACCTCTGTTACATGTTTCTGTAACAATAAAAATATATTCGTATTAATATTTGGATTAGTGGTTACAGATAATAATATGGATGGATTTAGAACTGTTTCAATCGTTCGTAATTATTTAAAATAAAATACCTAATATAAGTATGTGTGAGAAATTCAATATTGAGAAGAATATTTAAATTTTTAATTATTTAATAATATATGACATTTGTGTATGGTAGTAATACTATAAATAACTCTAAATTAATTCAAATTCTTTTCCACACATCAACAATTATAATTCAAATATAAAGTATATATACACCCGAAACAATCTTTAGAAATAATGGCTGATGTACCCAATAATGGTTACTAAAAGTAGTCTAAAAATTAAAAAAAAAAAAACTTACATCAATAAATTATTTCCCTAAGTATAAGTCCAAGTCTTGAAGATGTCCAAAAGTCCTCTCCAGGCACTAGGAAGTCGTCCTCGAATGCACAGTACACGAGCACACCACACGTCTGTTCACTAGCACTGTAACAATGAAACTGACATACTGACAAAATTTATCTATGTAACAGTTAGGCATTAGATAACAATAAAAAAAATGGTAGTCAACAATCAAAATAATGAGTATAAATTATAGTTGATGTCTATGTATTACATAATTTTGTAGTCGCTCGTAAGTTTTTTTTTTTTTAATTATTTGTAAACAAGGTCTATGGATTACACGCGAAATATAATTTATGAATTTTAGGGTTGATAGAAAGGGTGCTATTCAATCCTGAAAAAAAAAATCTGTTGTGGCCAGCACAAGACCTTCTGTTAATTTGATGTATTTTGTACAAATCCCAAAAGTCCATCTGAAAATATTTTATAAATCCAATACACCTCTATAAAATTGCGTACACTTACGTAACATTCTCTTTAAAATCAAATAATATTGCTACCAAGTTTATATCTCTACCCACTTTTAAATTATTGCCCCAAAAGTTAATATATCCCACATTTAGATAAAAACTTCAAAATTTTAAAAAAACTAATTTTTACGTATATAGGTACTTCTCAATGCGCTGATTCCAAATTTTGAAACCGCAGGTCGATATCTATTTTCGTTCTCGAGAGATATAGATTCAAAGTTTTGCTCAAAAAAGCCCATTTTTGGGTAATAACCCAAAAATGGGTCGAGATATGAATTTTTCGACAACGCCATTCGATTCTACGGGCAAAATCACATAAGTACACCAATTTTCAGAATTTTTGAACACCGCATACAATCTCTAAAGCAAAATAACTGAAAATGGCCAAAATCTGAAAAAATCGTAAGGATTAGGATTTTTTCAGATTTTGGCCATTTTCAAACTTTTATTCATTAAAAATGATCCGGTTGGACAAATATTATGAAAATTGTTATACTTATGTATTTTTGTCCGTAGAATCGAATGGTGATGTCGCCAAATTCATATCTCGACCCATTTTTGGGTTAATACCCAAAAATGGGGAGTTTTGAGCAAAACTTAAAATCTAAATATCTCGAGAACGAAACGAGATATTGACCTGCGGTTTCAAAATTTGGAATCAGCGCATTGAGATGTATCTAGATACATAAAAATTAGAATTTTGAAATTTTTGAAGTTTTTATGTAAATGGGGGGTATATTGACTTTTGGGGCAATAATTCAAAAAATGGGTAGAGATATAAACATGGTAGTAATATTATTTGATTGCAAAGAGAATGTTACGTAAGTGTACGCATTTTTAGAGTATTTGAACAACTATGTGCGAATTTTTAGAAGTAAAAGTATTGAAATAAAAATGGATAAATGCTATAAAAATGTTTCTTGGAAAAGATTCTATATACCCAATAATATTATAACACGAACACATACTATTTTTTACAAGTTACATACCAAAAGTTCCTGTGAAAAGATTCTATAAATCTAATAAAATTATAACATGAACATACACTATGTAAATTGCACTTGACATTTCTTTCTTTCTTCTTCAGCTTTCTCCAATTTTATTAGGGGTCACTGTTTCTTATTCTTCTTTTTCACTCATTCCTGTCTAACGCATCTTTTTTTTTAAGAAAGACAATACCTTCCTTACCTAAAGTTAACAGAAGGTAAAAAAGTGAGATAGCGACTTTCAGTTTTCAAATTTGAATTCAGGGGTGTTTTTAATATGTACACTAAGTTTCAGGAATTCGAATTACTGAAAAAAAATCTATCGTGTTTGTTTCAAGATAGGTAAATGTCTTTTGTGTATACCATGATAAAAGTAACATATTTTAAAAACTAAGTGAGATAGCGACTTGCAGTCTTCAAATTTGAATTCAGGGGCTTGTTTTCTGAATGTGCACTACGTTTCATGAATTCGAATTGGAATTTTCAACTTTAGGGCTCAAAATTTCTGAAATTAAGATAGGAATTTGTACGTTTCAATTTTGTTTTGAGCATTCATCTCTGTACACATAAGTAAAGTTTTAAAATTGTTGACAAATACTTTTCTACAGGAAATTTCAACTTTAGATATTAATAGAGGAAAGCGGTATTAATAACACACATAAATACAATTTGCAGATACAATAAATAAGTTATTACATTTATAATTTGATTAATAAATCATTTCTTTTTGCAGATGATCACGTTTTCGATGTTCCAGTGGTAAGAGACGCAGACATCATGACTTGGAGAACCCGTCCGTGTATCTACAGTATCCTGGGGCTTCTCTTCGGACCTGGTGAACATGATTTCGTTTTGGAGCAGGAAACCATCTCCTGCGGTATCGTGAAGTCGTGAACCGGTTCGCCTGATCTCCAGACTTCAAATTCTGTGAAATATAAATGTAAGTTAAACTGTGTATTCCACTAAACTTTGTCATGCGTTGTTATTTCACATTTTTATTTATTACTCGTACATGGTTAAAGATAGCAACTTGCGCAATGAAAATTTGGAATCTACATAAAATTCTCTTTAAGATACGTCCAATTATAATTTCTAACTTTTATTGGATCAGGAGTTACAGGGCGTTAAAATAAATGTATTTTAGTCTGTACACTTGTTCCATATTTTCATTTATCACTATTACAAGAATAAAGATAGTAAATAGGAAAGTAAAAATTTATATTTTACATAAAATTCACAATTTGGATACGGCAGACACATTTGTTTTGTGCTGAACAACTTAGAAGAAATGTAAATGTAATATCAAAGGTTTATACTTACCTACGGCGAATTTTCATAATATATCATCCGCTGTTATATCATCACTGTAATATATCATCATTGGCGATTTTCACAGATTAGAATACACTTTGTAGCACATATTACGTAACACTCACACCAAATAGAATAACTTCTATAACACTTGGTATTATAGGACAATACACTACACTTTTACGGACAATTATACTTGTTTTAGTAATAGTAAAAACGGTTTTTTTTACAACCGTATAGTAAACTAACTCACGATACGACAATAAAATTTTGACTAAGGATAAAATAATGAACACTAACGGGAGGGCAGAGACTTATGCAACATTTTAAATAATATCGAAAATTATAATAAGCGGAAATACGTTGTATAAGTTAAAAATAAATTTTGAATATTTAGATTTTATTGCAAAAAAAAATGTACATATGCACATTTAAATTTAATGCACTATTAACTTATTAAATTTAGAATTCTTTTACAAAGTTTAAACAAATTGAAAATTATTTAAAGTTATTTAAATAATTTTAAGAAAGTTATAGGGTAAATCTAATTTTTTTAAAATATATCGCGAACTATACGATGTAAATAGAGAACGAATGCAATAAAAATTTCAAAGTTTTTCTATTTCTATGTACACTACACGATTATACACAAGCACACGATGTTCACTTCACCAAAGACCGAAAGGAACTGAAGTCTTTATTCTAAAAACATAATATTAATATTATCACGTAATACCCCCACTCTAATTAAGTGTTTATCTTTATACTTTGCCGCTCAAAATATACAATGTTTATGTTTTTTTACAGGTTTTGCGAAGGGCCTAGTACACCCAGCAATAGGATACGGTAACTACAACACTGGCTGATGATAATATATGATTTTATATAAGAATAAATAAATAAAAGAGTACTTTTCTTACCTTTCCTATGTAATAACAAAAGGGACAGGGAAATATTCTAATATTTAAGGATTTTTCCGAATTTTTCTATGCTATCTTTTAGTATTAAGTTCTCTAGGTACGAAAATAACCATCCGATAGGAGTCCGCCCTTTTATAAAGGGCTAAGGGCTTATTTGAGCCCTTAGGGAAAATTTGACCACGGATTTCATTTATGCAGCTCCAAGTAGGTTTAACAACACTTGTCCGGATTTTCTAGCTCTTTTAGTTCAGGAATTAGCGCAGGCCCTTCGCCACAAACTTGAAGGGCAAATATATTGTAAACCAAAGGGTTTTTATCAATTCTGTGCAAGCCAATGGAAAGCGCGGGTTCGAATACCCCCGATTCGCTATTTTCCGGCCCTTTAGCCTTATAAATGGACCAATTTAAGTGTTAGTCCCTTTAAAAAACTTTAAGGGCTCATATCTCGAAAACGGCTGGGTTTTCAGCGTTTTCCTTAAAACGCTGTTCCTTAGGGGAATTCGAATGAGTAATATAGGGTCAAACTACATCATACCAAAGTTTGAAGGGCGTAGGGCAAAGTTTTTTATAATAAGGGTTTTTGAAAATTTTTGAACATTTTTTAATTTTTTTTTGTTTACACCAAAATTTTATTATTTATTTTTTAAGCACTATAAGCAATAAAATAACCATCCGTAGAACTCTTTCTCATTCCTGTTCCTCGGATACTATGGAAAATTTTCGACTCAAAATGCGACACTTTTTAATTAAGAAATGCTTTATATCTCCTAAACTACAAAAGGTTGAAGGGCCGGACAAGGTTTTTTAGACTAATTAGGACCCGTAGAACACGAATCCGGTCTCACATTGAAAATACGAGAACTCTTTTCATTCCTGTTATCCGGATACCATCAAAAATTTTCGACTCAAAAACTGAGTAAAATTGAGTAAAATTGGGTTTAAAAAAAGTGTTGTAGCTCCAAAACTACAAAAGCTAGAAAGGCCGGACAGGGTTTTTTAGACTAATTACGACCCGTAGAACACGAATCCGGTCTCACATTGAAAATATGAGAACTCTTTTCATTCCTGTTATCCGGATACCATCAAAAATTTTCGACTCAAAAACTGAGTAAAATTGAGTAAAATTGGGTTTAAAAAAAGTGTTGTAGCTCCAAAACTACAAAAGCTAGAAAGGCCGGACAGGGTTTTTTAGACTAATTACGACCCGTAGAACACGAATCCGGTCTCACATTGAAAATATGAGAACTCTTTTCATTCCTGTTATCCGGATACCATCAAAAATTTTCGACTCAAAAACTGAGTAAAATTGGGTTTAAAAAAAGTGTTGTAGCTCCAAAACTACAAAAGCTAGAAAGGCCGGACAGGGTTTTTTAGACTAATTACGACCCGTAGAACACGAATCCGGTCTCACATTGAAAATATGAGAACTCTTTTCATTCCTGTTATCCTGATACCATCAAAAATTTTCGATTCAAAAACTGAGTAAATTCTGGTCATTGACCCCAAAAATTGGGTTAAGAAAAGTGTTGTAGCTCGTAAACTACAGAAGTTAGAAGGGCCGGACAGGGTTTTTTATAGTAATTACGACCCGTAGAACACGAATCCGTCGTCACAATCAAAATATGGTAACTCTTTTCATTCCTGTTATCCTGATACCATCAAAAATTTTCGACTCAAAACCTGGGTAAAGTTAAGTTAAGAAGAAAGTGTTATAGCTCCAAAACTATAAAAAGTAGAAGGGCCGGACTAGTTCTATTAGACTAATTACAACCGTAGAACACAAATGAACATAAAAAATTTCCCATGTCTTATTTCCCTTATAAATGTTACATAACTACATACTTCCCTGTCTCTTTGTTATGGTACATCCCCCTGAAATAAATGACGGGTTGTTAAATAAAAATTGTATTGGTTTAAGAAATATTTATTGTTTATTATGGTTATAGCTTAAATTGTATGTATTCTTATTTGTATTTTATAAACAAATATGATTAGGGATGTTTAAATAATAGTCTGTATAAATTTCACTTGTATTTGTAATTCATATTGTTGTATTTCATGTAACTACCCTTAATATACTTTGTAAATAAATGATATACTTACCCTTATCCTGAAAAATTAGAAATAGGGATGTTTAAATAATAGTTTGTATACATTTTACTTGTGTTTATTGTTTATTTGTATTTTACATTGTTGTATTTCACGTAACTACACTTAATGTACTTTGTAAATAAATGGTATACTTACCCTTGTCCTGAAAAATTAGAAATAGGGATGTTTAAATAATAGTTTGTATACATTTTACTTGTATTTATTGTTTATTTGTATTTTACATTGTTGTATTTCACGTAACTACCCTTAATGTACTTTGTAAATAAATAATATACTTACCCTTATCCTGAAAAATTAGAAATAGGGATGTTTAAATAATAGTTTGTATACATTTTACTTGTATTTATTGTTAATATGTACTTTACATTGTTGTATTCCATGTAACTACCCTTAATGTATAATATATTACACAATAAAATAAAAATTAAGATGTAAATTGTTTATTTTTTACCCCTTTACTGCCCCTACACGTATATAGTTCCTAAAATGGCCGCTAGAGGGCAGCACCTATTAGAAAGGGGCTTACGCCTAAAATATAGGCAACCAGAAATACTACTCCACTTTGAACAAACATACGTACATACATCATTTTGGTGTTATACCTAATGGGAATTTAACCCAGTAAATATGGGACGTTCACTATGGGAATTTGAGTTGGTGAAAATGGGACGAAAATGCTCTAAAAAGGTGTATACCTATTGGGAATTTGAACCCTTTATTTTTCATCAAATGTTTCTGAGTTAAATTAAATCAAGTAAAGGTCTCATTTTCAAGGCATAAAATATCCAAATATATGCGTCCCATATTCAGGGCGTTAAATTCCCATTAGGTATACCCCAAAATGATGTATGTACGTACGTATGTACACAAATGAAACTTTTTTGAGTTAAATTTACTCTAAGTTGGAACGTTTTTCAACAGGTGCTGCACCCTGGTGGTCATTTTAAAAACTACATACGTGTAGGGACTTAGAAAAAAAAATCAATTTTTAACTATACAAATATATTTATATTATAAGAAAATACACAAGACTTATCTTATAAAAATTAAAGTTTATTGCTATTATTACAAAAGACTTTAACATTATAATAAAGTGTTATTAGATTTGTTGACAAATTTAGTAACAATTGTGAACAGAATTATAACACAAAAGAAACTTAAAAGACACTTGTGTTTGAAAATTCTGTTCATAATTATTTCTCACTAAGTTTGTTTAACAAATTTGGTGACAATCTTTTAACGTTGTCAAACAGGCCTTAGTTGTAAATTAGAAATGTGTTTCAGTAAGTAAAACTATCATTATTCTGATTGTAAATATTATAAACTATTCTACATCTTTATTTTGTAATATTAGTTACTTTTATTACAAAATAAAGATGTAGAATAGTTTATAATATTTACAATCAAATTGTAATGACAGGTATACTTTGTAAAACACATTTCTAACTTACAACTAAGGCCTGTTTGACAACGTTAAAAGATTGTCACCAAATTTGTTAAACAAACTTAGTGAGAAATAATTATGAACAGAATTTTCAAACACAAGTGTCCTTTAAGTTTCTTTTGTGTTATAATTCTGTTCACAATTGTTACTAAATTTGTCAACAAATCTAATAACAATTTATAATAGTGTCAAACATGATTTAGTTGTAAAACTAAAATGTTTGTTCCCAAATAAAATTATCAATATTATAGTTGTATTATTTGTTGTTAATTATTTTGCATCTTTATTCTGTGGACTGAATAAAGATGCAATAGAATTGACCACAAATAATATAACTATAATTTTATTTGGTAAACAAACATTTCAGTTTTATAACTAATACGAAACTCTACATTTATATTATTTAAGTTTTAGAGTAAAATGATACTATATTACGTAGAGTTTCGTTTACAATAGTAATTTAACAAATGAAATCTTGGTGGTCCCTAAATAAGATTCCTTGTTCCCATTTTTAAAGGTACAAAGATTTCTTATTCAGTTGAAGACCGTTTGACATTAAAATAAATTGTTATTAGATTTGTTGACAAATTTAGTAACAATTGTGAACAGAATTACAACACAAAAGAAACGTAGAAGATATTTGTGTTTGAAAATTCTGTTCATAATTATTTCCCAACTAAGTTTGTTAACAAATTTGGTGACAATTTTTTAACGTTACCAAACAGGCTTTAATTGTAAAATTGAAATGTTTGTTACCAAGTAAAATTATCATTATTTTGATTGCAGATATTATAAACTATTTTGAATCTTTATTTTGTAATAAAAGTAACTTCTATTACAAAATAAAGATACAAAATAATTGATATTTACAATCAAAATAATGATAATTTTGCTCGGTAACAAACATTTCAATTTTACAACTAAAGCCTGTTTGACACGTTAAAAAATTGTCACCAAATTTGTTAACAAGAAAAAATTATGAACAGAATATTTAAACACTAATGCCTTTTACGTTTCTTTTGTTATAATTCTGTTCACAATTGTTACTAAATTTGTCAACAAATCTAATAACAATTTATGACAGTGTCAAACATGATTTAGTTAGAAAACTAAAACGTTTGTCACCAAATAAAATTATCATTATTATAGTTGTATAATTTGTTGTTAATTATTTTGCATTTTTATTCTGTGACTGAATAAAGATGCAATAAAATTGAACACAAATAATATAACCATAATTTTATTTGGTAACAAACATTTCAGTTTTATAACTAATACGAAACTCTACATTCAAATTATTTAAGTTTTAAAGTAAAATAATACTATATTGTAGAGTTTCGTTTACAATACTAATTTAACAAATGAAATCTTGGTGGTCCCTAAATAAGATTCCTTGTTCCCATTTTTAAAGGTACAAAGATTTCTTATTCAGTTGAAGACCGTTTCCGAAACTTTATATTAATATTATATATTTTGTTACCACCCAAACCTCCCACTTACCAAAATATATAATATTTATTAATACAAAGCTTCGTTTACAATACTTAAAATCTAACTTTGCCCTGACCGCGTCTAAATACTTATAATAATTACAATTTTTTACTAAAACTACCTACTTTACAACTAAAGGAACATGGGTATTAATTTAAAATAAACGCAATAAAAGTTTGTTTTATTGTACATACATTTTAAACAAATGAAGAAGAAGCCATGGTCTGCGTCTCCAATCGGTACTGCAATCTTGAAGATAGTGGCGGTGTAAAGTTTTTTTTTTTAACTTTAAAACTATCTTAAAACTAAAAACGAAACCCTTTATTTAATAAATAGTATATATAAGGGAAACACCGCCCTCAAATGCCAAACCCACGTTCCCTTATATATACCATTTATTAAATACAGTTTCGTGTACAATAATACTTATAATCTAACTTAAATTATTGTAGTTCCCCCCCAAATTAAGTTAGTGAAGTGCGCAACCTATCTTACGTTAAAGATCTATTTCAAAGAAAAACAAATCTAAAAAAGCCTATCTTACATTAATAACGATTTCAAAGCAAGTCTAAAAATGTCAAGTTACGTTAATTTTTCTCTCTCTCTC